>OY728160.1:1693614584-1694814584 GCA_963277665.1 Viscum album
TCGGTATTGATTATTGTATACTTGATCAGGTTATGATAAATAACCGATATCCACCTCCACACATTGATGATTTTTTTGACCTGTTGAGGGGAGATCGGTGGTTCTCCAAGATTGACTTGTGGTCAGGGTATCACTAATTGCTGGTGATGAAAGTGGATATTCCAAAAACTACATTGAAAAGTACATATGGCCATTATGAGTATGTATTTATGCCCTTTGGTCTAGCTAATTCAGGAGAGATATTCATGGAATTGATGAATCAAATATTTCAGAGATATCTCGAATATTTTGTGGTGGTATTTTTAGATGATATACTAGTGTACTCAATGACAATGGTTAAGCATCAGTACCACTTTTTGATAGTGTTGGGGATCTTGAGGGACCATCGGTGGTATACCAAATTTTCAAAGTTAGACATTTGGATATAGGAGGTTCGTTTTCTTGGAAACTTTATTTCTGATAAGGTTGTTTTTTTATCTTGAAAAGATAGATATTGTTATCTCATGGAAATATCCAAAGAATGTTTTCAAGATAAGAAGCTTCCTCTGTCTATCTGGGTATTATCAACATTTTGTTCCTGATTTCTCACGATTGGATTCGTTTATTGCAACTTTGACAATGAATAATATCAAATTCCAATGGGATGAGCAGTTCCATAAATGCTTTGAAGATTTAAAGGGTCACTTTATATCTGCACCATTCTTGGTTTTTCCAGAAACAGGGAAAGGGTACGTGGTATATTGTGACACGTTGGGATCAGGGTTGGGGTTTGTTTTCATTCAAGGGGATCGTGTGGTTGTGTATGGACCAAGGAAGTTTTGGTTGCATTAGATTAATTACCCAACACATTATTTGGAGTTTGTGGTAGTGGTTCATGATTTAAAAATTAGGTGTCACAAAGAGATTAAAACATATCTTTTCACAAATAGATATGATCCTAAGGAAATGGATATGGATTGAATATTTTAATATGTTTGATTTCTACTTAATTTACTCACCAGGTAAAGGGAATTCAGTTTCAGATGCATTAAGCAGGAAATCATATGCTCAAGTGGTGAAACATGCATTAGATCAGTGGCAGTTGATGTTGGTCATAGCCAACATGCGGTTGGAATGTGAGGACCGGGGTGACAGAGTGGACTTTTTTTTTGGTTTTGTTAGTTTCTAAAATGGATGGTTTGGTTAAGGAGGCACATTAATCTAATTCAGAATGTATTGTGATGAGGTTGAAACTCAATAGTGGGGAGACCATTTAGGTCTAGAAACTGAATGAGAATTCAGTCTTGTGTTTTTGGAATTGAATGGTGAAACTAGTGTCATGTTAGGAGGAACTTATTAGGGCTTAACATCATTACAGCTGGGATATTCACCCTAGAATTCAAAAAAAATATTAAGGTGTTAAAGGTGTAGTTTTTGGGGGCTGTTATGAAAAAAGATGTGGTCAGGATTTTCTCAAGATGCTTGACTTGTCTAAAAGACAAGGTAGAGAATTTGCAGCCACCAGGATTGTTGCAGTATTTACCTATCCTATTGTTGAAATGAGAGGAAATAAAAATGGATTTTGTGAGGTTTCTACAAGGAATGATCTAGAAACACGATTCTATATGGGTGATTGTGGATCGGCTCACAAAGTCAGCCCATTTAATCCCGATTCTTGAATCTCAGACAGTGGAGGATCTATCCAAAATCTATATCTGGGAGGTGGTAAAGAGGCATCGTGTTCTAATTTCAATTGTATTAGATAGATATCTAAGGTTAACATCTCATTTTTGGAAACCCTAGCAGCAATCTCTAGGGACATAGTTGACTATGATCTTGGTGTATCATCAACAAATGGACCTCCAATCCGAGAGGATAATACAAACCATGGAGTATTTCAAAATGGCTAGGGTGATGGATTTTTCTAGTTCATGGGATGATCACTTACCTTTGTTGGAGTTCTCATACAATAACAGTTATTATGATTCTATATATATTGCTATATTTTAGGCATTTTGTGTGTGGCTATGTCTTTCTACACTGTGTTGGGTGAAAACATGTGAGACTTCGATGATCAGATCGATCCTTTCCCAAAAGACTATATAGAAAATCAATTTGATCAAGAAGAGGATGGAGACAACACAGATTTATCAGTAATTTTATGTGGACCATCATCTACGATCATTTTTATTCAAGGTGGGTGATCATTTATTTTTTTTAATCTCTCCTAGGTTGGGACATCGTCTGTTTTGCAAGCATGGTACATTATCTTAGAGGTATATTGGGACATTATAGATACTTGAGTGGATTAGAAAGGAGTCTTATCATTTAGAATTTCCCCCACGGTTTAGTGTGGTGAACAATGTGTTTCATGTATCAAAATTGAAAAAGTAACAGCTGGATTGTGACCACATGATTCATTGGGATTATGTTTAGCTAGAACTGGTTTCTTCCTTGGTGCACATGGAAATGAGGATTGTGGATAGTAAAGAGAAATTATTTCATAGTAAAATCATCATTTTAGATCATTTTTTTTGGTAGCATGGTCAGATTCAGGAATAGACTTGGGATCTGGATAAATATATGGTCAAGCAATGGCCCAAGCTCTTTCGGAAAAGCAATGTTTTCTTACTTTATGAGGATGGAAAGTCCAATGGTGGGGAAAATTTAGAACCCTATTTTAAGGTAATTATCCTTTTTTATTCCATTTTATGTGGTTAAAGTGCTTGAGATGAGTTGGGAAGAGTTTGGGAGTGTTTGGAATGGTTTTGAATAAGTTTGGAGGCTTTTCTAAGGGTTCACAGTTTGAGCATGGTTAGGGGAAACCATGTAGGCTCTCTAGGAAACTGTTCAGGGGGATACAGAAGGCTTCGCATGGCCTACGCATGGTTTTCCAAACCATGTGAGGCAACCGTGAAGACCTAATCTGTCAAGACAGTAGCATGCGCACGGTTTTCCCACAGTTTTCCATACCATGTGGACTAACCATGATGCCACTTAATAGTTGGGTTTCTTTTAGTTTGGGCTCCCCCAGGGGTACCTAATTCCATTCTAAACACTATCCCACTTGATCCACACTTTTTATTTTCGTTTCTCAATGGTTTAGGGGCTCTCTTGCCCATTTTGGAAGCAATTCAAGGTGGTTTCAAGGTAGTTTGAAGGTGGTTTCTCTCAGGTAAGTCTCTTCTCTTGGTATCACATTGATTTCCTCTAGATCAACTCTTCTTTCTTTGCTGGTTTTCTATATCTACATTTGTTTCACGTACATCTAGGTTTTTGGTTTCCTTGGGTGTTGATTTCAAGGCTTGTAGATGTTAGGGAAGGGTATCAAGAGTGGTTTCAGTTGTGCATTTTCCCAGATTGGGGTACGATTGCTTATGGGTCGAATTAACTAGAACCCTAAAGGTTTGTGGATTCAATCTCAACTATACTATTCTATAATTTGAAGATTGGTAACAATTAATATGTTTTTCATAAAATTAATTGTGTTTTTGATGTGCGAAATTGGTTGGAAATCCCTTGGGGTTATTTTGGGGATTTTTGAGAAAATGGGTTTTTTGTGGTGAAATTCACTTGTTGAGGATTTTACAATGGAGATTTTAAAGTAGGGTTCCATGATTGATTTGTGAAAATGGTTGATGAAAATGGTTTTCAATAAATATGTTGTTTTATTCAAATGTGGTTTGTCATGGAAAATGATTTATGGATGGTTTCATTAAATGGTTGATTTATTGAAGTGGTTTGATATGTTATAGAAATGGTTATTTTCATGTTCGTTTGGACTTGGTGGGTTATATGTTTGTTTGTGTCTTATTTAAAGGTGATGTGAAAGTCGGAGGGAAGTCTCACTATAAAAGGTGATGGATAGTGGTCAGAAAAAACACCATTAAGGGAAGTGGTTAGAAAGGACCACTAGGTGTGAATGGGGTGAATGGGATAGGAAGAAGTCCCACCAAAATGGTTTCATTGTTCTATGTTGCTTTGAAAATATTGAAATTTTTGTGATAATGTGGGATGGGGATATGGATTATGGAATGGTTCTGAATTTCCCTTGTATTACATGGCTTAGTAAGGGAATATTTTTCTTATGGTAATGATTGAACTACTGAATTTTTTATATAACTATTTATATAAATGTGTTAATGGTTTTATCATAGTGTAATGTGTAGGGAAGTCATTTTGGGGAAACCTACTCATTATTAGAACTAACCCCCTACTTTGGCACTTTGGTGCTTTTGCAGTTTTCATTTTGTGGGACACTGGTAAAAGTAATTCATCTCATTGAAAGTGGTTCATGGTGATGCATGGGAGATGTTGTGGTTCTTGGATCAAGGTTCTTAGTGTGGAGCTGTGGAGTGTGTCTGGGTTTATTTTGGGTCTCTTGTTTAGTCTTCCACATAGTACTCTGATGTTGTGTTCTGTTTTATTATTTTTTGGGTTGTATTATGGAATAACATGGTTCTATTTTGGTAATACATGGCTGGGTTTCTATGTTGACATGCATCATACGGTATCATTGGTAATGACTGGTTTGGTCAGTTGTTCTTTGGAAAAAGGGAATATCGTTCCCCATATATTATTGTTGTCCATGACATTTATTGCTAGACTTTGGCATCGTGGGAACGTCTCTTAAGTCCAAGTAACATTCTCCCACCCTCTCAAGCTAATGGGATGGGTCAGGATGTTACATTGTACATAATTGAACATTGGAGGTTACCTAGTTATTACACATTCAAATCTATTCAGCATGTATTATAATTGAATATACATTATTCTTTGTGACATATAGCATGCATGACTTATCGCGTACTTTTCTTACGTGTACTTCACATATTATTACAAGAATTACATGATTGTTTAGTAACTTATCATTCTTTAATGAAAAAAAAGAATAATAACTGTAAAAAAAATTATACATGACATGCATATCTGAACATTATGTAGATATTAATGTTCTTATTTTGTGTAATTTGGTAATAGTACACGGCGTGTAGAACTGATCAACAGGGCGTGTACTACCTTCACTGTAAACCCTATGTACAAACCTAGAGATTCAGTGTGTGAGGTAGAATTTAGAATTCTTGGATCACACAACATGTCCAGTGGTCCACATGTCATGTTGGCTCGACATTACATGGTCACAGGTCGGCTAAGCCATGTAAGGGATACACGGTCATGCCCTGACTCGAAAGGGACTACACGCCATCTCTAGTGGGCCACAAGGTGTGTATTCTAATAGACCATGTGACGGTCTATCCTGGTAAACATGATGTGTGACAATTAACTTAACCATGTGTCTTTAATCCACATAGGTTGAGTAATTACTAAATTAACTCCTAGTGCATTAATCACAACTACATATCATGTAACTCCAGTTACACAGTGTGTACTGATATGTTTTTTGGGAAGAATCCTTGGATCCTCCTGATGAGATCCTTGATTTTATTTTAATCATAAAATTGATCATTTCTGTTAATTCTATGAGAAACAATGGAGGAATAAATGAATTTTGTAATTAATATTTATATAATGATAAAACATGAATTTAAAAACTAAATTATGAATGTGTAAATCACCAAAAAATTTAAATAATTATTAACAATAATATTCAGACTCTGATACAATGTGTAGGTCATGGGAACAGAAGAAGCATGGGAGGGACAATACCCATCTTTGATTTTTTCTATATTGAATGAAAAATATGAGATCTATGCGACGCTGAACACTATGATCCACAAAATTGAATCATAGAAATAAGACAAAGGAATAGATACACAGATCCAAGAGAGAGGACCATCATAATTTTTTAAATTAATTTAATTAAATTAATATTAACTACAATGTTTATTCATTCTTCATTGATCTTTCCGACCATAATAATGAAGTGTGCTATCGTTGTGTTTTGGAATACAAGTGTACGATTGCTATAGAGGGTATACACTTGTGTTATATAAATATCTGGATGTTGTTGAAGTACTTACCAGCTGCTGGCACAGAATATCCTCACGCATGTGTCATCTGCATTCAATTTCCTTAAGAACCACTTCCAAAGCATTCAACATGATTCAGTGGAGGAGGATTTCCCTTGTTATTGAGAGCGTTCTTAGAGAGGGATAAAACAATCTTGGATTAATTGTTTTCCTCCAATATGTTATGCACAACTCTGTTGTCGTCACTAGTCTTGTGAGAGAATAATAAAACCAGGAATTTATTTCCCTAGGGTATTAATAAAATAATTTTCACAAGTTCCATTAATTATTTCATTAATCCTAGACAAACCCCCATTCCAAATAATAATAGATATATTATTATTTACTGACATGTTCTAAACATGCAAGTAATAATTAAATTTTATTTAGTTAAATAATATTCAATATTATTATTTCTCACTAGACCTTTAAACTCAGTCTGCCAATCCTCCTTAATATTTTTTGTGCCTTAAATAATGACTATTTATTTATTAAATAAATATCACTACATTATTCACCAATGAATAAATAAATATTATATTCACAAAATAGATAATAAATATTTATTATTAAATCTACCCCTAATATATTCTCTAGAATAACTAGTGATGAAATAAATGTAATCAGGATCAGGAGTAATTATTAAACCATGACTGGGAATACAATTTATTCAACATGATAAATAATAAATTATTTAATTTAGATTTTGGATACACTCAGTGTGTGATCCTCTAGGCCTCTTTCTCGGTGGCATTCAGCAGAGAATCCTAAAGTCAAAGGTTAGTGTCTAGTAACATGCCAAAGCACCCATAGAAGATGATTTTAAGGATGAAAAGAAATGTCACCTCATATTAATTCTTTCCATGTAATATAATCCCTTTATCACAATATATCTACTCAAGCAGGTTTCATGGAAGTGACATCAACCTATATGCTCGATTCCTCTTTCTTTGAATTTTTGGAATTATAACTTCCCTATAGAGCACCATGGAAATGGAATTATATAGGATATATCATTTCCATAAACGAGACTGAGATATTAACTACCATTAAATAACATAAGGGATAAATCCTTTCTTGCATTATTCAGTAATTCAATATTTCTTGTGACACACAAAACATATCCAACCTCTCCGTGAATATATGTTGGCATGGTTTTAGTCAATACATCTAATTGCATGACTCATAATACTCATTCATAATAATCTTAATGTCCAAGGACCCATATACACATTTGCAGATTGGAACATCCAATGACACATAGAAATGTGGATTTCATACTGGTGGGTCTCATTCTCATATTATCCTAATGGATAACACAAAGGGCAGACACCATAATATGGTGCCTCAAATTCCTACAAGTCTCCGCCCCTAATAGCCTATATCATTTGTATCCCTCAAATGATATAATCTATCCATAGAACATATATATATGAATAATGTCATAGAATTTCTAGGTACTCATCATAGCAGGGAAGTTCTATGAAATTTTAGAGTGACAACCACTCTTGGGACATTATCACATTCAATGACATGCAGAATAACCATCATGATGCGATAAGGAATTTATTGATATTAAAAAGACATGAATATAAGTTATCATAAAGTAAATATAAGTTGGTTATAGGGAACTAACTCCAATAATAGTGAATCATAGGGTATATGAGACTCATATAAGAAAATATTATCTACCCTATTTTACAAATAAGATATAATTTAATGAATTATCAAATCTCATATTATTCACCCAAATAAATGAGAATATAGAAATCCCTCCAAAAAAGTTATAAGAAAATCACATGTAACTTCTAAATATACATATATATAAATTTACTTTTTTATTATATTTCAATTGAAGGCCCATATGTCACACAAATCCTATGATAGGAAGAGCATGTTATGATAAAAATACATACTATGATATGATAAACCACACACCCAAAAACCACCCTATTAGATCTTTCTCATGATGGGTTAAGAAAAGAAATCCACTTTCATGTATCCAATACTAGTTTATGATTCCCCAAGCCTGACTCCACTACCCAAGGGGATATAGAACAAAACAGAGGAATATACAAATTAGTTTGTGGCATTGCCCCTAAAAATCCAACTTCCATCTTCTATAATTCATCACAATCCACTAAGAAATTCATGAAAAATTAATTTGAAAATAAAACATATATATATATATATCATAGTCATTCAATGTATGGTAAAAAATAAAACCACCCAATAAAAATAACCCCGCATGAATATATCTAATCAAAACCAATGATGACATGGTAGTGTCCATAGTGATGATAACTCCACTACACCAATTATCCCCATTAACCTAGAGACTCGAGACTCCAAGTTTATCTATCATATATAGTTTTTGGTGTTCATGTTAATAAAGTGAAAATCTTTTAACTTCCCATTTTAGTGTTGGAATAGTAATACCTAATATGGTTTTCATAGGAGGAGATTCAACCCCATAATATTCTAGTATTTATATACATCAATAATAATTACTATATATAAAATCTTGTCCCACCCGATCTCATAAAATTTCATATAAATGATAAACCATGATCACTAAAACATTGTCCAATGTTTTTCATGCATTCTAAAGTAGAATGTTTCCCAATAAAAAAACAACAGTCATATCTTGTGTTTCGTTATAGATTTTCCCACCTAGTAATTCACCCTATATGCATTGATTGCTATATTTTTGCGGCAATATATGTCTCTAAAAATAAGGGTGGTACTAGAAAAATAAAAATATTCATCTATATATAATGTTCTAAAAGAAAATACACATCTCTAGTTTGGAAAAATACACATATCTAAATATTGTAGGGTATACATGTAAAAAAATTATACAAATACACACTATCATGGGGACCTTAGAGAAATGATTTTTGAACAACAAAAAATGTTGTAAAATAAGACATGGGTCGTATCTATGAGAGGATAGTGTTATGGGTTTGTCCAACATTTTTTTGGTGGGATTGGTGTGTGGATACAGTGAATGTGAATGATTGGTTTTATATTTATATTTAAAATTAAGTGGCATAACCTCAAATATCCCCCTATGAATATATTAAATCATTATTACTTAACAAATTTTCTTTTTTTCTCTCTATTCAAGAACAAACTCAATTTATTACCATGCCCAAGAATTTTTTGTTTAATAAATTATGTGAAACCATTATTATAACCTCTAATTTCCCCAATAACATTGATTAGAGATATCTAATCACTCCTAGATCTTCACACTGATAACAATCATTGCCATGTAGAAGAACAAGGTCACCTATGTATACCAAATAAAGAGACAATAAGAATAATTTCAATGCATAAAATGATATATATAATCTTTAAATAAAGCATAACAAAAAAATTACAAAGATAAAAAGGAGATAATTATCAGTTATCTATTGAATTCTTCAACAGGGGAAAGGGGGTCTCCTCAGATCAGCCAATTATTTCTTTATGTGACATCATATGAGTTATTCTGATGGTAGAAAAGATAAAGGGAACTAAATATTATCCCATATCATTCTAGTGATTATAGAAGCATCATCTCCATATTAGGTGAATAGTTCATAATTTTTTAAAGGAATCTTTTGAGTTCTTTAAAACACTTCTAAATTCAGCAAGATAGAAGTAGAGGTTTCTTTAACTCCTTCAGGCAACATTAGAATGTTCTTTAAATTTAGTGTGAAGATAAATTACCTCTCTTTAAATTTCCACCACATGAAAAGAATGAAATTATAGATTAATCAAATAATTTTGGATAAAAACACCCTCTCATTATTGAGCTTCATACACTTTCATTAAGGATGAAGAAAAAATAAATTTTTCAGTATTTTAATTTGAAATCAATTTTTTCTACAATACGATAATGCACATACCGGGCTTGGGTGCATTTGAAGGAAAGAAAAACTTGGTAATGGGATGTTTGATATGGAATTAAAAACATATATGGTATGTCACTATATTTTCTAAAAATATGAGCTTTATCTTCATTGAATTTTTGGATACAATAGGAACAACATTTAGTATAAATTGAACATAATTCTCATTTGAAATTAATTTGTCCTAGGCTATAGGTAGTTAGGTTGGTTGTCACGAACCAAATATAGTTTCCATAAAACCTATGGGAAACCCATCCCATGACAAGGCTCAAAGGAAACTCCCTCTCCCCATGGGCTGGCATAAGTGAATGAGTATCAAATATTCTGGTTTGGGAATGATTTAACTGAATACGGAAACATGAAACATCAACACCAATTGATAAACCAAATCGGAAAATTCATACCAATCAAGGTTTAAACAAGATCCAGAACTAAATAATAATATTACACATAGAACAAGAGGTTCAAAGACACTTTAGAACATTAAAAAAAAGCCCCAATTACTCCACATGATAATGGGTCATCATCCACAAGTCGCCTCCACAATGCCACACACTGGATGGGAACTAACGCCCCGAACCACCATCACCCAAAGCCTTTCCTTTACCTATTTCAAACATGACCAAGTTTACTTACACCGAAGGGGTGTAAGTACTGTGTGATCCCAATCCCAATAATATAACACCAAGATATTCCATATATTAAACAATACAAGATAAATATCATTCAATATTTGATAAATAAGAGGTAGGGGAAATAATTTTTAAAGGTTGAAGCTTTTAATTGTAAACCATTTTCAAAGAAAATTTTCCAGGAAAGAACACATTTAAATAAAAAGGTAAGTTACTGTATTTTCCAAAAAACAACCATCATGTTCCAGATATAAATAAAAAAGATTCAATGACCACCAATCTCAGGAAAACCCCTAGGCACTTGGTAGTTTCACGCCCCATGTACCTCGTACCTCACTGTAAAGTAACCACAGAAAAATATGTAATCATGCACAATCCACTAGTAGGGAACATACCCATATCTTAGTGGTCCCTAATCATCATAAATATAGTCTTTTTAGTGTTTTAGTTATCCATTTTGTTCAGTGAAACAGGGAAAAAACCCATCCGGATCACTAGCGTACTAGAACATATCTGCTCTCCTAGGTACCCAGGCTTCCCCCATCATGCTAAAAACATTATCTGATGATACCAAAATCCATTATCAAAAAAAATATGGTCATAATAATATCAAAATAGTATCTACACATGTTTTTACCACTTAAACCACTCAATAAAACCTTTATAATTTCAAGAAAATAACTTCACAAAATTTAGCAATGTTTTACACACAAAATCCCTTGAAAATCACAATTTGAACCCCATGGGCACACCCCTATTCACCAAAACCTAAATTTAAGCACCCTAAAAATATATATATAAACCCATTACATGAGTTATAAAACAACCCCATTTTGCGGAACATAAGACTAACATGTAAAACACCCAATTTAACACTAAATCGGTATCTAAAAAACATTTTCTCAACAAACTCTACCAAAACTAGGTTTTTCAGCAAGGATAATAGAAGATAAGTGTTCTAAAAATAAAAATTCATAAATTCTAACTCATATAACATTGATTAACCTTGGAATCACCTACCATAATAATAAAAACCATTAAATATTGGTGTGAAAATCCTACTACACCACCACCGCACCACTAAGGGCTTAAATAAAGCCTAAAACCAAAATAATATACCAAGAAACTCAAAATAAAACCCTAGGTTCTAATCCCTATATTTTTAACATTATGAAATTCATAGAAAAATGGTAGAAACCCTATTCAAATTGAATGAAACCCTAAGAAAATTGAAAGAAGAAGGAAGGAGACCCACTTACTTGAGGGATCTTGAGAAAACACCCCAAATACACTAGTAAACGAACTGGAAAACATCCAAAAATGAAATTGAGGTTTGAATAAGGTAGATAAGCTCAATTGAGAACTGAAATGGAGGAAAAGGTATAAAAATTGGGGGATTTATGAAGGAAACAAGTTACCTTTCTAAATCTAGATGAATTGTGAAAGGTTGAGATGTTTCAACCTAATCAGTGATGTAAATGAGCATCAAAGAGGGAGACACTAATATTGGGGCGCACCTAGGGATTTTGAATTCGAGTGGGGGAAAAATCACTGAAAGAACATAAAACTTGAATAAGATATTAAATAAAACAATTAAAAAAAAACTAGAAATGGGATTTCGTGATGGCCTAACTCTTTATACAAAAACCCTAATCCACAATTATTATAGATTACTAAGGGGTCAAAATTGATATTTTGGTGATAATAGGTGTGAGTAGGCCATATTGTAAGTGGAATGCATGAAAAATTATGAAAAAATAAATATTTATAAAAGAATCAAAATGAATTATTAAATCATGAAATGGGATCACGGTTTGGACCAAATTTTGAAAACCCACCATTTCCACCAACATTCATGGGAAACCCCCAAAACAAAGAAATAATGGAAATTAAATTAAAAATACCTTTAAAATAAGTTATGTATGTGAAAATTATCACCATAATGAAAATGTTCTTTCCCAGAAATTCAACCTGAAGCGTGATTTGAAAACAGGAACGGGTACTCTTCCCCAACCCATGACTTTTGATCCCATGTCTCATGGTGACTCGAGGTCTTCCAAGAGAGTTGTGGGCCAAAAACCCTACTCATGACCAAAAATATGAGTCTTGATAGTCCAATCTAATTTCTTGCCTGACTCATCCCAAAAAAATAATATAAACCAAATTCATTAACTTCCTGGGATACCATTTTGTAACGAACCAAATTTGGTCTCCGTCAAAACCAGCGCCAAACCTGGAACGTGACAAGGCTCATAGGGCGTTCATTATCCCCACGAGATTCCACAAGTTTCCAGGTATCATATGTTTTTATTTCGGAATGATTTACTTGAATAGGGAAACATAATACATCAACACCAATCGATAAACCAAATCTAAAAATTCATACCAAACGATGTTTCAACCAAATACATTACTAAATACATAATTTTATACATAGAAAAAGATTTATAAAGACAAATAAAAACAACATTAAAACATCCCCAAGGACTCCACATGACAAGGTTTCATCACCCACAATCCGTCTCCACAATGTCGCACCTTGGATGGGAACTAACACCTCGAACCTCCATCACCCAAAGCCTTTCCTTTACCTGTGTCAAAAATTGCCAAGCCTACTTACACCCAAGGGGTTTAACTAGAGTGTGATCCTAATACCAATATGAAAGGACCAAGATATTACATATAGTAAACAATAAAAGTTAAAAATCAATCCATTTTTGTCAAACTTGAGGTTGGGGAAATAACTTCTAAAGGATGAAACTTTTAAATGTAAACATTTTTCAGTATAAACATTCCATAAAAGATAAAATTCCAAAAAAAATGATAATATACTGTATGTTCTATAAAAAACCTCCATATTCCAAATATAAATACACAAGATTCAATTATCACTAATCTTGGGAACACCTCTAGCCACTAAGTTGTCTAAGTCCCCATGTACCTCGTACCTCGGCATAAAGTAACCATATAAAAAATAGTTCTTGTGCATAAACCACTATTAGGGAACATAACCATAATATAGTGGTCCCCAATAATCATCAATATAGTTTTTTTAGTGTTGTTTTTATTCATTTTCCTCAGTGAAATAGGGACAAAACCCATCCGAATCACTAGCATACAAGTACATATCTGCCCTCCTAGGTACTCGGGATTCCCCCTTTGTGCTAAAATCATTATCTCATGATAATAAAAGACATTATCACATAAAAACATCTTTTATGGTCATAATTAACTCTAAAAAGTATCTACACATGTTTTTTCCCACATAGACCACTCAATAAAACCTTTATAAGTTCAAGAAAACAACTTCACAAAATTTAACAATGCTTTACACACAAAATCGCTATAAAAATCACAATTTGAATACCATGGGCACACCCATATTCACCAAAACAGAATTGGAATCACCGAAATTTTTTCCATAAACTCATTACATGAGTTATAAAGAACCATATTTTTTATAACAAATGATTGAAATGTAAAACACCTAATTTAACACCAAATTGGTACCTAAAAATCATTTTCTAAACAAACGCCACCAAAATTAGGGTTTTCAGCAACAATAATAGATGATAAGTGTCCTATAAATATAAATTTATCAAATATAACTCATCCATAATTGATTACCCATGTAATCACCTACCATAATAATCAAAACCCTTGAATCTTTGTGCGAAAATCCTACTTCACCACCACCACACCACTAGGGACTTATATCAATCATAAAACCAAAATAATAGACCAAGAAACTCAAAATAAAACCCTAGGTTCAGAGAACTAAATTCTTTAAATTAGTAACTTCATGAATAAATTGAATAAATCCTAAGAAAACTGAATGAAACCTTAAGAAAATTGAAAGAAAAAAGAAGGAGACTCACTAACTTGATAGATCTTGAAGAAATCACCACAAATACACTTGTATATGAATTTGAAAATAGCCTAAAATTCAATTGAGCTTAAAATAAAGAACATAAGGTCAATTGAGAACTGAAATGGTGGAGGAGAGTAAAAATTGAGGGAGTAATGAAGGAAACTAGTGACCTTTTTAAATCGGGATGAATTTAGAAAGGTTGAGAAGTTTCAACCTAATCTGGGAAGAAAATGAGCTTCAAATATGGAGACACGAATATAGGGGCATACCTAGGGATTTTTTCTTTGAGTGGTAGTTGGAATAACTAAAAAAACATAAAAATATAATAAGATAGTAAAAAAATGTTTTTTAACTGTAAATGGGCTTCCAGCCTGGCCTAAATCCTTATAAAAAACCCAAATCCACCATTATTATGGATTCTTAAAGGGTCCAAATTGATATGGTAGTGTTAATAGGAAAGATAAGTCCATGTTGGAAGTGGAATGGGTTTAAAAAATTAAAAATGTAATATTTATAAAATAAACAAAATGTATTTTTAAATCTATAAACGGGCTCACGGTTTGGCCCAAATTTTAAAAACCCACTATTTCCAGAAAAATTCATGGGAAACCACCAAAATGAATAAAGATTTGAAATTAAATGAAAAATACCTTTAAAATAAGTAATGTATGTGGAATAGGCATGTGAAGTTAAATGATTAGTTATACCCTACTAGGTTCAACGATTCTGTTGTGATCATGGGGGAATAGTGGTTTGATTTAAGGTTATCTTTCCTCTTGTCGATCTTCTGAATACTACATTAGTCTTAAATGTGAAACTGGGGTGATCATATTTTGTGTTTCATTGAGTTTGATTCTATAATATGGATAGGAGTGGTACTGGATAGAGAAACTCGGACTCAAGAACTAGGCTTATGGATATTTTAATCTTGCATCATAGTCGATGAGATAAATTTATTGGTGAGGGTATTTTTCTATACTAACGTCCCTTAATAAAAATATTTATGTGTAGATACATTTCATGAAGATGGTTTTTCAAATAGGTTCTTTGATTTGGTTTTAATTTGATCTTCTCTAGAGCATTCCCCATGCTTGATTTTTTGGATTCAACTTTGATGCTGCCACCACTTCGTGGGGAATTAATTAAGGCATTTTCATTCACGATCCAAAATAAGAAATAAAAAATTTAAAAAAAATATGATATTGGGTTGATGATTAAACCCCATATCACTATAATTTCCTTCAATAGGCCTCTTATTTAATTTTTATTCAAAAAAAGACATATTTTTTATTTGGATCACTTGATTTACATTCATTATGTTTCACCACACACATCACCTAAAATTTCTTTTTCATTCTTATATAATTCATTTGTGATTATTTAGTCTCATAATTATGTGACCAACATGATATGTATGGTTTACATTGTCCTCTTCCATGGGTTTCAATATCTTTTTGTTTTAGATTCGATTTTCTTATCCTCATTCAATGGAATATTTGTCTACTTATAATCTATTTTGTTGAGCTCTTTTTAGCCCCATGATCTCTATATAGTGATGAAAAGGTTATTTTATTAATGAATCATCTTTTAGTTGAGCTATGTGTGTCATTCAGTATCAGTTTCATCTGCCCCGTAAGTCAAGATTTAGTTTATTTGTGATATTATTCATCTTATCCAACTGGCTTCATCAAAAATCTTCACATTTGGAAGTGATTCGATGTTCATGGGAGGTCAGATAGACCTCGTTGGTGCATTTAAGTGGACAGAGTCTATGGAGAGATTAATTGGAGGAGGATTCCATGTGGTAGGTCCCATGGTCTAGTATGGAGGAGGAGATTTGTGGACAATATATTAATCATGGTATGATATGAACTAGGAGCCAGTTATCTATGGTAGACACATTGTGGGTTGGTTTTTTTTCTTTTAGTAGATTATACAAAATAGTGATGGTCAATAGAGTGAATGTATGGTAAGTTTTATTTTCATCTCTTCAAGTCAGTATTATGACCATGGGTGCTTCTTTGTGTGATCACTTGTTGACACTCATGGTTAGTTGGTTGGAACCGTCAAATTGATTTTTTTCCAAAATTTTGAGCATTGTTACTTGAATTTTACATTCGGTTACTTCTCACATGGTCAATTGAGTGACCATGATGTTACAAATTTGTAGCTTCTTAAACCCTTTGAAATATATTAATGTTTAATCCTTCATTACCAAAGTAGACATTTTTTGTGGAAAAATATGTTAAATTAATTTTAAAAATAATAAATCAATTAAATTATGGTTAAAATTATCACATAAAACCAATAATTTAATTCACCAATTAATGTTTTGTTTATTTTTAAAAATTAATTCAAAATTAAATTGTAAAATTGTGAAAAAATTATTTTTCTGATTCTATCACATTTCAAAATTACAATCATGGTTTTTTGACTTGGGATTAATTTACATAGAGTCCAAAAACACATTTATATTTTATATTGAAGATTCCTATACAAACAATCCTAGAAAAAATATTGAATTAAATTTATTTATCATAGATAAATTTCAAAATTTTGTAAAATAGTTATATTTGAAAAATAAATTTATGGTTTTTTATATTTCATTCAAAATTAATCAAAAAAAATTAAAAGAAACAAATATCCTTTAAAATTTTAATTTTTAGGTACAAAAAAATGGATTTTGACTTTTTAGAAAAAATCAAAAAAAATGTATAAACCACTAAATAAAATATTAAATAAAATTTTCAATGATTTAAATAATTTTAAAAAGTAAAAAAATTATATAAAATACTAGGGGCTTGAATTAATATGGGAAAAATTTTAATGAAATACATATAGTTTTTTTGGAATTTTATACTCCCATCACTCCACCACAATTGAAAATTTGAAATCCTCACAATATATTTTATTCTATTTATTCCAAAAAAATTCCCCACCTAGACCTAAATATACATGATAGAGAACAAAAACGCCATTGGTCCTTCCATTTTTTGAATTTTTATGCATCTTCTATACCTCCATACTAGAACCCTCTGGAAATAAAAAGAATTCCATTTATTAAAAAAGTTTATTTTTTTATCTAGACAAAAATATAAAATCCAGAGAAGAATAAAATCACATGTTCCTCTATTGATTGAATTATCATGATTATTTTATGATTTTAAATCATTGTCTCATATTTATTTAGTAAAATATCAGATTTCATCAATGTAATAAATAATATTTTAGTGGGATTAAAATTTTAATAAGAAGCGGTTAAATTTAAATCTTTCATCTATGTTTCTTAATTACGAGTTTCAATTAACACTTTATAGATACAAAACAAAGGATATTATCATAAGTCAATTCCCCCCTACATTATATAGGTTTAATACTCCCCTCATATTATTGGATTCATTTTTTACTATTTGGAAATTTATAATTTTTTTATTTTTAAACATACATGTATGTTTGAACAACATTATAGAGGCACTTAATTAATATGTAAAAACAGGATTCACTAACTCACCTAGTGCCGAATATCTTAAATATTAATTGTGGGATTCATTTTTCCAACTTTAATCCTGTTTCAAAATACTTATTACAACTTACTTTGAGTTGTATGCCTAAGGTTTCCATTTTCATATACGCCATGTTACCATAAATTATTTTATAAATTCTAGTGACCTCATGTTATAATTCTGTTTCCACAAATATATTTTCACTCACACTCATTTTTTTGTTCTAATATTGAATTTTTCTGAAGTAAAGGAAAAATTTACGCATCATTCTTTAAACTCTTAAAATTTTAGATCTAATAAAATCCTTTCACCCAAGAATGGTTTTAAAATTATGAATGGAAAAAATTATCTAAAATAAATTTTGAAAATTCATAAAAGACTATACAAAAGAGAAATTTATGGTATTTACAAATAGAAAAAATATGGATAAAAAAATTAATTTTGAAAGAATAAAAAAGAAAAATTATATACATATTTTTATTTATCCTCCCCCCCCCAACAGAACAAATTCGGACAAACTATCACTAAATTAAAATTATTAATTTTTAAGCATATTATTTAAGATATTTATTTACTAGTGTGATGAAAAGTGAACACCGAGGTTTTTTTATTCAAGTTATAAGGAAGTAATTTTCACTCCTCCATTGGCTCATTACAAGAGTCCACATTTTAAATATTTACATTCTAGTCATAAACTTTAAATGGTATTTATGATTCGGCCCCTTGATCTCAACAACACCAAAATATAAAGTACTAGTCACAATATATGGTTCGAAAATTTTTGAAAACAATTTACCTGGAATGAGTTACTTCTTTGAGGAGAACAAAAAAACCTTACCTCTAAATTCAAAATAAATTTTCCAAATTTATTTTAAAGGATAGATATGTAATTATCCTTGTAAAAATTAATGATCATATTCTTATATTATCATTTCCTCATTCTTCTTCGTTAATAAAATCCTCTATTAGACATATTTTCTAAACTCCTTTTTTACTCTCATAAAATCCTAGTAATCTTCCTGTTACCCAATACAAGGATAGAAATGTTTTCCATAAGTAATTTTATAAAGAGACATACCTAAATGGTATTTATAGATATTATTGTATGACCAAATTATATCTTCAATATTTATACTTCAGTACTTAAGGTGGTCTTATACTACCTATTTCATTATCATTTGAATCTCACTATTTGAAAAATGGGTGATCCCATTTCTTTTTGTGTGGTAGGAAGTGGAGGTATTGTGGTGAACTCCATAATTCATCATCAAGGATTTCATTTTCTTGTCACATGTGTTTTTGACAGGTCAATTATTATTTACAAAGAAAATCTATACCTAAAAATGATATTTTATTTTTTAAAACTCAACCTAAATAAATGGAATAATCGGTTTGTGTTTATTTTAATAAATTAAATTTAAAACATAATCCATCCCTAATAAGATGTTTTAAGAACCAAATTGAATGGTTAAAAGGATCATGAAATATAATCCACATATATAAAATATTTCATTAAAAATAACTTTTTTTGGAATTTCATTTCTATTGGAAATTTCACTTGTGAAATGATAGTTTGAATTGTTTAAAAAAACCTATAAATATTTTATAATTGAGGGAAAAACTAATAAATCTTCTATAAAATTCTTATATGTTATTTGGGGTCCAAAATGGATTTAAAAATTAAGTGTATGAAAAAAATTTAAGCACATATATTACCTCCCCTTTAGGTATACTACTAATAATTACATTACCAATCATAATATTTTGATTCAGATTATAATTTTTGTGCTTTATGTTTGGTGAATAAGGGAGGTACCATTGTTGTGATAAGGAAATTTAATAAATCATCATATCGGGGAACATGATTATCAATATACAATAGGTAACTAGGAAAAGATCCATCCATGTTTGTCTGAGATAGTTGATTTACCTCATCATAGTGGGATTATCTACTCATATGGACTAAAATAGGGTTCTCTACACCATTATTTTCTATGATCTCTATGTTGAAATATGTAGTATTAATTTCCATCTCACATGACTCTCATTTCATTGGAATTCCTAATAAAATAACTATATTCTTCTGGATCATATAAAATAGTCACTTTATATACTAATAGGTGTGATAAAAAAATTCTAAAGAAAAATATATTAAAAAAAATCATTCTCTATTTTGGTATAATTGATCTAAGTTATACCACGGTATAAAAAGTGTAGTCTATGGAATTTGTTTATCAATCTTTTGGGAATAAAAATATATACAACTCTCTTCAAATAATCACACAATATTTCAAAAAAATGATCCCAATTTAGTAAGATGATTGGGGGGTCGGCCATGATTTCTTTTTTTCTTATCAAAATATATCCTTCTTTTTTAATCAAACAAAATCATGTTTTCCATTTTTAGAAAGTTATATAATGGAAAAGTAATTTTACTAATGTCTCTAATAAATCTTCTGTTAAATCCAACATGACCTAAAAATTATCAGATGGTTCTCACATTATTAGGTTATGGTAGTATAGAAATAATATAACTTTTTCATTATCCACTTCAATTTTTTATTTTTAAATTATGTGGCATAAAAAATTTCTATTTACTACCATGAGACATAACATTTTAAATTCAATATTATTCCATTTTCAATAAATTTCTTGAAAATTTTCTACCGACACTCAAGAAAATATTAAAAAAATTAAATAGATTGTAATTTCATCAAGAAATAACTATAAACACCTCTCAATTTTCTTTAAGAAGATACTTACTAAGTATAATTGGAAGGTACCTGGGAAATTTAAAAGAACAAAATGAATTTGTTTTTTGGAAGATGTAGTTAAGGTAAATTATATATTGGTTATTTATTTTCCCTCCAGATAAATTCGCACATAAAAGTACCTAGAAAATCCATCAAGGAAACAATTTTGACACTTACCAGCTATCCTATATAACATTTAGACTATGAATGGTATTTGGAAGTGATCACTATGGGCCATATCATTCAATCTTCTATACCCAATTCAATCTCAAATACTATAATGATTTTTTTGGTTCTAGTTCATTATTCTCATTATATAAAATTTTATATCATTTATTCTTCAAGAATTATTTTATGGGTATAATCCATTTAAATTTTGATATTGTGAAATTATTCCATCACATAAAAATATTTATATATCATTTTATACTACTTCTATAAATGTCAGTTTGATCCTTATATACAGTTTTCACACTATTTTTAACTCACTTTACAACAAAATTCAATCCCTGAAGGTGGCAGAGATAATCCCAAGAATTAATCCCAAGGGATATGCTATTTCCCTATAACGTTTCTCAAAAGTTCTAGAATTTAGTACTAATTTTTTTTCAATATATTTTAAATAATTGATGGAAGGTTTTCATTTTTTTTAATAGTAATAATTAAAATTTTATTTTATCAATTTAAATTCCAATGAAGAATGTTATTTAATGATATTTCTATCTCATTGTTCTCCATTCAAGCAGCCTGAATATGTAAAGTAATTTTTTTTGCTAAATTTGAGAATATTATTGAATATTTTTTAATCAATTTCATCTAAATTTCTATCACGCAACATTTCTTCCATATTTAAATAATATTCAAAAAAACATTCTTTAATAAAATCAGTTGTCTCTAGATCTTATCCTAACTATATTATTTCATCAAACATTTAACTCTCATCCCTATAAAAATAAGAAAATTCAAAATGGTTTAAAGTAAAAATATATATTTCTCATTATTAGGTTATCTAATTGAATCTAAAATGTTAAATTTCATATTTTTTCACAATTATTCATTTATAATGTCCCAGAATTATAATTAATAATTAATTTTCAATATCATGAATTGTACTACATAGAGGGATTTTAGTATGAGTCTTACCTTTTTCTTCCTCTATATATATAATGTGTAATACATCATGGGAAAAAACACTTGTATATATAATAAAATATCTATTAGAAAAACTACTATTTGTAAAAAGTCTTGATTATAAATTTGCACAACGACTTGGGTGGGTTTCAATTATCTTATTTACATATATAAATAATCTGAAAAAGTAATTACATTAATGGATCCTCATAAATCACATAATTCATTAGAATAAATAAGATCATCTATAGATAAAGGGATATAAAACTAACCTAGATCTTTTAATGTTTTGGTATTGGTAGAGTTACATGTGTAGAATCATTTTTTCTTTGGATTTAATTTTAATTATCACAAAATCTTCCCATAAAAATACGAATGTCTATAAA
The DNA here is from genome assembly GCA_963277665.1 of Viscum album. Taxonomy (NCBI): domain Eukaryota; kingdom Viridiplantae; phylum Streptophyta; class Magnoliopsida; order Santalales; family Viscaceae; genus Viscum; species Viscum album. Next base: position 1,693,636,708 of record OY728160.1, read on the forward strand.
TAATTCATTATTTGTAATTTGGTTGATGGATTCAAAAAAAAAGGATGTTATTTCAACCTTCATGATTATTTCGTGAATCTCTAGTCTTGGTGTATCTTAATTAGGTCTCTTAGGGTGTTTAATATATAAGTTAAAGTAGGTTAGGGTTGACGTAGGTCTTCCAACTTTGGTTTACATTTCTCTGCCATCACTTCTGAAATTTCCAAAGGTGTTTCATCTTCTTTGATGGGGAAAAATCATTGGTTACAACAAGTTATTCACTTTTAAATCCTTATTAATATGGTGATTCTTCACCACTTCCCAAATATTTTGCACTCAATAAAGAAATAGAAATGAAATTTTCCTTTTCTTCAATAATTTAATGAGTAGGAATCTTACCTGAGCATTGGTTTATCAATTTATTTTTCACAATAATAAACTAGTAATACATTAATTTCCTCTCATTACTTTTTTATATTTTAGGATTTAGTGTAGTTTTTGGAGTGTTGTGAGATTCAATAAGTTGGTTCAGTAATTAAAACAAGGTTGATTCTTGAATTTTCTCCCTTTGTTATCTTTTATAGTGGTAAGATCTACCACATTGGAATAAAGGAGTGTGTAAGGATTAATAAAAACCTTTATGGAATGGTTCTATTTACTATTTTTTCTCCCATCTCTAAGCTAAGTATTATATTAATATTTGTATCCTTGATTATTTCTAGTGGTTCATGGAACTTACTTTGGAATATGGAATCATAGCTCTCAATTTCTTGAACTTGGAGGAAAACATCAATGTATTACTATTGAGTGTAACAGAATAAGAGAACACTTATAGGTATGGAGGGTGATGTTTCTTTTACCATGTTCAAATAAAAATTTAATATCATAGAGGTTAGTTCATCAATCATATTTTCGAGTAAGTAGGAGTTACACTTTTTTAACTTTTTAACTCCTCTTTTTGTGCTTCTTTAAAAAAAATTAATATTAATTTTATGAGATACGCCCAATTAGATCTTTAAATTTTGTGATGGATTTTTCTATTAAGGTGACTCCAATGGAAGTATATTTATTTCTTAACCCTCAATCAAACCATTGTAAATGGAAACCAAGAAGTAGTGATCTTTAAAATCTTAATGTGGGAAGGAGGTTGTTCACCACTTGAATCTCTCCAAGAGTTCATAGTTTATAATTCCACATTCTTATTTGATCCGATATATCTCTTTAATTATTTGATATATCTTTGAGGAAAGGAAATGATCCTAGATAAATTCATTATATAACAAATCCCATATAGTGACTTCCCCAGGTTGGAGGTCGTAGATCCATTCATGTGAGTCACCTTCGAGGGAGAAAGGAAAGACCTTATAGATAATGTATCCTTTGAATAATCCATTGGGATTGAAAATTTGGAAAACATTATAAAATTATCTTAGAGGATTTTTAGGGTCCTCTCTTGAAAATCCATAAAAGATTAGTAGGATTTGGATCATCTTGGTACTCAATTAAAATTATGGTTGATTGTTTGGTGGTTGAAGTTAATTTTAATTATTAAAATTAGGTTCACAGCAATCCTTTAAAGTAATATACAATCGTTCCATGTAAATTATACATTCTGAATCCTTAAAGCTACTCTAAAGAAAAAAATAAGCTGAGGATGGGGAACATGTCAATGGAATAATGAAAAATTCCATTACCTCTTTCTGGGTGATATTTAATGTTCCAAACCTCACTAGAAAAATTCAATCAAACATTGGATCAAATCCAGAAAGGGGAGATTAATTAGATATAGAAATTTATTAAATAAATTTTATAAAAAATCAAAAACCAAATACTGTCCTCTCAGAAAAAGGTTCTAGGTTTGATGAGATTATAATGTTGTGGACCTGATAAAAATAATTTATAAACCTGAGTAAATGATGTCAATGTGGACTCATGGAGGTTAGTGTTATGAGTGAGTTATTATTTTGTTCGATGGGTACTATGCATGGAAATGTTATTGAGAATTATTAGTTTAAATTTTTATTTTAAAATTAAGTGGTGTAACCGTGGATATCCCACTCCCAATATATTAAATAATTATTCCTTAAATTTTCTCTCCTCTTTTTTCTCTAGTTAAATAGAACCACATATGACTACCTACCACTAGTTATTTCAGATTAATCTGAAATGACTACAAATTACTACAACCTATAATATCACTTAGCATAATGATAGGATATCTATCATCACTCACAGTTCATCACACAACAATCTATCATTCTAGTGTAAAATATATGATTGTACTATGCGGGGAAATTAGGGGGGATGAAGTTGAATTTGAATTAATGGAATAAGAAAAATTACTAAAATGAAAAATAGTCAAATTATTCAAGAGAGAAATAGAATATAATTGTCAAATATCTATTGAATTCCCTGATATGTGGGGAAGGTGTCACCTCAACTCACTGACTGAAATTTTATTATTCCATCAGGGCAGTTATTAATGTAATAAAAATTTTAAAAAGTAATAATAACAACATATCAACATGATCAAGTGATTATTTTAAAGGCCACACCACATTTAGAGAACAATTTTTAATTTATAAATGAAATCTCAGAGTTTTTTGTAGTTCTTAAAAATTCATCGTGTGAGCAACATGGGTTCCTTAAAATCCTTCGAATGACTCAGAGAATGTTCCTTGACTTTAGAGCTGAGATTATTTCCCTTTCGTTAAATTACTAAAAAATAAAAAACATGATAGTTGATATTACTCAGATATTTTTTGGGTAAAAAATTATTCTTTCATGGTCAAGATATGTACTAATTCATTAAGGATATAAGGAATATGGATATGATATTCCATGGATTCAAAACATGTTGAATACTTTTATATAAAGATTATTTACATGATTGGATTGGGTATATTTTCATATAGTCCTAGCTTACGACAGGGATGTATTATATGACCTGAAAAACTATTCCTATATGATTGTATATTTCCACCGAAAATGGGACTTGTCTTCAATCAATTTATTCATTCACAAATAGAAATATTTTACATCCAATGAACCCTATTCTCATGAGAAATATAGTTAACTAATGATGCAGGTAACTTGGGATGGCATGGAAGTGTTATGACTTATGTTACACTATTAGGATCAGAACTTATGTGATGATCATGAGTGAATAGTGTCTAGATAATATGTCCCATTTACAAAAGTTTGTGGCTTAGATACTGCATTATTCGTCAAATTGGAGCTTCGGTGATTATCTTCAGTGCAATACAGGGGTGGAATTTGGTATGACAGTAGAAGTTGTTCTAGACCGAGCATCCTAGGATCAGGAATCTAGCTGAGTTTTACATGAACCTTTCATTAGGGTCCATGGGGAACAGGTATTGGTGAAGGTCCTTGTGTTTTATTTTTATGCTTCATGGAAGAACTCAAACATGAGGGACTTTTCCTACAATGGTTTACAATAGTATGTGATAAAATATGGTTGGGAATTTGATCCCATTGATGGATTTCTTTGAGCGGTTCATGTGAATCCTCCTCCACTAATGTAATTGGATCCTGGGCAAGGAACTGAGGCCTTACCGCTCTTGATCTAATATAGGAAACACACCAAGAAGTAAAAATTTTGAACTCTTGTGGATTAATAGACCCCATTTCACTTGTCTTGGATTCAACCATCCTTTTCTTCAATAATTAATCAAATCCCATAATATTTTCGATTAAGATAAGATGATTACCATTCATCAAGTATCATTATCAAAATTAACCTGAATTTTCTTTTAAAACTTATGTGATTGGAGTTTGATTCCTTAGGATTAAACTCATGCCAAAACTAGATATCTTTAGTTTTCATCATCTTCCTCAGTGGGTTAGAGCGACTTTGTGTTCAATATTTTCTTTTTAAATCCTCAATCCATGGAATCATAGTCAACCACTCATATAATTTGGAAGGATTTCTCCAGCCTCCATAGGCTCCATATAGTAATGAAAATGTTTTGGAATGAACAGTCATCTTTTGGATAAGATCAAAGTCTATTACTACATCAGTTTCCTTAGCCTTGACTCCCAAGATTTGGTGTTTCAGAGAGCTCGGTCATCTTCTCCAATCAGGTTCATCAACTAGCTATTTACATACAAGTGATTCCATGGTGATGTGACGTTAAAGGTCCTTTTTTCATCTAAGATGTTTTGGTCTATAGTTAGTTGAGTTGTATGAGGATGCATTGTGGTAGGTGTTAGGATTAATCATGGAGTAGTTTTCCAGTAAGTGTACCATCTATGGGAATAGATGACCTCGTGCTTTGTTTTTGAAGGTGGTATCATAGTCTATTGGAGATTTCTATTTAGGTAGGTTATAGAAAACAGGCACTTTTAGAGGAGTTACCTTGTAGAAGTAGTGTGGTAAGTTATAATTTTCTCTCTCATACAGTTTGTATTAGTAGTTCCCAGTCAGGATCCAAGTATCATCGAACGGGGGAGGGGTGAATCAGTTATGTCAATTTTCTTTTTATGTTTCTCTCTTTTTGAAACAACATTCAACTCTTGTTAAAGTGTTTCTTCCTTGATGAACACACACAACAACAGGAACAAAAGATTTACAAGATTCACTACTGAACAAGAGTAGCTACATCCTTGGTAAGGTATGGAAACAATATTGTACCACAAAATTCACTAGAAAATAATCTTTTTATGTACAATATAACAAGTAGGATATGCCCTTAAACTAATTTAGCACTTTGAAAACAATCAAATAGTGTGTGAGCTCCCTCATATCACAAATATTGTATTGTAATGATTATGTGCTTCTTGGTGAATTTTCTAAAATCACATCTTTCAAAAAAATTCTTTACTTTACTACCCAGAAGCCAGTAAAAACCTCCTAGTGCAGAAAACTTGTGTGCCACACCCTACTAGCGCACATCCCTTCTTGTGTGCCACCTGCTTGCGCGCCACCTACTTACATGCCACTAAACTTTTTCACCAACCTTCTTGACCTCCACAAACTACTTGCATGCCGATATTATTCCTAGCTAACAACTTGTGTTCCACCTTGGTCTTATACACAGAACACTTTTTGAACACACCTCCCTGCTTGTGCACCTCTTACAACTTGTGGTCCACTCTTCTTGAATGCCACTCATCTTGTGCGCCCTATAAATAACTCCTGACTTGCACAAAACTTCATCTTGTGCGCCACTTTCTACTACTTTCATGATCGGAGCTCAAATTTTTTCTTAAGTGTTGAGCCTTTGAAAAATAAGTAGGGTAGCCATCTATTTATAGGCATTTTGGTGACCCTACGTGTGAGGCATGAAACTCAACTTGCATTCCACTTCAGGACCTGCGCACTACTCCATCACTTGTACGCCGCTCCCTCACTTACATACTGCTCCATCACTTGTGCACCACTTTCTCTCCTTTGTCATATTTTGATGTGATGATGTCAAAATATGACTTGTGTGCAACATACACTTGCATGGCGCTTATACATTCACACCACACTTGCGTGCCAATGTCTAACTTGTGTGTCACTTTTTTTCCTTTATCATATTTTGATGTGTTGACATTGAAATATGACTTTTGCGCAACATACACTTGCGCGCCACTTATAATTGAATGCCACACTTGCACACCACTTTTTAATTACACCCCACTTTCTCTCCTTTTCCAAAAAACACTTATTTACTCCCCCTATCCTTCATAATTCTTGTATCAAAAGTTCTCCAAAATTATGTTATTTGTGAAATACAAATCATCAAAGCATTGTCATAATTTTCAAGGATTTTACAAAGTGAATTGATTTATACTCTTTTGACAACAAAAGACTCCACTCTGAAAAAAGAAAACTCTTCAAACATCCTTCTCCATCCAAAATGGTCCCAACAATCTCCCCCTTTGGATTTTCTTTCCACCAAGATTCATAAATCACTAAAAATTGTAACCTCAAGTAATGGATTACTGATCCACAATTCTAAGCCTACCTGAGCTAACTCATTATAGGAAATAAGAATTATTTACAGACAAATACCATGCTGTCTAAAAGTAGTGACTATGTAATTTCATGATCATATATTTGTGTCCTTCTTCATAACATCTTCCAAGATTCTACCCCATCATTCTTCACTTGTTCAATTTTCCTAGAATACAAAAACATTGTTTCCTACCACCAATCCAACAAACTGTTAGAATAGTTCAAACACATACATGATATACTCACAAAATAACCACAACTACCCCTTTATCATGCTTCCATAAGGATAGATTTATGAAACAATGCTCCCACTTAATAACATTATCCAATGGTATGATGAGATAGGGGATAGACACACGTACCTTAACCTTGATGAGAAGGATCTTGGAAACCCATTTTCAACCTCAATTTAGAAAATGGTTCCTTCTGTAATGGTTTTGTAAATATGTCAACAACTTGTTAATATGTAGGAACGTACTCCAAATTCAATTCATTCTTGTCCACTGACTCTTTGATGAAGTGTTACTTTATTTCAATGTGTTTTGAACAAGAATGTTGTAATGGGTTCCTTGTAAGATTGATTTCACTATGATTATCACATCCCAAGAGTAAGGGTAGCTTCATTTCAAAAAAGAGATCTTCGACCTTAGTCTTCATCCACATAAGTTGGGTTTCATCTTATGTGGAAGCAACATACTCAGCTTTAGTTGTGATGAGAGTCACTTAATTCTATTTCTTTGTATACCAACTAAAATAAATTTCCCTCTGTAAAGAAAACACCACTAGATGTTGATCCTTTATCATCAACATTTCATGCCCGATCAACATCTAAATACCTGAACAAATCAATATTTTCTGCACCATCATACATGATTACAAAATGTGTTATGCCTTTGATATATTTGATAGTCCACTTTCTAGAAATTAAATGTCATTGTTTAGGATCACTTTGGAATCTTTCACATAAGGTAACAACATAGAAAATGTTGGGTCATGAGGTAGTCAAATATAATAAACATCTGATCAGATTTTGAAAATCTTTGTGGTCAACTTCGTTACCTTCTCCATCTTTAGACAACTTTGTTCCCACTTAATTTGGTGTGAAAAATGGTTTCGAATTTTCCATTCCAAACTTCTTTATAAGTTTTTTAGCATAATTCTCTTGCGAAAGAAAAAAATTTCATCTTCTGTAAGATTTTTAATGCAATAAATTATTTCATTTATCCATCAATGGAAATCTCAAACAACTTCTTCATCTCTTATAAAAATATGCCACAAGATCTTTCATGATTTCCAGCAAAGATAAATCCATCAACATAAAAAATTACAGTGATAGAAGGTGCCTGACATTCCTTGATGTAAATATTTTTGTCAAATCTTCCTTTCTTGAAACTAATCTTCCTTAAGAAAGTATTTAGTTAGGAATACCATGCTCTTGAAGCTTGTTTTATCCCATACAAGGCAGTCTTCATCTTAAACACAAAAAAAATCATCTTTCCCACCAATAAGGCCACAAGGTTGTTTAGTGTAAGCTTCTTCATAAAGATTTCCATTTAGAAATGCAGACTTCACATTCATTTGAAAAATTTTGTAACCTTGTTGTGCAGAAATAGCAAGAAATAATTTTGATTGTTTCCAATCTAGCCACTGGATAAAAGGTCACATAAAAATAAAAACATTCAATTTTTGAGTAACCTTTTAATGCTAATCTTTCCTTGTTCCTTATCACTTCTCCTTCTTAATTCATCTTGTTTCGGAAAACCCATTTTGTGCCAATAACATTTTTGTCATCCGGATTGTGTATGAGTTCCCAAGTATCATTATTTTCTGTCTGATCAATCTCTTCAATAATATCCATAATCAATTATGGATTCCCAAAAGCTTCATTCAAATCATTTGTCTCCACTTTTTAATACAAATAAGTATGTGTAACAGCATTTATTGTTCTTCTTGTTTGAACCCTCTGATGTAGATCACCAATAATGTTATGATCCTTTATTTTCTTCCTGATCCTAGGATAATCAATTTGAATTTCATCCTCATCACTTCAAATTGCTGAGTATGATTCTTCTTCTTGAGTTGGATTACCATTATTAGTAGATTTATCAAAAAAAATTATAGGACATTCTTTATCCTGCTCAACTTCTATATCAGCAAAATTATCCTTTTCCGTCTCAACATTTTAAATAACTTTCACATCATAAGAATTGACGATTCTTCCTATTTCATTTTTTAATCATCTATATCATCTTCTATTTGGAGCACATCCAAGAAAAAGTCCATTATCTCCTATTTTTGCAAACTTCCAATGGATTACACCCTTTTACTTTGTGATGCATGGACTCCCAAAAAGTCTGAATTCTTTCAGACATGGAGTTTTTTCATAAAAAAAATCATATAGTGTAATGTCTGAATGTGGCCTCTAGAAGCATCAGTTTAGAATATAAACTACAGTACTCATGTCTTGACTCCAATAAAATTGATAGAGACCATGTTCAAGTAACATAGTTCTCCCTATTTCAACCAGACTTCTATTCTTCCTTTCAGCAACCCCATTTTATTGAGGTGTGTGTGGTGAACTGAACTCATGACGAATTCCTTAATTCTCAAGGTAAATTTTAAAATATTTATTCTTATAACCTCAACCATTATTAGTTATCAAATTCTTCACTAAATACTCACATTCCTTCTCTGTTTTCCCCTTAAAAGTATTAAACATTATTAGAGCATCTGACTTATGTCTCATGTACATAACACAAGTAATATGAGTAAAGTCATCCATAAAAGTAATGAAGTACTTATATACATTTGTTTATTTCTTTCTCATTCATCCAAATATATCAGAATATATATCTTCCAATTGTTTTTTTGGACGAATGTCAACTCTCTTATGCCTAGAATTTGTAATCTTACCTTTTTCAAAAATAGTGCAACACCAATCTCTTATTCTTGGTAAATCTGACATATCTCAAACAATGTCTCACATTGATAACTTGAACATGTTTCTCTGACACATATGTCCCTTCCTTTTATGCCATAACTGATTTTCATCCACCATTCCCATGTAACAATATTTCTGTACTTCGCCATGTTGGAACAAGTTTTTTTGTACTTTTCCCTCATTTAACTACCTTTCCATCATTTTCACTTTTCACAAAAAACCCATAATTTCAAAAGATAACTTTTTTTCCCTCATCACAGAGTTGTGAAATGGTCTACAGATTATGTTTCAACCCATCAACATATAATTTTTTCCTAGATTTCATTTTTTTTCAATCCCGATGATGGCTGATCCAACTCATCTGATCCTCAGTGACTCATCATTTCCAAATGTAAATGTTCTTTCTTTGATGTCTTTCACATTCTTCATAAATTTAAGTCTCCTATCATATGAGAAGAATATCCACAATCAAGAATCCATGGAAATTATCCTTTTGAAGCTTTCAAGGTAGTTTAAAAAAAGATCTTTTTGTTCTTCTTTTTTTTCTTCACTTCTATCTTCTTATATTTGTTAAGATCATTTTGTTGTATTGGAAACAAAATAATGCATCCCTTATCAAGGTGTCCAACCTGTTCACATCTTTCCAAAATAGTTTCTAATTGTTGGAACTGATTTTCAACATTCACACTAGCCTTCTCAGATTTCTTCTTAACTTCCTTCTCATACTTCCTTTTTTGAGAGGATTGACTTTCCCTCAAACCTTGTCTTTCATAACTTGTGGAATGGTTGTAATGTTGTTGGTTGAACCAACACATGTTTTTAGTGTATCCAAATCCACCAAAATATCAGCAGTAACCATCAAATGAATATTTCCTTATGAAACTTCTATACTGGCAGGAGTTGTGAACATACTTCTCAACAACCTTTTTAATAGAACTTTGCTTACCAAAAACCTTGAAATTTTTAATCATAAGTTTCTTCTTCATATCATATTTCTGTTCAATCTTATCAGTACCATAAGTATTAGAAATCTTTCAAGACTCAGGATTTTTATGTACTTCTAATTTTTCAGCGTTGCTGAATTTGGCCACATACATAGATTTTCCAGCTTTATTATTTTCAAAACCAATTCTGTATTTCCTCGCAACCTTTGGAGGTAACATTTTTCTATCCTTTTTTGGTTTATTCTTTCTAGAACATTCACCAACTTATGAGAAATATTTTTTGAAATTGATATTCATCTCATTAGCTTTATAATATTTCTATTGGACAAGTTCCATCACTTCTTCTTTTGCATTCAGCATTACTTCAAGATGATAATTATGATTATTTGTATTCTCAAGAGAATTATTCAGATCATTAATCTTTCTCTCTATATTGATTTTCTCATCAGTAAAATTTTCTTGATTATTTAATGTCGAATTTTCATTTATCAACTTCTTGTTTTCCTTCTCAATCTTCTCATATTTCTCAGACATTCATTCAACTCTTCTTACAGATGATATTCAAGTTGAGTTTCTACTTCTTTAGAACTGTTGCTCTCGTAATTTTCATTATTCACTACTACAATAAAGGAATTATCTCTAGATTTATCTGAAATCAATTTATTGGATTCAGCTTCGTTATCTTATTCTTCTTCATATTTAGATAAAAAGATTTTTCTTTTTCGTTTGAAAAACTTTTTATCCTTCCCCTTTGAAAAATATTTATCTTTGTCATCTTGTTTCTTCCACAACCTTCTTGTCCTTTTATCATCATCATTATTGTCTTCTACTTTAATATTTTTAGGAAAGTTAGCCACATTGTGAGAAATGGCTCAAACTCAAAACATTTCAAGGGATGTTTCCATTTTTATTTCTGTGTACCTCTTTTCACATTCATAGAAAACAAGGATAAAATTTCATCAAAAATTTTACATACCTCATCTTCAAAATTGGATTCACCAGAATCATCTTCAATAAGAGTTGTCTTTGAATTCTCTTTCTTTGCAGCCTTGAATGATATTTCTCTATCAGTTTTTGTTTTTCTCTTAATAGTCTTTTCCCTTCTCATTTCATAAGTAATTAGAGTCCTATGAAAATTATCCAGAGATAATGTTTCAGGATCTTGGTCTTCTAATGAAGAAATATTTGCATCAAACTTGTTAGGAAGAATTATCACGATCTTTACAATAACGTTATAATCATCCAACTTTTCACCAAGACATCTGGTTGTATTGACAATGTCATTTACCTTGGTAAAGAAGTCCCCAATAGATTCATATTCTCCCATTTTCAATTCTTCATACTTCAACCTCCAGACTTGTAGTATTTCATTCTTCACTTTTTTAATTCCTTCATATATGTACATCATCTTACCCCAGATTCCATTAGCTACAGCAACACCTTTCACTCTTAAAAACTCACTCTAAGAAAGAGATGAGAGTAATGCATTTTTATCTCTTCCATCATTCTCTGGATTCTTTTTATCGGTAGGTTTAAGAGGAACCTTTCCATCAATAGGAGGAAATCTATCAGTTGTAGTTTTTAGAACATCATACCCAAGATACATAAGATAAGGAATCATTCTATATTCATAGCTATGATAATTCTTTCCATAAAATATTGTAATCTCTTTACTGTTCACTCAATTCAGATTTTCAATCACATCTTCTCTTCAAAAATTCAACAAAGAACAAATGAAGGTAACTTTCCTATGATACCAATTATAGTTCCCAATCAGGATCCAAGTATCACTGGGAGGGGGAGGGGATGAATCAGTTATGTTAATTTTCTTTTTATGTTTTCTTATTTTTGAAACAACCTTCACCTCCTATTAAATATTTTCTTCCCTTATGAACTCACACAACCACATGAACACAAGATATACAAGATTCACTACTCAACAAGAGTAGCTACATCCTTGGTATGGTACATAAACAATCCAGTACCACAAAATCCACTAGAAAAGAATCCTTGGATGCAGAATACATTGAGTAGTATATGCCCTTACACTCATGTAACACTATGAAAAATATCCAATTGTGTGTGTGCTCTCTCTTAGCACAAATAGGGTAATGTAATGATTATGTGATTCTTAATGAACTTTCAAAAATCAAATCATTCAAAAAAATCTTCAATTTCCTAACCAGAAGCTGGTAAGAACCTCCTGGTATAGACAGCTTGCGTGCCCCACCCTACTTGCATGCCTCCCTACTTGCCTGCCACCTGCTTGTGTGCCTCCCTACTTGCACGCCACCTTCTTAAGTGCCACTCAGCTTGCGCGCCTACCTACTTGCTCACCACAAACTACTTGTGCACCACTATTATGCATAGCTCACAACTTGTCTTCCACCTTGGGCTTATACACAGAACACTTCTTGAACACACCACTCGGTTTGCATGTCTCTTACCACATGTGAGCCACTCTACTTGTGCACTACTCAACTTGTGCGCCTTATATATATCTCCTTACTTGCACAACACATCATCTTGCATTCCACTTTCTACTAATTATGTAATCAGAGCTCAAATTTTCTCTTAAGTGTTGAGCCATTAAAAAATGAGGAGGGTATGCGTCTATTTATAAGAATTTTGGTGACCCTGTGTGCGAGGCATGCAACTCAATTTGTGCCTTACTTCATGAATTGAGCACCACTCCATCACTTTCGTACTGCCCCATCACTTGCATTCCACTTTCTTTCCCTTGACTTATTTTGATTTGATGATGTTAAAATATGACTTGCGTGCAGAATACACTTTCACGCCACTTATACTTGTGCACCACACATTCTGGCCAATCTCTAACTTGCATGCCACTTTCTTCCCATTTTCATATTTTGATGTGTTTATCTAGAAATATGAATTTCAAGATTCATACACTTGAAGTCCACTTATACTTGTGCGCCATACTTGTCTGTCACTATTGAATTGGGTGCCACTTTCTCTCCTTTCCAAAAAAACACTTCTTTACTCCTCCTATCCTTCATAAGGCTCGCATCACAAGTTCTCCAAAACTTATGATTTTAGTGAAATACAAATCAAAAAAGCATATTCATTATTTTCAAGGCTTTTAAAAAGTGGGTTGATTTATAATATTTTGAAAAAAAAGACAACACTCTGTAATAAGTAGACTCTTAAAACTTCCTTCTCCATCCAACTTGGCCCCAATAGTATTCTGACCATTGTTTCTTCTTCATGCGTTCACTTTCATATACTTTCTATAAGTTGGTGGAAATGGTAGGTTTCAACCTTTAGAAAAATAAATTGAGTATGGTAACATGAATGTGAACATGTTATCACTTCTCATCCATTCATTAGATTTACCATGAGGTAGCCAATTTGTGGAAACATGACCCCATTGCAATATTTTTCTGCTTCATCATAAATTCTATACACATTTCTTTCGTGTATAAATTTCTGAAATAATTCCAAATATTATAAAATAATTAAAATAATGTGGAAATAATCCTGAAACACTTTAAATTTAATTCACCAATTACTTCTTTTCATTTAATAAATTAAATCCAAATTAAATTATAAAATTAGATAAAACAAATCAATTCCCAAATTAAATCACAATATAAAATATCAATCATGGTTTTGTAACTTAAAATTAAATCAGGTAATTTCCAAAAATATATTCAAATTCCAAATTGTAAATCCATCCTTCAAAACCCGATGTCAGAATTTCAAATTATATTTATTCATCACAAAATAACATCACAATTAAATAAATAGTTATTTTTAGAAAATAAAATATGGATTTTCCAAGTTGATTCCAAATTAATGAGATATATTATTAATTTAAATTTAAATCCATTATGAAAAAATAGGAATCCAAAAAATAGTGTATGGATTTTATGAAAAGTAAAAAATAAACTAATCTAAAAAAATTCAGTTCTATTGGAAATTTTCAATGAATTCTAGAATATCAAAAAAAAATCAATGATTCATATAATTATTAGGGTGTTTAATTGACAATAGGAACGAATTAAATAAAATATAGACTAGAAGGATTTAGTTTGTATCACTTATCAACTGAATACTAAAATACTAGAATAAATACAAATATCCAGTGATAAAACAAAATATTAGGTATTCCTAATACCAATGTAATGGGAAAATAATAGAGATAATATTGGATTCATGTTATTCCAACTTGATCTCAGATATTAGGATGGGGAAGTGAATCAACACCCTACTGAAATACCATCAGTCACATTCTCATATGATGTGTTGAGGTGGTGCAAATCATGTTCACCATCCAATCTATCATGTTCTTTCATTGGGAATATTGGGAAAATTTCCCATCATTATCTATCTTGAAATAGAGATGTTAGAGGATTTACTGGACTCTTATTGTCTACTAGAAACATCTAACATATATCATATTGTCATAGGGAATGAGTGCTGAAATATATATGCACATGTAATCACCAGTATCTACCAAAATCTATGGGTTAGACAATATATAGTTACTATCATCTCACTCTACCCTCTATCATTGTAATGTCCTGGTCTGGGTTCCACATGTCGGTGACTTGATCCAATCATCCATATGACCTTAGGTGTGCCTCCTCATATTCCACAGGCTATATACTAGTAGCGAGGGTCTAGAAAGTTAGTCATGGGTATACTATACCCTATTTTATTAGTGTAAAACCCAACCATATGTAAGTAAATAACAACAGGATCATATATAATCATAAATAATACCAATCTCAAGATAACAAAGCAGAAAATACAATAGCCAACTAAAATGGAAAAAATTTCAAGCTGAAATACATGTCAAGTGTATACAATTCAAAGTGAAAATAATGACACTAACAACTCCCAAGTCAGTCCCTAACTAGGTCTAATTCCCTCAATAATGATCTTTCTTGACTCAACATTCTAACAAGATCCCTTTTCCATTAACCTGTCATGCATCCATGAAATAATTTCAGGCCCCGATCTGGTAGCCCGAGTAGGGTGTGAGTACAACTCAGCAGTCCCCCACCAATGGTGTCTAAAACAATACCAGTCAATAATAGGTGTATGAAGTTGTATAAATACATAATAATTATGAATATATAATTAGTTATCACATTATCATTTAATATTTATTTAACCACATAAACCCTCGAGTCCCCAAGGACACTTGAATTTCAATACCTGCTTTGGCCCGTGCCAGATTATGAACCATTTTATGTTTTCAACTCATAATTCATTAAATAAATGGTATTTCAATATCCATTCTAATTCATTTACTAAAATGGAAAATTCAAACAAGTCAAATACTAACAATATGTGTCTAGATCTACTCGTATAGGACCCCATTGGCTCAAGATATAGCAAACCATGTCCCCCACATACAAACACACACACAGATATATATATATATATATATATATATATATCACAATGGGCTTAAGAAGTAGGAGACAATGTCTTGAACGCACACACAGAAAAAGATATATATATATCACAGTGGTCTTTGGATGTATCAGACCATGCCCCAAACACATATATATCACAATGAGCATTGGATAATGTAGACCATGTCCTAGACACAACTTCTTTTAGAAGTAGTAGACCAGGTCCCACACATATTCATTAAAACATTTATCACTATGGAAATTGGATACAATAGACTACATCCCTCTCGTGTTGATCACACAATCATATATATCACATATATAACATAAATCATGATTTATCATCACTAATCCTCTTATCAAAAATATCCATCAAAATATCCCATTAATTAATTAACAAATTAATAAAAACAAGATCATTAATCTACTCAACAATTAATTAATCATTCCACGATTTGAAACCTAATAATTATCTTACCAATTAATTAACCCCAATTCATAAATCAAAAGTTCTTATAAATTAATTCAAAAATTAATTTATACACTTAAAAATATCAATATTCCATAATAAATACAACAATTTTTCATAACTTAATTAAAATTTTAATGTATACTATTAAACAATCTCAATTTTCCATAATTAATTACCAAAGTGATAATCAATTTCAACAGTCCCTATATCTTAAAATATCTTAATTAATTAATTAACCACACTAATAAATTAAAATAAGGAATTTAAATTTCTAAAAAACTCTAGAAATTAAACAAGTTGCATATATATTATCAATATCAAGACTAAAGGATTTGATAATAGACCTCCTACCTTGATTCGTTGATGAAGATCCCCAACTGGAAATCTTGAAAATTGGGCAACATAATGATGTAGAGTTGGATCTTTATCTCAAAACCATCCAACGGCCCGAAGGCCTTCTATTTTTTTATTTTGATAAAACCCCTTTTAAATGAAGATTGGGGTTAAACCCATTACATCAAGACTTAAACAAAAAAACCAAGTCCCAATGGACCAAAACTAAAGATCAAGAACAACCCTACCTACAAGTGATCAAATCCTCCCAGCAACAAAAATACATTAAAACCATCTTCTATTATCTCATCGCAGAATGGATAGCTATCCCGCACCAAAAAAGGGCAGGCCTGGTACCTATGAAAAAATCCATACCCTCTCAAACATCTAATTCTGATAAGCCATGTAACAGCAAGAACTGATTACCCTATACCTCATCTAGAGTAGCTTCTTCTTGACAAATGGTTGCAGAATCACATAAGCCATGAACCATTGAAACCAAATCCAAAACCTTTCGTCCTTTCCAGCATTTCCAAAGTAGTGAGAACATCACTATCCTCCTTGACATCAAAAATCATCACTTTAGTGAAATAGATTATTGAAGAACCAACCACACAGCCCACACCAAATCCCCAACCAAATCCTAAAATCAGCAACCCATCTCATGAACACAACATATCAAACTCTTCCCAAAAAAACATGAATCACATAGAAAAAACCATAAAAAATATTAACCAGATGCATCTCATCCACACCGCATCCATCATTGAACTGAAGCCGCCCAGTATAATGAGAATAAACTCGGACATCAAACGATCCACAACCACATGCAAATCCAATTCAAATGGTCAAAAAAAATAAAAAATCAAAACCACCAAGGAAACCATGAGGCTATGTTGCTAATATAAAATATTTTGTCTCCGCCTTCACATTCGCGCCTGATGACCACCTCAACCCACTGCAAATTAACCCATCCCGAATCAGAACATGTGTGTCAAACTTTGTCCAGGAAGAGTGGGAACGATGACCGGAGGAGCCACCGCACTACCAAAAATCCATACCCAGCAAAGAGGGGGAGATCGGAAGTAGGCCAGTAAATAGTGGTAAATACAACAGCCATGCCCATGAAGAAAAGACGCCACCCTATGGAGAAGAACTGTCGTCATGAGGTTCCGAGCTGGAGTGTTGAAGATTAGATCTGAAGTCGATCCAAAAAGGAAGAGAGGTAGTGACAGGGATCCCTAATAAAACAATGGATAAAATTCATCAAAATAATGATAGATAGAAGATGGATGATCGAGAAAGCATCGATATGAGATCCACATAAAGGGAGAGGAGAGGTTCTTTGATTTGGGCTTTGAATCATGAATAACAGAGGTCTAATGACCACTAAATCTATCTAGAAAGCTATGAATCATCCAAAAATGTGTTGGTTCATGTTTGGTTTAAATGGGGGATGTTTCAGGGGTTTGGAGAATTTAGAAATCAAATTTTGAGAAATTAAAATTACTATAAATGGTTTCCTGGGTATGGGTGTTGGATTTTCCCTAATAGTGTTCCAACCATGACCCAATTATTCTATTGGAGTGCACAATTTTTTTTCTCATGGTGCATGGTTTGACCAACCATGCATCAACTGTGAAAACCCTCACTATCTAGGGTTGTACAGTTTCCTAGATTGAGCACACAGTTTTTCTTAACTGTGTACCAACCAAGCACCACCACCTTTTCTTCAACATTTCTTAATTTTCACCCAAACACACCCCAATGTAAAACCAAAACCAAAGGTACTTAAGTAAAAACAAAAAGTACCTAATTTCAAGAATTATTCAACTCCAGAAAAGGTTTTGATATTATAATATCTCCACGTTATAATATATCTTCCTTGAGATGTACTCCCAAGATTCTCTAAGATTTCATGCCAAAAATATCAGGCCACTAAGTTCATATATCTACTTCTATTTCCCTAGTTTCCTCATTCACATGCAAATATTTCTATAATATATGAATTGTCAGCATGATCTTTCCTCATAACACTCTAATACTGCAATGCAACACACATATCAGATGATCCTCAAAGGTCTCATCTACCTCAAGATCGAAATCAACCCCATGGATAACGTGAGAAAGGTTGGGGTGATACTATCATATATTTAATAAATTGAAAACATAATGCATATCAATTTATTAATATGGAAGAGATAATTGGTTTTCCACTGGCCTGATTGTCTCGATAACCTCAAAAGATCAAATGAATCTGAGTGCAAACTTGTGTTTGCACTCAGATTCATCCTTGGCAAAACCATAAGGAATACACGATCACCCTTTGTAAACTCTACAGATCATCTCCTTCTATCAGTATTTGAATTATTCCTACTCTGAGATCTATCCATATTTTTCTTAATCAGTTGTATCTACTATGACATCTCATTCATGAGACTCAGTCCCAAAAATGTAGTCTCACCTGGCTCCATCCATCATAGCAGTAAAGAACATGGACTAGCACAAAGAGCCTCGTGTGGTTCCACCTATATAGTTTCCAGATAACTATTTTTATATTCAAACTCCACTAAATCTAAGTGGTTTTAGGAAGACTAACCAAGTCTAGAACACAATCATTTAGCATATTCTCAAGCACCTATATAGTACGTCGAGACTACCCATCCATCTTTGGTTGAAAATATATACCCAATAAAACTTGTGTTTTAAGATAATTATATAAGCCCTGCAAGAATCATGAACTAAAATGTGAATATTTTCTAGAAATAATAGTATATAGAACCCCATGTAGATGGAATATCTATCAAACATACAAATCTCCCAGATACCCCTCTAAAAAAGTCTCCAATGTAAGAACAAAATGAACTACTTTTACCAGTCAGCCCATAATAACCAAGATAGTGTAATTATTCCTAAGAGTATTCAGAATACCCACCAAAAAATCATTTTTCATTTCATCCCACTACTATTCCATATTGGTAAATTAATTTATAAAACCTAAATTTAATAGATACTTTTCTATAACATTCTAACACATAAAACATCATTTCATGAACCATGCCATCTCTTTTTTCATGCCTGTCCACCAAAACTGTTATCGTAGGTCTTGGTACAGTTTGTTCAAACCTGGATGTACCTCCCACTTCAAGGCATGAAATTATCACATTATCTTCTCTCGCATGCTCATAGGCACAACAACAAGATTATTTCTTTAGATGAACCCATCCAGAGATATGCTCCAATATAAAGGTGACTCATTACATTCAAGGTTTTCCCTCAGAGTCAAGCATTCTAGATCCTCATATTTCATGCCTCTACCCTAGATCAAAAGAGTATACTCAATTGAAGCTGATATAAGGGTTATCTTCTACCATCTCTTCTGAACCACATTGTACATCTCAACTAATAAGGGAGTCATCTTCCGCTACGCACTGTACTCTTAAACCACCCGAATCTCAATTTTATCGCTCAATGTATCATCCATAATGTTTCCCTTCCTGTGTGTATATGATAGATCAAAGTAAACCTAAAACATAAATTAATACCATCTCCACTACGTAAGATTCAATTCTCCCTATGAGAAAATACACCTTAAGATCCTATGACCAGAAAACATTCTAAATTTCATTACCAACATATAATTCCACCAAAAAATTAAAGAATAAACATCCACTTTCAGCTAAAGGTCATGTGAATGGTAGTTCTTTTCATCTGGACTCAACTTCCCTGACCCATACACCACATCTTCATATCTCTACATCAGCACATCTCTGATTTTTATCCCAGAAGCATCACAATACACCATGTACTACTCACCTAGCTTTTGTACAATCAAGATCAGTACCGATTTAAAATGATTCTTCAACTCCTAAAAGGAATCCTCGCAAGATTATTTCATTAAAACATTATCCCTTTATGGTTCATGAACAAAAGTGGCACTAATAAATGAGAAATATTTTGGATAAATCTTTGATAAAATTCAGATAACCACAAAAAGATATGGAGATCAAAAACATTCTTGGGTTTCTTACAAGATAAAACTACATGAACCTTCTCTAGTCCACTAACACACCTTCTTCTAAGATGATGTATCCCAATATGTGTATACTATCAATCCAAAATTTACACTTAAATAGCATGGAAGAAATCCTATTAGCCTTGAGTGTACTTAGGATTATATCAAGATGTTGGGAAATATCATCATGATCCTTGGAGTATAATAGGATGACATTCACAAACACCACCACAAACTGATGGTGGTATGGATGAAATATTTTGTTCATTAAGTCCACAAATAATTATGGTGTGTTTTTTCAACACAAAATTAATTATTAAATACTCATATTATCCATAACATCTCCAAAAATAATTCCTTGGTATATCAATATTTCCAACACTCAACTGATGATATGCCAATATCTGGTTGATCATTGAGAACACAGAATCTCCTCTCAACTAGTCAAAAAGAATTTTGATATGTAGAAGAGGATACCATTTCTTTATAGTCATCATATTAATCTTCCAGTAATCAACACATAAGAACTAGATCCATTCATCCTTCTTTCCAAACACCATAGGAGAACCCCAAGGAGACGTACTCAGATGGATGAACGCCTTATCCTATAACATCTTTAGCTATGTCATGATATCTTGAGGTTGTTTTGGTGCAATCATATACACATTAATAGACAATGGATCAGCCTTTGACAAGATCTCAATGCTGAATTCTATATATCTCTCAGGTGGAAGCCCTTATAATTCTTCAAGAAACACATCTTAAAAATATTCCACTATTGGTGGAAATATATCATGCTTTCCTCCACCATCATCAATAAAAAGACAATAAAACTATGACATGATCTCTCACAATTGATGAGTGATTGCCCCTACTCAGCCTACTTGGATATGCCACTCTCCAAAGGTAATGTAATGGAAACCCTTAGGAGATGTAAACATCACCCTACAATGGTAACAATCAATATAGGAGTGATATTCTATTATTTAGTCCATACCCATAATTAGGATGAAGCCTGACATGTTAAGGGTAGAGATATCTTAGATAAAATGATACTTCCCAATATCAAGAGAAAATCCCTTGTAAAAATATAAGCCTCTCGATCATACTTCGAATGGTGTATCTATGGTCATTACCCCACTCACAATCTCCATCGCCAGGCTAAACAATTAATAGAATTATATTTTATAAAGGAATGAAAGGAAGAAATATTGAATAAGGAACTAGCTAATAATGAAGCTATAATAATAGTACCTCTCACTATCAATGGACCATCCTCACCATCCATAAGTAAAGGATGGCCCATAGGAAATTGTCTTTCCCCACTTCCATGTGATACCATCTTAATCCCATGATTTTATCCCCTCTTCTGATGGGTGCACTCATTCCCAGAAGCACCATTTCTACTACCTATACTTCCTTGGCCATTATAATTCTAGCGTCCAGCTTAAATGGTACAGAAGATCCCCTCATTTCAACCTAGTTCTTTCTAGATCCTCCATCACTAATTGTTTGTCTCAGGTTCCTTTAGAGCCTTTGCAGATGTCCCATCTTACTGGAAGATCAAAACTCCACTTTTGGTTGGGGATAGTGTCTCTAGAATTTTCACATCCTACATCACTAGTGGCAGAGCACATTTTTAAGGTCTTTTTGTATCTAACCCTTCCCAATGGATACCCATCTTTCCACTACTATGAGAGAAATACTCATAGTGATGTTTCCAGATTTCAATGGTGACAACTATAGATCATGAAAAGGGAACCACCCTTTCACCATTGGAAGCCTTCTTCAGGTTCCCCACTAAGACGGGAGCCTTATTTACTACTTTTGAGAACTTATTCATCCTAAAGATATTCACCTGGGACATTATTTCACACTTAAGTTCATCCTGATATCATATTGCAGTGGTATAATCATCTCCTTCCAATGCTGAAGAAAATCATTGAAAATATGTAAAGCATCTAGTATAGTCGATCATGGACATATTCCCCTGATTCTATCTTATGAACTCATATGCTCTTTCTTGTATCAGTGTGTCTGGATAAAAGTGCTCAATGAAATTCCGTAGAAATTCCTTCTACTCCACAGTCTTTAGATATCCGTCCTATATCTGAATGTCCCACAAACACATCACTTGACCATATAAAATATAGGTAGCCAATTTTTATCACTTCTCATATGGAATATCTATGTGTTTAAGCCCATACTAGATTGGCAGGACCTATTACTCATCACCCTCATGTCCACTGTCTCCCGCAAAAGTAGAAGGGTGATGCTACTGAAACACCCTAGTAAAATTGGACATGAACTTCACAACCTACCCTTGTTATATTTCCATTAATTTCATGAAGTGAGTAGAATCTCTCAAAAATTATCCTTAGCTTCCTCACCACACACTATTGATTCTTCAGGTTCAACTACAGGAGGATCATTCCTAGTCATTCCCTATGGTCATCCTTTTAAAAAGTGTCATCGAGGTGAAATATCTCTACATGTCCAAACATGCACCTTAGGAAAATTTCAACAGAATTCACACACTTGAATAAGAGGGGAAAACAACAAGGGACAAGAAGTCATTCCCCCAAACCTCACCAGACCATCAAAACTGAGACTCCAATACTACCCTTAACCATCCTATACCTAGGTCCTAGTTAACAAGGGTAAACAAATTTTCATTATTCCAAATTATTATTCAAACACACATTTAATAAAATTTCATAATATTTTACATTTAAAATTTCATATTAAGAAACATTTTCATTTCAATTTGACAAGAAAGGAAAATTGACTAAGTTGAGAAACATACACATAACCAATTTTCCCATGCATGCCTAAAATGATACATGCCAAAAAATAATCATGAGTGATAAGATTGATGAATGCATAATCAAATCTCTTGTTATAATTACAAGAGTTAATTTTCATAAATATTAACAAAAAATTTCACATCACACAATAAGTGAGTCACATAGGGTGAAATAATATTCAAATGTAACATGAAACATCAAGAACAACAATCCAACCCTCAGAACTTGGGATTTCCACTATACATGGGTTTTTAACTCCCATGCACGGGCTCATTACCACGCCACTGATTCTTCCCAATATTTTGTATAATTTTCTCAAAAATTTATACAAAATAAGAAGAAAAGAAAATTAAACATCTTATAAAACTTTGTAACGTCCCGACTCTGGTTCCACACGTCGGTGCCCAGAGTAGGATCTCCACATGACATTAGGAAAACCTTCCTGTATGCCAGAGGCTGTTAACTAGAAATGAGGATTTGGAAATTCATTTTTGGGGAGATAATACCCTCTTTTATTATATTAAAACACTAGTGAAAATAAATAAATAATACCAGAATCATATAAAATCATAAACAATGGAAATCTCAAGATAACAAAGCATAAAATACAATATCCAACTGAAACATAAATCAGTGTCAAGTGTCTAAAATTGAAACTAGAAATAAAGACACTAACAACTCTGAATAGTTTCAAAAACCAGGTCTGATTTCCCCAACAATGCTCCCTCCAGACTCAGCTATCTAACATGGGTCATTTTCCCTTAACATGTCCTTCATCTGTGAAATCTATTTAGGTACCGATCATACAACCCAAGTTGGGTGTGAGTAGAACACAGTAAATCACCACCAACATTTTTAAAAACAATATCCTGTCAATAAAATGGGTACACATTTCTATAAATTAATAATTACAATTCATAAGTAAACTCTTATCACAGTATCAATTTATCTTTATTTAACAACAAAAACACTTAGGTTCCGGATATCACCCACACCTCAATACCTACTTCCACCCATGCCAGAGTTTGAACCATTTCATGTTATCAATTCATAATTCATTAAGTAAATTTGATTTCATTATCCATTCTATATCATTTAATAAAATGAATAATTGGAACCATATACCAATTCCAAGAATTTGGGTCTATATCATCATGTATATGACCTCATGGGATTTAGATTCAGAAAATAATGTACCACACACACACACAAACAAAAAAAACACACACACACAGATATATATCCCAACAGGCTTCAGAGGAAGTATACAATGTCCTGTACACGTGTAAATATATATATATGTCACAACAGTATTTGGATGTGTCAGACCATACCCCCCCAATATATATATATATATATATATATATATATATCTATGTTTGTGTGTGTGTGTTACAATAGGATTTGGATGCAGTAGACCAAGTCCCACACATGTGGGCATTTAGAAGCAGAAGACCATGTTCCACACAGATTTATAAAAAAATTGTCACTATGGGATTTGTATGTTGTAGACCATGTCCCTCACATGTGGGATTTTGGAAGTAGCAGACCATGTCCCACACATATTTATCAAAACAATTATCACTATGGGATTTGGATATAGTAGACCATCTTCCGCACAAATTTATCACACAATCAAATATATCAAATATATCAGATAAATCATGGTTAATCAACATTAATCATATTATCATAATTAAAAATCACAATATTCCATTAATTAATTAAAAAAATATATTAATCCACATCTATTAATTAATTAATTAATTAATTAATCATTCCATAAATTCTAAATCCAATAATTTATTTTCAAATTAATTATCCCCAATTCACAATTCCACAATTCTCATAAATTAATTAAATAATTTATTTATATAGGTAATAATTATCAATATGGCGCAATCAATCCAACAATTTCACAAAAAATAATTCAATAATTTATTTATACTATTAAATAATCTCAATTTTCCACAATTAATTATCTAATTCAAAAATCCCTAAATCTCACTATTTCATAATTAATTAATTGACTACATTAATTAATTAAACATAAGAATTTCAATTTATAAAAAAATCCATCTATTCTTCAACTTTCATATACATAATTAATATCAAGACAATGGGATTTAATAATAGACCTCCTACCTTGATTCATTGATGAAGATCACCCAATAGAAATCCCAAAAAATGGGCAACACATTGAAGTAGATTTTGTTTCATATCTCAAAACACTAAAACAAAAAAACGGAAATCAATATCATTACAAACTAGATATATATATCTAGAATCATAGATCTATATGTCACCAAATAGATATAGATCTAATAAAATAATGGATAACTTCCCTCAAAAGAATGAGATATAGAAGTTAGATGATCAGGAAAGAATCGATAAGAGATCCACTTACTAGGAGAGGAGGGGATCTTCAATTTGGGATTTAAATCATGAATAATAGAGGTCTTATGTCCTTGGAATATCTCCAGAAAGCTATGAAATTGTCCAAAATCATGATTTCTTGGGTTTGGGTCGAATGGGGGATGTTTTAGGGGTTTGGAAAAATTTATAACCAATTTTTGAGCAGTTAAAATTATTGTGCATGATTTCCTAGGAAGGAGAACATGGTTTTCCATAACCATGTTCCAACCATCCACTAATTATTTTTTTATGGTGTGTGGTTTGTATTTTGGTGGTGCATAGTTTGAAATATCATGTGCTAGCCATGGGAACCCTCATAGCCTAGGGTTGCATGGGTTTTCTGGGTTGGGTGCTAATTTTCTCTAACTATGAACTAACTGGGAAAATACCCCTTTTCTTCCACATTTAGTAATTATCTACCAAACACACCCCAAGTTAAACCATAACACAAAAGGAACTTAAATAAAAGAACAAAAACAAATTTCAATCCCAAGTTAACCCCAAAAATTTTCGGGGTCTTATAGTCAATTCCAATGTAAAAAATGAGATTCAAGAAAATTTATCATCCCAATCAATATCCACTTCCATAGATAACAACAAATTACTATATTATTATGTAAATGAAAAATTCACTCAATTAATAAGAGATTATCCTCATTTCTATATCTCAAGACTCCCTAAGTGTCTATCTAGCAAAAAGATTTTCCACAAAAATTTTCTATTTCTCATCATCTTGGTAGTGATAATGAATTTAATAATATATAAATTTTGTAAGTGAATCATCCTGTAAGTCATTTCATGATATAGTAGATATCTCACTCTTCTTAGTAATCATGTCCAAGTCAATGAAATTAACTCAAGATGCCTATGTTATGTCCCCCGATCAATGCCAAACCATCAAAACTGTAATCATAAAATTTTCACTGCATTATTATTAAACATAAACTTCACAGTTATTCAATATATTACTTTAATTTATAGAAAAAATTTTATGTATATTCAATAAATTTGGGATCATGTCACACTATCTTTGGGAATACCCACAAGTACAAAATTGGTCTTTAATGGAGTAAGAAAAGACGTTTATCATCACCAAAAAAAGATTCATTAATAGAATCACGATTAAAATCCTAAAACATTTAACATTTATAAAAAGGTTTATTAAAAGGGCATTTAACAGTGCTAAAAAGTGTAATTAAATGTTTCCTTTAACAATTATTTTTTTAGTTCTATTCAATCCCCTCTTTGACAGTTCTTTTTTTGGCACTCTTAGAGGGGGCCTTCGATATGACTAAAATAGTGATGTTCAACCCCCACAGATAAACTGTGTCTAATTTTTTTCAACACCCCCCATATCAGTGCTTCCCACCCCTAGCCCTTTATCAGCGCTTCTCCCACCCCTTTATCTTTTCTTTATATTATCCCGCCCTCTCGCGCACCCCCTGCCTCCATCGAGTTTTGAACCTCAGACCTTCAGCTTATACACCAGCGCCATTACCACTCTGGTATACTATTTTATTTTATATTTCATGATATATATATATATATATATATATCTTCACATTTTCTATCCATATATTTATATATATATTTATATATATATTAATTAATACATTTTATATGTAAATATGTATAATTATTTATTTATAAATTTAAATTTTTAGGTGAGAATATATAAAAAATATGTATATATTATTATAAATCTGATTATAAATAAAACTATTTAATAAAAAATGATAAAATTTAAAATCCATAATATCAATATGAATGTAATGCTGAGGAATAAATTCATTACCCACTAAAAAGGGAAAATTAACAACATAAAAAAGGCTTAAAATCCCTAGAATGTTAAAAAACTAGGGTACCCCAACTACAAACACATTTTAGGATTCCATCTTGGCCGTTTTTGTCCTTGATAAATGTGATATTGGTTTTCCTGTGAAACAAAAGGCATATAGATCATCGTAGGCTTCAATTTTATATACGGAAAAGCCCAAACAGACACCCGGATCCAAAGTTACAGTTGTTTGAAGGTTGAGTTATGTTTTAAACTTATTTTAGATATTCTATTATTTGTTTTATTTTTTATCATCTAATTGATATTAAATGAAAATTACTTGGTAATAATAAAAAAATTACTAAATAAAAATATATTTTATATTATTTTATAAAACATTTTCACTAAATATCATATATTATGTTTAAATACCTATTTACCTTGTCTAAACATATTTCAAAAAATATATATTACATTTATATCAATATTAATATATTGTTTTTAATGGAATATTTTTTTTGAAGTATAATTTTTTCAGTGTTGATAAAGGGGGCCTTTATCAGCGCTTCTAAAATACCACTCATAAAACCCCCTTTTATTAGTGCTTTTTTACAAGCGTTGATAAAAGACTGCATTTATCAACGTTTGTAAAAAAGCACTAATAAAGGTACCCCTTTAACTACACTTTTTTAGCGTTGACAAAAGGGTATTTTAACAGCTTTTTTAGCAATAGTTGTTAAAACCCTAGTAATGGATAAATCCAGTTTTGGAGTTCAAACCCCAACTTAGTTTATTTATAAAAATCAATAACCAAATAAGGTAATGAAACCATAATTTATTCATGTTCCCAATAACAAGATCTAAAAAAATTGATAATAAAAGTATTAATATTTAATAATTATTTAAAATGAGCATTAACAAATAAATAATAATATAATTTCACACATAATTCATAGAATAAAATTGCATTTACTAGAAGAAGAGTCTATTAATATTAGACACAAATTGCATCATTTTGAAATATATAAGTATTTCTCTTTAATTTCATATATACAGTGATTTATTATAATATAAATTAAATTAAATTTATAATAATCACATCCAAATTAAAATAAAAGTCCACTTTCATAAAAATAAGTTACCAAGGTAAATATTAATTACTATAGAAAAATTGAATATTTCAATAAATTTCGTTTTTCTATACATTGATTAGTTTTATCATAAATAATTAAATTAATTACATTTAAAAGGTTTATATAGTATAATGTTACAATTCATAAAAAATAGACTATAACTATTTAATGGTTCATTAATATAAAATAATATTAAGAACACCCAATATTTATTAAAATATCATTTTTACAAAAATAGGTTCTCTATATATTAAATATTTTCATTTAAAAGTTAATTTTATTTAATTTATAAATTGATTTATACTAAAAGGTATCCAAGTTTGGTATGATCTCATAAAAATTTTCGATTACATGCCATTTTATATATTGGTTAAAAAAATTACCATGAAAATTAACATAACAAGTTAATAAGGGGTAAAAAAGGTAATCTACCATGGTTCAAAATTTTCTAAACCTAATTTACACAAAATAGTTATATAATGCCTTTATTAGGATTTAATTTCATTCCAAAATTTATTAAAAGCATCCCCTTACCTATCCCACCAGAATCTTATCGATTCCAACTTTGCCACTCAACAAACTTATGAATCCAATGAAATATCCCTATTTTCACCTATAAAAGAAAATCACATTCACCCATTTTATCACCCCTATACACTCAAAATCCATTTTTCGTGTATTTTATACCATTTTTCTCTTAATATTCTCTCTATGGTGTTTCTAATGATTTAAGGAGTTCTTTTCAATATTTGAACAAATACCATCCATGTAAGGGTTTCTAATCCTCCATTCCCATTTTTAGTTAAATTTATAATATAATTTCATTGAAATTTCATTTCCATGTACTAAAATTCTTATTTATATCAGGTACTATCATGATCATTATATATTATTAATGTGATATTACTTCTTCTATATCATTGTATCCTTTTCCAAATCAATTCTTATAATGAAGGTAGGGTTCCCAACCTCTTATTTAAACTTTCTTTTTGAAAATAATTTATTTTCTTTTAAATGAAAAATATTATTATCCATAATTTATATAAATTCCATATCATATTATCAATTATAAATCCCCATTACCTATATTATACTACCTATATAAGATGTTATAATTTTGAAACAATCTTGTAGCTGTAAAACATCCTATACTATTGGTAAATTAAAGAGTCTTTTGTTTCCAAGAAATAACATCAATATTTGTATACAAAGAAGTTGATGTAGGATTTATAAAATATTCACCTAAGGGTAATAAACCTAAAAGCATTGGTTGGGTATTAACTCAACCACAACTCCATGCACAACTAGTGGACTTATCTACACACCTAGTTTGACACAATAAGGGGATATACTTTGGTTGACTCAGGATCTCTTTACAACCCATAATGGAGGATTACTTCCTATTGAATATACCTACACCATGAATATAATAGTAACTAATTTCTTTTTATCATTATTTTGATAAATTCTATTTCCATTACATTGTCAATAACCTATTGATTCTATGTTCATTGTGGGATATTCACCAAGATAAACCTATTGTTCAATTGATTGGGTGATTGTATTGGCATCCCATATGTTTTTATTCCCACTCACATGTTGTTAATTACTAAAGAAATTTAATTATGTGTAGTTTTTTTGTTTATTTATTTTATATTATGATTTTATTATATTTATTAAGATATTATTGGGGTTCAAAATTATATATCTTCTCGGTATATCTTAATATCTCATGAGACAAACAAGTTTGGGAAATCTAGTGTTTGAATTACATGTATAAGTGTAATCTCATGGAATGAGGCCCTGATAGTGTATATGATATCTTAGAATAAGGCCTTTAATGTAATATTAAGATTTCTAAAAGAATAAATTCCATAACTATAAAATAATTTTTTGTTTTCTTCATGATAATTTATATTTTTATCTCATCAATGGAAATATTATGCTCTTTTATGGAAGAATTATATTTATTTATTCCTATCACATTATTTATTACAGGCTTATGGAATGGTATATTTTATTTAATTATAACCCTCAATAATCATATAAGAACACCCCTTTATTTATAATTTCCCATTTCTATAGGATACCATGAAGACTACTATGTATGGTATATCGAATTTCAAGAAATAATATGTATTTATTGTTTTCATAAAATGTATCATTATTTTTTAATGTAATGGAATGTTTTTTATGCATCAAGTTTTTGGAGATTTTTATAATACTGATTATTAGGTAATTTTATAATTGTATATTTACCTATTGTATTGAAATAACCATAATTTCAAGGTAACAAGAGTTCGGATGTTATAGTTTGTATCATAGAAATTTTAAAAGAAACCATAATAATGATATTTTGAAGAAAATTGTAATACAACATAGTCATATGAAAAAACCCTTATGATATTGTATAAATACTACTACATTATAGGACATGAATTATTAATTAATTTAGAGGAATTATATACAATGATTTGTTGTAAATGGTTTTATTCATGAGCGAATTAAGTATATTCCATTATTTATTAATGGTGCCAAATGGAAGGAAAAAATACTTCAACATCCATAATTACTGTAGAGATTTCCCTCCTAAAAAAGTCAATGATGCTAGTCTTGAAAATGATATGGTGATTACTATATTTAATGATTTAGATCTTGTCATGATGAATAAATTTTTTTTCATGTAATAACTTTTTTCTCCTCATATTTGTATAACAATGTTTGATCGATTCCGGAAGCAGCAACGTTCATCTTCTTATCAGACCAATAACACATTAATGGAAAAGTAATGGATCATTTATTGGGAGAGTATATTCTATTCTCTGGGATATAGTGAATGAGAGAAGTTAAAAACAGTTGTATATCATCTAATGGGTTATGTTGACCAACTCATTTCATTTAATGAAAATACCAAGACTTATGAAGATATAGAAAGCATAAAGTAGAAAGTCTATGAGGTGATATTATTGGATAAATACAATCCTCGTGAAAAAACAGATGATATGAAAAAGAAAATCAAAAATTTTAGAAAATAATAAATTTCAATTTTTTGGGGAATACGAGCATAAAATTACATTGATTACAAGATATTATGTGGATTGTGTAAGATACCCTTAAATAATGAACAAAAAATTATTTAATGGATTAAATACAAGTATTAGAGAGGAATTATTCTCTTAGTATTATTCATCTTATGAGGATATTATTACATGTTATATTAAAAATGATATGATTTATTTATGTACTATATTTTCTGAAAGAAATAAGGGGAATGGGTGGTACAGTTGTATATAAAAAATAATTTTGAAAGGGAAAATAGTGGAAGCATATAATTATCATCCGAAAATAAAATTAGGGTGAGACACCCCAGGTGT
Source organism: Viscum album (assembly GCA_963277665.1). Lineage (NCBI taxonomy): Eukaryota > Viridiplantae > Streptophyta > Magnoliopsida > Santalales > Viscaceae > Viscum > Viscum album. The sequence continues at coordinate 1,693,668,256 of OY728160.1, forward strand.
TTATTTAACGAAATTTGAGTGTATTAGAATTATATAGATAAGATCCATTAAGAACAAAAGTTCAAGGAAAATAAATAATAAATAAATCTCTAAAGGTTCAATTGTATGGAGACAGATAATTACTCAAATAAAGGCATCAAGCTTCATGGAAATCCACCTTAGAATAATCCAATGGGGAAATCCATGGCCAACGCTATTACACCCCAGCCTTAAACATTACATAATTGTGAGCTAAATCAAGAATTAACATTGAGGATATTTTTATGTTTATATTTTGTGATAATTATGCCATCATTAATACATAACATCCCATAATCATATAAGAGGATTCTACCAAAACGTTATCTATTTTTTTTAAGATATAAAAAATTTTAAAATAAAACATCATTTACTTTCTTGATATAATTCTTCTTGACTTATTCCTTTCTCTTACCCATTCTTATACCTAGTGGAAAACATTTCAAAAACATGGGATGTGAAAGAAATGATCAGTAAGGATTATAAAATTTGGAAATAAACTGCTAGTCCATGAATATTTTAAACTCAAGAAATCATTTTCACAAAAACGTACTTTTTACCCAGAAAACATACCTCGTGAAATCATAAAATTCCTGAGATTAGTTATTAGGAATAATAAATTATAATGTTAGCTTATGAAATCCATATCATACCAACATAGTGTCATTCATAGATATATAGTGAGTATCCTTCCTGATTACGTTTGGAATCCCCATCACATCATATTCCCTAAATATCGTAGGAGAATACCTATCTTTTAACTATGTCTCAATACCCAATGCAGTGGAGAGATATCACGGGATCACCTGCCTTCAGTTTATCATAGAACCAAACATATATGTAATAAATTACAAAGAAACTTAACCTAATCATAACACATAAAACACGTATAAAAAATAACATTTCCACAGTATATCTTTCAAGATAATGATATAATCAATCCATTATCAAAACACAATTAAAACATTTAAAAATAAGATTTTTGAATCAATGTATCCAATAAAACTTATAAACATTTTAAAGGATTTAACATTTTATGACATTCATTTCCAAATAAATAAATTCATAAAAACATTTTGAAAACATGGCCATTAATGAGAAAGATTTCTGAGAATAAATCATTAAAACATTTAAAACGATTCTTCTATTAAGGAGTCCCATAAAAAATATTTTTATTAATAAAATAGATCAATTATTTTTATTTTATATAAATCTATATAAATAAATTATAATTACCAGATAATATATCCAAAAGAAATTTCTTATATAATCAAAGCACAAAATAATCAAGAAGTAGATGTTTAACCCAAAAATGGATACTGGGTTAAGATGTTCACTTACCACTTGTAATCTGTCAAATTGTATGACCAATATAAGTAATAATATTAAAATTAAACATTTATTACCATTAAAATAATTATATTTATGATATTTCATATCAATTTTCATTATATACACTCCACATAGAAGAAATTAGTGGTGAATAATACATATATCTAATAGAGTTAAAATGTGAGATGAATAAATCCTTACAAGGTTCATATCATTGAGATAAGAATTATTAAAAGTCGATATTATGTGGATAAAAATTATATCCATACATATAGAAGGTTTTATACAACATAAAATAACAAAAATTTATTCCACACATAATTTTGGCATAGTAATAACAATTAAGTAGATATATAACCCAATGAGTGTAAATTGAGTTAGAAAAATCCCTTACCTCGATTCCCACTTGTCTCGTGAAAATGTTATATTAAAGAATAATAATGGTAGGTTAATTTATAAATTCTATATATCCTTTTAAAATTTTATTATTCCTTTTATATCACTAATTACCATGTTATAAAAATTACATAATTATTTATGTTCATATCGGATTTTTTGTCGATATTCGGAACTTGAGTCAAAAATGAAATTGTTTATGATGTAAATTGTCCTTGTGGTCAAAATTACTACATATCCAGAATATAAAACATGATATAAATATCTTATATATTATTTTTATAATAATTTATAATAACATTTTAAGAAAAACTGAAAACATCATTCACGGAGAAGTTAGGCCGTATGTACGCATGGACACTATTTTCATTTTTCCAGTCGTAATGAAAGAGTAAAATTAAATAAATTGTATATAAAATTGTGTACATATATAATATTGCTATATTAAAATTAATATTTCATTTATATAATATATCTTTACTAAAACAATCCATAATACATTCCATATGATGTGTGAACTAATCACATCATTTTGAGGAGGTGGTAGTCCACACATCCCCAAACAAAGTTATCATTTAATAACAATATTGAAATAATAAAAGTATGATTAATATAAAATATCAAGAATAGATAAATATTAAAAATATTACTCTACCATAATAATCATTTTAAGTCCCTCCATGACGGAGGTAAAAAAAGAAAAAAATTATTATTTATGAAGGTGATTAACCTTCATAACATGGACAACAATTTTGTTTATTTTAATAGGAGGAGGTGATAAATGTAATGGATATGAAATTTTCCATTAGAAATATATAAAAACATTATATACATGATTCTTGATAATCATGCATTAATGGATGAATCTGGTGAGTAGAAAGTTGAAAAACAAATAAATTAAGAGAGGTACTTTGAGAAAACTACCTCTTAAATATACCCTCCTTAAAAGACCCTTGATGACCTTGGATTTCTTCTTTTGGTGAGACAAAAACACTTATACATGGGGGAGTGATGAGGATAGGTGTTTTCAGATATTTTAGGATCTACAAGGCTTTTAGGTTGAAAATGGGCGGTGGAGTGTTGGTATTTATACTTGAGGAGAGTTGGGATAAAGTGATTAGTTTATTCAATATCTTATATTAAAATCCAACCATATAGAGGTGGAATGATATTACAAAAAATTTTCTTTTAATTATTTATTTACTGCCTAGTTAGGGTCTATCCACACCTCATCCACCCTTTAAATGATTTATTTTTCTGGTACGTTAATCTTTTAACATTCAATTTTAACCCTTCCCAAAAGTTTACTATTACTATGGTAAATAATATTTTTACCATGGAAACTATATAATACTAAAAAATTAAATTGACCATAAACGATTCTTTGAAATTTATGATTCCAAATGTGGAATCCATTTTACCAAATTGGATTCAAATAATTGAATAAATTAGATTTAAATTTAATTTTGCAGATAAGACAAAAAAAGGTTTTTAAAGTGAAACATCCAAAATATTGAAATGTTTTTATATTTATTTTCATCTTCAAATTGATTATAATTATCTAAATTGGATTAAATTATAAGAAAATGGTTTAGTTACACTATAAAAAAATTAATCGTACAATCTAAATATAAATAAATGAGATGGAAAAGAAGTTTTGAATTGAAATGCATTGTTCTTCACTATTCATTAAAATATGAAAGTTTTTAGAAAAAAAACAAAAAAATATTCTAAACTAAATTTTTATGTCCACATTCTGAAGAAGAATATTATTTTTCCAAATAAAAAATCTAAATTTTTCAAAAACTATATTTAAAATGGGGTCTACATCAAAAGATTGTAAGACATCATTTCTTCGAAAAATACTTCATTTATCAAAAAAATAGAATTTGATCTTATGTAATGTCTAAAAAAATATAATATGAGTCTTAAATATTAAATTAATATGTTAAAAATGTATTTTATTAATTAACCGGATCGATGTGGTTTTATTACTTTATAAACTCACTTATTTTCATTTAAACAGTTTTTTTTAGAAAAAAACATTTCATTTTATTTAAAAATGGTTTTTTCATTCATATAAAATTATTTGTGCACCAAATAATTAAATAATGAAATGTGTAAACTAGTTTTTTATAATTTAGTTAATACTATTTATTCCCGCAATTCCAACGACTATTTTTTAATGGTTACATTTAAATAATAATATTTAGTTGTTCGTTTAAGTTCGATATAGCGTATCATGTAAGCTATCAAACAAAGTGTTTATTTATTAAAACTCGGGATGTTACAAATGCTATCATTACATTTCAAGTTGAATTCCAAAATGATTTTAGAGTATTTCCATTACTCAAAAAATCAATTTAATCTAAGACATAATCTGATTCAAGATCTATGCACTCATTTATATCATTATATTATTATATAAACTTTGAATCATCCCTTGATGAAGTAAGGAAGTAATTGTAATTAAAAACTACCAATTGAATTTTTATGGTGATGAAATTATATTTCTTTTTACCTATTACAATTATAGCGTTTCTTTAAATGAAAAAAATTGTTATTATCAAAATGGTTGACTTTGACATAATCTTTGGAATGGATTGTCTCTCAAAGTACAGTTCAGGAATTTTTTTCCAAGATAATGAGAATATATTAAATGATTCATGAATACTATACCTATTTTATAAAGAAGATACTTTATTTCCTTATTTAGGTTAGTAACCTCCTCTATTTATTCATCATAATGAAATATGAGGGTAATTTTAATCATTATATGAGATGGATATCCTTAAAATTATGTATGTATCAATACTAATGTATTTTACTAAAGTATATTATGAGTAACTATATAAATATCTAAAGATTTTTGAGGTTTAATTCTATATTGATCTCATAAATTATACAAATCACATATATATATTGATAACTATTTAATGTATCTAGTGTAATTAGTTGAATTAAACAAAAAACTGCACAAGCTACATGATAAGATATTTATACTCTATAGTGTTTTACCCTAGGAATATCTTGTCTAATTGTTTGGAAAATAGGGATGGAAAAATGAGGTTTTCTAAAAATTACATAAAAATAAATTCTTTGAATATGAAGAACAGCTATAATTCTTCTTATGTTGATTGTATTTTTAAGTAGATTCAAAGACTTAAATGCCTCTCAATGATTGATCTATGTAATCTTTATTATAAATTACAATTATAGAAGGATGATATAAAAAAGATTAAATTTTAAACTAGGAATAGAAATTATGAGTTCACATTATGCATTTTTCATTAACGAATGCACTCTCAGGGATCAAGGAGTTAATTAATTTAGTATTAAATTATTATCTCAATAATTTTTTTCTGGTTTTATAGATAAACTCTTGATAAGCTCAAAAATTTGTGAATAGAATAAAGACCATTTAAATAACTCTTTAAACTATAAGGGATATGAAGCTATATGATAAATTTATTAAGTTTTTATTTTACCTTGAACAAGTATCTTATCATGGATATATAGTCTCTCAGGGTGGAATATCTATTGAACCTATAAAAGTAAAAAGTTATTAGATAATATCCTATGCCAATAAAAATATTTGAGATACATAGTCTTCTTATCCTATCTGGTGATTGTTGGAAATTTGTTAAAATATTTTTCATTTCATTTAATATGTCATCAAATTTGACACATCGAGGGGTCAAATTTATATATAAAAGGGAATGTGAAGAATGTTTTGAAGAACTAAAAAAGTGACTGATAAATGCACCATTATAGACCTTACCATCAGGAAAGGAAATATTTTTAATATATAGTATTGAATTTATTAATGGTCATGGGTGTATACTTATTGAAATTTATAGGGTTGTTACTTATGAATAATGGTAATTAATGACCCATTATAAAAACTACCAAACTCATGATATTGAATGAGAAAGAGTAATCTTTACATTAAATAAATAGAAAAAATATCCTTATAGTGAAATATATGACATATGTATGGAACATACAAATTAAAAATAAATATTCACATAAAAAGAGATCAAAATTAGAAAAAGGAAATTGTTAGAACTATAAAATGAAAATGACAATGCAATACACTTCCACCTTCAAAAGGAAAACAAAGTGGTCCATTCCTTAGGTAGGAATGATCAGTGAGTCCTATCTATGAAGAGGATATATAAAGTTCCAATATTGATGGATTTAGTAAATTGAGATATTTAAATTATTAAATAATTTCAAATGTCATTCCTTTTCTATGTAATTAACTAATAATATTTACTAAATAAGATAAAAAGTCTCAAAAAATATAACAAGGGTTTTAAAAAGATTTTTAAAACCAAAAAGATGGGTTGTTCATAGACTTCATATATGAAGATGGTCTATTGAAATTTGGAAAGAGACATTGTGTACCTTCGATACCTGAGATAAATATTGAATATGTTCAATGATGATCTTGCTATAATTTATCTATATATATAAGGAAACACTTCTTGTGTGAAAAAATTAACCATGGAATTCATTCTTATGTACCAATATTCTTAGTATGCAAGCATGTAAACTCTCAGAGACAAATCCCAAGGAGTGTAATGAAACCCCCTATACTGATGTGTAAATGGATAATATCACAATGGGGTATGTTATTAAACTATATAATATATTTAAAAAGAATGGTGTTATTTTGTACATTATCGATCAACATATCATGTCTTTACACATCTAATAAATAGTGGGGTACCTTCCCCTTGAACATCCACTACGAATCACTATAAATGAATTTGTAAGAATCTATGTTTCAACTATATCAATTATATCTAATAGGGACCCTCACCTCACATCAAATTATTTTTTAAGTCTTCAAAATGATTTGGATACAGAGATACACTTTTTAACATCTTATAATCCTCAAATATATGGTAAGATTAATGGAACGGTTTAAATATTAGAGGATATGATGAGGTTATATTGCCTTAACAACCAAGAAACATAGGACTTGTACCTACCTTATGTGAAATTTATATATATAAATGGTAATATACAATTCCTTCTATGGTAAAATGTTTCATAATCCAACCTACTTGGAATATGTTGGGAAAAAGGAGACTTGTAGGTCCTAAGCTCATTGAGGAGACAACTGAGATGGTGTGAGCTATCATGAAACTAATCAAATCAACTAAAAAATGTGAATATATATATGATAATAATTGGAGGAAAAATTGGACTTATGATAAGGGTATCATGTATTCTAAAAATAATCACTATTTAACAAGTTATAATATCTAGTATGTATGGAAACTTATGTTCAAGGAACATTGGGCATTATAAATTTTTTGATAAAATTACAACTTTGTTTGAGAATTTGAAATTTACACCAAAACACTCTTAGGTGAATGATGAATTTTTTTACTCGATTTCAAAGAAGTAGATTCCAAAATCAATAAAAATGCTTACCAATATTGGAATATAGGTAGAAATCATTTTTTCGTATAATTAAGATCTCAATAAGATTCTCATCAATTAAGAGAAAGTGTTACAAAATCAATCAAACTGGATGGTGAACCTATTTATAGGAATCACAAGTTGGGGTAAGAAACATAGGATACTAAGGAACCAATAAGAAATATTTATCCTCATTTATTCATGTATTTTGTACATGAAAAATTTCAAGTATGAAATTATTTATGGGGGATAATCTAAGTCCTAAGAACTAAATAAATAAATTTTACCCATAAAATACAAACAAAAATTTGAAAACAAGATTATTAATAATAAATTATTATTGAACATGTAATATAATTGATAAATAGTAATATAATGACACACATATGTTATAAAATAATACAAAATTACAAGAAGATTTGTATTTTGAATTTTAAGCATTGGATGCATGATTTTGAAATATATGATTATTTTTAGTTAATTTCCAATAGATAGAGAATTATTTTAAAAAGAATTACCACAAATTTGGAATTATAATATCCAAATTATATAATAAGTCCATTTTCTTAAAAATTATTTACCAAGATAATTATTAATTTTCATTGTAAAATTTAAATTTTTCAGACAATTGCATATTTTAAAATAATGTGTATTTTTATCATAGTAAATTAAATTGATAACTCTTAAAAGGTGGATAATTTATAATTTTTCAATTCATAGAAAAATAAATTAACATTATTTAATATGTGTTTAATATTAAATAGGATTAATAAAACCTAATATTTAAAAAGTCACTCTTTCTAGAAAAATAGTATCTATATATATTATATTCTTTCATATAAAAATTAAGTATCTCATATTTAGAAATAAAAAATATATTAAATGGGGACCAATTCTAGGAAACAAAATGCAAATATGGAAATAGTTGTCATTTTATATAGTCAGATAAAATAATTATTACCATAGTAAATAATTAATTATGTTTATAAGGTGGAAAATAGGCAATCTATCATAACTCAAATTTTATTAATCCTAAATTAAAAAATAACCTTTTCTAAGACAATTTTCTAGTTAAAAATTTATACCCACATTTCTCATCAATATCGGATTACCTATCCCACCAAAATTCCTTGTGATTCCACCTTTCACTTTCAGTTAACTTAATATTCAAAAGAAATGTCCCTCTTTTCACCTACAAAAGGATACCACTTCCAGACATTCTATAATTAAACTTCTCTCCAAATCCAGTGATCATGATTTTCCTATATGTTTTCTTCTAAATATTTTCCTATTAAGTGAACAATGTTATAATGTGTTCTACTCAATATTTAAAAAGCTATGTTGCATGTAACAAATTCAAATAATTTTCTTTCATATTCAATTTTATTACTTTTATAATGTCATTTTAAATTCCTTTATATATTCTACCATGCTAGTAATTTATGATATTATAATTCAATATATATAATATTAACTATATATTTATTAATTTTTTCTCATTATAGCCATTTCCTTTTTCGTTATTATGTTGAATTAAGGGTTCTTAAGCTCCTCTCTACCCAAATTTTTATAATTTTAACATTTTCATTTCATTTCAATGAGAAATGTTGTTATAAATTATTACTATGAATCCATATTATATCATTAATTAAATATCATAACTCATCTCATTATAATACCTTTATAAGTTATAGTGATTATCAAACCCATCCATAGCCATAAAACATAATAAAAATTTGGTAAAAGTGAGGGTGGTTTCATAATTAAAACATCCATATCTAGTTAAAAAATTATAGGCTATAGCATAAATAAACCTTCCCGTAATAGTTATAAAAAGTACTGGTTTTCTATTAGCTCAACCTTTACTCAATGCAAAACCTCTAGTCCTAACTACGAACCATGATTGACACACTAATAGGATATTCACTAGAAAACACATGAACTCTTCATGAACCATAATGAAGGTTTATATATTATTATTAATACCAAAACCATTAAATTATTGAGAACTAATGAATTTTTATAATTCCTTTGATAAGTATCCTTTCAATTATATTTTCATTATCCAATTATTTCTAAGTTTTTTATGGTATATTCTCCCAGATAGCCATATTAATCTATTAATAGTGAAATGTATTGATATCTCATATATCTATAATTCCAATACAGATATTATTTATTACAAAAAAATGTTTATTTTGTATTGTATTGTTAATCATTTATTTTTTAGGATTAATTCATTATACTAATTAAATGATCGGTGGAGTCAAAAATTATATAACCTCTGATGTGTTTGTTGGCCTAATGGAAAAACCTAGTTTGGGTAATTCATTGTATGCCTTACCTGTTCATGTATGGTTCCTTGGAAAGAGTTCTTTAAAATATGTAATATGTCTTTTCATGTGACATTGATATCAATAATCATATGTATATCATTATGCATTCAATCACTAAAAAATATATTATTTTTCCATGTGATGAATTGATTTTTTGTCTCATACATGGATATATTGTGCTCATTTATGGAATCATTCAATTTTTTTGTTATTTTTATATTATTTATTCCATTATTTGGCTATGATTGATTCTAATATAATATACACTTTATAAATTGTTTTATATAACCATTTTTTTATTGTTTACCCTTTCTGAAATAATCCAAAAACACTTATATATGTTGTATGGAATTAATTTATAAAAAATCATGTTTTTATGTTTTTATATGACTTTTTATATATTTCTTATGACATTAATTTTAGTATTTAGTTTCATTGTAGTAAAATATTTATGTATCATGAGTAATGTGATCTTTCTATTTTGTAGTATTATAGTACAGAAATCACAAAATTTAATTTATTGGATTTGGGTTGTAATAGTAAAATCACAATTCCATTCCCAATACAGAATTATACGATTTTTTCCATTATTACCCATCATAATTGAATCACCATTTCCATTTTTATTATTCCAATAAGTTTCATTCCATTTTATCATAAATTAATTTTATTTATATAACATAGTAAAAACTAAATAGTTACCTTCCTAGAAATCCATTTTTATAAATTCAAAATTTCCTTTAAACTGTAGATAATTAGTCATGATTTAGTAATGAAAAAAATTATATATCCTCTTTTAATTCTAGGACTCTCCTAATCATGAAATAATCAACTAACCTTATGTGTAGTATATAATTATTTATCCCATTACTAAATCCAATTTATAAATCTCATTATTTCATAATAAGCACTAACATTTTTTTAATTATTTACAAGATATTTGTGATGAATCATAATCAATATTAATGATCTACTTTGAATCACTACACACAATGTTTCATGTCCACCTTGTTTTTAACTAATATCAGTTTCCACTTCCTACGGTTTATATGATCATTTTATTGATTAATTTTATTTATCTTTTTATTTATTAACACATCATAAAATATAATATTATTATAATGAAAAAATTATATTACAAAACTATGTGAACATGATCAATAAAAACATCCAATTATAGGATTATCATCAAAACAAGTGTCTAAGAAATTATAATTTCAATATCCTTAATCTTTTCATGCATACTATTTTACAAAAAAAACATAAAATCCCATAATTAACATCACAATTTATTGATACAAATAGAAAAATGTTCACATCAAAATAATAAATTCATATTTTCGTCAAATATTTTGACCAAAATAAATAACTATGTGATCCCCTGTTATTCTACTCATTAAGACAATATATGTAGTATCCTCACAATATTTCATTATTCAATTTATCATCAATCCCATAACCAAATATTTTATAATCCCCAAAACTCATTATATATGAGCATGGGAACACTGAAAACCACCATTAAAATTATAATATAAATTCATGTGAAATATATATTTTATTTTTCTTATTTGTTCATCTGACAAAAAAACAACACTTTTGAATAATAATAATGATGATGATATTATTATTATTATACGGACTAATATTATTTTTAAAAAATTATATATATATATATATATATATATATTATAAATGGGTTAGGATATCTTCTTCTCCTATTATCCATGACCAATGTGACTGGCCCCCCTACTGGGTCCACTGCCAAAAATGACATTCATTTTATAGGACACATGTTATATATTTTTTTAAATTTAATTGTTATGGGAAATAATAATTTCCAAAACCACTCTAACATCACCACTTATCTCTTGAACAATGGTGGGGCCACAGTCGGTCTCCATATGTCTAGACAAAAGTTCTCTCAATTTCACAAAACACATTTTCCTGGCTATTTTCATTTCTGTGAATTGTAAAATGGAACTGTTTTTTTAATATTCTATTAAGGACTCCAAATTCTAGTAAGAAGTTAGTTCAGTTGAACACCTTATCTCTAGAATAATTTTTGATCCAAACAGTGGATCATTCACTTCATTATTCCATTGTAAATATCTCTTCAATATGATCGATTTCTTGTGAATGTCAATGAGTAAAATAAAAATATTTCTATAGAATTAAAAAATAATAGAAATGAAAATTATAGTAAAATTAAAATTTTTTTAAGGGTCAATTAAAATATCCAACTATTGAATCGAGCATCCTAACACATTCCAAATACCTTTTTCCTTTATATTAAGTATTGAATACCCTTTGTATTATAAAGATTAAAAGAGATAATGTGGGAGAGGATAGATGAAGTGTGAGGGAAATATTTCATTCTCTTCCATTTGGATTTATAAATAATAATAATTTTTCAACTGTTTGGCTATTCTGATGATTATTAAAAGTTCCCAAACTCTCATTAATAAAATTAATTATTCTTGAATTAGACGTTCAATATGTTTCCTAATATGATAAAACATTTAAAATAAATTACGACATTCCCCAAAATAAGAGTCCCTATGGGTAAAAGTAGTAAAACCTCCCCCAAAATCTCATTTTTCACATAAAAATATTATAGGGTCAATTCAAAAAAAATATAATCATCAAAAAAATCCCATGAAATCAAAATATGTGTTATTTATTGAACTAATGATTGTTTATTCTCAATTTGATTTCTATAATATGAATTATATGGATTAATAACTTTAATTAATTATAATAATTATTCACTAATTATAAAAGATGAAATAGAATCACATAAATATAACATTATAATTATTATTTTGTAAACATATCATTATAGAACCAATGTGTAGTTTAATTTTGAATCAATCAATCTATTCATGAGTAATTTTCTATTATTATATTTTTATGAAATTATGAATTTTTTTACTAAAATTTTCAATGACGTAAAATCAAGCTACTAATCAGTATCATTAAATTTAAAATAGGTCTTGACAATCCCATGACACTCAAATGAGTATCAATCTTTGATCACAAGAGAATGAATTCTTAGATAAAAACCTACTATATAACATATTCTCCGTAATAAAAATTTTAAACATTAAAAGAAAGAAACCATTAATTGTATGATTGATACTTGAATCTAAATTTTATCCCCAACTGAAGTACATTCTTGTAAACATCACTTTGTCTGTACTATATTTAGGAAATAACATAGTTGACCATGTATATTGTTAGAATTTCCATTATCTCTACAAAATATGATAAAAAATGTTTCTCACACTAAGTAATCTTACTGGAGAATTACAATTCAGAAAATTTTAGTTTCCTAACAACTCAAGAAATTAGTAACATTTCTATAATCCATGACCTTAAAAATATAACTACCCACATGGATTGACCATGATTTGAATTTAAAAATAGATATTTGAGTTTATCTCAAGAAATATTGGGTAAAAATGGAAGTAAAATTAACTAGAGGGAAGGGTTCCACTAACAATTGACACTCGAGCCTATGATTAGGTGTTTAAATGAAATTTTATAGGAATCATGACTGGAAAAGTTTCATGAGGCAATTTCTTCATGATTAATTGAGGATTTTTATTTTTTATTCATTATAAACATGTTCATAAATGACTTTTTATGTATTTATAAATGAGTATAGATCCAAACTAATAAAATAAATATATTTATACTAATGATTAAAAATTTATGTAATTAATGGTGGTAATCACAATATATCATGATTGAGTCAATATTCTAATATAAGTAAAAAACACTTATTTTATATAATTATAGTATGATTTGATCTTTCATAGAATTAAGTTAATCATAAGTTAGATGATATCATTTGAAAATAATTTCACTTGTGCCACATTATGCTAATCGAGGAGTGAGTAAATATAATTTGATAAGATTCTTCCAAAGAGTTAATTTATCTTGAGAGAAGTGTTTATCTAAGATTAGAAGAATAACATTGAAACTAAACTAGTTTCTCTTTAATGTTCAAAATAATTAATGTAGAGGAGTTAAATATATCATGATGAATTTTCTTATAGATATTAGTGTCATTATATTTTCAAAACATTATCGTCTTTCATCAAGATTTAATTGTTAATTTCCTATGTTGTGGGGAAGAGAAAAACCCATAATTTATTAAGATAAACCTTCCCACTGAATCCTATAGAAATAGGTTTTTATTATTTTCTAATTCTATTTATTTTGTGTATGGAGTGGAATAAATAATGGTCTATAATACAATGAATCTATCATTAAAAGATCAGTGGATTAATTTTTCTATAAAATTAAAATATTTCATTACATAATTGATCGATCATGCCAAAGGTCAAGAAAAAAAAATATGATATATTCCAATATCTTTAGGAAACAACATTCTATATTACTCAAATCATAGGATCATTCATAAATGAGCAGAATCACACTGTATCAAAATATATATAAATATAAATACATTTTTACTATCTGGTATATATATGTATTTGATGAAAAATATATACTCTAAGATAACATATCTTATAAAAAGTGGTATTTTATAGACTATAGAAGTGAAGTATCAGGGTTTACACAATGTCTAAATTTCACACGAACAAGAGGTATTAAAATTGAATATTTTTTAAAATATTAATTCCCATTATTCATCTTGTAATTAGTGTTCAATAAAATAAATTTTATTATTTTTTTATTCCATTGATACTAAATTAAAAAATTTATTTTCAGATTTCAATCGATGTGCACACAATATTATCCCCAAGATAATATATATTAGGGAAGCCAATAAAAACTCAAGTATCTATGTGTTTTATCTCTCAGGAATCCACTCATCATCATATCATCATCACTGATATCCATTATTACTAATTATTGATGGGATTCATATGGTTTGAGTATTTTAATTTATAATTACCAACAATTCACTCTCTTCTTAGTGGTGGAATAATCTCTCCTGATCCTCAAAATTTGTGTCCAATGAATGTTTTGGGTTGTAAAATTTTAATTTATTTATATTAGAGTTTTCATGAAATGGTTCATGTTATGATTCTTATATGTTTTAGCTTTCTAATAATTACTTTTTTCAAATATAAGCTTCACTAATAAGTTAATTCACATATTTCATGTCAAGGGATTCCATAGATGGAGAGAGTGGTTGGTTTTGTATAATATATTACTAGGAATGGTTATTACTCAAATATAAAATTATGTTCTTCATAACCTTGAGTTAAAAATTAAAAATATGTTGTAAAATAATAAAAATATCAATGTCTATGAAAGGGTGTGTAACATGTTACTTTATTCACACTTAATGAAATAGTTCACACATGTCATGCGAATAAAGACAAAAAAATAAAATATATTAAAAACATTATGATATAAAAAAAATATTTAATAAGATGAAAGAATGTCTCTTTTTAGTCTTATGGGTTCAGTTTAAATATATATGAATGGTAGAATATGAATATGTGGATGAGTTTTTTCCTATGAATAAAATTATAAGGTTGATTCAAAGATATAGTGAAATTCATGAAGATTTCATCATCAGGAAGAAGCTGATAAAGATACCCCCATATAAATTCATCATTAAGATATATATACTTGAGTATTAAAAAATTCATGATTGATACATCAAAAATATCAATAATTTCGTAATAACATACTAGATGATAGAAGGACCATACATAATGGGTAAGATAAAAACACTAAACGAAACCACATTCAGTAATTTTAATATCTCAAATCACACTACATCAAATAAATCTTCTGATAATGAAACTAATGTTGAAGAAGATTCCATGGATATTGATTAATTTATTTCTTTACAACAAAAATATATAAAGTGATTCAAGATCATATATAGAGGAAATTTACAATTTAAAAACAATAATTTTGGAATGATTGTTTTCTTTTACAAAAGAATACTTGATATTAAATCATAATTTTATAAGTATGATCATACAAAATAATCATATATTAATAATAAGATGGATAACCGATGCACTGAATGACAATTCCTCAATAAAAAAATAAAACATATAATAAAAATCATTTATAAAAATAAATTTGATGTCATGAAATGAGGTAATTGAAGGTTAATAAGGTAACCTTGAGAATAATGGAAAAATAGTTTTCATAGAAAAACATAAATAGCCAAAATATTTATTGACTGTAAAAGATGAAGAAGAGAGAAGTGATAAATAAATTAGTAATAATATGATAATAAAAGAAATTCGATATAGAGTGGATCACACAGTTTTACTAAAATAGAATATAAGACTCAGAAAGAGAAAACAAATCATTGATGACATAAAATGATTCATTAAATAAATCCATTTATGTCTTAATGTCTGAATACATTGAGAATATAGAGATTGAGTTTAAATGGAATATGGGAGATGATATGAAAACTATTGAGTTAAGAGAAAAAATTCTTGATATTGACACTAAAAATAGTGGAAAAGAATTAGGAGGTCAGATGATTTGTGTTAATGTTTGTAGAGGATTAATAATTCCAATGAAAATTTAATGGTTTGGAAATCAATGATTTAGTGAATGAGATAGGTGAATAATAAAAAATAGTGTAATAGGACTACAATACTACTAGTAATAATATTAATCGACTTATTATAAATACAAAATTTCCATAGACACTAGAAAAAACAATTTAAGTGGAGAAGTACACTACAAAAAAACTGGCCATTAATAGTAGAAGAATTGGCCTTTATTAATGCTAGAAAAGTGACTAATACCTGAGTGAGGTTAAAAGCCTATGACTTTTATCAGCTCTGAAAAAGTTCTTATAATGGTTTCTTTTATTAGCGATTTTAAAATCACTGATAAATGACCTTGTATCATAACTTTTAAATGAATTGATATAGAATACCTTTATTAGTGCTTTTAAAAGCACTGTTAAACATCATACTATAGTGTAATGAAACATCACGCTGCAGTTCAACTATAATGTGATGAAACAGCACATCCCAACACCAAAAACACACACGATATCAACATAAATAATTACCAATATAGTATTTAAATAAGATTAAATTTAAAACAAAAAAACAATAAAAATATTGTATATAGACATTTCAAAAATTGGTTTATACAATTACATAAGTACAAATTATTACATACATTCCAAAATATCAATGTTTCTTTGTCTTCTAATTCTATCCCAACTCCTGTAATTTCATAAAAAACCACCTCTACTCAAGTAAAAAAACAAACATATATATGAAAACAATTCTTATATTACAAAAAATATAAAAAAAATTATATTAATAGAAAGTGTTAATTTAACTAAAATTGATCATAATTTTAAATAAAAAGACTTAAATGGGTCCATACAGATCACACCATGCATCAGTTTGTGGTGAGGATGATTCTAAATCATCTCAAATAATTTTTTTATTATTTTCCTAAATTATCAAAACAATCTCAATGTGTTTTCTTGGTTTTGAGTATACTAGTATCCTTTTATACTAAAATGACATTTTATGTTAGAAACATGCAATTTTGACTCATCCTAATCACATCGTGTATCGATTTGACATGAAACAGACTCCTACACATCAAAAATATCTTATGAACCATTTTACTAAATTATCATGAATATATGAGTGTTTTTTATATTTTTTTAGTGAGTGACACTTTTAGAACTAAAATGTCGATTTTAACCTGATAAGAGACACATTAAGTCATATCATTAACATCGTGTGTTGGAATGAGGTATTGATAATTACTACATTTTAGAAATGGATTATTTAACATTTTCATAAAGTGTCAAAACAATATGAATTTGTTATCTCGGTTTTGAGTAGCTTAGTTTTCCATTTTACTAAAATATATGAATGTTTTTTAAAAAAAATATGCACTTCGAGTCATACTAGGCACACTCTATATTATATTGAAGTGAGAAAGATTCCTAAACGTCCCAAATAACTAATAGATCATTTTAAAAAAAATATAACAAATAATCTGAATGGTTTTTCATGGTTTTGAGTAACTCCCTTGTATTTTTTACTAAAATTTTATTTTAAAATTGAAACATACACTTTGATAGATAACAGTCACACTGTGTATCAGTTAAGGTGACATTGGTTCCAACACATAAAAAATTACTTAGGAATAATTTTCCAAAATTATTAAAAAAATTGAATATGATTGCTCAGTTTTGAGTAGGTTAGTTGGCCTTTTTACTAAAATTGATAATAATTTTAAATAAAAATAAACACTTTAAATCATATCGGTCACCCCGTGTGTCAGATTGAGAAAATACTGATTCCTACATTTCCCAAAATTACTAATGGATTGTTTCCCTATAGGTTCAAAATAATCTGATTGTGTTTTCTCAGTTTTGTGTATGTCACTTTTCATTTTTACTAAAATGCCATTTAAAAATGGAAACACAAACTTTTAATCATACCGATCACATTATGTATCAGATTGAGTTGAGGCTAATTCCTACACATAAATATTACTTATGGATCATTTTATTAATGTAGATAAACAATGTGAATGTGTTTTCTTAGTTTGTAGTAAGTCAGTTGGCATTTTTACTAAAATTTATGGCAATTTTATATAAAAAGAATCACTTTGAGTCATACGGGTCACATTGTTCGTCAGATTAAGGTGTGAATAATTCATGCAGGTCTAAAATAACTTATGGATCATTATACTAATGTTTAAAAACAATAAAATTGTTTTTTACTCAATTTTGAGTATGTAACTAGTATTTTTTACTAAAATTGCATTTCAAAATTGAACCATGCACTTTGAATATTTCTGATCACATCATATATAAATTTGATTTGAGATTGATTCCTACACATCAAAAACTATTTATGGATATGTTCCCAAAATTATCAAAAATAATCCAATCATGTTTGCTCTGTTTCTAGCGAGTGACACTTTTGAAAAGTCAAATGTCGATTTTAAACTAATAACAGACACATTGAGTCATATTAGGCACATTGTGTATCAAATTGAGGTGTGGATGATTCTTACATACCACAAATGACTTATGGATAGTTTTCTTAAAGTATCAAAACAATATGAATATGTTAACATAGTTTTTAGTATGCCAGTCGTATTTTTTACTAATTTTAATTTTAATTTTCAATTAAAAAAGTACTTAGAGTCATACCGGTCACATCGTGTTTCAGATTGAGGAACGACAGATTCCTACACATCCCAAAGTCTCAAAAAATACTAATTTTCTATGTTACCAAGATTTCAATTGACATTCTTTGTCAAACTACCAACATTATATGAACATCTTCAAAAAATCCGAATCAAATTGTACAAAAATAATCCACCTGTATAAGAGAACACTTATTTTGAGTAATACAAAAGATAAATAAATTAAAAAGAAATATTCAATTATACATAAATTATATGGAAAATGATTTGCTGTAAAAATTTCAATATTACCACTGTGATAAATTAGGGGTGTGAACTTGAAGGAATGTGATAAATCTCAAGACTTTAGGGGTGAAAGGTTTTGAGGAAGAAGAATTCTATAGAATTTTTGGTGCGGAAAGGTGTGAAAGATATAGAGAAACCCCATCTTGAATAGAAGAATCCATATTTATAAGAAAAAAATTCTTATTTCAATATTACTAAAAGGAAATAAATTAAACATGAATATGAAAAAATATATAAATTCTATGGACAATGATTTTACTATGAAGGGGAGAGAAATTGAATGAAACTGATAAATGAAACATTATAGGTGTGAAAAGGTTTTAAGGGATAAGAATCATAAAATTTTGAAATATCCAAAAATGCAAACAAAAGAATCCACCTAAATCAGAATAAAAAATTATTATGTGATTAATACAAAAAAGTAATAAATTAAACATAAATATTAAACAATGTATTAATTTTATGGATAATGATTTTACTGTGAAAACAAAAAGATTACATCTATTTTTTTAGTAGAGGCAGTGTCATTTCATTTCCTACAAAGGCAATGGAGGTAACATGAAATAAAGTGATAATTCAAATATTGTAGTGGTGAAAATGATTTGAGGGATAAGAAGCTTGAAAGTTGGACATAGAATTCCAACTCGAATAAAAGAATTCACCTGTATAAGAATACAATTGTTGTGTGAGCAATACTAAAAATAAGTAAATGAAACATAAATATGAAATCATATGTTAATTATATGGAAAATTATTTTATAGTTAAAACATCAAAATTACCTCTATTATTGAGAAAAATGGTACCTTTTCTCTTCCAGAAAAATTAGTATAAGTAACCTAAAAGAAAGTGATAAATGCACTACTATTGGGGTGAAAAAATTTTAAGTGAGAAGAGGCATGAAATTTGGAAATATCATTCCAACTCTAAAAAAATAATCCACGTGTATAAGAAATCAATTATTAGGTGAGTAATACTAAAAATAAGTAAATCAAAAAAATATGAAATAATACATTAATTTTATAGACAATTATTTATTATTCCAAAATCATGATTACATCTTGGATTGAGAAGATACCATTTCATTTCTCTTCCTACAAAGGCATGACACATGGACAATAATATTCTAAAATAAATGAACTATACCAGGAATAATGAAAATCAAATCAAAGTTTCATCATATAATTTTTTTGTAAAATAGAGAAATTATATTGTAACATTACATTAACATCTTTCAAAAGGGTTTCCTTTATTATAGTTTGTTCTTCCATCATGTACAGAATATATTCACTACATGAGTAGTTAGATATTTAATTTATATAATATTAATGCAGTAGAGAACATATAATATTATGTGGAAAATCATAATATATTAAAAAATACTTCAACCTTCTCATCTAACCCTCTTTATTTTTTTAAAGGTTTTAAGGATTTGGTTCCTCTATCAAGAATCCAAATCCCCGCATTATGGTCCCCTATAATGTATAAGGCATAGTCTACAATGGGACCGACCTGATCTAATTGTGATGTCCCAATGAAAGGGTGGTCCTCGATTGAATTTTCATATGGCTCGATATTTTTTTTATTCGCTATTAGGAAAATCAACCAATTATACTTTTTTTGGATGAGACACATTAAATACTTAAATTGATTTTGATTCCATTATAAATAGTTCATCATTTTCCCCTTCAAAAGTGAAATTCAACATCAAAAATATCATTTCATCAAACATCACTCCACTGATATTGTCAAACCAATTGAAATAGAAAATAAGAACTTTGAATTTTGTATAATCCAACCCATATATCTATTTGATAATTCCAAAATATGACATATATTCATAAATTGGAATTATATCCATGTAAGGATATATGTTCATTGCTTCACCACCAAGAATAACAGAAATTTTTTCCATCTTATTGATTTCATCATGTTCTTTTGTATAGAAATTATAACCATTGGTTACAAAATTTGTGTAATATGAAACATTTTTATTCAGTACTCTAGATATCCATTGATGTTGGTCAGAAATTCTATTTAGGTTTTTAGAAAACTCATTGTAAATTTAAACTATGATCCATCCTATAAACCATTGATTATGTGTATTTTATATCCATCCTTCATCCCATTATAGTTTCAAATTTCTAATAATTTATTTTATCACATCAACTTATAGATCAACATCTTCACTATTATGTAATATGTAAATATGTTCTTGCTCCAAATCTATTCGGGTAATTGTAATAACATATCTTCCAGAAATACCTTCACACATAAGGTGTTCTCCATGAAAAGACATTGAGAGACTGATTATTTCAACATATGGTAGGTAATCGGTACAAAATTAAATAAATTCTTCAACAAAATATTTTTCAGAAATACAATCATCTAGCAGAATTCGATTCTTGACATACCCATTCAAAATATTCATATACCATTCAATGGGGTACATCCATCTGCAATTGACAGGACCACAAAGTTGAACCACTCTGAGAAAGTGAACCATCAGGTGCACCATTATAACAAAGTATTATAGTTGGAATAAAATCTTTAATTCACATAATATGATTGTAATCTCCTTATTCGTGATGGGAAACTTCATCGGGTCTTCAACTTTGCTGCATACAGATTTGGAAATAAATCATATCCTGGTTAATGTATGTTATACATTTTGTTGAATAATGCAACAAAAAGCAACATGCATTAAATATTGCATCAAAACATGGAAGTCATGTGATTTTAATCCTTTTAACTTCAAATTATTCATTGAAACAGCATTATTTATATTTTTTGAATACCCTAGTGGAACTTTTACACTAGTAAGGAAGATATAAATTTTCAATTTTTCCTATATGGATAGGGTGTAAGATGTCGGAGGAAAAAAAGTTAACCTTATACCATTCACTAGTGAAAACTCTTCCCTTTTACCCATTTCAATCAAGTCCAACCTAGCCTTGATGCCATATTTTGTTTTTCCAAGAAAATTTATTATTGTTACAATAACGCTATCAAATAGAGTTTTTTCTACATGCATGACTGTAATGTCCCAGATATGGGTACCTCCCAAGGGTACCTCGTACCCAGTTTGACAATCTCCTCAAAGGAATTTCCCTAATCGCCAGAGGTTGGTGACTAGTTGTGAGGGCCTCATGTCTGATAGTGGGAAACTATACCCTCATTGGTTGAGTAAACACAGCGGAAAAAAATAGTAGCAATAGAAGAAGCAGTAATACCATATAATTGAAGTAAATAGCTGAAGACTGATGGTAATAAAATAGTTGAAGCCATATAATATATACAATTATTCGTGTCATATGTTTCTAGGAAAGTAGCCAAAAAAGGTCACAATAATGGAAATACAATACTATCCTAAACAAATAAAAAGTAAGTAAACTCCAACATAATTGTAAGCCTCATCTTGGTCCCGGGATCATCATCTCCAATTACAACAATCAATTACTTGATGAAGAAGGGCACTTGCACTTGTCTATACATGTAACAGTATAATATATTTGGGTGCGAAACATGACCCAAGTAAGGTGTGACATGAATCCCAGTAGGAAACCCCTAAAATAACTATGCCTAACTGTCATTGAATATTTATAACATGTAATATACAGAAATGAGGCAATAAACTATGAAGTACACTAAAGTAAAAAATTGTACAAATATCAATTTCATTCATTTACATTTATTATTAAATTTGTTTAATCATGTAAACCATAGGATCTATCCTAATCTCTGTATCCCCTATGTAAGTAACAAAACAAATGTCTTAGAAGACCATATAAACAATCAATTAAGACCGAGTCCAAGTATGTTATTTGGCTTTTAAGACTCATCACAATCATTCAATTATTAATAAATGACCATCTGGGAAAGCTCTCTCGGTCTAACACCTTTGGTGACACATAATATAGATCAATTACAAACGACCACATGGTAGCTCTCGCGGCCAATACCCCTTGTTCAGCATAGCATCAATAAATAATAAAAGACCACCTAGGAAGCTCTCCTGGTCAATTCCCCTAGGTTCAACATAGCATAAATTAATTGTAAATGACCACCTGGGTAGATCTCATAGTCAATACCCCTTAGTTAATAATCTACACTAAGGCTCATATATTCCTATGTAAATAATATGGAAGTCACCTTAGTCTTCTTGTTCCAAGGATCTCATGGTCCACTGGAAAAATATAGTTTTGTGCATGTCATATCAGAAAAATAATTCAGAAGTCCCATAAGTCTTCTCGGTCCAATGCTCTTATGGTCCATTGGGAAAATAGTGTGAATTTTATAACAAATCATCTCATGTAATCTAAAACTAGTACATGGATAAACATTCACAAGGCATATTACATGCATTTCAAATAAACAACTACTCCATCTTAATATGACATGGCATAGAAAATAGGAAATTCCTAACTAGAATCCTATACCAAATAGCCATAAATAATCAGTCAAGGGAAATGCACCCATGGGGTGTCCCATAAACAAGGTATCCAACAATATGTATAGGCAACCACCCTTTATCAATCAGTCATACCATAACGAGTAATAAACAGGTTTAAATTCTAAATCAAGAAATACCCCAAATGTGGGTATGTCTCACTATTAGCATATATAGTCAAAAGATAAACAAAAAAAAGGCACAAACCACCTACCTCGATGTTGTACAATTGATATAATTGAACATCAGCCCTTAAAACATCCGAAATAAACCTAGATCTGTAAAAAGGGGAACAAAACACATCCTTGAATAAATCATAGTTGAAGATGAATCAGGAAGAAAGGATCTGTGGGTTTTGAGAACACTCTGGTGGGATTCCAATGCACCCAATGGTGTCTCAATTAGTGATTAGAAAGAGAATTAGGAGGGGTTTGGAGTTCATCAGTCATTTTGTTGTGCTCATGTATGAACCACGAGGAGAAGGACTTGTTTTCGGACATGAGACATGACCCCCTTCAGTTATATCAAATAAAATGAAAACTACATGGAATTTTCATTCAATGTACATATCGTGTAGTAGCCTTAACCAGACCCTGAATTATGCAGTCTTCCAGGTCACTACATGTCCATGTACTCAGTCGTTACATGGCCAGCACGTGGTTGTATGCAGAAATCTAGGTACATGGCGTTTACTGATAAGTACAAGGAATGTACTTATAAAATCCCATTTTCTTCATTATCCTCAAACCAACCCAAAAACAAGATCCATACCAGAAATGAATATCCAGGATATTTCAATGACATCAAGAAATTGTTTGACATAAAAATAATTCCAATATGGTAATTCAATGAAAATTGATCTCTTCTTCTAACAGATTTTTGTATGATTTTTCAAAAAAAATTATCAAAAATAGTGTCAATATTTTTTAGTTTTTTGTATAATTGATCACCCGTTGCTAGACACAGTGTTGTGCCTTCTTCGATATTCACATATAATGCTATCATCTAGGATTAGTATTTAGGTTTTTGAGGAAAACATTTTTATTTTCCTAAAAAAATAGTCACCGAAGAAAGTTTCAACCGATCTAAGTATGTGTGTTTTTCAAAAATGGGACACCCCACATTCCATTAATTATATATCCTGATAAATTTTCACAATTGGGGATGTAATTTATCATTCCATACAACATGGTCCTCAATGTGAATTCATTACTTCTAAGAGCATCATACAGTGTAACACATGTATCCCACATCAATTTCAGATCATTGAACAACGGATCCAAATAGACATCAAAATCAGTATTAGGCAACTTTGGTCTATATATATGTAGATACAACATAATGTATTTTCACTTCATGAATAACCATGGTGGAAAATTATAATTTACCAACATGATAGGCCATGTACTCTGAGAACTACTTTGTATACCAAAATGACTTATTCCATCTATAGATAATACAAGACGAAAGTCTCTTGGACCATCTCCAAATTTAGGAAACTCATAATCAATTTTCATCCACTAATGATAATCTATTTTGGGACAATGGTTCTAAAATCTATTTCTTGTATATGAAATCCTTGTTAATTGTCTCGAGGTTTCCTAAAATTCATATAGTCTTCTAAACATTATAATTATAGTAAATTAAAATATAAATTTTTAAGGAGTGGATAAGTTTTTATTGTTTTGATTTGAGCTACACTTAGTAAATTTTATAAGTGATTCATAGTCCTTGGAAAAAATATTCAATCATTTTAAAAAGAATTTTTTTAGATATCATTACCTTTGAACGTAAAATTAATTTGGAATCATATATTCAGAATGGTAGTTTATTTTCTTCTAGTATCATTTCTTTCATAAAACCAGATAGTTCTGTAAATTGTGTTTCACTCCATCCCCTACCATATTTCAAATTATAATACTTCAATACAGCTAAAAATGTTGTTCATTTATTTTAAATGGTATATAATGGTTTCTTGAAATAGCTATTTAACTCCTCAAACAAATTTGGAAAATCAATAATGTAATATTCTATTTCCATTTTCATTTATTCCACACAATATGCATCATATTTTACAAATGTATTCATTCAAATGATTCATAAACCTTACTATCATCCCCATCGATTTCCACATTCAGTTTTTATCATGTTTAGTACATCATTTATAGTTTTCATCTATTCTGTGACAAATCAAATATTCATCAAACTCTCCCAGACTAATAATTCTTGAATAAAAACAACATAAACATAAAAGGAAGATTTTATAAGGGTTGTCTGCATGATCTCTTGAATACTTAATGAACTATTGAACTCCATGTTCATATTCATTGGTCAAACGATCAGAATGAATCTTTTTTCAGTTCATATCCATCATATTAGGTTCATAAAAGATTAATTTTATACAATATATAAATAAATACACATAAGATATTCATTATCAAATTTCAAAGTTACAAACAATTTTAATAAGGGGAACTCATCATTTGACTGCTTCAATGAATTTTTGTATGATGAAGAAAATGGGGAATTGAATTTAAGAAAATAATTACTCAACATAAAATCCTTCTTAAATCCCTTAAATAAATGAATATATAATATTGTAAATTAAAGAGAAATAGGAAACTCAAATATGATAAACAAGAATAAAAAACTCTCATTCAATCAACTTGAAGAAATGAAAATGTATTTGATATGTTAATATAGAAACCTAAGGAATTATTATATTTAAAATTAAGGGTATATAAATATTTTAAAAAATCTCAAGACTATATGGTTGTCATGTCACCACATCAACCCATCTCTAGGAAATTCCAGGTTCTCCAACTATAGGTAAAATTTTCATTTACTAATGGATTAGTTGAATAAGAAGTGTAGATCTAACAAACAGATGGTTTCCTCATTCTTCAAAATGAGAATAATTTTTGAAAATTGACAAAGGTTATGTATGAGTTGAAACAAGAACTAAGATCTTGGTATATAAGGCTAGATGAATTATTAAACAAGCATTAAATTAAAAAATAATGAATTGATCATAATAATTACATAAAAATAATTTTGTTGATAGATTAAAAGTTTTTATCAATGTTGATGACATAATATTTATAGGTACAATATATGAATGATGATAATAATTTTATACATTAAAAATTACCAATGTTTAAATGTTGATGATTAGTGAGTTGAAATTTTACTTATTTTTTAGGCAACTCTTGGAATTCATGGGAAATTTGGTTCCCAAAACATGTATGTGAGGTAAGTGTATTATATATTTCAAAAGGAATATTGAAACCCCATTTTTAAACCCATTGAAAATTGAATAAAATTTTCAAATATTGTGGATGGAATTTCAATCTATATCATGCAGTGTGAGAGATTTTTTATATGCCAACTTCTTTATAGTTAAAACATTTTCCAAACTATTTTCTTAGATGTCATATATCTATGTATCAAAGTGATTCCATGTTAATACACTTATTATTAGTTAAATAAACACTCAAAAAGGGGGATGAATTCTTGAAAATATATATTTTTCACTATCGATTCCCGAAATAATAAACTCTCCATGAGAAATCAAGAGTTGAACCAAAATTAGAAATAGAGAAAATCGAAAGGCCTGCCTCACTAGTATAAAATCACGAGACGATAAATAAAAGCATCATCACAGAAAAAATCAAAAACAAAACCAAAAATACAACAAGAAAATTGGAAAGCATACCTCACTATGTTTACTACAATCTGAAACCCTCTTCGAAACACCTAACTTCATTCAAATGTTGGATGTGGGACAAGATGTTCGAGATGCAGTCGAGTGCTGTGATTTGAATTTCAATTCACAGAGGAGGAGTACTGGCCACATAGGGCTTCTATAGAATGCTTATGAAATCGAAACGGGTTTTCAAATGGTTAGGCATTTAAAATTAAAACTAGAACATTTTTTCAGTGCTAACAAATAAGCACTGATATAGTGTCCTTTTATAATAGCTTATTACTTAATTGTTGATAAAAGGACTCTTTATCATAACTTTTTTACTGCTAATAAAGGAAGTTATTTATCTTCTTTAAAAAATAATTGACAAAATCAATCTTTATCAATGCTAAAAGTATATCTCTAATAAAGTTTCATCTTTATCAGCACGAAAAAAACCCTAATAAAGATGATTTTATTAGTTCTTATTACTTAAGAACTCATAAAGGATTTATAATTATAATTATAAATACAAAATTGTAAATATTTACATATAATTAATTATTATATATAAATATAAATATAGAAAATAAATTCCTTTTCAAATAAATTTATTATTATTTAATAATTATTTTTTTAATTATAGAAATATTTTTTAAAAATAATATTTATATCATTATATATATTAATTTAATTATAAATATAAATTTAATAATTATATATAAATATAGTAAATATATTCGTTATTTTTGTAAATTTGTTTTAAATTTATTAATTATTCAAATATAAATAATTATTTATTTATAATTATATAAATAGTATTAAAAATATTTATTTATTTATAATTATAAAAATATAATTGTGTAAATATATTAAATGTATATAATAATTATTTTTATTTATAAATATTTTTTTCAAATATATTCATTGACATTATTTTTGAATATCTAATTTTAAGTGGATGCATATATGTCAAAAATTAGTGAAATTGAATAAATTTAGAATATATGAACTTTAACAATATTGAAAAAATGGATAAGTTTTATATGTGTACATTGGATATAAAATTGAAATAATTATGTATATGCGAAATCAATATAACATGAATTTGATCGATGTTAAATCGAAAAATCAAATGACATTCAATTATATGTAAAGAACTATGCAATTAGTGAATATTATTAATTCTTATTAGTTTTTTATTATAAACCATTATTCAATAAATATATGACTACATTATGTAAAGAGCCTAAATATTTTTTAATATATAAATCATATTTATATACATTAATATGTATCACTATATTTCATATAAAAAATTTAATAATATTAATTATCATAATTATCTAATTAATAAAATGTTTAATATTCAATAATGTATAATAAATTTATTCATGTTTGTTAATATGTATTTAATAAGTAAAATTTGTAATATTTTTTTAATAAACTCATGTATTTATTTATTTCATTATTTAATTTTATTTATTCGGACCTTTATCAGTGCAAAAAAGTCTGATAAAAAATATTTATCAATACTAAAAATAATGCACAAATAAAGGTTACCCTTTATCAGCACTAGAAATAAAGCACTGATAAAGGATACCCTTTATCTGCATGAAAAATAAAGTACTAATAAAGGAAACCTTTATCCAATCTAAAAAAAGTTTTGATAAAAGATTAAATTTATCAGTTATTTTCTTAACGTTGATAAAAATTCCATTTATTAGCATTTTAATCTAGTGCTGATAAATAATATCATTGTTAAACATTAGTTTTGTAGTAGTGGTTGTGAAGAAAGAATGGAAATGGTAATTCCATCAGTTAAAATTAATGACATATCCATTCACATGTTTAATTATGGTGCAAGAAAAATTTCTATAAAATTTGGTTTTCAATGTTAAAAATACCAATTTAAATACTAGGGGAAAGTTCAAAGTCAAGAAAAAGGATCCTAAGCATGATAAGTTAAAAGGTTTTAATTTATATGAATTTAAAAATAGAAAATTTGATTAGATGTTGAAGAAAAAATTTTATATCCAAGGAGATTTACATTGATGGAAAATATAAGTGTTATAGACTCTTTGGAGACAAAGAACATGTGTGCTGATATAACATATCTCTTCCTCAATCAATAAGAGCTAATTAATCAAGGGTGAGTAAATAGAACATTTTTAAGCTTTAGGAAACACTATATCTAATAAAGAATCTATTTTTGAGAAATTTATGTGATTCTCTTAAAAAGGAGTTTGGGAGATTTGATCAACAATAACACACCACTGAAAATTATCATATTATACTATTAGATAAAATAAGAAAAATCATAATTATCAATCTTCTAAAAGTATAAATAATCAATATAATTAAATAGTAATGGTGTTTTCTTATAAAAAAAGGAATTGAGATAATATATTGATATATAATAGTTGTTTCAGGTTGTATATGACTGGTAATAAAAATTTCTTTAAATAAATTCACTGGTATGATGGAGGATCAACAACTTTTAAAAATGATATATCACATAATGTACAAGGGGATTTATATACAAATATTTTTATATATAAATCCTTGGATGAAATATTTATAAATGGGTTTTTGAAATAATTTCCTTAGTGCCTCTTAACTTTTTAAAAATGGAAATGAACTTATATTTTGAATGAATTAATATATCATAAATTTTTCTTAGTATGGAATAATTATATAAAAATGGAATCAAATAAAAATAATATATTCTATATTTTTTAGGAAAAAAATTATTTCCGAAGAATAAGGGAGGAAAAATAAGATTGGAATAGTAGACATGGTAATTTGGGGAAGAATTATACATTTGTGCTTGTAAAAAACAATTCCATGGGGAATATATTTATGTTACAATGTGAATGATTCTACACATATTTTGTATTTTGTAATACTCAGAACTCGTACTCCAGGATCTGATTCTATAAATAAATACATTACTTACTAACTTCAACACAAAATATAAATTCCCTTAAATAAATATCCTATAATTACATGAAATAACGAAAATATTATATTACATACATTCCCAAGACCATTTAGTCTATAATATCTAGTGAATTAGGATAAAACATAATCAAGAAAAACATTTGACTTTGTCAACTAATGGATATTTTTTCACTATAGAAGAAACTACTTAATCTATATGGAGTCTTCAAAATGTCCAAAAAAGACTACCACAAATTATATCCTTCTAAATATTTCACATGTACTAATTCCCTCAATAACATAGATAATGAAATACTTAAATGGGTGAGATAAATTGATTAGTAAGGGAATCATATAACTGAAGATGCCAAAATCACAATAAGGTCGTACATAATATGGATGAAATAAAAAATCTTACTAATTCCAAAATCAACAAAAACTAATAGCATTATATATACATGGAAAGAAATTAATACATGGTTTCCCAAATTACTAATCCCATACATATGGAATGAATAATTTCAAACATAGAAAACATTATGGTATGGCCTTATTAAAATACACTATACTTGTATAGGGATAGGTATACACCAAAACCCAATATCTTTTATCACATGAGACCTTTCCATGCATCGAGGATCTATATAATCCCACCAATCAATTTTATATTTCCAATTCATTCATAAAATGTCATGAACCATCCCAGATACCCTGGTACACTAATACCCAATCCGGCCTCGACATAGACAGACATGCATTCCCAATCCCCATGGGTTAGTGACTAGTACATGGCATCAACAAGAAGATCAAAGGGAATAATTTCACTAGTAGAAACCGTCAAAATAAAATAAAAAATAAAAAATGGAAATAGTTAGGTATTTCAAACACTACTAATGGATAGAAGTACCATCCAAAGATATATAAATAAATGCTCAAAATGATATATCATCAGATGTGGAATAACATTAAACAACCCAGGTCTCCTAAACCCCATGAAACAGGAGGACAATAGCTCCAATTGTCACCACCATCACTCTAAAGTCTAGAAAATCAACCACATCCACCACATATAAGTGGAACACTCTCTTTCCCTAGATAAAATGCAAGAAAATAAACAAACTCCCAAAGGTAATGAATGGATAGTAGATAAACAGCCTAGTAGAGTCTTAAAAAGTGTTCCATAATTGATTCTATAAAAATTAATCCATTTTTAATTTCCTTTTAAATAAAAATGGCATTTAAGAAGACTATATATTTCAAATCAAATCATTCTTCCAAATAAATAAATGTAAAATAGATAAAAATATCCTTAATTGAACATTTTATATAAAATATCTTTATATTACAATTTGAATGAATAAGAAAATTCTATAAACAAAGGAACACATAATAAAATCAAGAAATTCAAAGAACTATGGTCATATGACCTGACTAACATTATTTTCTAGCTCTAAGATACTCTCACTACTCAATCATCAATCACAGATCAAGTATGTGTTCATAGATCCCCAATATCAGGACAACTAGAGTGAAAACCCAACATCCCATCAAGAAAAATCATGTTAAACTAGGTCCAGATAAATTTTTCATCATCAATCCATTTCTAGAGAGTCGGATACCTAGTTCACTTATCCTAATCACCTACTCACTAAATAGTCTCACATGTGTTTTAATAAATCAATCAATCTTGGGAAAAGTCATTCATTTTAAATCAACTAATCATTTACATTACAAATTCCAAATTTAATGTTGAATTATTCCATTTAAATTTTTCAAAAATAAATCAGATTTTTTTAATAAAAATTATTCCTTTCAAATAAATTTTCAAATAATACCATTTTCTCATGATCAAGTCAAATAATTTCATCAAAATGGTTTCCATCAAAATCCATCTTTTCACAAAAAAACATGAAATGTCTCAAAACCCCCGAAAACATGCTTATATTTGTAATGTCTTAGTATTTTCATGTAATGATTTGAAATATATCTCAATATATTTTCAAATCTTGGAAGTGGGATGGGGTGATATTCCAACAATGAGTGCACCCTGAATTGATATTGAATAAATGTTAAGTATATTATTATCACATGTGAATAGTTTTATAAAAAAAGGTGGAGCAACTCTCAAAAGGAGTCTTATATTAGAAATATGATACCAAAATTGAGTATAGAGTACAGGAATTATCCTAATCATGACATAATCATTGTCAATGTCATGCATTTTCCAAAAACATTTCATTGAAACAAATACTAAATTTATCTATTTATATATTTATTTATATATTTATTTATATATTTATTTATATATTTATTTATTTTAATGAAACAATGACCTAACTCATCCTCTACAAATACCCAGTTATAGAGAAATCAATGGTTTAGATAAATAAATTGGGTGATATAGAGGAGATCTTTTAGCGAGACAGCAATAGATTAAAACTGATTAGGGGATCAGATTGATACTGAAGGGATCATAAACGC
Organism: Viscum album; assembly: GCA_963277665.1. Lineage (NCBI taxonomy): Eukaryota > Viridiplantae > Streptophyta > Magnoliopsida > Santalales > Viscaceae > Viscum > Viscum album. The sequence goes on from OY728160.1 coordinate 1,693,700,775, forward strand.
CAACACAGTTTGTCAATTTTTCTAGCTGTAGATATGTAGGACCAGTATCCATTAGAAATTGATCAAAACATAGGATAATAAATTTGATTTATTTGGATTTATCACATTTTATTATGCCATTTTGAACAGAAACCAATTCACCTAACTAAAGTTGTTCGTGGTTCAATGGTATATTATGATGGATAATATTTATTTCTTCAATAGATTATTCATTTTTCATTTAAAGGAAATGGGTCGAGACCAACCCAAAGATAGGGTAGGTTCAATACTCATTTGTGGTTTTTGTATTTTCTCTCCATTTTCTTCATGTGTTCATCATCGACACCCCATTTGGTTGAGGGTTCGACAAATACGTAGTGGATGGTCATTGCACATTATATTTTTGGAAAAATGGATTGTATCAGTGGGCTCGAGACAAAGATTAACAACATGATTGTGTTGCGTAATGATAATTGTGGATTGGGTTCATTTTTTGGGACCTCTGGTTGTGGTTTTGACATGCAATGATGGAGTGGTTCAATGAGGGAAGCTTCTCCTTGTGAGTTGGATGGATAAAATTATATCACCACTAATGGTGAGGCTCAATCAGATGAGATCCACATTCCCTAGTGAGATTTGTGGATAGAATCATGGGTGGGAATAATGAGGGAGAAAGACGGGCGAAGATCCATGGCTTCATGAAAAAATATTCACTTCTTTTCATGTTGTCCATATATACATGTTTTATGGTGCACTACCTATATATTTAGGGTTTCCATGGAGAATAATGGATCACACGCTATGTGACATCTGTTACACCTTGTGTGAACCTACATGGTCACTCTCCATATACCATCTAGTACATGGGAACCTCTCAAGTACAAGGGCTAATCCCAATAGTCATACTTCACTAGAGAACATAACTGAGCAATATACTTGGACACATCCCAATACACAGGCATGGACTAGGATACATATACAAGACCATGTGTACACCAGAATGGCATGGTATATATAGGAAGAGGTTAGAGGACACCTGTATAACAAGGATCGAAAATACCCATTGTGTACTACTATTGTAGGTATTATAGTATTCCTAGAGATATTTGAGGGCCATTTTCTCTTTAGTTTTGATAGTTTTCTTTAGGTTGTGTTTCTTCGATCCATTACCTGAGTTTATATTATTTTATTATATCTTAAGCATAGTATTTTGATCCCATATAATTGAATTAGCCTTTGTTAAAGTTTTCCAAATCCCCCATGGACCTGGAAAGAATCCTATATCACTTTATACCCAAATTAGGATTCTACGAATCAATGTGACCAACATTGCTCGGGAATCTATCCCCTAATTAGAAGTTTAATCTAAGTTGTCTGGTTGTTATACACCATGGAACTTTGTTTGATCCCCATATATGTATTAATCTATTTATAATTCCTACATATACTTTCATATGGAATGACCAATAGGCCTAACATATTGTATGGACTCTATCTCTACTACTAGACCTGTAGAGTGAGTTCCCAAGGTGAGTATTTCTATAGAGTCTCTATCAAATTATTTGGTTTTCAATACGGTTGTGACCCTACCTTGAGACTTAGTTCCTTCCATGAGTATATCTAGATTTTTTTGTATGTCACATATTTTGGTTGACATATCCCTATGGTGAGCATACTTTTAACATGATTCTTTAGGCTTAGTGATTATGGGTGTCCTACTGGGTATTTTTATACTCACCCCTACATGGGATCTTCCCACACATGTCATGTCTTTTGGATAAGACTGACTGTTTGATTGGGTTCTTAGTGGAATAGTAGTATACGGAATTAGATTGGTCTAAGCAGTTTTTGGAACGTATCAAGAGCCACATTTAACTATTTTCCCCTCTTTCGGGAAGGTTATACTTCTTTATAAATTTTTATGGGCTTAAATTTTTCTTTTTATTCTTTCCAGTATCATTCATCATACTTTTATTATAATATTTTGATGTATGCATGTTTTATTAATAGTTATGATTCATTTCACCATTGTAAGCACTTACAGATGTGTGTGTGTGTGTGTGTAGGTACATTAGGATACGGCCTCCCATGTGAGTGTTATGCCTACTCAGTACTGGTCATGAACCCTTTTCCAATTATAGGTAGGCTTAGGGTATTCACACTTAGCTTATCACATGAAAGGAGGGACCTAGTGGTACAGCTCTCGATAGATTCATGTTAGAGATGGTAACATATTAGGACCAATGTATGGAATTTTTTTCATCTATGAGATTGGTTTGGATTTTATAATAATATTCTTAAAATATCTGACTTAAAATTTTTGTATAGGGACTCTATTTTTGGTGTGGAATATCATGTATCCATACACCAATTCTCCTACTACATTCCATTGGTCTTGGTATATGTAGACATTGGTTTTAGGGAAAATATTGGTGCATGAATCATATTGGAATGGGTTTTTTTCAGGTACTTATTGATTCATCTCCCAAGTTATACTCATTAACAATGGTATATATTATCTATTTTAGGATTCCTAGATGATTATTTCCATATAGGATTTAGTAACAAGACCTCAAGGATAATCCCCTAAGGGGAAAGGCTTCGATACAAGGACCTATTAGGGAGGTACTACCTCTGGATAGTTTTCTATCTATACCTCCACCTTTTGAGTAGAAAATGGTGCAGTAGTACTGGTGAATGAGGCATATAGGTTGATTTTTCATCATGAGATTCTTCTTTAGTGACCCCTCAAGTTCTCGGGTGATACAGGACCCCAATATCTATGTATTGGCTTGATGTGGTTCCACAAGTCTTTTTCCCTTTTTGGAAACCGATAAAAGTCAAGAGATGAGCATCCATCATGGTCTCATATGGATTTTGTGGAGCCTTATGGTACTTTAATATGATTATATGAGGCATTAATTTAATGATTTTGAGCACCACTTTAGAGTAGGCTACTCTCCAGTTATAAAGTATGTTGTGGGAATCCAGGGGAAATTACAGCTACAGCAGTGCCACATGACTATGGGTGTGTATTATTTGAGGTTTACCAACCTCTTGTGATACTTATTGGATATGGATTTAGATCTATTATTTTTTCCATGGAACATAAAGAGAGTTATAAATAAAGACATCGAGGAAAGTGTCATGACCCTATGATTTCGTACCTATACTAGGTTAAAAAATAATTCATTGGTGATAGAGAGATTTCAAGCAAAGAAGAAATAGACATTGGGTGTCAGTGGTGGCCACATAGGAGCTGAAACTTCATCAGTTGGTAGCTGATGGAAGATGTAGGGATTAAAATGAGTGATAAGTTTAACTATGTAATCTAATGATAGATGGCCTATGGTTCAAGTCTCTTGGGATGGTTCTAGTCAACCTAGGGAGAGGTGTTTCATCTCTTTTGATGGTCAAGGACAACTCACATAGTATTTTCTGACCCACTATGCATCTGATCGAGAGATAGAGGAGTGGAATCCAAGAAAGGGGTAGTGGAAGGAGAAAGGAGATCTATAGAGTGGTGGATGTGTTAGAGGAGTAGGGAGAGTATACGGATGTGGAAAATTGTTTGACTTTTTCCACCGCCTCCATCAGGTGGTCCTCACTAGGCTCAGGGAGCTAGTGGATAGAGGTGATAGATTCTGCAGGCCATAGAGGATTATAATCTAGATGTTCAATGGTTGATTATATGTATGATCTATATCTCTTATACCCTATCTATAGTTATTATAGACACTGAAATGATCTACCCTTTTCATTATAGATCCCTAGTTCAAGGAAAATAGGTGTTTGTTGATCCCTTGGATCAAACCTTATGCTTAGATGATCTTTATGGATATGACTCAATGATCATACAATTTTACTAATAGTGTGATATGATGTTTATAGGATATATTTTTTCATGGTATCTCTTTGTGGTAATGTTGATTCCTTATGAAATAATATTAGGTATAGACTTTTTATACATAGTTCATGAACATATTGATAGTTTTAGGTGGAGGATGTGGTGTGTCCACATTGATGTGATGAGGTTTTTCATTATAAATGAGAAGTAGATTTAGGATGGGAGATAAACTCATTCATTAGAGGGTTCATAATATCACTCAAAATTAGTAACAATTTCCCCTCAGTTAGTATATTCAATGGGCTATCAATTTCCTACTATAGTTGCTAAGTACAAGGATGTTTTTCTTATAGACATCCCAGACTTACCTCCCAACTAAGAGACATGATTATGTATTGAATTACACCCATTTAAGGCACGAATATCAATTAAATTATATTGGATGGATCATACAGAGCTTCAAGAGATGAGGGTGTAGTTAGAGTACATGTATAGGAAGATATTTTTTTAACTAGTGGTTCTCCTGGGGTAGCCAAAGTGTTGTTCCCCAATAAGGTAGATGGGAGATTGAGTTTGAGTATGGATTATCGGTGCATGAACCAGGTGATTGTGAAGAATAATTATCCACAACTAAGGATCAACAACCTATCCAATTTTTTTAGTTGGGAATGATAGATCTCCATGTTTTACCTCCAGTCAGGCTATCACTAGTTGCGAGTACGAGATAAGGATATACTGGAGATGACATTGTAATATCGCTATAGTCACTATAAGTACTTGGGGATTCCCGTTAGTTTGAATAACACCTGAAAAATGATCATGGAATTCATGAAATAGATCATTCATCCTTTATTACTATTTTTTATGGTAATCCTCATTAATGATATCCTAGCCTAATTAGCATATGAGGAGGAGCATGCAAGACACTAGAGGATGGTCTTGTATATTCATCGAGAATAATATATTTAAGGAAATATATTGAAGTTTCATTTATCAATTTAGGAGGTCCACATTCTTGGGCATTCCATCTCAACATAGATAGTATCAGTGGATCCAATAATGGATGTGGTATTGTATGCTTGGGATCCACCCAAGAGTGTAATAGAGTTTGGGAAATTCCTTGGATTGGAAGGCTACTAGAAGAGATTTGTGCCCAATTTCTATATGATATTGACCCATATTACTACTTTGAAAAGGAATGGGTACAATTTCAAGTTGATATAATGGTTCAAGAAGGTTTATTAGGATTTTAGGTAGATATTGATAAGCACCCCCATTCTGTGGTTTCCAAAGGTGGGTGTCGGGTGCTTGGTGATCTTAAAAGCTTTAGGGACTAGAAATTGATGTGTTCTGAAAAAGAGGTAGGAAGCGATTTCTTATGTATCTTTGTAGTATATACCTCATGATAAGAACTATGTGACACATGATAATTAGTTGGTAGTTTTATTCTTCACGCTCAAGATGTGGTGACACAAACTTATGGAAAAAAAGTTTATCATCCACTCTAACCAAAAGACTCTCATGTATATATTCTCTCATAAATATATTAACATTAGATAGAGACAATGGGTATAGTTCCTCCAAGATTATGACTTATATATAGTCTACAATTATTTGAAGGAAATTTATAGGAATATGATCTCGGTAGGAGATCATGTTCTTGGTTGTTAGCCGAGGCATCATAGTAGTTTGTCCTATTATAGTTCCCCTAAGTGGACAAGGATAGAGTATTATATATATAGTCAATGGTGGTTACCCTACAGATTCAATAGTGTATTAGGTAATCTCATATTGGATAAACAAACAGTGATAATTAACATACCCATATATCAACTAGATATGCTCCTGATATATTTTATGAAGGTGGGAGCATATTACCATTTTTGAGGATGAACAATGGTACCAATGAACTTATAGGAATAGGTATTGAGGGAGTTTCATAAATCTCATTTGGTGGTACATGAATATGTGTAGAATATGATCTATACCCAATATAATCAATTATTGTGGCTAGGAATAAAGAATTAAATACTATAGTCTTTACCTTGAAGCCTCACATGTGAGCAAGTGAAGGATGAGCACCAAGTCCGATAGGGTTTAGCTCAACCACTTAAGGGGATAGAGTTGAAGTCTGATGATATATATATATATATATATATATATATATAATTTATGACATTTTTAACATGTACATTCAAAATACATTATGCCATTTGGATGACCCTCGACCGATCCACCAAGTCATTGCACTTCCTAGAAAAATAAGAGCGTAGTTCAGTAGAGAGCATCAGATTCTTCTATATACAATAGGTAGTCTATATTCAAAGAGTTCTATCCAAATTTTTTTGGATTGTAATTCTCACATAAAATCATAGTTGTGGAGAGTATTTAAAGAGTCATTTCAGACTCAATTATTTCTGAGCATATTGTTTCACCCCCAGACTGATATCTAGATAGATCAGACTATTCAGGACATGGAGGACATGTTGCCGGATTTAATTATTAGACTTTGTAAATAGTTGGGATGATAATCTACCCATATTGGAGTTTTAATTAAAAAACATCTACCATTCCACCATTATTGTGGAACCATTTTAGGCTTTGTACTAGAAATCCAGAAGGTCACTAGTTTGTTGTACCGATCCAGATGATTCAGCACTCATGGGCCCAGACTAGGTTTAAGCTATGAGAGAGAAGGGGATGGTCATCTAGGAGTGGATAAAATTTACAAATATGCATCATAAGTCTTATTTGGACAAAATATGGAGGCCTTTAGAGTTAGAGGAGGGAAACCATGTTAGTTAAAGTCTCACCTAGACATGAATTGTGATGATTTGGCTAGGGTGGAGAGATATCTCCAAGATTTACAATCTATTTTGAGATACTGTGTAGAGTCGGCGAGGAGATATACTACTTGTCTCTACCACCATAGTTAGATCAGGTATACGACATCTTCCATGTGTCATAGTTCATGAGGTACATGTTTGACAAATGAAGCATTGTCGTGTGCACTCTCAAAAATATTTATAACTAAATGTAGCATATGGGATGACCTTGGTCATTCTCTTGATGAGCTTTTGTGGTCAATCAACCCCTACTTCTAATTCACTTTTTAATATTTTTTTATTTATGAAATAAAACTAAATTAAATTGATCTTTGAAAAATTATTATTCAAGATAATGAAAAGTAAATATGCAATACATAATGTAGACAGAATGAATGCAAAAAAAATGATGTCAGAAATAAAGGAGATGTCACGACCCGCCCTCGGGGTCCGTGCTGTGACTACCCCAAGCCTGCCTTCCATAGGCCAGGGGCTGGCGACTAGCACCAAGGCGTAAATCCTAGTAAAAAGGGAAGGCATTGCCTTTGTAAAGTAAACAAACACCACAGAGTAAGCAAGCGAAAAGTAAACACTAAGTAAAAATAGAGTACTACTGAAAGTGCGGAAAAGTAAATGGGCCAGTATACAAACCCAACTGAAAGTAAAGTACAACTCGAAAGGGAAAACAACAACTGTAAAGTAAAAGCCGCTACACCGAGTTGTCCACTGGAAATCCCACCTAAAGGGTGGGTACAGATAGCTCCACTGCTCCTCGGGTCCCATCGTCCGCTCCGAACACATCCCGCCCAGTGTTCCACCTCCAGGTACCGTCCTGCTCTGCAAGCCTCAGCCAAGATCAACGCTGTCCGTCTTCTGCAACCAACACAACGAAGTGCGGGCATAGCCCGTGCAGGGGTGAGTATAAGCTACTCAGTAGGGACCCCGAGACCCTTGAAGGTCTCCCAAAATCCACAAAGGATAAACCACAAAAGAAAGATACAAACACGAAGTAACAACCGACACTGCTTAGGTATATGCCCATACATATACCTAAGTCATCAATTCCAATACGCTCCAACCTCCGAGCCCAAGTACAACTCAGTCCACACAGGAAATTAAACGTATTCCACACAGGAAAGAAAACGAAATCCACACAGGATAGCACAACACAATCCACCCAGGATAGCAACAGGATTCAGCTCACACAGGTATACTTCTTCGAAAGACGATAAAGATGATCTCGGATCCATCTAAGTCGTCGGACCCATGAAGGATCGATAGGTAACTAACCCCCGCAAAGACCCACACAGGATCGGGCCCACACAGGACCTGTAGGCGCTGGTTCACACAGGACCGCTGAGCGCGAAGACCCACACAGGATCGGACCCACACAGGATCGGGCCCACACAGGACCTGTAGTACTGATCCACGTAGGATCGCTGAGTGTTGTAGTCGTCGTCGAATCCACACAGGATCTATGTACTGTCGTCGTCGCAGTCACAGTAGCAGTAGCAGTAGCAGTAGTAGTCACAGTCGCAGCCAGCACTAGGGTTCCCGCACACAGCAAGCTCGTTCAGGAGGGTCCGCTCCACGAGCCAAGAGGCTGATACATCAACTTTCACAAAGTCTAGAGTTGATGTATCCAAAAGTTCCGTATCGACAACAGGAACTCAACGCAACAGACGGCGCGTCGATCGGACGCCCGGTCTGAGAGTTATTGGCTTTTTCGTCCCAGGGGCCCGGTTGGTTTTTAAGGCAAAACCAGACCGACCGTACTCCACCTGCGTCCAAACCTCGGGCGGAGTATGCCAAAAGATCCGTCTCACTAAGAGGAACACAACAAAGCTGACGGCACGTCAATCGGACGTTCGTAGCTCAAGATATGAGCGTTTCCGCTCCGAAGGCCCAGTCGGTTTCGTGAACGAACCAACCCGACCGAACTCAAAGTATTCCGAAACTTTGATTGCGATATACCGAAACTACCGTCTCGATCCAAGGATCGCATTTCCGCTGACAGTTCGTCAATCGGAGGTCCTTAGCTCATGTTATGACCAAAATACCAAACTCGTCTCGAAAACGGGGTCCGGGTCCGGGCCGACCCGGCCCGACCCCCCCCCCCCCCCCGGGGTCGGCCCGAACCGGGTCGACCCGGGTCTGACCCGGCCCCGCCGGCGGTGGTCCGGCGCGGCGGCGCGGCCCGGCGCGGCGGCGGTGCGGCCTGGCGCCGCACGGGTGCAGCGCGCGGGGGGCAAGGCCCCCGCTTTTGTTGGTTGGCGGCGCGGCTTAAGCCGCGCCTTTTGAAGAAACCGGCCCCCCATGTGGGGGCCTGCTTTTGAGAAAACGGGGGGGCGCTGCCCCCCCTTTGTGTAACCGGTCCCCCCTCACGTGGGGGGGCCTTCTTGTGGCCAGCTGGGGGAATTAATTCCCCCGGCACCTCTCTTCCGGCCGGCCCACCTGGCCGGCCGGTTTTTCTTCAACGGGACCGGCAAACCGATCCCCTTTCCAGCTTCCGACGCCGGCGGCCCGGCGAGCCGCCGGTCCTCTTGTCCCGCCGCGGCCCGGAACCGGCCGCGGTGTTCGTTGTCCGGCGCGGTGTGACGGCACCACACCCCTCCGCCGCGGCCCCGCTCCGGCCGCGGCGCCTTCGGTTTTCTTCGACGCGGCGCGACGGCGTTGCGTTCATGATGATCCTTCCATGGCGCGGCGTGACGACGCCACGCAATACAACCGTGTGAAAATCCCGCGTGGTGCGACGGCACCACGCCATCTCGTCATCCACAAGAAAATAATAATCATCATGAACAAAGGAGGGGGAATTCGGCCGTGTTTGTGCGGTCCGACCCCCCTCTCGTTAGATGATAACTCTTAAATAATTATCCACAAGACTATCATGCTAGAACCAAGAACGAGAAAGAAAAAAAATAACCAACAACAACCCCTACCTTGGTTTCAAGATCGATGATCGTCAATGATCCGTGGAAGACAACGTCGCGGAGGTCGGGCGTCGCGGTAATCGTTCGTCAAATCCGTTGACGAAGAGGTACGTCCGAAGAGGTACGTCGTTGGAGAATCTTCGTAAGCCGACGAAGGAAGTTCGAGGAGGAAGCGGCGTTTCCTTTCGTTGACACGGAAGACGTCGTCGATCTTTGGAGACAACCGGCTACAAAGAATAGAGGAGCGGTGTTCTTCGTCGGAGCTTGAGCGTTCGTCGTCAAAGTTTGAAGAAGAATGAGGAGCTCTCAAATCCTCTCAAGATGGATAAACAATTCTAACCAAATAAAATAAGCTAAGGGCTTATTTTATTTACTCAACCAAACCATTTGAAATTCAAAGGTTTGAATTAAGACAACTCAACCCATTAAATAACCCAACTAGCCAACTTAATTTAAAAGGGGAGTTTAAGGGAGAAGATGAGGGGATGGGGTTCGTGTGGGTCCCACCACACTTAATCCTCCCAAGGGAGGTTAAGTGGATGTGGGTCCCACCTTTAACTCCCTTTGGGAGAAGTTAACCAACAAAATAAAAATAAAAAGTGTTTCCACATTTTTATTTAACTTCTTATGATTTCTCCCAAAAACTAACTTTCGACCAGCAATAAACAAAACCTCAGAAAAGGTCCCCTTAAGCGAATATCGGTGTTGCGAGTTCATCGGTGCCCTCGGAATTTGATTCCGGGCACCGGTTCAAAAGTTAGAAATTCCCGCGCATTCGTTCACTGAACGTACCCGAGCCAAACTTCGGAAATTGATTCCGGGAACTCCGGGCCTCGGAATCAGGTGCCGTCAGAAACCGCGCTCTTGTAAAATTCCAAAGAAAATTAAGAAAAAATTTCCCTGGAATTTTACGGGTCTTTACATTACTCCCACCTCAGGGATTTACGTCCCCATAAAGATACATCAAAAACTAGGGAAACAAATAAGGGTACTGAGCACGCATCTAAGCCTCCCGCTCCCATGTGCTCTCCTGGAGGTTCCCGTGCTGCCATCTGATGCGCACAAGAGGAATCGATCGCCCATGTAGGACCCGCTCCTGTCGATCCTCTATCTCCACCGGGACCTCCGTAAAAGTCGCCCCATCGTCAATGTCAAGCTCCCCATGGTCAATGATGTGCGTCGGGTCGTGCACGTATCTCCTCAGCCGAGACACGTGGAAGACGTCGTGCACCCGGTGAAACTGAGGTGGTAGAGCCAGGCGATAAGCCACCTCGCCAATCCTGCTGAGGACCTGGAAGGGTCCGATGAAGCGTGGATACAACTTGCCGCCTCGGCCAAATCTCCTCAAACCACGTCGAGGTGAGACCCGCAAGAATACGTGGTCACCATCCTCGAACTCTAGTGGCCTCCGCCTCCTGTCAGCGTATGACTTCTGCCGGCTCTGAGCTGTCCTCATCCGCTCCTGGATGACCTGGACCTTCTCTGTCGTGGCCTGAACCATCTCCGGTCCCACAAGTGCTGACTCCCCAGGGTCTGTCCAGCACAAAGGAGATCTACAGGGTCGGTCGTACAACGCCTCGTACGGTGCCATCCCGATGGTGGAGTGGTAGCTGTTGTTGTACGCAAACTCCACCAAGGGTAGGTGGTCCTCCCAGCTACAACCAAATTCGGGGACACATGCGCGGAGCATGTCCTCGAGTGTCTGAATGGTCCTCTCCGTCTGACCATCCGTCTGAGGGTGAAAGGCTGTGATCAGACGTAGCTGCGTCCCGAACGCCTCCTGCAACCCCTTCCAAAGCCGGGAAGTAAAGCGAGCATCTCGATCGGAGACGATATATGATGGCACGCCGTGGAGCCTCACAATCTCCTGAACGTAGAGACGTCCCAATCTCTCCACTTAGCCCTGCTCTCTGATGGGTAAGAAGTGTGCCGACTTGGTGAGTCGGTCAACAATCACCCAGATGGAGTCGTGACCTCTGAAAGTGCGTGGAAGTCCAATCACAAAGTCCATAAATATGCCATCCCACTTCCACTCCGGGACCTCCAAGGGCTGTACCAAGCCTGCTGGTACCTGATGCTCTGCCTTCACCTGCTGGTAGGTGAGGCATCGAGAAACGAACTCTGCTACAGCCTTCTTCAAGCCCGGCCACCAGTGCTGTCGTCTGAGATCCTGGTACATCTTCGCCACTCCAGGATGTACCGCCAAAGGAGAAGTGTGAAACTCTCTTAGCACCTCCTCTCGCAAAGCGACTGGTACCATGGTACATCCTCCGAAAAGGATGTCGTGATCTGCTCCAAGGGAGAAACCATCAGGTGCCTGTCCCAAGGATATCTGTGCACGCTGTGTCTCACAGTCAGCGTCCTCACGCTGTGCCTCTCTGACCCACTACAGTATTGGAGGGGTGACTGTGAGAGACTGGAGGAAGGCTTCTCCATCTCTATCCATGAAGGATATCTGCAAAGAGGCTAGCTGCTCCGTCGCCTCTTTAAGTAGCTGAATGCCCATCCTCCTGCTGAGGGCATCGGCTACTACGTTCCCCTTCCCAGGAGTATAGACTATCTCAAAGTCATAGTCCTGGAGGAACTCGAGCCATCGCCGTTATCTCAGGTTCAGGTCCTTCTGTGAGAAGATATACCTGAGACTCTGATGATCGGAAAAGACTGTAAAGCGCTCGCCCATCAGATAGTGTCGCCATGTCTTCAGAGCGAAGACCACTGCTGCTAACTCGAGTTCATGGGTAGCGTAGTTCTGCTCATGCGGTCTCAACTGACGTGATCCATAGGCGATCACTGCCCGCTCCTGCATCAGAACACATCTGAGTCCGGTCCCTGATGCATCGCAGTAAACTACGTACCCTACTCCCTCCTCAGGCAACCCCAAGATAGGTGCGCTAGTCAACCACTGTCTCAGCTCCTGGAATCTCTGCTGACATCTGTCTGACCACACGAAGGGTTTCCCCTTCCTCCTTAACGTACGACAAAGCTACAAAGATTTCTCCATTGCCGAAAAGTGAAATACGATCTCATCCCCTGGATGAACCACGTTTCTTGCCTAATACAGTCAATCCCATCATGATTAGTTAAATCATGGAATGGATGACGTCGTAAGGCCTCGACGCTGCTACCAATAGATCCAACCGTTACTCTCGCCTCCAAGGGTTGAGTCACACTGTCGGCATCAGTGTGTGGTCACTGGGTTTCCTCCAGTAAGAATCTCGCAAGTGAGGGTCAAGTCAACAGTTTTTAACCGACACCTCTTAGTAAAAACAAACAAAAGACAAGAAAACAAAAGTCACCAAGGCAAGTATCTTTTATTAATTCAACTTAAAGTACAAGGACACAAGGCAACACAATCTACGAAGCCAAAGGAATTATGGGCAAAGGCCTCTATGCCTGGAGCTAGTCCTGCACTAATCCACCCGCTTCTAGAGCTCCATGATCGTAAGCTTCAGCTTCCTGAAGCTGTGCTCTCCCCTGAGGTCGGGGTGGACCTCCTGGTGGTGGTGGTGGTAGAGCCTCAAAGCGTCGCCCACCACCTGCTGCTCGGCCAGCTCCTCTGCCTCGTCCGCCTGCTCCCTGCGGACCGCCACGGTTGAACCTCTGCCTCTGCCTAGGTGGTTCCTCAACCGTCTGCTGCTCCTCTGCATGGCGGGTCAGGCAGTCACGAGCCATGTGGCCCTGCCCGCCGCACGAGTAGCACTGTCTATCTCTCGAAAGACTGGCTCCGCGCTGTGTGCCCCGCACTGCTGAACCAGTGTCCTGAGGTCATCTGCCCGAAGGTCTGGTCTGCCTGAACCCCTGAGTCATCCGTCGACAGCCTGCTGCAGATGACTCTGCCACGTGCCGCCCTGCGGTGGGTCTCGGTGCTGGTGTAGACTCAGCAAGGAAGCTCTCGATCAAAAGGGCCCGCTCCAGTACTCCTGTCTGAGTCGGTATGCTGAGGGAGATCAGCGATGCCCTGATCTCGTGTCTCAAACCCTTCTCGAAGGTCCGGGCCCGGAAGAATGGGTCACGTACCATGTCGGTCGAGTAGTTCAAGAGATCGGTAAATCTTGCCGAGTACTGAGCGACCGTCATGCTGCCCTGCCGCAGCTGAAGAAGCTCCTGGATACGCACCGCACGAAGGGTGTCTGGGACGAACTCCGAGCGGAAGAGGCTCCCAAAGTCCGTCCATAGAAAAGATGCATCATCGTGCACCTGGAGCATCAAGCTCCACCATCGTCCTGCTGCTGCATGTAGTAGGCTCACAGCGAGGATCACCATGAGGTCTGCTGGTGTCCTCACTAGCCTAAACACACATACCACTGCCTCCAGCCAGTCCTCGGCTGCCTGGGGATTCGTCTCCCTGCGAAACCTGGGTGGTCGCTGGCGCTGAAACTCATGCAGTGCGCTGAGACGATGTGCATCGTCAGCGGCTGGTACTGGAAGCATCGGTGGCTCGGCGGGTAGAGCTACCGCCGGTGCCACTGCTGACAAAGGGCCCTGCACCGAGGCCTCGTCGCTCGGTGGGCTATCGTCAAACTCGACTCTCGGAACCCTAGCTGGCTGCCGTCGTGGGGCCATCCTGAAAATTAAACAGGTGCACCGCAGTCAGAACAGTATACCTGGTGAGCTGATATAAAGAAAACTTTGAAACACACACGCAATCAATGTTTTCGTGCATTAAGTTGGAAATCAGATTTCAGGGTCCTGGTGTACGGATACGTCGGCTTCCGCACCAACACTGGACTCCCTGGACTGATAACCACACTCAATACGCTAAACATTATTGCTTCACATAGAAAAGATCAGAGTTCTCGGAAGAACCGAACTCCTCTGATACCAATTTGTCACAACCCGCCCTCGGGGTCCGTGCCGTGACTACCCCAAGCCTGCCTTCCATAGGCCAGGGGCTGGCGACTAGTACCAAGGTGTAAATCCCAGTAAAAATGGAAGGCATTGCCTTTGTAAAGTAAACAAGCACCACAGAGTAAGCAAGCGGAAAGTAAACACTAAGTAAAAACAGAGTACAACTGAAAGTGCGGAAAAGTAAATGGGACAGTATACAAACCCAACTGAAAGTAAAGTACAACTCGAAAGGGAAAACAACAACTGTAAAGTAAAAGCCGCTACACCGAGTTGTCCACTAGAAATCCCACCTGAAGGGTGGGTACAGATAGCTCCACTGCTCCTCAGGTCCCGTCGTCCGCTCCGAACACGTCCCGCCCAGTGGTCCACCTCCAGGTACCGTCCTGCTCTGCAAGCCTCAGCCAAGATCAACGATGTCCGTCGTCTGCAACCAACACAACGAAGTGCGGGCATAGCCCGTGCAGGGGTGAGTATAAGCTACTCAGTAGGGACCCCGAGACCCTTGAAGGTCTCCCAAAATCCACAAAGGATAAACCACAAAAGGAAGATACAAACACGAAGTAACAACCGACACTGCTTAGGTATATGCCCATACATATACCTAAGTCATCAATTCCAATACGCTCCAACCTCCGAGCCCAAGTACAACTCAGTCCACACAGGAAAGTAAACGTATTCCACACAGGAAAGCAAACGAAATCCACACAGGATAGCACGACACAATCCACACAGGATAGAAACAGGATTCAGCTCACACAGGTATACTTCTTTGAAAGACGATAAAGATGATCTCTGATCCATCTAAGTCGTCGGACCCAGGAAGGATCGATAGGTAACTAACCCCCGCAAAGACCCACATAGGATCAGGCCCACACAGGACCTGTAGGAGCTGGTTCACACAGGACCGCTGAGCGCAAAGACCCACACAGGATCGGACCCACACAGGATCAGGCCCACACAGGACCTGTAGCACTGATCCACGTAGGATCGCTGAGTGCTATAGTCGTCGTCGAATCCACACAGGATCTCTGTACTGTCGTCGTCGCAGTCACAGTAGCAGTAGCAGTAGCAGTAGTAGTCACAGTCGCAGCCAGCACTAGGGTTCCCGCACACAGCAAGCTCGTTCAGGAGGGTCCGCTCCACGAGCCGAGAGGCTGATACATCAACTGTCACAAAGTCCAGAGTTGATGTATCCAAAAGTTCCGTATCGACAACAGGAACTCAACGCAACAGACGACGCGTCGATCGGATGCCCGGTCTGAGAGTTATTGGCTTTTTCTTCCCAGGGGCTCGGTTGGTTTTTAAGGAAAAACCAGCCCTACCGTACTCCACCTACGTCCAAACCTCGGGCGGAGTATGCCAAAAGATCCGTCTCACTAAGAGGAACACAACAAAGCTGACGGCACGTCAATCGGACGTCCGTAGCTCAAGATATGAGCATTTCCGCTCCGAAGGCCCGGTTGGTTTTGTGAACGAACCAACCCTGCCGAACTCAAAGTATTCCGAAACTTTTATTGCAATATACTGAAACGACCGTATCGATCCAAGGATTGCATTGCCGCTGACAGTTCGTCAATCGGAGGTCCGTAGCTCAAGTTATGACCAAAATACCGAACTCGTCTCGAAAACGGGGGGTCCGGGTCCAGGCCGACCCGGCCCGACCCCCCCCCCCTGGGTCGGCCCGAACCGGGTCGACTCGACACGGGTCCGACCCGGCCCGGCCGGCAGTGGTCCGGCGCGGCGGCGCGGCCCGGCCAGTGGCGGTGCGGCCTGGCGCCGCACGGGTGCAGCGCGCGGGGGGCAAGGACCCCGCTTTTGTTGGCTGGCGGCGCGGCTTAAGCCTCGCCTTTTGAAGAAACCGGCCCCCCATGTGGGGGCCTGCTTTTGAGAAAACGAGGGGGCGCTGCCCCCCCCCCCCCTTTGTGTAACCGGTCCCCCCCTCACGTGGGGGGGCCTTCTTGTGGCCAGCCGGGGGAATTAATTCCCCCGGGACCTCTCTTCCGGCCGGCCCACCTGGCCGGCCGGTTTTTCTTCAACGGGACCGGCAAACCGGTCCCCTTTCCGGCTTCCGACGCCGGCGGCCCGGCGAGCCGCCGGTCCTCTTGTCCCGCCGCGGCCCCGCTCCGGCCGCGGCGCCTTCGGTTTTCTTCGACGCGGCGCGACGGCGTCGCATTCATGATATTCCTTCCATGGCGCGGCGCGACGGCGTCGCGCAATACAACCGTGCGAAAATCCCGCGTGGTGCGACGGCACCACGCCATCTCGTCATCCACAAGAAAATAATAATCATCATGAACAAAGGAGGGGGAATTCGGCCGTGTTTGTGCGGTCCGACCCCCCTCTCATTAGATGATAACTTTAAATAATTATCCACAATAATATCATGCTAGAACCAAGAACGAGAAAGAAAAAAAATAACCAACAACAACCCCTACCTTGGTTTCAAGATCGATGATCGTCGACGATCCGCAGAAGACAACGTCGTGGAGGTCGGGCGTCGCGGTAATCGTTCGTCAAATCCATTGACGAAGAGGTACGTCCGAAGAGGTACGTCGTTGGCGAATCTTCGTAAGCCGACGAAGGAAGTTCGAGGAGGAAGCGGCGTTTCCTTTCGTTGACACGGAAGACGTCGTCGAACTTTGGAGACAACCGGCTATGAAGAAGAGAGGAGCGGTGTTCTTCGTCGGAGCTTGAGCGTTCTTCGTCAAAGTTTGAAGAAGAAGGAGGAGCTCTCAAATCCTCTCAAGATGGCTAAACAATTCTAACCAAATAAAATAAGCTAAGGGCTTATTTTATTTACTCAACCAAACCATTTGACATTCAAAGGTTTGAATTAAGACAACTCAACCCATTAAATAACCCAACTAGCCAACTTAATTTAAAAGGGGAGTTTAAGGGAGAAGATGAGGGGATGGGGTTCGTGTGGGTCCCACCACACATAATCCTCCCAAGGGAGGTTAAGTGGATGTGGGTCCCACCTTTAACACCCTTTGGGAGAAGTTAACCAACAAAATAAAAATAAAAATTGTTTCCACATTTTTATTTAACTTCTTATGATTTCTCCCAAAAACTAACATTCGACCCGCAATAAACGCAAGCTCGGAAGAGGTCCCCTTAAGCGAATATCGGCGCTGCGAGTTCATCGGTGCCCTCAGAATTTGATTCCGGGCACCGGTTCAAAAGTTAGAAATTCCCACTCGTTCGTTCACTAAACGTACCCGAGCCAAACTTTGGAAATTGATTCCGGGCACTCCGGGCCTCGGAATCAGGTGCCGTCAGAAACCGCGCTCTTGTAAAATTCCAAAGAAAATTAAGAAAAAATTTCCCTTGAATTTTACGGGCCTTTACAGGAGATATTCCTGAGAGAATCCCCCAGATTGAACCTTCATCATATATTTATTAGTTTCAAATTTAATTAATAAACACACTCCATAGTATGTGTGAACATCCTCTTCTATATGTGGCTGTGAGTATAAAATTCCCTCAACGATCGCCGAGAGATCGCACATACACCTCCTCGATCGAGGGAAAATATTATAGAAGAGAAAGTTAAGTCTCGGGTGGAAAGTGGAGAAAAAAAGGTTCCTTACCCACTAATATACCCCTTGACCAAAATCTAATAAAATAAGAAACAATTAAAATTAATGTGCAATTACTTGGTTTCAGCACTGGATTGATCCCCCGGGATGTTCCTCGGGTTAGTTACTCAAGATCACGAGTATAAGAGATCGTAGTGGGGAAGGATGGGGTGGAACTCAAAAGATAAAAAAATGAGAATGAGTTAAAGAAGATTAAAAAATATTAAAAATTCAAATTACTATTAAAATTAAAAGAAAAAACAAAAAAAATGGAAATGGACACACAAAAATGCCAAATCTTTGGGAATGGGTGAGGATGCATATTTATATGGAGAGGAGGTGAAGAGTTCACATTCAAAACATTTAATACGAATGGTTCCACGTCTATGTGACATTAAATTATAGAATTTGTAATAGGTGAATTAATAAATATTGTTCCATAATTTCTCCTCTGTATGACCTCAAAATTTCGACTTCATTGGACATGACTAGAATGACTTATAAATTTATCATTGGAGGTTTCTTTTTATGGATGAAGCTTCCAGGAAGGTTCCTCCAAAATAATAACATTCATTGGCAGCTTTAATGAATTCCAAACTCCACAAGAAAATTTTATAGTCGTTCATATCTGTTAAAGTTATATCCTAGGAAGAATAAACTCAAATGGGTTTGTGGAGGCCGCGTTTTGGTTATGTTATTATTGTGGGGTCCACGTTGTCTGCTCGGAAAACCCATAAACTTCATTGATTTTTAAGCCCTTTAGATGGTAAACTCATATCCTAGACGAGAAGAAACAGTTGTAGGAAATAAAATCAGGGTTATATAAAAATTTGAATCACAAAATTTGGACAAATATTTTATAATAAAATGACAAAAATACCCCTTGGATAACAATCTCTTAAAATTGAGGAATTAGGCCATTTTTGCATTTAAGCACAAATTACCACAAAAACCTAAAAACGTGACAATTACCCATAAAATAACACTATGGTGGGATTATAATAAAAGATTTATAGTATAAAATATATTCAAATGTGAGCTTCATCACTCCCCCACACGTAAACATTGTGCTCCTTGGAAAAAATCTTACATCCAATTCAAAATCCACACAACAATCAAAAATGAGAAAATATCAATGATCTTATCAAAAAAAGAATTCCAACATATATCATATATTAAAAACAAGTCTATCTCATTTTCATTTAAATCATTAAAAAAATTGACCTCATAAATCATTCAATGTACCAATGACAACCTACCTCACATTGAATTTTATGTCACTCTTCACCAAAGAGAAATTGAATTTAGAGTTATTCTCATACTTGAAAAGTGCATGTATCACAATAGGTTTGTGAAAATTATAATTTCTCTACAGCGTGAAACATTAAAATCAATTCAATCAAGAGTTATTTAATTAATGGTACAAATGATTCAGTGGCTTAGGGTTCGTGGGAAAACTATTGAAAACGTTTCAGGCCAGAAAGAGGAGGTGGATCTTTTTTAAGTATAATGCATGATTAATTCAAGTGAAAACAAATGAAATTACTCTCTCAATCCTGCTTCAAAATCTGAAAAAAAAACCACACCATTTTATGAAATGGTTAATGAGCCAATAATTTAATATAATGAATTATATCATCTATGTTCTCCCATTTTTTTGAATGCTCCAGAAAGGCATAAATTTATTTTCTTTTTTTCATTTTCTTTTTCATGGAGCATGAGTCGAAAATTGAATACAATGAATGAATGAAAATTCATTACCATGATTTTTGATGGGTAAAAGAGTCATAAAATAATGTACAATGATGAATTGAAGACCATCTCTATTTTTTTCATTTTTTTGAAGGAGAAATGGATGAGACAAATAAAGCCTAATGAAATGATGACACATACCCAATTCTCTTATTATCTACTGCCCAAACTATTGACACACCTTGCACTACACATAAATGATACACATCCCCATTAATGCACATGAAAGGCCCTTTCCACACACTCAAACTTGAAATAACCATTCAAAAATTCTAAAAGTGCAGGTAGGTAAGGAAAAATTGGCTTGAAATGTGGATTAAACCTATAATCAAATTCATAGCATCTAAGGGCTTACAAATGATAAATGTAAAGGTGGATCTCAAGATAAAATATGGCTAGACAAATAGATTCCTCAATCATTTCAAATACATTCCATGAAATCCAACGCTTCGAAATAGAATATTCACAAATTCTGGTCCTCACACAAAATCCACGTATCCATCAAGAAGGTGTGGTTATTTAAAAGAATATGTAAAAGTGGTTTAGAATACCTCACAGGATTGGAAAAATATTTTGAGTCAGTGTTTCATGGGCATGGATTTTAAAAAACATTCAAACTCATAAAAATTATTGACAATAAAATTCCAGGAAAAATGTTTTCACATCAACAATCATTTATAATTCATTATTTCAAGAATAATTTCAACTCTTTAAAAAGAAATTTATGTCAGAAAAGTGATAAGAAAATTAATTAAATCTCAAAAATACTAAAAATATAATAAACAAAAACAAAAATCACACAAGATTAACTAAGCATGTTGACACTCCCCCACACTTAAATTTTACTACCCCTCATTTCAAATTAAAAAAATATAAATTTAAAGGTAAAAAAAAGCCAAGGGAAGGAAAGATACAACTAGACATTATTTTTGAAGTGGATTCCTTCAGTTAAGATCCTAGAAGCTACAACATTAAGACTAAAAGAAAGTAATAAAAATACATAAGAAAAATAAATTAAAAGAATGATAAAGGGAAAAGAAGAGAGATAATGCTTGGTTTATACCCCCAAGCAGGTGCTAGGTTTTTACTGCCTCTAGTCAGGAAGTTTCTATGGATTATCCCCAAACATAAGGCGGGTGTGGTTTCATTGAGATGAACCACCACATGTGACGTTTCCTGATGCTCATGGGTAAACATTGAATTAGATAACCCCAAAAAAGATAATATAGTTTCCAACCCTATAGAAATAATAAAGATATAAATTAAGTTCTAGAGTAGGAGGGATTTTATGATAAGGGTGATCTCTGTTAATTTTTGTGGTTTCCTCTTCCATATGTTATGAAAATTTTTGTTGAAGAGGGAGTAAGACCACCATCTTCTTCAACTCTTCTTCTTTAATAACCACCACTTGAGTGGTCCATTATTTAACATCCAAGGTTTGCTCCAATTGTGTTGTATAAAAAATTTCAGAGAAAGTTAATTCAAAAAATAGTTCAACTTGAATGAGGTAAAAACATGAGGAATTAGTAAATAAATATTCCCTTTCAAGTGAGTCAGCTTGGTAATTGATCTCTTTCGACATAACCATTGGGAACTCTATCTCAACAGGTGCACATTCTTCATTATATTCCAAAGTAAGAAGGAGGTAGAATGTGCCTAATGTTTTATTATCAAGGATGGGAAGATCATGTTTCAATTTATCTTCATGAATGTTATTCTAGGATTCTTCTAACAAATTTTGATCTCCCATGATTTCATCTACTGGAATTTTTACCTCTGAGACCTCCTCGAGAAATGGTTGAGTGCGAGATGATTTTATTAATTCTTTTATTAGATCCCTCTCACCCACCTCAGGTTCATTGATATAAAAAATTATTATTGCAATCTCTTCAACAACTTCTTCTGGTTAAGGTTCGAGTTCAAGTTCATATTACCCTTGGGATGTGTGTACATATTCAGAAATCCATTCTATTTGGCTCTCTAGGTTTTTAAATTTTCCACTAATACTTTGAAATTGAGCATCAAGTTCATTGAAAACATATTCTATGACCTGAGATTATTCATTCCATGAATAATAATTTGAATTATATGACACCAGGAACAAAGAGATTTTTTTATGTTTTTTTTTTGAAATTTATTTTTGTTTTTTGTTTTTTTTAAATAAAATATTTTTTTACAAAATGTGAATAAAAATAGTGAATAAAAACCAATTGGATCTCTGGAAATGGTGCCAATTTGATGAATAATTGTCGTGTGCGCTCTCAAAAATATTTATAACTAAATCCATCATTTGGGCAGACCTATGACGCTATCTTGAGGAGATTTTTTGGTCAATCAATCACTACTTTTAATTCACTTTTCTTATATTTTTTTTTATGAAATAAAACTAAAATAAATTGATCTTTGAGATATTATTATTCAAGATAATGAAAGTTAAATATGTAGTGCATAATGTAGATAGAATTAATGCAAACAAAATTATGTCATAAATAAAGGAGATATTCCCAAGAGAATCACCCAGATTGAAATTTTATTGTCTCATTATTAGTTTAAAATTTAATTAATAAACACACTCAATCATATGTGTGAATATACTCTTCTATATGTGGTAGTGAATATAAAATGCTCTCAATAATCGCCGAGAGACCGCACATCCATCTCCTCAATCGAGGGAAATATTATAGAAGAGAATGTTAAGTCTCACGTGGAGGTGGAGAGACAAAGGCACATAACCCACTAAGAATCCCCTTGACATAACTCTAATAAAATAAGAAAAAATTAACATTAATGTTCAATGACTTAGGTTCAGCAGTGGATTTATCCCCCGACAAGTTCCTCGGGTTAGTTACGCATGATCACGAGTATAAAAGATTGTTGTGGAGAAGGACGGGGTGGAAAAAAAAAGAAAAAATGATAATGAGTTGAAGAAGAGAAAAAATATATTAAAAATGCATAATACTATTAAAAAGGAAGGAAACTACATAAAAATGGAAAATGGACACACATAAGTGCCAGTGCATTGATAAAGGGAGAGGATACATATTTATTTGGAGAGGAGGTGAAGAATTCACATTCAAAACAATTAATCCAAAAGTTGTCGTGTGTATGTGCCATTAAATGACCGAATTTTTAGTAGGTATATTCATCGATATTGTTCCATAATATCTCTTATATATGACCTAAAAATTTAAGCTTCATTGAACACAGCTAGAATGAGTTATTAATTTATCATTGAAGGTTTCTTTTTCTGGACAAATCATCCAGGAAGCTTCCTCCAAAAGAAAAACATCATTGGTAGCTTTATGAATTCCAAACTCCCCCAAATTAGTTTTGAGTCATTACTATCTGTAATAGTTGTATCCCAGGTGGAAGAACCTCAAATGGATGTGTGTAGGCTGTGTTTTGGTTCTGTTATTGTGGTTTGGTCCACACTGTCTGCTCAGAAAAATATTAAAATTCATTGATTTTTAAGCCCTTTAGATGGCAGAATCAAATCATGGTCTAGAATAAATAGTTGTAGGAAATAAAATCAGGGTTATGAAAAATTTTAATCACAAAATTTGGATTTATATTTTATAATAAAATGAAAAAAGTACCCCAGTGATAACAATCTGTTAAAATTCAAGAATGAGGCCATTTTTTCATTTAAGATCAAATTACCACTAAGACCTAAAAACGTGACAATTACCCATAAGATAACACTATGGTGGGATTATAATAAATGATTTAATGTATAAAATATATTCAAATGTGATCTTAATCACTCCCCCACACTTAAACACTGTGATCCCAGGAAAAAATCTTACATCCAAATCAAAATCCACACAACAATCAAAAATGAGAAAATATCAATGATCTTATCCAAAATAGAATTCCATCATATATCATATATGAAAAACAAGTCTCTATTATTTTAACTTCTATCATTAAAATTTGTTTAACCTCATAAATCAATCAATTTACCAATGAAAACCTGCCTCACATTGAATTTTATGTCACTCTTCACTCAAGAGAAATTGAATTTAAAGTTATGCTCATACTGGAAAATCACATGTTTCGCCATAGGTTTGTCAAAATTCTAATTTCTCCACAGCATGAAACATGAATATGAACTCAATAATGAGGGATTTAATTAATGTTACAAATGATTCAGTGGCTTAGTGTTGGGGGGGAAATGATTGAAAAAGTTTCAGGCCATAAAGAGGAGGTTGAGCTTTTATGTACAATGCAAGATTAATTCAAGTGAAAAAACAGGAAATTACTCTCTCAAACCCACTTCAAAATCTGAAAAACAAAACCACACCATTTTATGACATGGTTCAGGAGCCAATAATTTATTATAATGTATGATATCATCTAAGTTCTCTACTTGTTTTTGAATGTTCCAGTAAGGCACACCTTTATTTTTTTTTTTTTTCTTTTTCAAGGAGATTGAGTTAAAAATTGAATACAATGAATGAATAAAAATTCATTACCATGATTTTTGAGAGGTAAAGGAGTCATAAAATAATGTACAATGAGAAATTCAAGCACATATCTATTTTTTTCATTTTTTTTGAAGGAGAAATGGATGTGGAAAATAAAGCATAATGAAATGACGACACATACCCAATCCTCTTATTATCCACTACCCAAACTATTAACACACCTCAAACCACACGTAAATGATACACATCCAAATGAATGCACTTGAAATGCCATTCCCCCACACTAAAACTTGAAATAACCATTCAAAAATTCTAAAAGTGTGGGTAGGTAAGGAAAAATTGGCTTGATATGTGGGTTAAATATATAAGGAAATTCATAGCATCTAAGGGCTTACAAAGGATAAATTTAAAGGTGGGTCTCAATATAAAAAATGGATATTAAAAGAGATGCCTCGGTCATTTTAAATACATTCCATGAAATCAAAATCTTCGAAAGAGAATACTCACAAATTTTGGCCCTCACAAAAAATTCAAGTATCCCTCAAGAAGTTGTGGGTATTAGGAAGAATATGTAAAAGTGGTATAGAATACCTCACAGGGTTGGAAAAATATTTTCATTCAGTGTTTCATGGGCATGGATTTTAAAAAATGGTCAAACTGATAAAAATTATTGACTATAAAATTCCAAGAAAAATGTTTTCACATCAACAATCATTTAAAATTCATTATTTCAAAATTCATTTCAACTCTTTCAAAATAAATTTATGTGTGAAAAGTGATAAGAATATTCATTAAAGCTCAAAAATACTAAAAATATAATAAACAAAAACAAAAATCACACAAGAATAACTAAGCATGTTGACACTCCCCCAAACTTAAATTTTACTACCCCTCATTTCAACTCAAAAAATTATAAATATAAAGGTAGAAAAAGCCAAGGGAAGGAAAGATACAACCTGACATTATTTTGGAAGTGGATTCCTTGAGTTAAGCTCCTAGAAGCTAGAACATTAAGACTACAAGAAAGTAATGATAATACATAAGAAAAATAAATAAAAAGAGTGAGAAAGTGAAAAAAATGAGATAATTCTTGGTTTAGATGCCCAAGTAGGTGCTAGGTTTTTACTGCCTCTAGTCAGGAAGTTTCTATGGATTATCCCCAATCAGAAGGCGGGTGTGGTTTCTTCGAGATGAACCACCACATGTGACTTTTCCCGATGCTCATGAGTAAACATTGAAAGTAGATAACCCCAAAAAAGATAATATATTTCCCAATCCTACAGAAATAATAAAGAGTGAAATTAAGGTCCAGGGTTGGAGGGATAATATGATAAGGGTGCTCCCTGTTAATTTCTATGGTTTTCTCCTCCATATGGTATGAAATTTTTTGTTGAGAAGGTAGTCGCACCACAATATTCTCCAACTATTCTTCTTCAATATCCACCACTTGAGTGGTTCGTTCTTTAACATCCATGGTCTGCTCCAATTATGCTGTATAAAAAATTTCAGAGAAAGATAATTCCAAAAATAGTTCAACTTGAATGAGAAAAAAACACAAGGAATTAATAAAGAAATCTTCCCTTTCAAGTAAGTCAGCTTGGTAATTGATCTCTTCCGACATGACCATTGGGAACTCAATCTCAGCAGGTGAAAATTCTTCATTATATTCCAAAGTAAGAAGGTGGTAAAAAGTGTCTGATGTTTCATTATCAAGGATGGGAAGATCATGTTTCAAGTTGTCTTCAATAAATTTATTCCAGGATTTTTCCAAAAAATGTTGATCTCCCCTGAGTTCATCAGCTAGAATGTGTACTTCTAATTCCTCCTCGAGCAATGGTTGAGTTCGAGAAGATTTTATTAATTCTTTTATCAGATCCTTCTCACCCGCCTCAGGTTATTTGACATAAAAAATGATTGGTGCAATCTCTTCAACAACTTCTTCTAGTTTAGGTTCAAGTTTGAGTTCAGATTTCCCTTGGGATGTGCGTACATATTTAGAAATCCATTCTATTAGGCTCTCCAAGTTTTAAACTTTACCAATAATAATTTGAAATTGAGCATCAAGTTCATTGAAAAAAAATTCTATGACCTAGGATTATTCATTCTGTGAATAATAATTTGAATTATAAGACATGAGGAACAAGGATATTTTTTATGTTTTTTTTTTAAAATTTATTATTATTATTATTTTTAAATAATTTTTTTCACAAAATTGGAATAAAAATAGTGAATTAAAACCACTTGGATCCCTTTAAATGGTTCCAATTTGAGGAAGCATTGTCATGGGAACTCTCAAAAATATTTATAACTAAATGTAGAATGTGGGCTGACCTATGATGTTCTCTTGAGGAGATTTTGTGGTCAATCAATCACTACTTCTAATTAATTTTTTTATTTTCTTTTTATGTATGAAATAAAACTAAATAAATTGATCTTTGAGAAATGATTATTCGAGATAAAGAAAATTAAATATGTAGTGCATAATGTAGAAATTATGAATGCAAACAAAATTATGTCATAAAGAAAGGAGATATTCCTGAGAGAATCACCCAGATTGAACTTTCATCATCTCATTATTAGTTTCAAATTTAATTAATAAAAACACACCATCATATGTGTGAATATCCTCTTCTATATGTGGTTTTGAATATACAATGCTCTCAACAATCGATGAGAGACCGCACATCCACCTCCTTGATCAAAGGAAAATATTATAGAAGAGAAAGTTAAGTACTAGGTGGAAGTGGAGACACAAAGGTGCGTTACCCACTATGATTCCCCTTGACATAACTCTAATAAAATAAGTAAAAACTAACATTAATGTGCAATAACTTGGGTTCAGTAGTGGATTGATCCCTCGGGAATTTCCTCAGGTTAGTTACTCATGATCACGAGTATAAGAGATCACTGTGGAGAAGGACGGGGTGGAAAACAAAAGATTAAAAAATGAGAATGAGTTGACGAAGATAAAAAATATATTAAAAATGCATAATGATATTACAATGGATGGAAACGAAAAAACAATGGAAAATGGCCACACAGAAGTGAAAATGCTTTGAGAAGGGGTGAGTATACATATTTATAGGGAGATGAGGTGAAGAATTCCCATTCAAAACATTTAATCCAAAAGTTTCCATGTGTATGTGCCAATAAATGACCGAATTTGAAATATGAGTATTAATCAATATTGTTAAATAATTTCTCAACCATTTGACCTCAAAATTTCAGCTTCATTGGATGCGGCTAGAATTAGTTATGAATTTATCATTGGAGGTTTCTTTTTCTAGATGAAGCTTCCAGGAAGGTTCCTCCAAAAGAATAACATTCATTGGAAGCTTTAATGAATTCCAAACTCCCCAAAAAAAATTTAGAGTCGTTCCTATATATAATAGTTCTATCTCAGTTGGAAGAACCTCAAATGGATGTGTTTAGGCCGCGTTTTGGTCCTGTTATTGTGGTGGGGTCCACACTATCCGCTCGGAAAAATCATAAACTTCATTGATTTTTAAGCCCTCTAGATGGCAGAATCAGATCCTAGTCCAGAAGAAACAGTTGTAGGAAATACAATCAGGGTTATAAAAAAATTTGAATCACAAAATTGGGACATATATTTTATGATAAAATGACAAAAATACCCCTGTGATAACAATCTGTTAAAATTGAAGAATTAGGCCATTTTTTGCATTTTAGCTCAAATTACCCCTAAAACCTAAAAATGTGACAATTACCTATAAAATAACACTATGGTGGGATTATAATAAATTATTTACACTATAAAATATAATCAAATGTGAGCTTCATCACTCCCCCACACTTAAACAATGTGCTCTTGGGAAAAAATATTACATCCAAATCAAAATCCACACAACAATCAAGAATGAGAAAATATCAATGATCTTATCGAAAATAGAATTCCATAATATATCATATATGAAGAACTAGTCTCTCTAATTTTCATTTCAATCATTAAAATTTGTTCAACCTTATAAATAAATCAATGTATCAATGGTAACCTACCTCACATTGAATTTTATTTCACTCTTCACTCAGGAGAAATTGAATTTAGAGTTATGCTCATAATTAAAAATCCCATGTATCACCATAGGTTTGTGAAAATTATAATTTATCCACGGCATGAAACATGAAAATTAATTAAATCATGAGGGCTTTAATTAATGGTAAAAATGATTCAGTGGCGTAGGTTTGGTGGAAAATGATTGAAAAAGTTTTGGCCTAGAAAGAGGAGGTTTATCTTTTAAGTAAAATGCATGATTAATTCAAGTGAAAGTACAGGAAATTACTCTCTCAACCCCACTTCAAAATTGTAAAAACAACACCACACAATTTTATAACATGTTTCATGAGCCAATAATTTATTATAATGAATGATATCATCTAAGTTCTCTCCTTTTTTTGAATGCTCCAGAAAGGCACAGCTTTATTTTCTTTTTTTTCTTTTTCTTTTTCATGGAGCATGAGTTGAAAATTGAATACAATGAATGAATGAAAATCAATTACCTTGATTTTTGAGAGGTAAAAGAGTCATAAAATAATGTACAATTATGAATTCAAGCTCATCTCTATTTTTTCATTTTTTTGAATGAGAAATGGATGAGACAAATAAATCATAATAAAATGAAAACACATACCCAATTCTCTTATTATCTACTTCCCAAACTATTTACACACCTCGAACCACACATAAATTATACCCATCCCAATTTACTCACATGGAAGTCCCTTCCCCCACACTCAAACTTGAAATAACCCTTCAAAAATTCAAAAAAGTGTGGGTAGGTAAGGAAAAATTGGCCTGAAATATGGCTTAAACCTATAAGGCAATTCATAATATCTAAGGGCTTACAAAGGATAAATGTAAAGGTGGGTATCAAGATAAAATATGTCTATCTAAAGAGATGCCTCAATCATTTCAAATATATTCCATGAAATCCAAATCTTTGAAAGAGAATATTGACAAATTCTGGTCCTCACACAAATTTCAAGTATCCCTTAAGAAAGTTTGGGTATTAGGAAGAATATGTAAAAGTGGTTTAGAATACCTCACAGGATTGGAAAAATATTTTTAGTCAGTGTTTCATGGGAATGGATTTTAAAAAATAGTCAAACTCATAAAAATTATTGACAATAAAATTCCATGAAAAATGTTTTCACATCAAAAATCATTTATAATTCATTATTTCAAAAATCATTTCAGCACTTTCAAAATAAATTTATATGTGAAAAGTGATAATAATATTCATTAAAGCTCAAAAATACTAAAAGTAATAAACAAAAACAAAAAGAACACAATAATAACTAAGCATTTTGAAACTCCCCCACATTTAAATTTTACTACCCCTCATTTAAACTAAAAAAAATATAAATATAAAGGTAGAAAATCCAAGGGAAGGAAAGATAAAACATGACATTATTTTTGAAGTGGATGCCTTGAGTTAATCTCATAGAAGCTAAAACATTAATACTACAAGAATTTAATGAAAATAAATAAGAAAAATAAATAAAAAGAATTATAAAGGGAAAAGAAAAGATAAAATGCTTGGTTTAGACCCCCAAGTAGGTGCTAGGTTTTTACTGCCTCTACTCAGGCAGTTTCTATGGATTATCCTCAATCAGAAGGTGGGTGTGGTTTCTTTGAGATGAACCACCAGATGTGACTTCTCCAGATGCTCATGAGTAAACATTGAAAGTAGATAACCCCAAAGAAGATAATATAGATCCCAACACTACAGAAATAATAAAGAGAGAAATTAAGGTCCAGAGTGGGAGGGATTATAAGATACGGGTGCACCCTGTTAATTTCTGTGGTTTCCTCCTCTATATGGTATGAAAATTTTTGTTGAGGTGGTAGTCGCACCACCATCTTCTCCAACTCTTCTTCTTTAATAACCACCACTTGAGCAGTCCGTTCTTTAACATCCAAGGTCTGCTCTAATTGTGCTGTATAAAAAAATCCAAAGAAAGATAATTCAGAAAATATTTCAACTTGAATGGGACAAAAACATGAGGAATTAAAAAATAAATCTTCCCTTTCAAGTAAGTCAGCTTGGTAATTGATCTCTTCCAGCATGACCATTGGGAACTCAATCTCAGCAGGTGCATATTCTTCATTATATTCCAAAGTAAGAAGGAGGTAGAAAGTGTGATGTTTCATTATCAAGGATGGGAAGATCATGTTTCAAGTTATCTTCAACAAAGTTATTCTAGGATTCTTCCAAAAAATGTTGATCTCCCATGAGTTCATCAATTTGAATGTTTACTTTTGAGACCTCCTAGAGCAATGGTTGAGTGTGAGATGATTTGATTAATTATTTTATTAGATCCTTCTCACCTGCCTCAGGTTCTTTGACATAAAAATGTTTGGTGCAATCTCTTTAATAACTTCTTCTGGTTTAGGTTCGAGTTTGAGTTCGGATTGCCCTTGTGATGTGCGTACATACTCAACAATCCATTCTATTTGGCTCTCCAGGTTTTGAACTTTACCGCTAATACATTGAAATTAAGAATCAAGTTCATTGAAAAAAATTTCTATGACCTGAGATTATTCATTCCATGAATAATAATTTTAATTATATGACATCCTAAACAAAGAGATATTTTTATGTTTTTTTTTAATTTATTATAATTCTTTTTAAATAAAATATTTTTTTATAAAATGTGAATAAAAAATAGTGAATGAAAACCACTTGGATCCCGAGAAATGGTGCCAATTTGATGAAGCATTATTGTTTGCACTCTCAAAAATATTTATAACTAAATGCAGCATATAGGCTGAGCTATGATATTCTCTTGAGGAGTTTTTGTGGTCAATCCATCACTACTTCTAATTCACTTTTTTTATATTATTTTTATTTATGAAATAAAACGAAAATAAATTGTCCTTTTATGCTTTCTAGTATTATTCATCATACTCTGATTATGGAAATATCTCGGTCAGCCATGCTTGACAAATGGGTGGCACTAGCAGGCACTGCTGGCAGGTGAACTGGAAGCGTCCTAGCCGCGTCTGGGCTAGAGGACCAACCTACTCCATTGGTCGGGTTTCTACAGGTGGGTCGCACCCAACTAGGCAGGTTGTGCCACCTGCGGGCCCGCCCACCCACCAGGCAAGACCCACACCAAGGGCTGGACCCGCTATAAGGCTGGACCTATGGACACAATAGGACAGACCCATGTGGTACCCACATCGGACCCTTGGACTGGGTTGGACCGTACCTAGACCTGACTGGTCCCGTTTCACTAAAATGTCAATAACTATCAGATCGAGCATCTGATTGATGAACCATCTTTGGAACAAGGACCCTTGAGATAGTGCGGTCCTTTGGAAATACTCTATATGAGTTTTTTTGGATATTTTCATATGGATGGGTTGGATCAGTCTCGAATCCAACTAGGCCTTTTTTACAAAAATTCCCATATCTTTAAGACCAGGTGTCTGATCGACACGTTGTCTGTCATGTTGGAATACTTATGAAAATAAGGTCCTTTGGATTTCTTATATGTGGGATTTAGTGGTGGTTGAGATACCACTAATGTCTTGAGAATCATATCCTCCAGAAATCAAGTGTGCTAAGGGAGGGCATCTAGTGGCTGGATGTGATGTGAAGAATGAAGAGAAACCCTTTGTGGATAGGAATAAAAGTGACCGTTAATATATCTTCATAAATTTAACCCTTCATGGATCAGCATAAAAAGACCCTTCATGGATCAGCATAAAAAGACCCTTCATGGATCAGCAGGAGAGTGGCCCTTCCTAGATTAGTAGCAGTTTGCCCCGACATGGACCTGTCATAGAGTGACCCACTTTGGATCAGCTGTTGGGTGACCCTTTATGGATCAGCAGTAGAGAAACCCTTTTTGGATTAGCAGTAGAGCTACCCATTGTGGATCATGAGTAGAGAAAACCATTATGGATCAGTAGTACAGTGGCCCTTCATGGATCTACAGCAGAACTTCTCAATAGAATAGGATGATATAGATTTAGGAATAATCATCCTTACCTCTATTATTTAAGTTATACCTAGTGTGATATGAGTCTTTACATTGTTATATGTGTCTAAGATCGTACTTTTGGTATTCTAATTTGTGTTATTTTTCCTTAAGGATTCATGACAGACCTTCAAGGGTCTCGGGGTTCCTACTAATTATTTTTATACTCTCCCCTACATGGTCTTCACCCACACTTTTTGTGTCTTGTGTAGATGACAGACATCATTAACTAGGATGATGGGGAGCTTGGATAGGAAAATTCTTGGAGGTGGATCATCAGACGTTGTGTGTTGTAGTGAATTCTAACCATGCGTGGTACCTACCCTTCAAGTAGGATCCTTGGTGGATGACTTCCAGAGTTTGTACTTCTTATACTGTACTTTCTTTCCAAATGGTATAGTATTTTGGCCACTTTTTCTTTCAGTGTACCTTTTTACATTATGGTGGTTTTATTTTCCCTATCTATGTGTTTACAGGTTTAAATTCAATGCCTTCCCTTTTGGGGTATTCCTTTTCGGTGCTATTCACAAAACCCTAGCCTGTGGGAGGTAGGCTTGTGGTAGTAAAGACATGTGCCCTGGGGGATAGGTCATTACAAAGCAGTATCAAAGGGAGTTCGGTTCTACCAAAATAACTATGAGTCTATGCATTTCACAATAGTGTTATGTTACTCAAGTTCTACTTTTAGTCCATCGATTCTAGTGTTGGTGTGGTGGGTGACGTATCTATACACTAGGACCCCGAATTCTATTCTCCAACTCGGTACATTAAAAGAAAGGTTTCATGTGTTTTGAAATTTTTTTACTCTTCGTCTCTTTGAGTCATCTCGCCAGGTATAAATTATTGACTGTGGTGCATCTGATTCCTTTCAGGATTCCTCCATGAAGACAGCCATCCAATATTCAAATGAGAAATCACGATACCGGCCCACAGAGTGATGAGGTGTCAGTGCGGGTCCCTCTTGTAGGTTCTGGGCGCAGCGGAAGTGCGTTGGTGGGTTTGTCCAACATTAATTTTAACGTTAAACAATGTTCAATCTGAGATCTGTCACGATGAAAAATACTGAATCTTCAGAATAGAACGAGGAATGAAAAACTTAAGAGGGAATCCTGGAACCATAATGATAGGATCATCATATGTAGGTTATAATTAAATTAATTAATTCACAAGAATTACCTTGGTGCAATTATTTCTTCATTGATGTGTCCAGTCACGATTCGGTGATCCATCGTTGCGTCTTAGAATCCAAGTGTAGGATTCCTCTAGAAGTGATCCACACGTGTTCCACATATCTCCAAGCATCGCCGAAGGGATCTCCGGGTGCTAGCACGGAATAACCTTTGCTTGTGATGCCCGCCTTCGATCGCCTTGATCTCTTGGTCTTGAGAGCATTCTTGGAGGAAGGTGTTCTTTTGGCCTTGAAATAATTCTTCATAATTTTTGTGCACAACGATTCTCTTGTGTGTCAAAGTGTTGGGGTTGTGAGGATATTTATAATCGGGTTTGAGGTTATAGAGTTATGATAAAAAATAAATGTGTTACGCATTTTATTTATTT
Organism: Viscum album; assembly: GCA_963277665.1. Taxonomy (NCBI): domain Eukaryota; kingdom Viridiplantae; phylum Streptophyta; class Magnoliopsida; order Santalales; family Viscaceae; genus Viscum; species Viscum album. The sequence goes on from OY728160.1 coordinate 1,693,734,528, forward strand.
CATTAACTCGTATTGAAAACCCTCATGTTGAATTATTAATTCCTTGACATGCACTCATGATGATTATAATAAATATCATTTAATAAAACATTATTATATTCTCAAAATCCTGACTGGAAAAACTACACTGCGTGTAATAATTAATACACGACCTGTACTTGTTTTCCATAAAACTACATTGCGTGTATATTTAATATACACGGCTTGTACTTTTATTTTCCACTTTCCTTTATTTCCTCCACCACATTTATTAGTCCTTGAGTAATGGCTATTTATTTCTTAAATAAATGTAACTGCATTACTCGCTAATAAATGTATTATTTCGCCCAAAATATATTCTCTCAAATAACTAGTGTCAAAATAAATGCAATCAGGCATCCTTAAATAATTATTAAACCACAGTGGGGAATAATATTTATTTAACTTGTTAAATTAATATTTAACTGAGATACATGGACACACTTAGTGTGTGACCCTCTAGGACCCTTTCTTAGTGGAATTAGGCGGATCCTGCCTAAAGTCCAAGATTAGTGTTTAGAAACACGCCAAGGCATCCATAGAGAAAGAAGTTAATGCCGCAATGACGTATCACTTCATACAAATTCTTACCGTGTAATATAATCCCTTTGTCTCGATATCTCTAATAAAGTGGGTTGCATGCTAGTTCCATCAACTCATGTGCTTGATTATTCTTTCTTTGAATTATTAGAATTGAACTCACTCATACCTTATCATGGACATGGATTTTTTTAGGCTATATCAATTCCATAAAAGGGCCTAAGATATCTACTTCTGTTATGGAACAGAAGGGACAAATCCTTTCTTGCATTATCTATTAATGCAGTATTACTCGTGACGCACCCAATGTATCCTACCTCGCTGCGAACAGTGTGTCATCATAGTTTTCGTCTATACATCTAAGTGTTCAAGTTTTAATACCCATTAATAATAATATTAAATTATAAAGACCAATACACACTTCCGCAGATAGGAACATCCAATGACACAATGAAATGTGGATTTCCTACAAGCGGGTCTCGTTCTTATAATATCCTCCTAGATATTACCAAGGGCGCACACCATGAGATGGTGCCTCAAATTTTTATGAGTCCTCACCCCTAATGGCATGTATTATTTGTGTCCCTCAAATAATATCATCCGGCCATAGAACATATATTCAAGAATAGTGTTATGTCACTTCCAGGTTCTCATCATAGTAGGGATCCTCTATGACCCTTTAATGCAACAGCTATCCTTAAGACATTATCACATGTATTGTCATGCAGAAGAACAATCAAGATGTGATAATGCTTTTATTAATGAATAAAGTACAAAGTATTTGGTTCAAGGCCACCATCTCTAACAGACTCCCACTTGGAATAGAGCCAACTGCTAACAACCTTTAACCTGCTAGCTCTAACATAATATTCATGCTTCTGTTGAGATAGGCCTTTAGTCATGGGGTTCTCCACATTCTATTTCTTGGACACTCTTCTCACTGCAATTTCACCCCTTGGATAGAAATCCCTCAAGAGGTGATACTTCCAGAGTATGTGCTTTTTCCGTTTGTGTGACCTTGGTTCTTTTTCAAGAGCCACCACTGTAGTATTATCACAATTCAATGTATTGGGATAATTACTTCTAGGCACCACATCAAGCTCCTGGAAAAAGTTTAGAATCCAGAAGGCTTACTTGGCTGCATCAGAAGCCACTATATATTCAAACTCCACTGTAGAATCGGTGAAAACTGGCTGGTTTGAACTCTTCCATCTCACAGCTCCTCCATTGAGACTGAAAACATATCCATATTGTGACTTCATATCGTTCTGATCGTTCTGAAAACAAGCATCAGTATACCCTCTGATGACAATCTCCTCATCTCCTCCATACACTAGGAACATATCCTTAGTTCTTATTAGATTCTTAAGGATAGCCTTAACAGCAGTCCAATGTTCTTCTCCTGGATCTGCTTGATATCTGCCTACCATGCTCGGTGCATAGGAAACATCAACCCTGGTACATAACATGGCTTACATGATGGATCCTATAGTCGAAGCATATGGGATCTTACTCATTCTATCTTTCTCTTGTTGTGTCTGAGGACACATTTTATTCGAAATATGTACGCCATGTGACACTGGAACCAATCCCCTCTTGGATTGTTCTATACTAAATCTCTTTTGTATCTGGTCAATGTATGTACCCTGACTTAGTCCAAGAAGCTTCTTGGATCTATAACGAATGATATTGATCCCTAGAATGTAGGCTACTTCTCCTAAGTCCTTCATAGAGAAACACTTGTTCAACCAGTCCTTAACTGATTGTAATACTAGTACATCATTTCCAATAAGTAATATGTCATCAACATATACTACTAGGATAGCAATCACATTCCCATTAAACCGCTTATAAACACATGGATCATATTCATTCTTAATGAAACCAACTTCTGTTATGGATTCATCAAATCGAATGTTCCATGACCTGGATGCTTGCTTCAATCTATAAATGGATTTCTGCAACTTGAAAACCAGTTTGGCTTCACCTGGTGTCACAAACCCTTCTGGTTGTGTCATATAGACATCTTCCTGAAGGTTCCCGTTAAGGAATGTTGTTTTGAAATCCATTTTCCAAATCTCGTAGTCATGGTAAGCTATTATGGCAAGTATGATTCTTATGGATTTAAATATGGAAACTGGTGAGAAGTTTTCATCATAGTTAATTCCTTAACGTTGTCTGAATCCTTTAGCCACTAGCCTTGCTTTATAGGTGCTAACTTGACCTTCTATGTCCAGTTTTCTCTTGAATACCTATTTTCATCCAACAGGTTTTACATTATCTAGCTCATCGACCAGAACCCATACTTGGTTCTGATACATGGAATCCATCTCATAATTCATAGATTCTAGCCATATTGCTACTTCTGAGATTTCTACTGCTTCCTTATAGGAGAGAGGTTCATCATTTTCCAACAATAATTATTCACCATCCTCGGTGACTAGGAAACCAAATCTCTATGGTTCCCTTACCTCTATTGAGCTCCTACACAGTCTGGAACCTCTTCCACGGGGACCTGTGGAACTTGTTCTTGTACCAACTCTTGTGTATCTTGAGAATCAATTTTGTCGAAGTCAATCTTTCTCCCACTATCCTTCTTGAGGATGTGCTCCCTCTCAAGAAATACGGCTTGTCTGGCGACAATCACTTTCTTGTCTGAAGGGTTATATTGGTAATATCCTTTCGTTTCCTTGGGATATCCTATAAATATACACCTCGTTCCCTGGGGTGCTAGTTTGTTGCCTGAGGAGGCTTTAACAAACTCTTCACATCCCCATACACATGTGTGCGACAAAATGGGTTTCTTTCCATTCCATATCATGGAGGGAATTCCATTTTCCGCCTTAGTTGGTACTCGGTTTAATGTGTATGATGTAGTTTGTAATGCATATCCCTAAAAGGATAATGGAAGATCTACATGACTCATCATCGACCTCACCATGTCCAACAAGGTGCGGTTCCTCATTTCACTAACACCATTCTACTGTGGTGTATAAGGAGGAGTGAGCTAAGATAGAATCCCATACTCTCCTAGAAGTTCGATGAACTCTTGGTTCAGATATTCTCCACCTCAATCCGATCAAAGTTTCTTTATCTTCTTACCAAGCTGATTCTCTACTTCATTCTTGAATTCCTTAAATTTCTCTAAGGCCTCTAACTTATACCTCATTAAGTAGACATAGACATATCTACTCAAATCATCAGTAAAAGTAATGAAGTAAGAATATCCACCTCTAGCTTCTACTGGAAATGGTCCACACACATCTATGTGTACCAATCCTAGTAGCTCTGTGGCCCTTTCACCCTGTCCACCAACAGGCGGCTTGGTCATTTTTCCTTGTAAACAAGCGTGAAATCTATCAAGTGGTTTTAGCTCAGTAGAGTTTAAAAAGCCATCTTGGTAGAGCTTTGTCAAGCACTTCTCGTTCACATGACTGAGACGGTGATGCCACAACTGGGTGATGTATGAGTCATGTGAGTTTTTTCGTTATCGATTTCCAACACTTGGTTTTCATAATTTAATACATACAAACCATTATTTAAATGGGCCATACCATAACATACATTGTTCTTATAAAAGAGACAACCCTTATTTCCAAAATTGAAAATAAATCCATCCATATACAAACAAGATAAAGAAATTATGTTCTTGGTAACACCAGGCACATAATAATAGTTATGTAAAACCAAAATCATTCCAGTCGGCAATGAGAGGTGGTAATCACCAATAGCCAACGCAGCCAGCCTTGCGCCTTTGGCAGCTCGAAGATCCACCTCTCCTCTAGCAATATTTCTAAATCTACCTGGTTCTTGCATTTGAATACAGATGTGAGGCCCACAAACTGTATCTAATACCTAATGTGTAGAAATGGAAATATTACACTCGATAACGAATGCACCTTTAGCATCCCCATGCTTTTGGGTGCAGTTCCTCTTCCAGTGGCCCTTCTTGCCACATGCAAAGCACACCACCTCCCATTTCTTGTCTACCTATCGAATCAAGGTCCGAAGCTCTGATAGACTCTTCTCATTGCCGCTCATGTTATAATTGACAATGAAGCAAGAGAAGGTCTTGGGTAGTGATGATAGGATGAGATCTGTACGCAAATCATCCGGGAATTTAATCCCTAAGATGTCCAGGTGTTCAATGTAGCCAATAAGCTTGACTACATGAGGCACAGCTGGCGCAGACTCTCTAAGCATAGTTGTAAATAATTCATTGGAGATCTCATACCTCTCTTTTCTCGCCTTCTCTTGGTAGAGATCCTAAAGGTGAGACATCATGCTATATGCATCCATGTTTCCATGCTTCTTCAAAAGCTCATTGGACATGGATGATAGCATGAAACACTGGACATATGTGGCATTATCCATGTGTTTCATATAGAGAGATAATTCCTCATCACTGGCCTCTTTCCCGGGCACAACTGGAATTGGTTCTTCCATCACATACAATTTCCTTTCGTGGTGAAGGATGACGTGTAAACGCCTCTTCCACTCTTGGAAATTGGTGCCAGTGAGATGGTTTTCCTTCTTGAGTATGGTTCTCAATGATATTTTTGAAGTAATTTTGTCGTTTCTACAAATTAGGATGAGCAAAGGTTTAGTACTTTATTACAGAACTGAGACAAATAAATAAATTAATACTTATTAGTCTCCCACTATTATATCGAAATCCAATAGCCCTCACCATTGACTTTGAAATATTTTGTTGCCTGAATATTCTAGTGGAAAGGATCCATATTTCCCTTTGCATTACCCCAACTAGGGTTGGTCAAGAAACTTTAAGGGTTTTAGGTAGGAATTCCAAATGCCAACTGCATTAACTCACAGCTCCTTGATCCGCTGAGTGGACCCCCCAATCCTGAAATCCTTTTATTTTGGATTTCCTCAACTTTTGACTCTTAGTCACACCAAGTCCTGTTGTGGCAGTAAACCCTTGATGTGGACCAATTCAAGTAAACTTAAAACCATGAATTATAATTCCTCGATAATTTAAAGCACCCCAACTAGGTTTGGTCAAGCACTTTGAACTATGGTTTGATTCTAACCAAGATTATGGAAGGCTATACCGACTTAATATTTATTTTGAGGGATTTTATCCTTATACGTAAATTTCCAATTTATTATCTTTTATTACATGCTTGTTAATATTAAGTGTGATATACTTAAGTGATTAACCATTTCTAAGATAATATTTACGTATAAGCTAGTTTTATTTTAGTTCCATCCTGCATGCACGTTTAATTCACTAATTGTCTAATTGTGACAACATACCCACAATAAATAAACCATGCAACTGACAGAAATAAAATAAATTGTATGATCATGAGCTTGTTCTATTGGTTAGTTTATCTAGCGGTTGATAAACTAACCCAAGACCTAGGGGAGAAACACCTTGAACCTTGTGGGTTCGTGTTTACAGCTTTCCACATGTCCACCTTTGTATCACCTTGGCTCCTGACTTGAGCCTCCTCCACTAGATTGGGAGCTCTATCCATTACATATGCATTTATCTCACATGCAGGTGAGGGGTAAAAATGGATTTTTACATAAAATAATCCTTGGGCGCGCATTCCCTACATATTAATGTTGATATGGCTCGCAGGCTAACAAATTTAATTTAAATAAATAAATTAAAAGAAATAATTCACATAAAAATGTCTCAGTCTGGCTCATGATCATCCATACATGAAACGATATTTACGCATAAATAAAACTAGCATTAAATTCTTTAATCATTTTTATTTAAGATAAATCACTCTTGAATCAATTAATTATCTTTAATTAATCAATCCTTTTATCTTAAATCCTTTTCTGAATTTCCTTGAGATTCTCATCTATCATAATTTTAAACAAATAAATTAATTTAAAATTATCCTTGTACATAACTTGTACCTTGGAGGCAACCCAGTGAATTCCCATTTATTATGCAGATGTTAAATTAAACATATATATAAAACACCTATCACCTATTGTGCCTTAGCTTTACGCCTGCACTATGGTACACGTCTCAACGGTTTGTATAATATAATAATAAATTTTAATAAATCTGTGTAATTTGGGTGATTACACGGCATGTAGTTCTAACTACATGACCTGTATTATTCTTCATCGTCCATCCGAAGTACACGCCCAGGGACAGGGCGTGTTAATGTACTTCAGAAATTTTCGGAGTACACGTCGTGTTCTATGGAACACAAGCCGTGTATTTCCGCATTACACGGTTTCCAGCCGGGCAAGATGTGAACGGGGTACATGGTCCAACCCTAACCCAAAGGGACTACACGTCGTGTTCATTGGACCACATGGCGTGTAATCCAGAAACCATGTGCCACCTATTCCAGTTCAACACACGGTGTCATTAATGACTTAGATAGGATCCAATAAATGGCCGGATTTGGTGGATCTGTCTGATGCATGAATCTAGACTACACAGCGTGTACTTTTGAATACACGTCATTTATTCTGGTGTTGTACGGTCAGAAAGTTTTGGCTCCCCCGGATGAGTTCCTCTATTTTATTTTAATCAAAATTAAAAGAAAAATTCGTTTCTGTGAGGTGAACGAGAAATGATGGAGGATGAAAAAATCTTGATATTCATATTTCTAGAATGATTAAACTTGAATTGAAACAACTAAATTATTAAATACGTAAAAAATAAATGAAAAAATAAATAATTATAATCAACGATATGGCCCTTCTAATACCACTTTTAGGTTCCAGGCGCAGCGGAAGCACATTGGTGGGTTTTCCTAACTTTAATTTTAACATTAAACAACGTTCAATCTAAGATCTGTCATGATGTAAAATGTTGAATCTTCATAATAAAATGAGGAACATAAAACATAAGAGGGAATCATGAAACCATAGAGATAGGATCATCATATGTTGGTTATAATTAATTTAATTAATTCACAAGAATTACCTTGGTGGAATTCTTTCTTCGTTGATGTGTCTGGTCACGATTCAGTGATCTGTTGTTGTGTCATAGAATCCAAGTGTAGGATTCCTCTAGAGGTGATCCACACATGTTCCATGTATCTCAGGACATCACCGAAGGGATCTCCAGGTGCTAGCGTGGAAGAAACTTTGCTTGCGATGCCCGCCTTTGATCATCTTGATCTCTCAGTCTTGAGAGCGTTCTTGGAAGAAGGAGTTCTTTCGAGCTTGAAAGAATTATTTATAATTGTTTTGCACAACAATTCTCTTATGTGTAAAAGTGTTGGGGTTGTGAGGATATTTATAATCAGGTTTGAGGTTATAGAGTTATGACAATAAATAAACGTGTTACGCATTTTATTTATTTCTTTAACTCTTATTGAAAACCCCCATGTCAAATTATTAATTCCTTGACATGTGCCCATGCTGATTATAATAAATATTATTTAATAAAACAATATTATATCCTCAAAATCCCAACTGGAAAAACTACACTGTGTGTAATCATTAATAAATGGTGTGTACTTGTTTTCCATAAAACTACACGACGTGTATATTTAATATACACGGAGTGTACTTTTATTTTCCACTTTCCTTTATTTCCTCCACCACATTTATTAGTCCTTGAGTAATGGCTAGTTATTTCTTAAATAAATGTAACTTCATTACTCACTAATAAATGTATTATTTCTCCCACAATATATTCTCTTGAATAACTAGTGTCGAAATAAATGCAATCAGGCCTCCTTAAATAATTATTAAACCACAGTCTGGAATAATATTTATTTAACTTGTTAAATTAATATTTAATTGAGATACATGGACACACTTAGTGTGTGACCCTCTAGGCCCCATTCTTAGTGGCATTAGGCAGATCCTTCCTAAATTCCAAGGTTAGTGTCTAGAAACACGCCAAGGCATGCATAGAGAAAGAAGTTAACGCCGCAATGACCTGTCACCACATACAAATTCTTACCGTGTAACATAATCCCTTTGTCTCGATATTTCTAATCAAGCTAGTTGCATGCTAGTGCCATCAACTCATGTGCTCGATTATTCTTTCTTTGACATCCCGAAATTGAACTCGCTCATACCTTACCATGGACATGGATTTATTTAGGCTATATCAATTCCATCAAAGGGCCTAATATATCTACTTCTCTTATATAACAGAAAGGTGAAATCCTTTCTCGCATTATCTATTAATGCAGTATTACTCGTGACGCACCCAACGTATCCTACCTCACTGAAAACAGTGTGTCGTCATAGATTTCATCAATACATCTAAGTGTACAAGTTGTAATACCCATTAATTATAATCTTAAAGTCTAAGGACCAATACACACGTCTGCAGATAGGAACATCCAATGACACTATGAAATGTGGATTTCCTACCGGCGGGTCTCGTTCTCATAATATCCTCCTGGATATTACCAAGGGCACACACCATGAGATGGTGCCTCAAAGTTTTATGAGTCCTCACCCCTAATGGACTATATTATTTGTGTCCCTCAAATAATATCATCCTGCCATAGAACATATATTCAAGAATAGTGTTATGACACTTCTGGGTTCTCATCATTGTAGGGATCTGCTATGACCCTTTAATGCAACAGCTATCCTTAGGACATTATCACATGTATTCTCATGCAGAAGAACGATCAAGATGTGATAAGGCTTTTATTAATGAATAAATTACAAAGTAGTTGATTCTAGGACACCAAATCTACCACCTCTTACAGCGATGGGACCTTTGGGAGGAATACCAGCAACACCATCACCAGTAGGGAAGAAGTTGTCACCAGTCCCACCAGCGGACATTTCACACCGACTAAGTGTGTTTCATGAGTTCTAGAGATAGAGGCCTCTGAGGTTTCTAAGTGGGATAGATCCATCGGTAGCTAAGGACTGGTCAGAGGTTGTGGCATGAGTCTTCTGCTTGGTTGAAACACCAAAAGACGAGATGGTGATCCATGCTGCTAGTCTCATTTTGGGCATAGTAGGGAGACGGGGGAGATGGATGCTCCAGATGTATGAGGAGATGGATCTTTCCAAGTTGTACTTTGAGAGACTCTTCAGGGTGGAGTTTGTACCTACAACACTATGCTCAATGTGTATTCAGGAGCTACTGCACCTATAGTAGGGGAGTATGATTGTGGAACAGTACTCAACGAGATTTACCAACCTCTCTTACTACTCCTTCGACATGGTACATGATCCTTTCTTTCATTCACTGACCTTAAAGAAGGGGATTTGATGGGAGATCAGGCCATCGATGATTTCGCTTAGCATCCTGATGGTGATAGGGGTGTATGAGCAAGAACTATTGGTGAAGAGATTCATATCTGAGCATGCACCAACAATGAGAGAAACCACCAGATGATAGGTGGTTGATTGATTTCTAGCAAAAAGAAGGTTGATGACACGGAGGCCCTAACGGGCCCGAACTTCCGGGGGATAAGCCTAGTACATAGGGTCTGAGGTTCAGAGAACACGAGGAAGAGGAGGTTAGTAGAGGACCTGAGTTTGTTATTCATGTGTAGGATAGGGAAACATTGCTCGTGAATTTTTGACTCCTTGTGTGGATGATTGGCAGACGGTTGTGGGATCTTCGAGATAGTGGCATAAACAGAATAAGGACGGCCAAGAATGTGGTGATCAAGGTATGGAAGCGGGCCGAATGTCAAGAGGTGGATACATGTATGAGGCACTACCACCACCACCCTCAGGAGATCCTCCACGGGCTCTAAGAATAGGTGGATGGGGACAGGCCCAGCTCCAGGCTGTAGAAGCCTATGACCTAGATGTTCCTAAGATGATTCGAGTTATGATTTGGGTCTTCTCTACCTTAGTTGTAGTTCTTATTGACACAGGTTATAATAACTCTTTCCTCACCATGAATCTTGTACAGAACTTAGAAATTTCAACCAATCCTTTGGCCTGATCTTTAAGAATAGAGACCCCCACTGGATGAGATTCAGTGATCATACGATGGTGCCGACAGTGTGACCTTACTCTTGGAGGAGATATACTTACATGGGATCTCAAAGTAGTATCAATGAAGCCCTACAATTTCATACTAGGCATGGACTGGCTCTTAGCAGTTCATGCTTAGATCGACTACTTGAGACGTTCAGTGTGATGTACACACAAAGATGGAAGTCAGTTCTTCATTGTGGGTGAGAAGGAATATGGAGCAACGTGGGATGTGCTCGCACTTAGGAAGGTGCCGTTGATCACTCATCGATTGGATATAGTGACCTTTGATATAGTGGATGGGGAAAGCCCACAGTTTCTTATGGTAGTTTACAAGTACGTTGATGTATTTTTAGAATATGTACTAGGACTAACTCCTCATAGAGTGATAGATTTATGGATTTAATTATACCCAGGGATGGAATTAGTATTTATGCCTGCATATTGGATGGCTGTTGTGGATCCCCAAGTACTAAGGGTATAGTTGGAGGACCTATAGATAAAGGGGTTTGTAAGGCCCAATATTTCTCCGTGGGAAGTCCCGGTGTTGTATACCAAGAAGGCAGATGGTAGCTTGAGGCTATGCATAGACTCGTAGTGCCTAAACTAGGTGATTGTGAAGAAAAAATATCCACTTCCATGGATAGATTACCTCGTTGATCAGATGGAGGGAGAAAAGTGGTTCTCAAAGATAGACCTTAGTTCAGGCGCTCACCAGCGTCATGTAAGAGATGAGTACATCCCGAAGATGGTCTTCAGATGTCTATACAGACATTACGAGTACTTATTTATGGATTTTTGTGTGATAAACTCCCTAGTCATGTTAATGGGACTCATGAATCGGATCATCCAGACTTACATAGACCGGTTTATGGTAGTCTTAATTGATGTTATCATAGTGTACTCAACATCAGAGGAGGATCACTCTGTACACCTAATGATAGTTCAGGACACGCTCTCAGTGAACCATCTTTATAGAAAGCTCTTGAAATGTGATTTCTAGATAAGAAAGGTCCATTTTTTTGGGAAATGTCATCTCGGACGCTGGATTTGGGGTGGATCTAGTGAAGATCGAGGTTGTTATTTCTTAGGAGAAACATAAGAGTGTTATAGAGGTATGAAGTTCCCTTGGGTTGGTAGGATACAATCAAAGATTCATACCAGACTTCTCCCGAGTAGCAGCACATATAATGGCTTTGAAAAATAAGAGGAAACCCTTTGTATGGATGGAAGGATTCCAGTAGGGCTTTCTATAGTTGAGGAAGATCCTGACCAGTTCTCCAATCATGAGGTTTCTGGAGGAGTTTGTCGACTATGTGGTATACTGTGATGCATCAGGAATCGGTATATGGAGTGTTCTAATATATGGTGATGTAATGATTTCTTATGGATCTTGCAAGTTGAGACCTCATGAGAAAAACTATGTGACTCATTATTTGGAGTTAGTAGTGGTGGTCTTCACACTAAGGATGTGGCAACACTACCTGATGGGAGAATGGTTCATCATCTACTTGGACCATAAGTGCCTCATTTATTTCTTTTCATATAGGGATCTGAACCTAAGACATGTGTTGTCTTGAAATCATCTACAAATTTGACTTTGAGATAGTCAATACACCAAGGAAGGGGAACATGGTGGAAGATGCTTTCAGATGGAGATTGAGTTCACAGTTACTAACAAAGGTCTTGGAGCAGTTGGCGTTGCTTCAGATATCCATTGTGGATAGAGATGAGATAGATTTACATTAGGTGATGGTAGTTTCCCCTCCACTCTTATAGCGATTCAGAGATGTGCAACTCAAAGATAGTAGCTGCGAGACTACACATGCTCATATATCCACAAGAAATGCACCTGATGGATATTTTGGAGGTGGGGAGCATGTCATTCTTTTAAGAGGGTACATTGTGGTACCAGGGGCGTTGCGAGAGGAGGTGTTGATGGAGTTTCATACATCCCCCTTGGCAGTACATCCAAGAATACCAAAGATGTACCTAAACCTCCGGCACCAGTATTGGTGTTCGGGCATGAAGAAGGAAGCAGAAATGTTTGTTTCCAGCTGCCTCACTTTACAGCAAGTGAACGTTGAGCATCATGTACTAGCAGGCTTAACCCAGCCCCTTGAGATTCCATAATGGAAGTGGGATAGGATATCGATGGATTTCCTTACGATCATACCATGTACGTCTAGAGCACACGATGAAATCTGGATGACTATTGACCGACTTACCATTTCGGCCAACATCCTTGTTATTCAGTAGAAGGGTTCAGTAGAGATCTTGGGACACCACAACGTTAAAGATATTGCATGACTTCACAGGGTTCCTTTGACGAAAGTCTCAGATCATGACGCACTCTTTACATCTCAGTTGTGTAAGGGATTATAATAGAAATTCGGGACTCAGCTATGCTTGAGCACAACCTTCCACTCACATACTGATGGTCATATAGAATGGACCATTCAGACCTCATAGGATATGCTTCATGCTTGAGTCCTAGACTTTGGTCGCAGTTGGGAGAATGACCTATCATTGGTTGAGTTTTCATTCAACAATATATATCACTACACCATCAATATGGAATCTTTTGAGGCATTGTACGGATGACTGTGAAGATCACCTTTGTGCTGGACAGACCCAGGGGAGTCAGCACTCTTTGGTCTAGAGATGGTACAGGCTACCATAGAGAAAGTATAGGCCAACTAGGAGCGAATGAAGACTCAACAGAGCTAGTAGAAATCCTATGCAGATAGGTGGTGAAGACCTTTGGAGTTCCAGGTGGGGGACCACATATCCTATGGGTCTCCCCTTGATGAGGAACATGAAGATTTGGCTAAGGTGGAAATCTACTACCAAGGTTTATCAAACCTTTTTTGATTCTTCAGGGAGTGGGTGAGGTGGTGTACCTATTTTTCTACTGCCACAGTTGGAGAAGGTGCATGATTTCTTCCACGTATCCCAACTGAAGAGGTATGTGCATTACCCTTATCACATCATCAACCATGGTGATTTAGAGATTGATGACAATAAAACCATTATGGAGTACCTAGTAGAGATACAGGACCGACAGTAGAGGACCCTCAATGGATGGCCATTCCCTCTGGTGCGAGTTTGGTGGTAGCATGGGAATTTTTAGGAGATCGTGTGGGATCAGGAAGCTCAAATGTGTGTGATGCACTCCCATTTGTTTTTTAACCCTTATTATGCTTTCAGGGATGTAAATCCCTAAGAGGGGTTGAATGCAATGACCTGTAATTCTCCATGTAAATTTTTTTCACACTTTAATGGATTTATTCTGAGTCCACTTGCTCTTACGGAATGTTATTCAGACACCCGGTTAGCCCGGAAGTGGTTTTTGAACTTTTTTTAATACATTTAAGTAAACATGCAAGCTGGTTTTTCAAACTATTGTATAGGTTCTAGAATCAAAAATTGTAGGGAACTGTTGAACTCAAAATGTTTTGATTCACTTGGTTAAGAATTATGTTTGGCTAGAAAGGGCCGAATGGAAACTTTTATTTTCGGACTTTTATGAAATAAATAAAATAACATTAAAAAATTTATTTTATATTTCATTTTCAAAAGAACTATAGAAGATGAATAGGCTTCAGTGCAGTGATGAGGCTGAAAAGAGGCACGTTGATGAGACTCATTAATGGCTCATTAACTTGCAATGTAATGAGGCCTCAACGAAGTGTAACAGTTACACTGTTTTTTAAATAAAATATCCTAGAAATGTAATTATTTTTATTTGTGTTGATGCATTGGGGAGAGGGAATTAATTGATGGGTGATCTCTGATGAATTTCCCAAGAAATTCCTCTCTAATAAAGAACAAGACCACGGGATGATGAATGTTGGAGAACCAGATCTGGAGATCGATGAGCGGCGACGGACGCCAACGATTGCGGATCGATGACAACGCAAAAACTTTCCTTTACCCTCAATGGATCCAACATATCCAGGTGGGTTTCTCCATTGTGTTTAATTTTTCCATGTTCTTGGTTCTAAAATTATGAGGGTGGATTAACAAATTAACAGGTTGATCTTAGGATTTTATGTTCTTGTATAAGGATGTTTCACATGGGGTTTTTTATGAGATTTTTTGATAGTATGATTTTACTTCAATCCATGAACCTCCCCTTTCTATTTTACCTCTAACATGGAGGGCCCATGCTAACATGAACAAGGACCGATAAACTCTTCCCATGAGTTCTTAGAGGACATATTCTCAAAGTAATCAGCGAGATGGATTTGAAGCCTTCTCATTGAAGAATTTGATTCCTGAGGACTAGAGGCGCAGGTGGCGCGAAGAACAGACCACCGGAGCACATTTAATGGTCTGTTGAGAAACCTGTCGGCATTCCAGCATTGGTGGAAACAGAAAGTGCTCAAGGATGGAGGCCATAGGAAAAAACAGTGGTTCACTTTTTGTCCTGCTAGTGTGGTAGAGAGTCGCGACAGTGAGGAGGTGTGGGGCCTGTCGGTGTGGTGTGGAGGAGAGGTCATGTCCAGCCACTCGGACGCGTCGAAGGCACACGGTCCATCGACCATAGGTGAAGGAAATAGGATGCCACTTAGCCAGCCATGATGGACGAATAGGTAGCTCCAGTGAGCACCACAGGCTAGAAAACCGGACACTTCCAAGCCTCATCAGAGCTGGAGGACAGGATCGCTTCGTGGACCGGGTTTCTGTAGGTGGGTGGCGCCCCACCTTGTGGTTGGGAAACCAACAGGATGGACCCGCCAACTGAGCCGAAAACGTGGGACCAATAGGAAAACATGGTTGGACCCATGCAGGACCCACATCTGATCCTGGGATCGGTCCCTGTCGGGTCGGTCCAACGGCGTCGGAGCAAACCCGCCAGGTCCTGTTTCACTAAAATGTCAATAACTATCGGACTAGGTGTCCCATTGACACACCGTATGTGGCACAAGGACCCTTGAAATAGGGTACTACTTTGAAGATAATCTATATGAGTATTTGTGGAAATTGTAATATGGCTGGGTTGGATTAGACTCAAATCCAACAGGGCCCTTTTTACAAAAATTCTCATATCTTTTAGACTGGGTGTCTAATCGATGTGTTGTCTGTCACATTGGAACCCTTACAGCAAGACAGTATTTTTGGTTACATATAATTGATAATTAGTCATAGTTTATATATAAATGATGGATTGAGGAGAATATCCTCAAAAATAAAGTGTGCTAAGTGAGAGAATCCAGTGGATGGTTCTGACATTAAGAATGAAGAGCGAACCTTCGTGGATCGGCATAAAAGAAACCCTTCCTGGATCAGCATAAAAGATTCCCTTCATGGATCTTCATAAAAGTGACCCTTCATGGATCAGCATCAGGGAAACCCTTCATGGATTACTAGCAACACAACTCGATTTGGATTAGCTGTATAGAGATCCGGCATAGATCAGTAGTTGGGTCACCCTTTGTGGATCAACAATAAAGTGACCCTTCGTGGGTCAGAAGCAGAGATAACCTTTGTGGACTAGTAGTATTGTGCCCCTTCATGGATTAGCGGAAAAACATCCCAATAGAATTGGATGATCTAGCTTTATGACTAATCATCCTTACCTCTGTACTTTATGTTATACCTGGTGTGATCTGAGTCTTTACTTTGTGATGTGTGTCTGATATCTTTAGTTTTGGTATTCTACTTTGTTTTATTTTTATTTTAGGATTCCTAATAGACCTTCGGGGGTATCGGGGTACCTACTAAGTATTGTTATACTCACCCCTACTTGGGCTTCACCCACACCTATTGTGTCATGTGAAAACGATGGACAGCATTGACTGAGATAGTGGGGAGCTAGGACTAGACGGTTCTTGGAGGTGGATCATCAGATGTAGTGTTCTGCAGTGACTTATCACCCTAAGTTTTACTGACCCTTCTGGTAGGATCCTTGGTAGACAACTTATGGAGCTTTTACATCCTTTATTGTACTTTTTTTCCAGGTGGTCTTGTATTTTTGACACTTTTTATTTTAGTGTACCCTTTTACATTGTGGTGGTTTAATTTTCCCTATCTATGTGTTAAAAGGTTTAAAGGAAATGCCTTCCCTTTTGGGGTATTCCATTCTGGTGCTAGTCACCATCCCATAACCTATTAGAGACAGGCTTAGGTTAGTCATGACATGGGCCTCAGGGGATGGGTTGTTACATTGGAAATGTATTTTTATTGACAGTTACCTTAGTCAAAGGCTTCTGATGTGAGTGTTATGTCTACAATGTGTAGGACATTAGTGGTTGGATTATTGAAGGGAGGCTTATGGTAGTCAGTATCGGCTTATCGCTATCATGGTAATCCCCCGTGGGTCGGGACCTGATAATATTTCACTAATCCATTTCCTTGATATCAATCATCAAATACTTCTTAATTCATAAAATTGTAAATTAGTTTTAACTACACATTAAATCAATAACAAAATTTCAATTTTAGTTATAGGTAATTAGCATTATAGAACCACTTTCCTTCAACCACATGATTAAAAACTCACCGCTAAAGGGAAACTTCTAATGAAGACTGAAGGAAAAGATGGCCAAAGAATAACCATATAATCATAACTCAACAAATAAATATTCAATCCATTACTATTATGAGGAATCAACACTCTTAATAAATAGATAATAGGAGAAAAATGAATTTTAGAATTAGAAAAGTTTCACTTACTTAAGAGGAACCAAATGCATCCATCAATGCATTTATGTGAGAAGAATAGAGGTTAGAGGAGCCAAAATTCCTCTTGAGATCCTCTAAGAGCCAAGGGGTTATGTGGGAGTCAATTTTTAGAAGTATAGAAAGATAAATGGTCTTAGTAAGATAAATAAACATGACCATGGTGCAACCATACTAGACAATGGGGCAGTCACCCCTAGTAAATTATCCTTCTAAAAACATACTCCATACCTTTCCAGATATTCTTTACTCAGTTCAATGCTATATATCAGGCCTTGCAGCTCTTTATAGCCCACCTCAAAAATTCTAATGCATTAAAACAAGAACCGTATATCCATGGAGAATACTACAACCTACAACAAATCCCTGCTTGGATTGGTAGAGGCCTCCAGTTCCCCTAGGTCATAACCTAATCATCAATGGTGGAACACCTCTTACTCCATGTTTCATCTCCTTTCACTATGATGCAACTCCCTATAATATTATTCTTTATTCGAAAACTTCAAAATGGATCAAAATTGCACCCATACAATATATGGTCAATGAAAATGTGTAAGTAGTAACCGAAAGCGGTAACAGGATGTCACACCAAAAGCATCGACAAGAAATTTAATTTCATTCCATAATCAATAGTTGATTGAAGAAAAAAATGGATCTCTATATAATGAAGAATTATGAATATCAATACACTATCAACCTATGTTAGTATTCAATAATAATCAATAATTTCAATACTCTTCCCCATGTTAATAAAAGTGATAACATGATCATAACTCGTTCTACAAAAAGGTGGATGGTCAAAAAATTCATAGTAAGCCTTCCAAAAATCATCCATATTGGAATAAAAATATAGGATATTAAAATAAATTTTCTAGTGTGAATAGAATAACATTATTTTTTGGTGTACATAATCCCATATGAATTATGTAAAATGTGATTTTCACACCATACAGATCAATGGTTATACTGCTAAGTCAAAATGATAAAAACATTATCATATTCCGTATAGAAAAGGAAGGTGGTTGGTTACAAAATAACATATCCCCAATGTAAAAAAGGATACATCAAATGATTTTGACATTGATGAAAAACATTCTTTCAAAATAATGATTGAAATGATATCACTCAAGAAGAGATCAGGAATCAAATTATTTTAAATCATGAGTACATACCACAAAAAGAAATATATAAATTATAGTGTAAATAGGGAAACATAAACCCTTTAGAGTAAATAATTTTTAAAATGACATGATAAATATAATTGATAATTCAATATTCTTTAAGAAATTTTTTTTTTGATTTTGATGTTAAATAATATGTTATAGTTCACAAACATAAGTATTTCCTAAAAGGATAATGAAAACTCTTTGAAAAAAATTACTTAGAAGAATAAACTTTTACAATAGGGACTTGAAAATAAATATAGTTTATATTGGGGAAATGGGGAGAGTAATAAAAGGAAAATGAAATTGAAATAAAAAATCCTTTTTTATGTCTTCAAAAATACTTTAATTAAAAACTTACATTGTAAAAAGTGTGACAGAAATTATTTAGTATCAAAATATATTTTACCCCATTCAGGAAGATAAATTACCACAAAATGAAATATTATTATGGGATAATCCAAGAATTGAAGAAATAATTTCATGATGAAAAAATATAACTCAAGGGATGGGGACTTCATTTATCAATATTCCATAAGAGAAACATATACCAAGAAGTGAGAAATATTTATCAAAGTCCTTACTTGGAAGGAATGTCTATATATAGAAAAAAAATTGGAGATTAAAACAAAATAAATTCGAAGGGAAGGAGATACCCAACATATATTAAATAATATCAAGGTAAGGGTCATAACATAATGATCGAAAGTTGAGTTTCCAAAAAACCTTAATACTAGGGAAAAAACTGAATCAAAAGAAACATGAATAAGGGAACATGATATGGATAGTAAATCCCATGAAAAAATGAGTATAATAAAAATATATCTAGGGTTAGTGAATACACCATACAAAGAAAATACAGCACATAAAATGAATTTTGTCTCCCAGAATCTGAATTTAGACAAAAAAGTCAGTGCATATTTAGATACAATTCAATCAAACCCCTTGAAAGTGGGGTATTTTAATTGATCATATAATACCATGATTAAAAGATAATTAATGAAATAATTTATCAAATAAATATTATGTACACCAGATAAATAAAATTATTTACATAATACCAAAAATGTTTGAAATAGATAAATTTGAGATGAAAAACAATACCTTGTATTCTTACTAAAATGAACATGATCTAACCTCTTATATAATTGACATAAATATATTAATAACTTGTCTCATAACCCTAATATAATCATAATAAATATTTTATAACTTTTTTATAATCATGTAATAAAAATATATTAACACATTTTAGATTATCTTCATTATCTAGTTTTAGAACATTCACTTGCATATTCCCGGTAAATTTTAAATATATGGGATTGATTCTCACTGAGATGTTTCAGGTTCATTAATCCTAAATAATTAAATATATAATACAAATTATTTACAAAATATAACTCAGGTCCCATTTTCTTTAGGAGAAAGACATGAAAACAACCTATAAAAATGAAAATCATGATGATCCAGTGTTCAATGTGTGTAGTGATCGAATTGAGATATATTAAGAAATATTTAAAACATTAAAAAATCTATAAGAATTAAAAAAATATTAAATATATCATTAAAATATTATATTACCATTATATAACATCCCATAATACTTTATGTAATCAATTTTATAACATCATTCAGGTATGTGGTAATACCAACTTAAACAATAACATATTATAATGTTTTCATGTGTAAGGGAATGTCATTACATATTTATAATATGAAATATTCAAAATATAATAAAATTCATAATTATAATATTTTATTGTTAAATACATTGTTATAAACATACGATATGTTCAATGATGAAAAATGAAATTCATTGTTCATGGAGATGGTTGTCTGCACTTGAGCATAATTAACAATATAACATTTCAATATATGGATAGAAAGTTTGTACCATAAAAAAAATAACATTTAATAATTGTATTTGTGAATTATTATTCATATTTTTTTAATAAATCCATCCTTGGTACCCTATGTTGTTTTTGTAAAGAAAAATGAACCACATCACGTAGTGGAGGCGGTATTCCGCATGTACGCAAGATCAATGCCTTGATTTTTCTTAGTAAATGGAATGGAATAAATTACTATAATTAAATTTAACTTTAATAATGATAATTATTTAAATTTATTCATAAGTTTATATATGTTGGGGATAGTAGTTTACTAATATGGAACAGCAACAAGAAGTGGATAATCACATCGGAGACTAGAATTTTCTCTAGAAATTATACATTAAAATGAAGTTCTTATGATAAAATATTACGATAAGAGAATTTATTATGTGGTATAGGATTATAAGAAAAGAAACACGTTTATGTTTTTACTAATAATTCTATGTCAATTTGATTCCTGAATAGGTTGAAGTGAACTTTTATAAGTGAAAAAATGGTATATTTTGGAAGCACCATTAAGAGTTTCAACAATTTGAAGTAATTATTCAACAACAAATGGTTCAAAAATAGAAGAAATAAGAGTGTAAAGTTATTATTATGGTGAAACTCACCTAAAAAGTTCATTTTTAGAAAAAATTGGGTATTCAATGTCTTTTTATTTTTGTATATCTAATAGTTACACCAGTTTTATTTAAACTTAGTAATTAATTTTTAACCTTAGTAATTAATATTATTTAAAAATATTACAATGAACCCTTTAAAAAAAATTTAACAATACAATTTTAAAATTTTGAAATCATATTTCTAAATAAAATTTCAATGGCATTTAAAAGTTTTTTTTTCATATTAGTGCACATAAAGAATAAAAACAATTTTTAGAAAAAAAGTGTAATTTTTTAGTTTATAATTTATGTGTAATAAAAAAATAAAAAAATAATTAATTACCATCTCATATTTTTTTATTTAAATTCAAAAAAATAATGAGGCCTTAATGTAAATAAAAAACTAAATTTCACCTTATAAATTTTTGATTCAAAGAAATGATAAAACAAACATTTTTATTAAAAAATCATTTTTAATTTAGTTTTAAAAAATTTCAAAGTATCGTTCATATTCTCAAATATTATATTAAAAATCATATTTTTATTCCTTAAATAAATATTTTAATACTTAGAAGATTTTTTAGACTATTACGATACACTTACATAATGATAAAATCATAAAAAATTATAATATTCTCAATAAATGTATTCATCGAGTAAAATTAAAGTTCTTAGAAAAAAATAATTATATTATAATATTTTTATTATAAAAAAAATTATTTCCATCTTTAAAAACTATTATTATTAAATTAATAGATTTTATTTTTGAATAAAATCATAAAATACAATGAAAAATATGTTTTATTTAAATGAAATTTTAAAATATTAATTTTTATTCTTGTTAATTCATATAATTTGTAATCTAAATTCATGTTAACTAATTTTTAATATCAATCATAATTTATAATCACTACTCATGTTTTTCTTGAAATATTAATACATATCACATATAAAGGTATGATTTAAAAAACAACTTTTCAAACCCATAATTGATCTTATTAGTCATTCTATGTAAACTAAAATAATTTCATTCATATTAAATTTTGTCGTTGTTTTATTTGTACTTATTTTTCATAAATTGATTACTCCTATTAATTCCATCTAATTTAATGGAATGGTTTTGATTATTATACTCATATATTTAAAATTTATCTAAACATATCTGGTTTCATTTTAGTTTGGTGTTTCATGTGGAGAAAGCTATTGAACACTTTTATTAATTAAAAGGTAATCAAAAATATTAAAATATCATGGTGTCACATTCCCCTATAAAAAAAATTCCTCATAATTCTAATTATTACTCACTGAATAACGTTGGTGGGGGTATTCTTTAAATATTCACCATTCAGGGTATAAAATCTAATATGACATCTACCATACTATATTTGGATATATCAAGTTAAAAATATTTCCTTAAAAAATTATCCATTCATAAAATCATTTACCCAAATATTTATATTCACTAATTAAATATTTTACCCAAAATACATTTCAAAAATCCATCTGAATCACAAAGTCAACAAACCACAGTAATGTTATAAATTCTACTAAAAATTAAATCAATCTTTAAACATTATATAATAATAACCACTAGTTCATAATGTCACACACTACTCAATATATATCATAATAGAAAAATGGGTTGAAATTCATTAAAAATATCTTGAATAAAGTCTCTATCCCAATGTTACAAATACTATCTAAATTCTAAAAAATCAAACAACCATTTATTATCTCAAAATAAAGTTTATATTAAACCACATAGTTATCCAAACCTAAATCATCTGTTCTACAAAATTTATCCAAAAAATATTATATTTTTTTTAAACCGCTTTTCAATGTTATTAATTTTATTTAATATATGTTTACATATCATTAATGTAAAACTAATAAAGAAAAATCCTTACATATTTCACATAATCCACATAAATTTTAGAATATGCTATAATATCATTGAAAAGTATCAATCACTGATTAAAATGACTAAAATATTCAAGAAAATAAAAATCCAAATTTCTTAGGTAAGACTACGAAACACACCTTTCCATTATAACTAGCATGTGATAAAATTCTCAATGATTTTAATATTCAATATTATTCAGTTATAATACATAGTTGTTTGTATATGTATACCATTCATAGCTTAATTTTTTTGATCATATTTTAACCAAATAGTAAAAAATGGTTTTCAATAAAATTAGAGTTGATGATCATATGAATATGACAACTCAATCATAAGATTTATTCCCTAATGAAACCATTATATCTTCCATTGACACAATCATTAAGACCTATGAATCTCTTTATTCAACCCATGGTTATCCATGGTCTTTTTCCTATTTCTTACTCTAACCTAATTTGAAAACATCATAATAAAATAATTAATAATGTTCCTTAAAGAGAATGTTATCAACCATATAATATCCAACAACATTTTCAATCTAATTATATAATAAGTCCTCTTTGTTGTGCATCAAGTGATGATCAAGTTAAACCCAAACCACACATTTCTAGGTTAGTACCCCTAGGTACATTTTTTCCAGAGCGTGTATCCACTTATAGTATCTAGAAAGGGATGTTATTTCTTAGAGAGATAAAAAATATCTACTTTTCTAAAACATTGGGATTTTATCTTTTAATAATATTTCTCATATAGACTTATACATTGGGTTTTCACTAATGTTATCTTATCCTAACCCCCAAATAAAATTTTCATTATTACGTTAACATTAATTCATATACTCTCCCAATGGATTAAAAATTCCTTTGAAATTATAATCAACCATGACTTATCAACCCCTAAATTATCATCAAGAAACCTCCTAATCTTAATTTATTTCTAAACCCTTCATTGACACAAACTATGATTCCCTAGACATGCACTCCCAGATATAGTTCTATAAACATATATTTTACATACTAGCTTTTACACCAACAATAAATTACATATCATGACTATCCCATAATAACATTACATAATGAAAATATTTCATTACAAACATTCCCAAGATCTCTTATGTTTAGAGAATTAATGAATTAGTACAAAACATAAACTAAGAAAAACCCATGCATTTCATAAATAAAGAATAATTATTTCCTACTAGAGAAGAAACTAATTAATCTATATGGAGTCTTCAATATCTCCCACAAATACTTCTATAATTTATATACTTATAAACATATCAAGTATATTACTTATCTTCATAACCAAGGGAATTTACATATAACAAAGGGGTGAGCTAAAATCTCTGTATGAGAAACATATAACAAAACTTGTCAAAAATATAAGCATGACATGCATAATTTTAAAGAAATAATTAATCATAAAAACTACATAATCAACAAAAACTGAGATCACTCTATATCAATGATAATAAATGACAACATGGATATCAATAATTTTGATCCTATAAAAATTGAATTATTAAATTAAAACATCAAAAACTTGTTTCCAGTGTCTTTTTTCAAGACACTATACAGATATAGGGATAGGTATGCACCAAAACACATGATTTTTTCTTAGGAGGCATGTTAATTCATCAAAAGGATATATAATTTTGATCCCCATATATAACATTTCATAGTCCAATTAATTCACTATAAGTTTAAATGTGAAATTTCATGTCATTCCCTAAGGAAAATTTTAATGAATAAAAATGTGGTTATCCACATAAGGAATAATTCAAAATATCAATATATGATTAACCTACATAATTAGTCAATAATCATCATTAATTCCAATACTTGTCCCTATGTCCAAAAAAGATATTACATGATCAGATCCCATCCGGAAAAATAATGGGGACATTAAAAAAAACAAATAGTCAAATATCCAATTATTATCAATATTGGAATATCAATATATATAATACCAATATATTTCCTCATATATATATAATAACATTATTTCTAGTTGATCTTCATCTAATACGATTTTTTTTAAATGTGATTTTCACATTATATAGAGAAATGGTTATATGGCTAAGTCGATACTAGAATAAAAAGAACATATTCAATCTGGAAAAAGTAATTAGATTTATGAGAAAGAACACAACACTTGAATAAAAAAATTAAACATAAAAGGGTGATTAGATATATGAAAGAATCCTTTAAAATAATGCATTCATTGGTATCACTCATTATGGGATCAATAATCAAATTTTTAGACACCATGGGTTAAAAAACCAAAAAGATAATTATATATTAGAGTAAAAATATTGTGAAAAACCCGGTTAAGGTGAATATTTATTTAATTAAAAGGGAAATTTAATTTAAAACCTATTAAACACATTTATTAAACAAATTAATATTGATGTAATAGAGTAAGTTATGGGTCACTTCCATAAGTATTTTTGAAAAGGTTCTATGAAAACTCCTTGAAAATCAATACTTTTAGAAAAACTATTCAATAATAGGACCCTCTAAAAACATCAGTTTTTTCTTGGAAAAATGTATAGAAAAATAAAAAACATATGAATGTGAAATGAAAAACCCTTTTAATATTTTGAAAAATACCATCGTTCAAAACATGGATTGTTAAAAGTGTAACAAAAAATAATTTTTTACCCAAATATCCTTTCACACAGAGAGGTATTTAGATTACTATACAATGAAATATTATAGTGGTAGAATCCAATCATGAAATAAATAATTTCAGGACATAACAATATGATTCAAGGAAATGATACATGAGTTATCAATATTCATTATAAAAATATATAGCCCAAGAATTTATAAATATTTTTCAAATGGTTTATTGTGTAGGAATTTATATCTTTAGAAAATAATGGTAAAATAAAACTTAATAAAATAAAAGGATAGGATGTAACCAAATTATATGAAATATGTTCAAGAGAATAATCACAACTCAATGAATCAAAGTTGACTTACCAAAAATCCTTACTACTTGGGAATGAAATAAATCAATATCCATATGTAAATGGGAAAATTATTAGGATATAAAACCAAAAAAAATAAAAAATATATGAAGATAACATATCCATGCGATGTCAATACACAATAAATAGAAAACAGGGTTCACAAAAAGTATTATATCCTAATGAATCATAATTGAGACTAAAAAACACCTAGTACTTTAGAAATGTTGAATCAGAACAACTTGAAAGAAATGGAATGTAATTGATCATAATATAAATTAATTGAAATATAGTTCATGAAATTATAAATAAAATAGGTAGTATATACACCAAATAAATTAAATTAGTTGTGTAATACCAAACATGTCTCAAGGAGAGGATTTTGTTATGAAAACTATTACATTATATTCATTCTTACATGATGGTTCTATAACCTCCTACATAATAAAGATAAATATATTAATAACATATCTCATAACTATAATATAAAAACACTACACATTTTGTTATTAATTTATAACTATATAGTCAAAAACATATTTACCAATTATAGTCTATTTTTATTATCGGATGCTAGAAATTTTGTTTTCTTGTTTTTTATAAAATACAAGGAGACATGATTTATTCTCACAAAAATTTTCCAATATCATCATCCCTAGATAAATAATTATAGAATTATAATTTCTTAAATATTACATAGATTCCGATTTCTTTTGGTGAATTCATGAATAAGTCTTGTAAGAATGGAAATCACAATGGATTAGTTTTCAACGCTTTTAATCCTTAAAAGGTTCTATATTAAAAAATATAATAAATAATAAAAAACATTCTAAAACTATTAATACATATTAAAGTTATCATTAATTAATTATGTTATTGTTATATAATTTCCATGAATTATTTTTGAAATAAACATTATAAAATCATTCACATTGGTGGTAAAACAAACACAAATGGTAAAGTATTATAATGTTCTCATGGGAAAAATGAATGTATTAATAAAATTATAATACTAAATATTATTATTTTAAAAAATTAATAATTATAATTTACACTTTATAAATCCATTAATATAATTATCAAAAATGGGTGGTGATGACAAATGAAATTTGTTGTTCGTGGATGGGGTAGTCTGAACATGTGCATGATTAATGATCTCATTAAATTGAAAATGTATATAGAGATGGTATATAGAAAAATTAAAATCTATGAATTGAATTTTATAAATCTAAAATATATTTATTAGTCAAAACATCTATTGATATAATCATTGAGATATATAAATTAAAAATTAATTATATCCCATCGTGGAGACAATGTCTGCACATGTGCACTATCGATATTTTGGTTTTTCTTAATGGTTGGTATGGAATAAATAATTTTATTTAATTAATATAATGAAATTTATGATTAGAAATTATTTTCTTCATTATATGCATAATTTTATTGAAGAATAGCATATTCAAAATTATGAAGTAAAACTAAGAAGTTTATACCCACGTATGAGACTTGAATTTTCACTAGAAACTATCCTTCAAAATAAAGGAATTTTGGAACATAATAGATATTATTGGATATTTTACGTAATATAGGTTTCTAGGATGATATATGTCACAATTTCTCATGGATAAATTCTAATAAAATGTGAGCCTTTATATATAGAAAGTCTTACCTTTCTATAAATAAATAGATGGAAACTTTTGAAAACACCCTTTACCTCAAATTAATGTGATGTTATAGTTATAAGAAAAATGGATAAATAATTTAAAAAAATAGGAGGAGAATTTGTTTTGGGTATAAATCCACCCCAACCAATCATTATAGATATAACATGTGTATTTTAAGGAATTTTCTTTTAACTATTTTAACATTTATTCAATATTAATTGTACTTTAGTAATTAATATTATCAATATAATTAATAAATTCCCATTTCCATAAAATGTACCTACTTATTTTAAAATTTGGAAAAAATTTTATCAAAAAATATTATATTATATTTAATTTTTATTTTGATATTATCACACAGAATGCGTAAAAAATATTTTAGGAAAGAATGTCTTATATAAGCATAACTTTTATGTGTAAGAAATAGTGATTAAAAATTTAAATTACTATGGAATATTTTTTTTATTTTATATAAAATAAAAGGTATGAGGATATTTGTAAAATATATAAAATAATATCACCTTATAAATTCATGATTCAAATAAAATACTAAAAAAAATTACTGAACTCGGTCATTAATTTAGTTTTAAAAATGAAGGAAGGAGGATTTATAAGATGAAATAATATATTCAAATTCATAATTTAATTCTAAAAATAAATACTTCAATACTTAGAAGGTTTATTAAACTTCTAGGATACTCTTACACAATCAAAATATCATAAAAATTAATATTTTTTCAAATACTATATTTTCTGACAAACAATCAATATTTTCTGGAAAAACACCCAAATTTTCATATTAATATAATATTTTTATTCTAAGGAAATTTTATTTTATTCTTGTCAAACTAAAATTCAAAAATTTATAAATTTATTTATTTAATAAATTCATAAAATATAAGGAAACCCCATTTTTTTGGAAAATTACATTTTAAAATATTAATTTTTATCATTTGTTTTTCATTTAATTTACCAAATAAATTAGTGTTACCAAATTATTAATATATAATATAATATATAATAATTAATCAATCATTTTATGAAATATAAATACATGTCACATAAAAAGGTATGTTTTATAAAAATAATTTTATAAACAATAATTGATCATATATTTCATATTATAAAAACTAATTAAATTTAATTAATACTAAAAGTGGATTTTATTTTATTTATACATATATTTCATTAATATGTCACCCTTATAAATTGTATTTAATTCAATGGCTCAGTTTTAAGGGTCATAATTAAATGTTTTTTTATCTAAATACTTAATCATTTCATTTAATTTTGGGGTTTATTATCGATAATGTTATCAAACACATTGGTATTTAATGACCTTATGTGTGGATTTTACTCATATAAATCAAGTGTATCTTAGTTATATAATAATATTTGAAAAAAACCAATATGAATGACCCAATGAAGATTGTGCCATTGCCTAAAAAATATGATTGAGGCAATGTGGTTTTCTAGGAATAATCTCAATGAGAACAGTGGGTAACGTGGAAAAAAGATTCCTGAATTCAATGATAATTATCAATTTGATGGTATTTATTTTGGGGAGACTTTTAATCTAGTTTTCAATCTTCAAATGATCCAATCCATTCTTTTAATTTGTGCTCAATAAAACAACATTCTATTTCAATTAGATGTGAATTCATCATTACAAAATGGGGGAGTTAAGGAAGAGGTTTGTAATGAATTTATGATTTTTTTTCCTTAATGATGATGGTTCTCAAGTGTAAAATCCATAGATGGCACTATATGGGCATAGAAAATCACCCCAACCATGGAATTCAAACTGTAAAAGAAACTTAATATTCCTAAAATTTATGAAATCAGTAGTGGATTTGAATAATTATATCATGTAATAATATGTAAACTAACTCATAGTGACACTGTATATTGATGACATAATTTTTATCATAAGAAAAGAATAATATTTCTTGGAAGTTTCAACTTAAATAAGGAATCATTTATAAATTTTAACATTCTGTGAGATGAAATTATTCTTTGGTTTCAAACAGATAAATAAAAATTGGGAAGGATATGGTGGAGATATATAGTAAACATCTGGATGTTCTTTCCAAATTTGAGTAAGATATGTTCTATTAAAAATCAATAATAATAATTATTTCTCTCATAGATCAAAATATTTTAAATATGTTGTGGTGTATCAATAAAAAAATAGATGATATAGATAAAGTCATAACTAAAATTATTGAGGTTATATGTCAAGTACCCATTGAGATAAGGTTTGAAAATAATAGTATAATTAAATTTTCAAAGAACTTATTAAAACAATAATGGTTGATGAATATATACATCAAGTACCAATTCATAAAGGAGATTTTAGACTATGGTGTTCTTTAATTATAATATATTTCCACCAAAGATCTTATCATGGAGTTAAAAAGTCATCCAAATTTGGTAGAGTGTGAGGTGTTAGTAGATGATATTTGGAAATGATATCATATAATATTTTTCATATTTAAAATAAATATAAAGGAGGATATTAAATAAACAATTGATATTTTAAGACACATGAATTATGTGAATTTAAAAATGAGGATCTGAGTTAATCTCACATGATAAAGGAAAAACTGGAAATTATCTTACTCTTAGAAATAGATCTTTCTCAGTATCATTATTCAAGATTATGGTGTTTTTTTAAAATGACCTTAATATAGGTGTAAATATATTACTTATTTCATGATAAAAAAATCGTTTGTTTCATATGTTTTGATGTTGTAATTATTAGAATTATACTCCTGGATAAGTTGGAATATCTTTGGTGTTGAGTGAATGTCAACATGATTCATTGGAATGGATTGGGGTTCTTATAGTGATAAAAAATAGTAAAATTATTGGTGTTCATCCCATCACAACATATTATAGATAATATCTTGTGAAAAGTGAATTTATTTTATTTGTGGAACCAATATATTTATTTATCCTTCAATAGAATTAAATTAATCTAACATAAGATAAAATTATATCATATTTGTTTCGATTATTTCATGAGGATTCTGATGGAGGAATTGATTAATCTAACACAATTATCTTATACTAAAAAAGTAGTCTCATATCATAAAATAGTTTATCTAATGTGAGATTAATCAAACTGAAACATGATTTGTCACACCATTGTGGTTTTTTAGAGGAATTATGAGGAGTTTACCACACCTTCAAAATATTTCCATGAAGATAATTTTGTCATAATATTTTATGAACTATGTCTTATTTAATTTTTAATAAATTAATAAAATTAGAGCTATAGGGAAATGAATAAAACCACAAAAACATGTAAAAAATCAATAGTAACCTAGGAGACACGATTTTAAGGATTTTTTCATTCTAGTGATTTGGATTGTACCATGCCATAAATATTTTCCCTTTCTGTAGTGAGTATAAATTTTCAAGAATGGGGGACTGATGATTATTTGAAATTCAATTATTTCACACACAAAAATTAATGTACACAAAATAAATATATTCAAATATACTACAATATGATTTGAGATATTTGGGACTTAGTATTCAATATTTTTTGGAACAGGGGATCATGACATAATATGGTGTATCAAGTAGTATAACATATAAAATATATAACTATCTGGTGAGTCCCTGAGATATATGTGTGTCTAATGATAAGATAAGACTTGAATAGAAACAAATAATATTAAAATAGGTATTTCCAAGTCTATTAAATCAAAATAAAGGAGTGCACAATATGTACAAATTCCAGAGGAACCTGAAGTAGGGGAATAAATGATTTTTCAAATTTCTAATACTTTTTTTTAATCTTGTTATAGGATATCAGGATAATTAAAATACTTATTTCCTTGATTATTTGACAATAAATTTTAATTGGGGTGGTAATTTTATAACATATTCACCCCAAGGATTAGCCACCAGATAATAAGGGTGTGTAAACATTGTAAAAAGAATTGTCTCCAAGCATGTTCTTTCTCAGAAAATATCTCTTCATTACATCACTGCCATAAATATCTATTTTCACAAAACTTCAATGGGAATCAAATATTTTTAGAGGTGGTTTTTTTTAATACCATTTACTCAAACCCCAGTGGTTGTATACTCTCTCACGTTGCTAATAAGAATACACGGGCACCACTATACCACCATAAAAATCTTAATATCATTTGAAAGCTTTAGTGTTACATATAAAATTTCTTCAAACCTTTAATATGTTAATTATAACTACTTTTAAATTGGATAAAATACCCCCAAAAGAAGAAATGATTAAGGTTTATATAACAATGTATCTAGTTAAAACCAATATCCTAGTCAAACAGTTCCTTTGGGTTTTCATTAAAGATCGTTGATTATTAACACTAACAAAAAAAGAATGATTCAGAAACAAAATTACAAACCACAAAGGGTTTGAAAGTCATCCTTTAATACAAAATAATAATTCATTCCTTTTTTATCAAGATAACCAGTATTGTAGCTAATCATGACTTAATAATGAGTCATTACTATATTGTCTTATAATTTTATAGAACCACTTTTCATTTATTGTCAATATTAAACTTACCCAAGAGTATCCAAGTGTCCTTAAAGGGTAAACCTAATAAGATTATAAGTTTCCCACTAACCATAAATTGAATCCACAAATCGCATATAAAAAATACTTGAACGATTCTATCCTATAATAATATATTCTTAATCCCTCAGTCTTATCTATGAGACCTACAAAACTAAATTAATGATCCAATAACAGTTGGGTTATTTCATCTCCCTGATAGTCACTATCAACCAACAATAAAAAAATCAACTTTATAAGGCACATAAGTCACCCATTGTAGAAAAATATTTCTATTTATCTTCTTATACCAATATAACTTATTGAAATGTGATTGTACCAAGTCACCTACTCTAACTTCTCAAAGAATTGATTCACCAATATACTAGGTTTATCATGATTTCTCAATAAAAAATATGTTTATAGTGAAATCATCATCACTCTATTGAAGATACTAATTTTGAAAATGACTAGGGATTAAATCCCTTCCTTCCCAACCATTTTATATAATGGTTGTAAATTTATAAATTCCCCTAACAGAAAATTTCATTTGGGATATCCTATCATGGGAAAAATAATCCTAAATGGTCTGGTCCAAACTCTAAAAAATCTCTCAGGCTAATCCAATTTATTATTTGAATGTAATCATGAGAATTAGAATAATTATTTTATAATACAAGCATAAATCAGGCACATAAAAAAAATTTCTAACTCCAATAACAATGATCTAAAATAATAAAACCACCCATTTGTGGCACTCAAACATGTGAAAATAATGTAGTATCACATATGACCTTGTTAAAAATACCATATTTTCTTAGATATCTTGCATGAAAAATTTGAAAATATTAGCTAACTCATAATACCATAGAGATAAATTTTGAATAAATCATTAAATTTATCAATCAACATACATTGAAAGAATTCCATTAACTAGAAAGACAGTTATTTGATCTTGTAATAGTACCGTGAAATTCATTATCTAAATATATTCCATAGATTATCATATAGTGTCTCCATATCAAATCAACATTGATACCACTGATGCTTAATGAAATATTCAATCATGAAAATCCTAACCACTACCACCCAAATATCCAATTGACCTTAAAATAATAGAAAATTTTGAATATGTTTAGAATACCGCCACTAGTCTTCTCATGTAGACCATCCATTGATGAAATCATATCAATTATGAAGTAACAAAATTAATTAATTAATTAATATAGTTTCCCCTTTTTTTAATTCTAAATTCATGTATAAGGCCTCACTCTTCAATCAAAAATAAGATTCTAGTTGAGTAACATAATTATCTTTGAAACATTAAAATGTTTTCTATAGTGAAGATATATACAAGATATCCTAACTAAATATTTTTCTAGACAATATTGTCCAATATTGACATTTCCATAAATATATACACTATCCTATCACTATTATTTTAATATTTCATGTCCAAAAATATTGGTTTCGAAATCCCTAATCCCTCCTTCACTAGGATAGGGGCTGGTGACTAGTTCTACGGTTTCCACCCAATAAGGGGAGGAATTACCTATAAAACACCATCATTTACCATCTATTATAAGACACCATCAACCATGGAATGTATAAAATAAAAACTAAATAATAAAATATTGTAATATATAACTAAATATTTGTGATAAAATGTGTGGTTATATAAATAAAACCACTAGATATAACTCACACTTCCAAAAAAGATGTAACTCCAATCACTTGCGACCTGATGATGGCTAGTATATAGATAACTCCACTATACCAATAATATATATCATCTTCCAAACTCTATCCAACATGGTCATACATTATACACATTCATGTATATTAATTCTAAAAATTGCAAACAACACAGGTGAGCATTTGTATTAGAGAATTTAATGATACACAATATGGTTATATCATGTAGTGGGTTTTCCCCAAAAACATATTGTGAATAAATACAAAAAAATAAGTGGTGTGAATACAATCTGATTAATCACAAACCAATCACAATTAAGGATCCTTCTATCAGTTTTTCATGACACAAAAACTATCAATCTATCTTCTAAATATTCCTCAATTATTTTACACATCCCACTTCATAGGGAGTGAAAAATAATTAAACAATAGGTAAAAATTGTTATTGAATCATCATTACTACAACATAACAACACAAGAGATATAAATATACTCATTTAAGTCATGTTAGAATGATTCGAAGTAACTTAATGTGTATCTATTAAGTCCCTTAGTTATTTATAAAGTATAAAAATCAATATTATACATGTTACACTAAATAGTTCTTTAATTTCTTATCCATCTTTCTTAAATCTCTTCATAACATTTCTAAAAACCCATTAAGGAAATATAATTTTTTGTGATATGTTACACCATCCTAGAAAATACAAAAAACCAATGTCATATATTTATTATATCCCTTTAAAATACTTGTAAATTTACTATCCATTAATACCCTTCATAATTTCTTTTCCTTTTCTACATTTATTATTCCAATAAATTTTTTTATTTGCATTGAAAAACGTATTATATCTATATGAACCAATAAAATCCATATACTTTCCTTCGGAGAAACCAATTTTAAAAATATATTGAAATCTTGGAACATTACTTTATCATTCATGTTTAGATTTTACACCCTACATATTTATAAGGTAAGACATTGATAAAAATTTCACTAAATATCATCTATTATGATGAAATATTAACATTGAATTATCTAGAAGGGGATCAAGGGTATATTATAAGAGAAATAGTTAGGTGTTGGGAAATCAATCTAATGTCAGATACCATTGGTTACAAAGTGGACAAGTACTCAATAGGCAGTCTATGTGACTGAGGCGGTAGTGGCTCCAAGAAGGGCACTATAAGGCCAATGAAACTCATGTAGGTACATGGTTCCCACTAAGTACCATGTGTTTGGGTTTCTAGTACATGGTGTGAGAGTGATTAGTTTTTAAAAATATTTCAATTAATTAAAAACAATCAAAACAATAATGAATGAGAATTGTTCACATTTTTTCCTTCAGTAAAAGTTGAAACCCTCCCTATCCTACCTCTCCTTTATTCTTCTAAAATTGGTGGTATTTATTTCATAGGGATTATAATATAGTTATATTAGCTACATGTGTTCATCAATGGTATGTCTATCAATACCCTACAACGTACTTGATATTTTTTTAATTTTATACATATATAATTTTTTATTCCTAACTTTTGGGTTTTTCATAAATTATAAGATATCTTCGATTTATAGATAAATCATCTGATGGTTTCCAAAAAAATCAACCTAGTTAGATATAGGGAGGTGGTATTTTTATTTATACATGGAATTTACATGTGTGTAATTTTGGTTTTTAATTACATGATGCACCACATTAGGCACATTTCAATAGTTAAATTCCCAAACATTTTCGTTTATCGCTATGGACCAAGTATGATTTTATGGGGCCATGAATGGTCCTCCATTATCCTTGTAATGACATTTTGGATCACCAATGACCTATAGTATGAAATTTTCTCCTATGTAATTATAAAATAATTCACATTATGTGAATTTGTTACTATATTTAGATAATAAAAATTTGTTTGGTATCCTAGAACAATCCATTTTAAGAAATTACATGAAAATGTAATAGGATTCAAGTGATCAAGAATTCTATTAAAAATTACGTTGGGGTAATGGCCTAAGAGAAGGAACCAATTGGTGTTTGAAATAATTATCAATGTTTTTTGATTTCTTATAATTCATAATATGTTAATTATTGTGATCTCACTTTGGCCCATCCACCTCCCTTGATATGGTGTTGGTACATCATATATATATATATATATATATATAATAAAAGTGTGGTTCCTCATCCAAACTATGATGTGATATTATAGGGCAGTCATATACCAAAATATTTTTCTTTGTAATACACCTTCCTCATGATATTATTAACATTGGTAGAATTTCTACCCTGTGGATTCCTATCAGTGGTATTCTATCAACTTGAACTATATTTTTGTAACATCACCCACATGGGGATGAGGATTTATTATCATCCATACACATATAGGATTCAATAAGTGTATTTTATTCCCCCTAAAAACTTGTAAAAGTATTGTATTTCCCACTTAATTAATTATGTTTAAGGAAAATCAACTACCTTGGAAGTGGAAATGAAGATACTAGTGGTCCATTTTCCACATATTTTGTATTATAATGGGGGTGTATCATCTTCCAATGATACATATTGGAGAAATATAATCAAAAAATTATTTTTTTGTGATTCATAATCCACCTAGAATTATTTATGGTGAAAAATAGTTCACCTTGATTATTATATGATGACTAATATAGCATTCATCGTAGTGGTGTGTTTAGATCATGGGTATACTATCACATTATGGAACTGGCCAAATTAGGTGTGGTCAAACTATATTTCAATATTTATAACTCCACTAAGTGGCATGTTATTTATATAAATTATTATAAATTAATATTGATAATGAAAATATTTTTATTTCACATGTTAGGGGTACCATTGGAAGTGGTCTGTTAGATTCCACTGACACCATGCTTAGTTAGTTATGTATGTGATAAGTCTACATGATTCATGAACTATGATAATTTAAGGTACCAGATACTTCATATAGTTGAGCTTCAGGGGCCTGCTTGGAGTTGGGTGACATCACTTGTCTAGAAATTTAGTCCTAATTTTTAATATTTTCATTTATTTTTTTTACTTTTTGGGTCCAAGTTATATGTGATCCTATCACTATGGATCTTATTTATGTTTTTTGACATGTTAAAAATCTCATTCTGATATTGGATGGTTTTGATATTTATTACTATATATAATTTTTCAACATTTTCTATTCTATGCCACTTTTATATATGGATGACTATTTCAATATATTCCATCCTCTTTATTTAATGGTTTTTTTCATATATTTTATCCACCAAACTTGTTATACATTGACCCACACTACAAGTCGTATGAATCTATATATCAGGGAAGTATTCTTGAGGTTATTAGGGGTATAGTTTAATCAAAGAAGAGATGAATCTGGTTAGTGATATAAAAATATTGTATATTATCCTTATTTATATTGTCTTACTATTTGGGATTTGGTAGGAAGATGATAGTTTATTTCAAGTAATAGTAGGTATCATTTTCCTAGGATTATATAACTCACCAATGAAGGAAGTCAGAGTTTTTAGAAATTGGATTATTTTCTTGATTCATGAGTTTTATGATTTTATGAATAAAATAATGTGATTTGTGATTTTCATTTTATTTAGATTTACTCTAACTATAGTATGCTATAATTATTTTGTGATCTTGTGTGATATCATTACCTAACCCTAGAGTGGGTAGGTTAGGATAGACACAAGCCTATATTTTAGATTTTTGTATCAATGTGTGTGACTTTAGGGTAGTGTAGTCTGTTTAATTTTTTGAGAACCCAAAATTGTGATATTTATACTGAGGATATAATTATTATATTATTTATGAACTTGGAATTATATATATATATTATAATATAGAGACCTATTACTGAGAACTACGAGAATCCTCATGAGCATGACAAAGAGGCTATTAAGATGGAACATAATTCTTCACTTGTTCCACCTATTAATCATACGTTCAAAGAGATAATATCCCAAATGTTACATTAAATTGATATTTTGGTGCCATGTGTTAGGTTTAAAAACCCAAATGGACACATGAATTATAGAAAAAAAAATATGTGGACATTATAGGTGTATTTTTACCCTAGGAAACCATTATATGCATTGAGTCTATGAAAATTATCTGTCATAATCTTGAGACACAACATAAGTGGTAGGTTGTTCTTTCCACCTACATGTTTCATGGAACATTAAAGAACTAGTGGGACTTTATTGTCTAGGTAGACCAGTATGTACCATTATCCAGGAAGGAATTTCAGCTAGGATCCTTGATGTATTCAAACCCAGAGACTCTAAGGTATAGAAAAATTAGAGAGTTCAAGAATCTATGGATCTTTGTTTGTAGATGTTTTATTATATCATCATATTTACCGGCTTATTGTTATTTTCACATGTAATGGTGAGAGATGAATCTTCTAGGGTAAATAGTTTTGATAATAAAATTAGGAACATTATAATTTCATAGATAAATATCATTTTATTGACTTCCTTGTTAGATTTCATGAATGAGTTTCGAATTATATAGTTGATAAGTATTTAAAGTGGATCATTTGGGCAACAAACATCTCATGTTAGGGATGTAGTGAGTTTTTTGGAAATAGGAAGTAGTGTATTGAGGCTAATCACTAGGGTGTAGATATAAAGAGAATCAAAATCATAGGTTTTATACATACTCTTGGAGGGTGACCCTCATTAGAGTAATATTAGTGTATCTGTTATGGCTATATTTGACCTGATTTTAATAGAATGTTGAATGAGGGTCACCCTTTCAGGAATATTGGGATTTGGAAGAGTTATTTTTGGTAAAACACCTTGGTTGGAATATGGGCACTGATTTAGTAGGATCTAAGAATAAAGTGTGTGGATAATTTCATTACATATATAATAAATTTTAGGATCATTTTACTATATGGGTCTTTGAGGTGTCTATAGTACCCAAGCGTAGGGCTAGCTGTGTTATAAGGTGATGTATCTTAGGGTAGTTTGGAAATGAGAGCTCAAGTTTGGGGTTTATGCTAGTTTAAGGAAATCAGGTAAACCCCGACCAAGTAGATAATGATCTATTGATAGTCTGAGCTATGATTATTCAAGATTTTTTCAATGCATCTAATTTATTCGATACTAATGAATACCAATCATTAATGTATTATTTTCTAATAAATGATATAGGTAATAGTATATAATATATATATAGGGTGATATTTATCTATAAATATTTAGTTGTGAGATTAGAGGGTATCTAGATATATATGTAGTTTTCCATTGTCATTAATAGATATTTGATTCCATGTGAATTCTTTGTGTTAGATATTGTTATATTCAATGAGTTCTTCAAGATGGATTATTTTAATCAGTATTGAGCACAGATCAACATTCATCACTACTATGTATCTTTCATGATTAGAATCGGTTACTGTTATACCTCCTTTATCAAGTGGTATCTCTAATATAGTCCATGGGGACCTATAAATTAGTATTTTTTGGTGATTATAACTATTTTTTTAGTGAACCTTTGATATAATAGCAATCATTCCATGTAGT
Organism: Viscum album; assembly: GCA_963277665.1. NCBI lineage: Eukaryota > Viridiplantae > Streptophyta > Magnoliopsida > Santalales > Viscaceae > Viscum > Viscum album. The sequence continues at coordinate 1,693,773,678 of OY728160.1, forward strand.
CTCTCCTCCTATGATAGATTGAATCACGGTTGTGTTTCCATATGATTTATCAGAGTAGTTTCTCAAGTGTGTAGACAAGTTTTCAATCAAGGTTATTCCTAGAATGGATATCATATACCTTCCACGATATATAGAGTATCTTATAGAACATTGATATTAGGAGGTTCAGCTATTTGATCTAATGGTGAAGAGGATTATTAATATGTATCTTTAAATCTGGTGGTAGTATAGGTGTCCTAGGATAAATAAGAACATAGTTTGATGTATTTCATAATGATTTATAATAAAACTATTAAAGGATGAGAATCAACAACTCACATGTCTTCTTCAATCATTACATATTCCCTAGTGGAAGTGGGATGATGTAACTAAGGTATCATTTTATGGGACTTTCAATATAATTTCATCATAGTGATATGGTATTAGTTTCCATGAACTTATTGAAAAGGGTCATATATTTAATACTGATTCAAGAAACCTATTTCATCAACATGTTTTGCAAGATATATTTATAATAAATACTGCATCAGAATGGGGATTTAGGAGCATTTTATACTATTTAGAAGACCATTTTACATCGAGTTCACTACCTACCATCCTCAAACTAAGGAGTTGTATGGCCATTAAAATTATGTGTTTGAAGACATGTTATGGGAATATATCTTTGATTTCAAGATTTCATGGGAGATGAATGTTATTATTTTACTGTTTTCCTATACCAAAATTTATAAATCATAAATTAAGATTCCCCATTTGATTCCATGTATGGTTGACCATGTAGTTTCTTTTATTCAAGCTAGAAGTTGGTGAGCCTATAGTTATTTGGATTATTCTTATGTAGGAGAAATAAAATAATATTCAAATACTTTGGATATGTTTTAAGATCATTCAAAGTAATAATATGTTAAATATTGACCACTGATGTCATTTGACAGAATTTGATGTGGTTAAAAATTTAATTATGTGAGTGGAACCTTTGTTGATACATATAAATCTTCAAAGGCAGAGAAATCTAGTGCCTTAGTTTGTAGGGTTATCTGAGGATTTATAGAGGAACCATACCAAGGATTATCAATTATAGAATCCTATAAGATTCATTGTTATTCTTAACTTAATTCATGTATATTATCTTTGTTGATACCATCTTTACCCATCTCTTCTGATCAGTATCGACGAGGTTGATATTGATCTATATGTTTCATTTATACAGTGATCTGTTTGAACATGAGATTTGATCAAGAATACACTATGATCAAATAAAATTTCTATTTTATGAGTTTTATAGATATATTAACATATGTCATAAAAGATGTGGGATTGGGATTATAATATGTTGATTCATGGGTGGAAGATTTTCACCAATGAGGCTTGGAGTTTCTTGAAATTGTAACTCAAGAATGTATTATTATAGGTTGGGGAGTTTATAAAATCCCGCATCAAAAAAAAGTATGTGTTTAAAATAAATTTCAAAATTTTTTATGCCTTTTAAAGTAATTTAAACATTTGAGGTATTGTTTGGTTCTTGAGGGTCTATTTTGAGGGAATAAGTCAGGTGTTGTGACATCTATCGTTTAATTGAGTCTAATGTATTCCCAATTGACTGGTATTTGTACGTAGTGAATATGGAAAGGTAGGAAGTGGATCTATCTTAGCCACAAGGTGTCCAGTCACTATAGATCATGTACTCCAAGCCCACTCTATATATGGAAATTAGCTGGATGGTAGTTGGACGGTTCTTGCTTGTTCTTTTAACAAAAATTTGTTAATTAGTTAATCAATTAAAATTAACAATAAATGAGAATTTTTCCTATGTTCTACCCCATTTATAGTTCATACCCTACTTATATTCTCTCTCTTTATTCCCCATGAAGTTGTGGTTTTCCTTTTTTCTCTCTTTGATTACAGTGTTTTCTGTTTCAAGGGGTCATAATTGGTGAGGTTATGAATCATGTCCCATTTATTAACAATTTCTTTTATTGGTTTCCTAGTAATCATTATTTATGGATAAAATAAGGGTTTCCTATATATTTCATAATTTATATCATTTGTGGTGCAATAATTAGGTGATTTCCATCATGAAAGACCTTTCAAGACTAAGAGAGGTGGTACCCTACATTCTTATTTTCATTTACTTGCATTGGATTCGTAAAATGAATTTTGAGATGTTACATTTTGAAAGAAATCCCTTGAATAAATTCTAAGATTGATACATTGTTTCATATAGACCGAGTCAAGATGATTTACCCAATAATTAATCCTTCATAATCCATTTACGGTTTTTTGGGTTATTGATGACTTGGAAATTGTAATATCCTAATGTGTAATGGCAGCATCATACATATGATAAGAAATGATACTTGTGGTTATACCATGGGATTCACATGAAGTGTCATAGGGAAATCCTTGGTAGGAAACTAATTGTAACATTTATAGGATAGGGAGGAGATGTTGAAGTCTTGAAATAAGAGTGGTGTAATATCTTAATAGAGTGTACACTTCAATGTTTCAAATAATTATAAATCTTATATTTTTTCCTATAAATAATAATACTTTCATTATTGTGATTGATTGGTAGTACTATGAATTGCATTTTGATATTGGTGGTAAATCTTACACCTATATCTAGTAAGAAGTATTGTATCATCCACCTTGGGATAAAGTATTTGTATTGTATCCTCCACTAAATTATCTTCCTTATTAGTAAAGTGACATGAAATATCCTATTGGGAAACCACCTAGGTCGGTAGTAAATCGAGTGTTCAAACCTAAGCCCACAAAAATAGGGTAGGGGCTGCTGATATGATTCAAGAAGTCATAACACACATATGGGAGGCCATATATAACAAGCTTTAAATCATCCCCCCATCTATATAAAAACTTTTATATAACAATACAAGGCCAAAAATAAAGAAACCCACTAAAATATATCATGAATGTTCAAGAAAAATATAAGAACATTATTCTATATCTTAATATCTATAAATGAGAATAAAAAAATTCCAACTCCCCACTCTATATGACTAACCCAAAATTATTTTCTATAATTATGATTATTTATTAGATCTATTTGATCATTTGCGATATTTTACTTAACCCAAGAGTAGGTAGGCTTGGCTACAGTCATGTATATTTGTGAAACCCTAATAATGTTTTGTGTTTGTTTAAAAAATAGTAGTGTGTGATTTTTCTTGAATACCATGTATTTTTATTGTTAAATATGTGATATAATGGTTATCTAAATTCCATTGTGGTAATTTTAGAGATATTTCACTATAGTGACATCCCATTAAGAATGAGGATGGTGGTGATAAGGATTCCCCATTAGCGGTGGATCCAAAGATTCTTGTTTTTCTTATTCTTCATATAGATTTGATTCATAGAGAGGTCCTATGTAAGGTGTTTCAGTCTCTCAGATATGTGGCACTGGGTGTTGGGAAAATATTTTAGACTTGAATCATGAGTTCTAGATACAACATCTATTTCCCTTTATGAGTGTGGTCACACCCTAGGATTCCATGTTCTGGATAGAGTAATTTAATACAATATTGGATCATATAAAACCCCCCATGATAGAATGATGATAATTTCTACCTATATGATTTGAAACCCAATTAATTACTAGAGGTAGATTCAATTTTAGGAAGACTGGTATATTCAGATATCCTAGAAGTACTTTCTTTATCACTTATTGGATAATTTCTTTCCAGATAACCTGAGGATTGAAAAAGATAATATGACAATGAAAGTGGTTTTGGTGGTATATAAATGATATATTATTCCTCCTAAATAATGGTGGAGTTATGATTTTAAACTACATTGACTTGATATGAGACTTCTAGAGTCAACATTTTTTATGATAACCTAAATCACTCTATATAGTAAAAAGATAATATCTTTTAATTTTTGTATTTAGTCATGTTTTTCAATCATAATTTTAATATAGAGAAGGAATACACAAGGTTTATATCATTTTCCTAGAATATACTCTCTTTTGGGTTTTGGAGTGGGTCATTGGTTAGTAAGCAGTGAATGTCTGAAGAATTACTCTAGGTAAGAGATAGGTTAAGCTAGTGGGGTAGGGGTATAATGTTCCCTATAAGAGGGAGATCTTTTTTCGGGTGTAATATTTGTTTTTATCAAGGATATATAAGATCTAATTGTTATTTCCAATAGAAATTACACACCTATGATGAGATTGATCATCTACAAAGGCATTGTGTATTACATCATGGTTGGCTTGTGTGTATAGATCTAGTCAGACATGGAGACAAATTTGGGCTAGAAGCATAGTAGTACTCTTTTAATTGGATATCCTTTATTTATTAGGGTTATATTTAGGAGGAGTACCTAGGGTTAATTCAAATAGTTCTAGTAGGGTGATGTCTCATAGAGGAGTCGGGCGATGAGAGTTTTTGGTCAGGATTTAGGCCAACTTCATGCAATGAAGTTATCTCCTTCAGGGAAGAGTGGTGATCCATCAATAGTTTGATATATGATTCCTTTAAAATTTACACTAGATTTATTTTAATTTATAAGAATTTTTTAGACCTAGCCATTATTACTCATGTATTAATTAATATTGGGCTTACTATATATTATCAAAATTTGTTGATGACTGCTAAGAAACCTAGTATAGTGTGATTAGAAGGTATCTAGATATATTTCTAATCAATTTTAATTATGATTTTATGTGGACTTATTAAATAAGAAATAATTATATATTTTTATTGATTTTATGTGATCCTTGGATGGATTGGTTGACATGATATCAATAACACATTGATTTCCATCACCAGTATGTATCTATCATATCTATAGAAGGTAGTTGTTATATCGGTGTCAGTTAGTGGGATTTTCAAATAGGTCATTTGGTAACTACCCATAAATAATTGTCTGATATTACTACCTAGATAACTAGAATTTTGTAAGATATTAAATTACCCACAAGATTATATTTCTTTCTATTTTTTATCTGTTTTAGGATTTTTTTCTTAAGGATTTCAAGGGGGTTTTCCTAAGAAAGTGTTCAAGATGATGTTAAATATTATTATAGAAACAGGGTTTATATATATTTTTCCTTATAGTATAGATATTATAGTGATTTTAGTGATGAATTATCATTTTATGATCTATAATTGAATGGTTATATTATCCAAATAATTTCCCTATTACATGGCCCTACACTATTTGGTAGGAAGCTAAACAGGTCATTATAGTTTTTTATTTTTTATCTTAGAAGGATTGACCATTTAGTAATTGAGAAACGATATCCACTTCCTCATATTTACAACCTATATTAGTGATTTCCATGTAAGGACCCTATTCACTGAGATTCACTATGACATTTCAGAGTATTAGGAAAGAGTGAACCCTAAATTTCTAATTATTACATCATCACTCTATAAGAGTATGATGTAAGAATAGTTATCGAACATGGATTCAATATTGATGAGAAAAAATATATATATTTTTCAGTGTCTAAATGATTGGTCTATGGATTCCATGTGATGAAAATTCACTACTCTATTGACATAGAGTATGAAATTTCCTAATATTTAATGGAAAACAATGATCAATAAGGCGAATTTCTACTTATTTGAAAATACTAGGATCATCATATGGTTTATTAAACTAATATTAGTTAGAAAAAAAAACTTTATAATGTGATTGGTTTGTGGGGATATATCCAAGTATTTGATCATGAATGTGGTAATAAATTATGGGAATTTCCCAATTTTAGTTTTGAAAAATTATAAAATATATATGATTGATTATAAATGGTAAACAATTCATTTTTTTGTTTTATATGTGGTACATCATACACCTAAGAGATTTTGGATGAACCTATTCTACGTATATCTAGTAATAGGGTGGTGTATAATAGATTATTTGGTGTGATATTGTTAGGGCATCATTCTCATAAATAGTTTCCTTGGTTATAAAGCGATGTGACCAAGCCCACTCGGACCCGACTTATCTTCAGAGTAAATAGAGTGTGCCTCCCCAAGACCACAATGAATTAGCTAGAGGTAGGTGATAAGCACTAATAAGGAAAAATATACATATGGTAATCCTTATCCTATTAATCTATAATAATCCATAAATTTCTAGGAAAGAAAATATATAATATTGAGAGAATAAAAAAGGGAACCAAATAATTCACATCATGCAACTACCCAAGAAAAATATCCAATCAATGCAGTGAAACTAAAAATTTGTAAATAAATAAAAACTAAAATCTGAACATCCCACATCAAAGACCATCCTCGAATAATTAAAATAGAAACCCATTTTTTTATGGAATGAGAACTACAAGAAACAATCACTACTATTAATCAACACCACCAAACTCCACTAACAATTAGATCCACCTTCTCAAATTTCTACTTAAATTATCTCTCTAAATTCTAATTGTGTGTTTTATTTAGGGATTAAACTATTGTGCGATCGAATCCCATACAAGGGTGAGTAAAAATATACCCAGTAGGATTCCCGAAAATATGGGTGGTTATTATAAATAAAATAATTATCTAAATAATTAATCCAAGGAGTCATAAATATAAATAGTTACTCAGACTAAATTACGTTATATATACACATAGTTTATATCTATTATTTATATGTAAATGCACATAATAAATTAAGATCATCGTTACCCCAGCCCACTAACTTCTAAAACATCAAAGCCAACTCTTTATAATAGTACAAGGACTTTGTATCCTCATGTAATAAATATATCAATCAAAAGAGTTACTAACCACTATAGAGGACCACTTAGATAAATACAATGGAGGATAAAAACCATGTATAGAGAATCAATTGCAAACCTATAATAGTATATTGACACCATATGTGGAGATTAGTCCTTAACTAGGGATTTTTCTCTTTTTCCTATGTATATAGGTTTTTAGTTGTATTTTATTATTTTTATATTTTTATTCGTCATATGAATTATATAAATTATTTTATTCCTTTACTAATGGGTATATTACTAATATATATTCATTATTGGGGATTTTTTGGGTGATTTTGAACTTATAAGTTAATGCATCCAATATGTGTGTTGTACCTTTGTAGTTCTTATTACCAACACATGGATTATTAGAGATAAGATTTGATTTTAACACTTATTCTATTTCTAACCCAATAGAGGTCCCAGTGAGATAGTTCATTTCACTAATTGTCTACTTGATATTATTAATGATGTTTCATCTACCACATGGTATATATGAGTTAGAATTATTCCATCAACGTGATATTTATCTTAGTGGTACATAATCGGTATGGGGGCTGGTACTAGTGGTTCTTAATTCACTAATAAGTATTTTTTACTGGGTACTCATACTCTTATAAATTTGTAATGGTGGAGTAGTATCAACCTAGGAATTTATTCTAGTTGTAAATAGACCACCTTAAAAATTACATCAGTGGTATATCATCGTCCTTGAGGTGTAATTTTTGGTTGTTCATTTTCCACCTGTAGTGTGTTGTATTGGTGGTGTGTCATCAAATTGTGATATATATTTGCAATATATAATCCACTGATTTTATGAAATAGGAATGTATCATATACCTAGGAGAAACTGATATCTCATTCATCATGAGAGTCCTTATTCTCCCTTTGTGTTGGATTAGTAACGGATAGTTCAACAGGATGAGTAATAACAATGATGTGTTGTTCACTAATAATATTTGAGGGTGATAGAAAATTCAATTTTATTATTAGATGAGAAGTGATATGTTTTTCATATTATATTTTTCTTATACCATGGGTTACCATCTTATTTTTCAACTATCCAATGTTGGAATAGTCACATGTGGTTTTGATTTTAGGCACTCCATAGGGTAACTGTTTATTATTTACATTCTTTATTATCTCTATATATTAATCATAGAAATGTATTTATTAGAAATTTTAAATATGTAATTGGTGGTATCCTATTGAGTTATACTCTCTCCACCAATTACATGTCAACACTTTACAAAATTCAATATCCTGTAGAAGTTTAGGTTGCATAGTTATGTTATGTAGTGACCAATTTCAATCAAAGTGGAAGTGAACTAGATCAAAGATGTTATACTGGGATTGTAAAATTTATCTATGATCTATTAATTCTTAGAAAATCCTCATTGATTAAACACTTTTATCACCTTCATTTCATCATCTATTTCATAGTCACATTCATAAATTCATTATCTATAGCACATTATTTCATAATGAAAATAAATTTTTTTATAATTATTATCTATATATTTGTGAAAAATAAACTTCAATGTAAATAAACTTTATCACCTTACAACTAAAAATGTTTCACATTCTCCAAGTTCCTAAAAATTTTTATACAACCCTTTTCATATATAATACACTCATAAAATAGAATAATTAAATTATTTATTTTATTTCCAAATATCACCCCGAATACTAATATTATTGTTAAAAAACAATAATACTCTCATTGGTTAACATGAGTAATATTAACGTCCCTTTCCAGAATTCTGATCACAACATCTATCCTAAAAATGATAATATAAATTTTTTTATCTTTCTATGGCTCAATATCTAATGAATATCTATTAACATGATATATTTAATGTTGATATTCATCAAACCTAGCTCATAAATTCCACATCCAAAATATAAATTTATTTTTTTCATCATAATTGGTGTTTCAAATTAAAAAATAATAATTATTCCCTCAAATTCTACTCATAATGATGGTTTGTAAGGTGTTATAAAAATATTTCCTGGGTTGAGTTATATTCAATCCCAACACCCAACATTCTAAAATTCCCAAAAAATACCTCAGATCATCATGGATTCCCTTAAATTTATCTATAATTTAATCCTTCAGAAAACTCATGGAAATAATTTATTCATTTATTTTAATTTCAAATTATACAAAAAATATTCATTTCTTAACAATAATAATAATATTTAAATTACTATTAGGATTATTTTTATTATTTTTATACTAATATATATATATATATAATGGGGTATATTAATTAGAACGCATTTTATCCTTTCCCCTTGATTTTATCCCCTATGATCTAGCCTACCACTAATAGCGACCTGCATTTTATAGGCAATACATTGTATATATATTTTTTCATTTTAGTGTTTTTCGTAGGTGTTTTTTATTTCTTTGGTCAATATTCACCATCGACCACCACACATATAACTAGACCATCTCTAAATTTTATGACACTCCTAGTACTGACTATTTTTAGAACCATGAATCCAAATTGGATCTCCAATTTATCAAAATTATCCATTGAGGCCACTAAATTCTACATAGACTTCAGTTCATCCCAACAAATTCTCTCTAAATTATTTTCTATGGACATCAAATTATTCACTTCTTTAAATCATTAAAAATATATCCTTGTCATTTCTTATTTCAGGTGCTTGTCAACTAGTATATTAAAAAAATACATTTAGATATAAAAATAGATTATAATTGAAAAAACTGATTAAATTGACATGGATTTGGGTTTTGGTCAAATAACCAATCCTCAAATCTATAATTCTGCTACATTCATCTCCCTACCACATTTTTCAAAGCTCTAATAACTCTCAATGGTATATAGATAATGAGTGCTAGAGAGATATTGAGAATAGAGAGAGGATATGGGATTGAATTATTTCATTCCAAAACACATATTCGAAATAAATATCCCCTTTAGAGAATAAATAATACAATCTAGTTCCTAGTAGGAGGAATCGTTTTAATGATAATAACATTTTCACTTATATAATTTTGATTGAGGCCAAAACTCATAAAAACACTAAAACCATCTCATAGTTCCCCCAAAAAATGATCATTGGGGCCATTGTAATAAACATAGGTATCACAAAATCCAATGGAATAAGAATCTGTTCCACCTGATGAATGGATATTGCATAATTCTTAATTTCTAAAACAAGATATGGATTATAATATATATATTTATATATATATATATATATATTTATATATATATATATATATATATTTCAATTTATAAATAGCGTACCATTTTGGTGATGTGACTTAATATTTTACAGAAAAATTATAACTATATAATCCAATGGTAGACACCTCATTATAGACTCAATGACATGGTCAGTTTCTCAAAATGGAACTCCATTCTGGACTAATATCATGTTTTACCCTTATAAAGAAATAATTATTGAATTTTAGATTAAATATTATATAACTATCAATATACCTACTGAGCCACTTCATTCAAAGTTAAATGAGTTCTAATTATCCAATGAAATTAAAATGGGATTAAATATTTGATCATGGGTAAAATATTCCGGGATGGAAACCAATATTTTTTTTAAAAATGTATAATGGTTTGAAGTCTATGTATCTTGTCAAAAATAGGTAACAGGAAATCAATATGAAACCCGCACCAACAATATACCATTGAAATATTTTATGTAAATCTAGTGGTATATTTAGGGGTTTATCTAGTATAGTTAACAAATTTTTTCCTTCATGAGTGAGATCATTATCTTCCAAAGAAATACATAATATTGAAACCATCACAAGTCATCAAAAAAAAATTCATGATGAAATTCAATTAACCATAACTCAAATTCACACTTTAGGATGACATTTTTATATTTTATTCATGTAATATATGTTCTAAATAATAAATAACTAACAAAAATAAATACCTATTTTGTTACATTATATATTCATATGTTCAAAAAATCATTTAAGAATATAATAGATAATCCTTACACAAGAATCAATATAATCGTAACTAATATGATAGAACACCATAAACCCCTTCTGTTTACTATATATTTAAGGATGATTTTTAAAACTAATTTTATAATTTATGATTTTTATGATATCTCCTTGTAAAAAACTAGTAAATCCTATTACCATTTTTTTAAGTTATCATTTACAAGTAATAATAGATTAATAATCTTATGGAAAGTGTCTTTAGTCCACTTATCTAAATATTTGTACAAAATATTCAAAATTCATAACCTCACAACAACCAATGTAATGATAATAAGATCTTGTATTTTTAAATACACAAAACAATTATTTTATTTATGAAAAAATTATCATATAATGGTTCTATTTAAAATTTTCAATAATATTATAAAGTATAAAATTTAAAACTTTTATATTAATATCCTTCTTTACCAACACATCCTAAAATAATTTTTAATATAAAGTGACACTGAAATTAAATTATAAAGTGACATTCGTTTATTTTTTAAAATTTATAATTTATATGATTAATCATACTCCCATGCACTTTATAGAAATTATATTTTCACCAAAATACATTACAAAAACACAAAATCTTTTTAAGGAAATAAAATTTAATTCCTTTTGTGAGAATATTTAAAAAATAAACAATTAATTGGTATATTTTTTATTGAAGTATAAGTGTTTAGTGAAATATCCCATGAAATTAATTCTTTATTCATTAAAATATACTAATGGTATGTGTGAGTAAATATTTTGTTAATATTTTGACAAATAATTTTTATGAAAAAATTTCAATCCAAATAAGATATATTTTATCCTTTATTATCAAATTATTTTAGAAATTTGGTTGTATATGTAATCATGTGTTTAAAGATCATTATCTTATTTTATTAAAAAAATATGTTCCTTTTAAAATCAAACAATTTATATAAAGGGGAAAGAATTTTAGATTCAATGTATAGAACATATTTAAAATAATCTAGGATTTGATATGGTCTGTTATGATCCATGTTATCAAAACCCAATTCATCATCACATAAATGAAATTATCAATATATATATATATAGGTAAATTAATCTTTACTTTTAAAAGCATGTTTATTTATATATTTTAGAATATTTATAATTAGTATCATATTCCTTCCAAAATATAATACATATTTCAATAATATTTTTTAGACAATCTAAGGAGTTTCCTTAAAAAATTATAGTAATTGGAAAAATTTTATATATAGTATCTAGGATCACTATAATGGAATCATTTTACATCACTTAATACCCAATCCTCCACACCCACCCATTTTAGTTTCAAATATTCTAGTTATATTTCTCCATGAAAAATATTTTTTATCATGAATTTTTTTACCATTTAATTATTATATCTCCATCATGGAAGTTTTTCATAGAAATAGAAAGTATTAATTAATGATAATAAACATACTGATATTATTGGGTAATTTTCTATTTGAATAATTCATTTTTTACATCATAATTAACTATAAAAACTATTTCGATAATAATTTAAAATTGAAGCCCATGGCTAGATCAATCTTGAGAGATGCATTACTATATATTAAAGTCATTAATTTACCAAATCATATTGAGAATATGATTTCATAATAATGTACCATCTGTTATCTTATAGAATAATGTGCTTTAAAAACATCATATTTCTCATGTATAGACCAATCATAATATATCCCCTTCAAGTTTTCTATTATACAAGATGTGCCTATATTATCATATTTCAAATAATTATTTGGATCAATTAAAATAATAATCAATGTATAGATGGCATAGGAGTCTTTATTTTTATTATCATAAGAAACAATCCATTCTTTACTAGCTTCATCAATAGGTCTCCTATCATAATTTCTTCTATCAAAAATATTAAAATTTCATTCATTCTCATGATAAATTCTCAAATTATTATAGTAGTCTAAAAATATTCTTCTATTAATCATATATTTTTCAATAAATGTTCTTCATGTCCATGCATAGGATGATTTCATATTAATCTATATTAATTATTTTTTGGAAGGAATTCCATGTTTTATATTTATATAATATGTCCATTTTATAATGGTATCCTAATAAAATAATGATACATGTTAAATTTTTATCATCAATTTTAGTGGGATAAGAGTAGAATTCCTAGATTCAACTAACAGAATACATTCCCTAATATAGTAAAAATGATTTCTCTTGAAATATTTCAAAATAATTAAATAATTTTTTAAGATAAAAAGGTTATTTATCAAATTATTTATAATGATAGAAAAATTTGGGTCTCTCTAAATAGATTGAGGTTGAGGGACTTCTATTTTGGTTGGATTTTTATAAATATTGGTGACATGTTCAATTTATTAGCATATTTTATTGAATTAATAATAAAAAATTTATTACATAAAACCAAATTTCCCCATATAACACTATATTTCTCAAATTTAAAGGATATTTCCATAATCCATGGATCATATATACCCAATAGGTATGAAGAGGATATCAAAGGTAAAATCTTGGTAGAAGATTCAATCTAACTAAATTTTATGGTTTCTTGGATCTAATCCTTTATTATTTATATAAATTTTATTCCTCTAAAACCTCTATATTTTTCCTATAGTCTAAATAGATTATTCACAATCCATAATATATATATATATATATATGTGGTTATATTTATATCTTAAACTAGTGAATAGGATAGAAAATTTGGATTGTATTGGTGAAATTAGATTTATGGATCTTTAGGAAATCATGATGGAATTTTATATTTATAAAATATTTCACTTGATTTATGAGGCTCAAACCGTAGATACAAAATCTAAGACATACTTATGTTTTTTTATTCAAATAAATGTTTCTAATGACTTTTTGTTTGTTATTTTTGTGTATGAAATTTTATATATGTCCAAGAGATAAGAAATATGTATATATTAGAATTATTTTTTAATTAAAATAAATCAATGAAAATTTTTAATTCAAGAAATATATCTAATTATAGGTCTTTTCAATACATGAATAATGAGATATTTTTTATGTCAATGGAGAATAGAGTTTTTAAGTAATATCATAGAGAATTTTCACTCTAGTTGAACTTTCCCCTGATAATTAGTTCCCTTAATGAACAATTAACAAGCTAGATTTGAAAAAAAAACATATTTTTGTAGATAAGTTGATGTTATAAATTTTTTTAGAGATTGGGGTTCAATAATTCTCAATGAAATCATTATGTGTAAAAAATAACTAGGGATGGAGGGAGTGGTTATGGATTTTGGGGAACTAGATATTACACATCTGGGGGATATCTCACAAGATAGTAATAAAAAAGTTTCATTCTACACTATTCCATACCCCATTAGAGAGAATTATAATTTTATTTTGATCTATAAATTACATGGTGAAAATAATGAGGTGTCACTAGGGATGAGTTTTATATGAATTAATACACAGAATTTTTTTTTTCTATATTATTAAAATTATTTGGGATAATCATGTGTGACCACATCAGCCACATAAGTGCATGCTCTCCCTAGATTAGCATTATCTAATCAATTTTATTGGATGGTTTCCCATGTTGAAAGATAATATCATACAACTTATATGATATCTAACACCCCCAGAAACATGATAGGTTCCAAGTGACAAACCTCCATAGATGAAAGTCTCTCTCATTCATGAAGGTGGATAGGGGGTGTCTCCTACCCGATAAAATTTTCCTAGTCTCATATTTTCATCTCGTACCATTTAGTACCTATCTTGGACCATTTTTTGGCCAATATGAAGATTAATTTATGTAATAGTCAATTAAAATTAGATTTTAAATTGATAAATCATTCAAATTAGTTCCAAATATTAAGGGACTCCATCCTCAATAGTGTAGATGACCATGGAACATACATTAGTTGACATCATTGAAAATGTAATGAGTTTTAAAATAAATTAGAAATATAAAACTAATTATTAAGTATGCATTAATTTTATGATAATATTAATTAGTCGTAATATTAACATGAAATTATTATTTTATATGTTTCCAAATTAATTAAAAGGTATCAAGTGATATATGTATTGTTAATGGATGAAATATTTATGACTCATAAACCTAAATTACTCTATTTATGATGTGAAATTTTTGATTTCCTTATAGAAATATTTAAACAGAAAACCATTTTATATTTTTATGTAGTTGATCAAAATACATCATCAATGTCTATCATTCATAATCACTTCATTCCAACCCCTTCTATTGACATGGTATTTACTGATGTTTCATAATCTTGTTCACAGTCTCCCTCCATTGTTCTACATGAAATTGTTGATGGCCATAATGATGGGGACTAACCGTAGAAACTTTTACAACATGAGGTCAGTGACTCTTACCCCAAAAGATATACCCTGAGGGATTGAGGTGGACAGTAATTCCCTTGGTGTCTTTCTATTTCAAACAAACACTTATACTGAGAGTGTTATATAGAAAACTACACTACAAAGATGATTATTTCCTCTAGAAATTAGATATATGATTACAACCCTAGATACATGTAACTCCTCTTATGACTAGGAATATAATTATATTAATATGGAAGTGTATTTACACTATCAATCCATAGATAGATATATATTAGTAAATTCTCCAACATCCATCTTGGTTCATTGAGGTTGAAGTAGGGTATAGAGAATACATCAATATGAAATTAAATATTGGGTTTAAGTTATCCCCTATTAAATGTAAAGTGTTATAAATGTGATATAAGGTTAGAGGTGGGGGACTTATTCACAATCTTATAAATGATTATTATTATATGTATATTCATATTTAGTCATGATCTTAATTAAATATTTTTTTATTGCATACTTTTTATTATTACAATTCAATCTATTTCCCTTGATAACCCTACATAAAATTACTTCTCACCCCTATATACAATATAATGATATATAATTTCTATAAATGATGAACTAAAGGAGAATATTAGGGAATCTTGAGAGTAGTGGTAATATGAATTGTTATGTTGGAGCATCTCACAGTAATCGAACCCTTACTAGAGTTTTCATAGGGTCAGATTTGAATGTTTCTAGAAAAATTTTACATAACAATATTTAAATTGGTGGGGTATAGGTGTTCTATGGATTGAGTTATTTATATATCATACAACATTTATTAGTATATATATAAATTATTCACATAATTATACACTTCAATTTTAGTGGGTGTTTTGGTGTCTATTATGGGTAATGCCTTGTATTTCATTGTAGATGCCTTGGCACTAGTCACTAGCCCATAACTAACAGAGGATGGTTTGGAATGTTTACTAATAATTGAGATATGGCCTAATTAATTTTTATGAGATTATTGGATCAAGTATAAATTAGATTAATTTTTTGTATTCCATAGTTTAATCTAAATGAACAAAAATAAAATAACTTCCATCTATTTAGCCACAATAATTATCTTATGGAACGATGTGGTGGGATACTTAATCCTATTAGTTACACTTTCTAATGAATAAACCATGGTATCCTTTATCTGATGAAATCCTAGGTACATTTATGAGGTATATATACACTATGTAATATTCTAGTATTATTATTTTTCTTATTATGGTTTTGGGTAGAAATATTAAATTTAATATCAAATACCATTTTAATGTATCTAAATACATGTAAAAAATTATTTCATATATAATTAGGATATATTAATTATGTAAGAGATGTTTGGGATGAGTTTGAGTTGTATGGGTCAGAAAAATAGGAATAAATGATAGTTTCATAGAGGTATACAGTTCCCCTTGATCACCTAAGGCCTTGTGACAGGTGGGAGATGATACGGAACTCTATGTGCCTATTTAGGACTGCCCAAATATTGGGATAGTAGTATATGATTAAATTTCATATCATTTCACACTCACTCATTTCCTTAGGAGGTCATTATCTTGTTTTTTTTGTAATGATTCTAATAGGTAGGAATAGATCAAGCTATAGGATATAGAGATTTCATTATTATTTCTATGATCACCACTATAGTATTGAGTGAGAGTGTTAGTAATCTCACTCTAGTCCATAAATATTCAATGGTGGCCCATAATGTATGGGAACTATAATAATTTTTATAATACATGAGGGGAGTTTCATAAAGTATTTTCACTAGAGATATTATCCATAACCATTGTGAATAATCGTATTAAGGATCTATTTCCAATCAAGTAGAGATATTATTCGGTTTGATATTGTGGTACCCAATTTTTTTGTATGGTTTTATTCTCATGTTATATGATGTTGAGGGATGTGTTGACGAATTTGAATTTTTTAATATGTACTCGACCATAGATCTATTAGAATATCAAAATTTTAAACCTATAAACATTTGGTGATTTAAAATAGAACACATTTATTGGAAAGAGAGGGTTCTAGAGGAGTGGAGATATTCTAGGTATATGTTATGGAACTGGAGGCAGTGGTAATAATTTTGATCCATGGTGTTCTCTAAGTAGGTATTCTGCATTGAGACTATCATTATTTGGAGGATAATAGTGGTCATAGAAATATTTTTAATAGTATAATGCACCATCCCAGTAATCAGGTGTGTGTGTTTCTCATACAACCTAAGGGATAGTTCCAAGTTATGTTTTATGCTTAACATGTATAGGAAGGGGTCATATGAGTATAGAAATTAAAGAAATATGGTCTGGATATCTTGGTATCATGATAGAGGATGGATCAATGTGTCTTGGTCTGTAATATTGACCCTAGCTTCAGAAGGAAATCAAAAGAGGAGGTTAGTTTATCGAGGGATACACTATAGCTGTTTGAGTACCATCATATGTCACTCCCCATCCCCCACTCAATCTGAGTGGACTGTAGTGTGGAAATAGAAGACTTTATGGTCAACAAATTGTAGTGTGAAGGAATTAGGGAAGAGGTTTTTAATATTAGGGGAAGATGTATCATGATGACGTAGAATATGTCAAGGAGGCCTATGGAAACTGAGGTAGTTTGATTTAAAATAAATGTTTTCTCCAAATTTTCTATTTATCTATTAGATAATGGTTCTACTCATTCCATTATCACCATTATTCTCATGATTGAACTCCATATCATTTTTCTAACAATAAAAACCCTAAAACATATTAAACATGATAAGTGGGAATCCCAACATCATAGAATATTTCCAAGGATTATTTATATCTCTTACATTTGTTTGGATAATGTGGGATATAATATGATTAAAGATGCATCTATATGATGTCATTATTTTTATTGAATGCTTGGATTCTATGAAATATTTCATTGAATATTTATATTATGGGATCACATATAGTGGTATCCACAAACAACTACGCGGTTTTATTTGTTATAATTCCTTTTAAATTAACATAAGAAATCAATGTGGGTAGATCATCACCATATAATTCATGAATGTTACCCCAAGTGGCACTAATGTGGATATCTGGGACCAACATATAGTTATAAGAGAGTATATTGATGTATACCCCAAGGTGCTAATTATATTTATACATAGGTAATAGGTTAAATGTTTTAAAAACTTTTTAATAGGAAGTGTGCCAATATCCATGGCACCATATCATATAACATACCCTGATCTCTATGATTTTAGGATGAAGATATATCAGTCTAAATGGAGAAGATTTAATTTTCCCAAATGATTCAATACAGGCTTCCCCTATTTTCTTCACCAAGAATATTGATGGGAGACCAAATATATCTATTGACTACTAATGGATAAACCATACGACTATTAAGAATAAATATCCTCTAATCCACATTGATAACATGTTCAATTAAGTAAGAGGGGGTTGAGACTTCTATAAAATTGTTCTTTGATCATGTTATCATAAGTTGCATGTTTGCAATAAATATATATATATAATATGAAATTATGGTATAGGTATTAGAACTATGAGTTCATTATAATTCCCTTTGGAGTGAAAAATTCTCCCATGGTGTTCATGTTATTCCTGATCCATGTTTTCTAGCTAAACCAAGAAAGATTAATAGTGGTAATCATAATTTATATATTGGTTCATTACTGATATGTGTAGGATCTTGCATACCACGTGATGTTAGTGATAAATACCCATTGATGTCATCATCTATTCGAGATTCTATCAAAATGTGAGATATGATTCATTAGGTTAATTTCCATGTCCATGTTATTTTGGAGGAAGGATTTATGGTTGACCTGAAAATGGTAGAGGTAATTTTGTCTTGGGAACCAACGCTAAGTGTGTCTCAAGTTAGGATATTCTTTGAGTTGGCCATGTGATACTGAAAGTTTTTCCAAAAATTCTCATGGATTTTCACCCCTTTTCTTTCCTTGATGATTAAGGGGAAGGATTTTAAATGGATAGAGTAGTGTTAAATATCCATTGATCATTTGAATTAGAATCTTACCATTTCACTAGTTTTTTATATCTCCAGTTGATTTGATTTCATATGAGTAGTGTTTCAATTTTTCTCATCGAAACCTAGGCTATGAGGTGATACAAGATCACACCATTGTTTCCTATATATCATGGTATTTTCAAACTCTTAAGAATTATAATTCTACACATTACTCAAAGTTAGTGGTAGTATTTCTCATTAAAGTCTTATACACATTACATACAAGGATATTTTTTCCATTTAAACTAATCAAATGTTTCTAGTGTATGTTTTCACTCAATGTGACATGAAGCTATGATAGGGATATTGGGTAGATTTCCCTTAGTGGTATCATTTCAAGATATCAGATACACTTGGAAATATGAATATGGTAACCAATACATTGAGTCAAAATACCTATTTTGATATGATTCTAGTGAAGTATGGTATATGGAGTGACATGATGTAGTTAATTTTGATGAAACAATATGATTAAAATATTCATGGATGAGGTTTCCTATTTTAATAGATAGTGATCTATACCATGATGCGGTGAGTTATTGATGCTCATTTGGGTGATTATTATTTTATGTTTTGGCATGATAACATTGTCTATGATGAAGTAATAGAGGGTTGAACTGATTATAGGGAGTGTTTTATCCTATTTCAGGTAAATCCACTGGTTCTTATGGAATTGAGCAAGGAGGTTTTGTGGGAAATCCACCATCCCCCTTGGTATTCCAATCTATAATGGGGATGATTTATCAAGACATGGAGATGATGAGATCTTGGTCAAACTTAGATCTGAATGTAATAGATTTTTTGTTTTTATTCCTGACCTAATAAATGGTGAAGGTAAATAATCAATTCTGAGATAACATTTTTCATCCACTCGATATTTTAGAGTGGAAGTATAATCAAAACTCGTTGACATTTTCATGGTTCTAATAAAAATCTCTAGAGGGTTTTATATTGTGTTGGTAATTTTTGAATGGCTCATGATGTCTATAAAAATTATTTGTACTTTCTAGAAGACTCTAGTGGATATCCTAGTTAAGTGGTATGTTGATAAAATTTTTAAGCTCCATAGGGCACCTATAGCTGTAATCTCAGACTGGTATTAACAATTCACTTCGATGCAACTATGGGGATTGAATAAGAACATTAGTTATATCCTTTTATATTGTACTACCTTACATCCCTAGAATGATGAATAACTGAAGAGTACCATCTAAATGATAAAGGAAATGATGAGAACAATTATTTTGTATTTCATAGTTTAACTTATAGTACAATCCATTGGAATAGTTATTACAATAAATTTTTTTACGTTACTATTAGAATGGATCCATTTGAGGACCTATACAGGTGTCCTTATAGATATCCTATACACCGGACTAAGGTTGGGGAGGTAACATCTTTGGGTCCTGATATTATGTAGAGTATGATATATGTTGATCAATTGATATAGGGGAATATGAGGACCACTCAGTGTAGGTGGAAGTATTATAATTATCACCAAAGTAGGACCTTAGAGTTCTATGTGGTATACTATGTGTTTTTAATTTTTTTTATATGGAGGAATGTATAGATTTAAAAAGTGTAGTAATTTTTCTTCATGGTTTATATATACTTCTCTGGTCAAGGAGTTAGTTGGTGATTTATATTCTCACTTGGACTATCTATCTAGGTTGGAGAATGTGTATAATGTGTCTCATGTATCCTATATTTAGAATTATATTCATGAACCAACGCATATCACAACATATTAATATATATAGAAGGATTTTATATTCAAGGAGATCCTTTAAGAGGAATATAATTACCCAAATAATGAGTTTTGTGGTCCAGGGAGAGAACCTGGGAGTGAGGGGAGGATACATAGTATCCCTACACCAACCTATTTACCAAAGCTACACATTAATATTTTCAATAGTTTTAAAATATTTCACTCCAATGATCAAATATATTAAGTTGTGGAGTATGTAATATCATAGGTTCCACCCAAGGTTATACTCTTCCAAATGCTCAAAATATGATTTCTCAATGTAAATTTTCAATATTATTAACTAATTTAAAAAATGTTAATGTAATTTAACCCATTAATAAAAATGAAAGAAAACTTATTGGACATTATAACCAGATTCTTGTTATAATGATTCAATTTTGTTTGGAGTTTTAGAATTCTTAGTTATAGGAGAAATTTTATTATGAAATTCATTATAAATATAAAATTATAATAAATGTTATTATGTAAAAACTAATTTCCCCCATATAATGACATATATCTCTAATTTTTTAATGGTTCATAATGAAAAAAAATTGTTTTACTCGGTTTAAGATGGATAAATTTGGTCAGTGGAGGAAAATCAAAGGAGTAGAAGCAATCCAAATGAAATGTATAGTTCCTTGTATCTCTTTATTTTTTATTTAAATAAATTTTATGCCTCTAAAATCTAATTATTCTACTTATAATCTAAATATATAATAAAAATATAGAAATTTAACATGTCAAAAAAGATTTTGAGATCAAAACATTGAATTTATTTCTCCTAAAATCTAATAAAGGGATTTTTATTAAAATATGGTAAGAATATAATATTTGCAAAACTTGTCTCCAAATTTTTCAAGCTAAATCCTTAAATTCCCAACCTATGAGTTTTTTCGTTCAATGTATCTCAATATACTGACACTATTTTTTATAATTTTGGGAATTTAATTTTAAAGGTAACCAATAGACTAGAAACTCAGTGATATTTGGGAAAAAATCAATTAACTATTATCAAGAAAGAATATTCTATAAATAAATTTTTGGGATCAATCATTTCAAAATAAACCTAATGAGACTAATGTGAGGATGATCAGACATATGGTATATGTGTTATGATATATAGTATTTTTATTCTTAATTTAATTTATCACTTAGAATTCATGCCATTAAATACTGAATTATCAGATAAATATTAAATTCTTGTAATTTTTTTATCAAGAAGATGCTACTGTAAAAATTTATAAAAAATTGGAATCTTTCCCACTTAAAGAAACCAGAGTAGACCATAGAGTTTGGCAGTGGTGGCAGGTGTGACAAGCACATTTGGTCCATTGAATTGGGCATAATGGATGATGATCACACCATATACCCCTCACATAGTTTTGGATTTTTTTTCTCACACAATCTATTTGTATTATTTATTATAGTCATTCAATGTAATGATTGAATGGAGTATATTACGATGGGTAATCAAAAATTCCATTTGTATGCATTTATTATCAATTGTGTAGGATCCTATGGTGTGCTGGGAAGGAAACCAAGGTATTACAGGAGACCAATGGGGTCAGATGACAAGGTTCATGGCCCAGGGAGGCAGGTCAAGACAAATAAAGACCCGAGTCTGGAGCCTCTCCACTATTTCCCCATACCTGGTTCGCCACATGACCTCAAGCGCATTACCCCAAATGCCAGTGGCAGCTGACTAGCAGTGAGGGCCTTGGTAAGTTATTGGGGAAACTATGCCCTCATTTGGTAAGGTATACAAGGTAAGGAAAACAACAGTCAATAGTGGAAGCAGTAACAACATACATAACTGTAACCAAACAGGGGAAGAATAAATATATAGCAATGATGATAATGATGCAGCAAGTACAAGTATCTAGGGAAAGTAGCAAACACAACAACGTACTGAAATAAAACTGAACACAAAGTACTAAAGAAACAGAAAATCCAGTAGCATCGCAAGCTGTAGCATGGTCCCATGCTCCCCATCTCCACAGCAAGTCAAACACCTGAAGTAGAAGGGCGCTTTCCCTTATCTATACCTACAACAACATATTCTACTTGGGCCCAAAAGTATGGCCCAAACTGGGTGTGAGACAAGATCCCAGTAGGCAACCACCTAAAGATCTGTTCCTAATAGTCAATGAATACATGGAAAGTAAAATACAGGAACAGTAAATAGGGAATACACAGCAGCTACAATTTATAGTCCATCATATAAACTACACATGTAAAAAGAAACAATCAACAAGTAAAAAAATGGGTAACCCCCTGGGTAGTTCTCACATCCTAACCCTTAAGTTTCAACCTATAAGTACTCGTAACCCCTTGGGAGGCACACACAGTCTCACCCCTCTAGTTCAGCTAAGGAATAAACTCTCTGGGGAAGCACTCACCTTCTAGGAAGTTTCCCAAGGTCTGTGTGAGTGAGTAAAAAACACACTAAAAGAACATGTGTTGGATTGTGGGGACAGTCATTAGTCTGATAAGAGACCCTAGTGAGTAATAGCCTATGGTGTGCTAGGAAGGAAACCAAGGTATTACAGGAGACCAATGGGGTCAGATGACAAGGTTCATGGCCTGGGGAGGTGGGTCATGACAAATGGTATCAGAGCCAATACCCATCCAGAAGTGCTTAGGCACTGCCTGGGTTTGAGTCCTGGAGTCCACAACGAGGGCGTTGTGCTTTAAAGGGGTGGATAATGTAACACCCCTGGAAAAGTGAGACTTATAAGGCTAAATGTTACTACCCCTATCAACAAGGTGCACCTTTCTTTTCGATACCTACCTGATTATAACTCCACAGTTAAGAATGCTTAGCCTGGAGTAGTAATCAGGATGGGTGATCTTCTAGGAAGCTTCCCAGGGTGTGTGTGAGTGAGGAAAAAATACACTGAAAGAACATGTGTTGGCCTGTGCAGATAGTCATTAGTCTGATAAGCGACCCTAGTGAGTAATAGCCTATGGTGTGCTGGGAAGGAAACCAAGGTATTACAGGAGACCAATGGGGTCAGATGACAAGGTTCATGGCCCGGGGAGGTGGGTCATTACAAATAACGGCCCGAGTCCGGATCCCCTCCACTAGTGCCCCATACCCGGTTCGCCACATGAACTCAAGCGCATTTCCCCAAATGCCAGAGGCAGCCGACTAGCATCGAGGGCCTTGGTAAGTTATTGGGGAAACTATGCCCTCATTTGGTAAGGCATACAAGGAATGGAAAACAACAGTCAATAGCGGAAGCAGTAACAACATACATAACTGTAACCAAACAGTGGAATAATAAATATATAGCAATGATAATAATGATGCAGTAGGTACAGGTATCTAAGGAAAGCAGCAAACAAAACAGCGTGCCTAAATACAACTGAACACAAAGTACTAAAGAAACAGCAACTCCAGCAGCATCGCAAGCTGTAGCTTGGTCCCATGCTCTCCAGCTCCACAACAAGTCAAACACCTGATGTAGAAGGGCGCTTTACCTTATCTATACCTGCAACAACATAGTCTTCTTGGGCCCAAAAGCATGACCCAAACAGGGTGTGAGACAAGGTCACAGTAGGCAACCACCCAAAGATCTGTGCCTAACAGTCAATGAATACATGCAAAGTAAAATACAGGAACAGTAAACAGGAAATACACAACAGCTACAATTTATAGTCCAGCATATAAACAAAACATGTAAAAAGAAACAATCAACAAGTAAAAAAAGGGTAACCCCCCTGTGTAGTTCTCACCGCCAAAACCTTAAGTTTCAACCTATAAGTACTAGAAACCCCCTGGGAGGCACACACAGTCTCACCCCTCTGGTTCAGCTAAAGAATAGACTCTCTGGGGAAGCACTCACCGTCAATTCCCCCTATAGTCTTGTATCGTACTAAAGGCTCTATGGGGAAGCACTCAACGTCAACTCCCCCTATGGCCTGCGTCGAGGAACTACATACTCTTTAAGGAAGCACTCAACGTTAATTCCTCATGTGGTCTTGCAACTTAAATTAAAGACACTCTGGAGAAGCCCTTACATCCATTCCCCCTTTGGTCCATACACTAGGTTCTCTCAGCCCTGTGTAATATAAACATGCATAACACGCATGTATCACCCAAGTAAACCTCAAGAACTACTTGGCTATCATTCTAAGGCTCAGAATTAAAACAACAAAACAGTTCCACTATCCTACAACTAGGCATAGAAACTGGCATAACGCCTAACAGGAAAAGCAAGTATGGAAAACATACAGAGTACATAAAAAAGTACTCTATTCAAAAAGGTAAACCTCTATTATAGAAATCAAGCAAGTAGGTAATCAATCAATGTCAAAACAGGAAAACACACAATTCACGTTCAAGGGAATTGGCGAAATTGCACAAAATATTCAAAAACTTTCTACAGAAAGGAACAAACCACCTACCTCGATCCTAGGAGATCGATGTATGTGAACAACGATGACAGATTCACCTTAGAACATTGTAGATATGAGAAAAGGTCTGAAACACATAAATCACGATAACTTGAGAAAGAGGAGGAATTGGAAAAACAAGGCTCAAGCAGAAGGGAGAACTCACTGCTGTGATTCCAACGCAATCAATGGTGCTCGAATCGGAGAACGGACGGAGAGGCTGGGGCTCGTCGAAGATTCATGGATCCTCAGTGCTCTCAGATGAACAGAACCTAGAAGAAGGCCTTTCTTTGCATCAGGCGCGACCCTGGTCTGTTTAACGAAAAAAAGTACACCGCGTGTACTTTTAGAGTACACAGCATTTACTAGGTTTTTCCATACTCCGATAAAATCGGCCTCAACATCATCCCTACACACCGTGTGTGTGGCCCGGACACGGCAAGCACACGGATTTTAGTGGGAAAAGAGTACACGGCGTGTACTCTTAAAGTACACGGTGTGTACTTTGAAAATTTCCAGAAATTCCATTTTTCTAAAAAAACTCCAGAAAAAGGAATGGAATACCTAAAACGAAGATTCGAGTTCTTACAAACTTCTACCCTTAAAGAAATTGGTCCCCTAATTTCCCTAGCGAGGCGTAGAAGAAGAAACCTCGAACTGCTCCGGCCACTACGATCGTACATCGACCTCCCTTTCCCAGGTCTCATCCTGTACTCACCCAAGCTACCATAGCACCCGTACAAGAGGGACAGACCACCCAGGAGAACCTTCGTACTACGATCGACAATTCGGATGGGATTCTCCTCAAACGATGCATCCGCTTTGAGCTCAACCTCCTTGGGCTGAAAGACATGAGATGGTTCTAAAAAGTAACATCAGAGCTGAGAGACGTGGAAGACGTCGTGCATGGCCCAGTACCTCTGGGGTAGCTGTAACTGATAGGAGACCATCCCAACTCTCTCCAAAACCTCAAACGGCCCGACGTACCACGATGAAAGCTTACCATGTATCTGAATCCTCTTATGTCCCAACCTCGGTGCGACACACAGGAAAACCTGATCCCCGACCTCGAACTCCATCGGTCATCTCCGTTGATCAGCATAAGACTTCTGCCGAGACTATGCTGTAGCCATCCTCTTCTGAATCAGCTCTATCTGCTCTGAAGTCTCCTGAACAAGACGAGGTCCTAGCAAAGCTTCCTATCTTGCCTCCAGCCATCATAAGGGTGATCGGCATGTCCTATCGTACAAAGCCTCGTATGGTTCCATCTGAATGGTCACCTAAAAGATGTTGTTTTAGGCGAACTCCACAAGAGGTATATGCTTCTCCCAGGAATCGTCGAAGTTTAAAATGCAGGCTCGGAGCATATCCTCAAGCACCTAGATCATACGCTCAGACTGGACATCAGTCTGGGGATGGTATGATGTACTCAAAAGTACCTGTGTACCCAAGGCCTTCTTAATTCCCTTCCAGAACCGAGAGGTAAAGAACACATACCTTTCTGAAACAATAGAGTGTGGAACTCCATGCAAACGAACGATCTCTCTGATGTAAATTCATCCCAAATCATCGACACTGATGGTCTCCTTGATCAGCAAGAAGTGTGCAACCTTCGTGAGCCTGTCGACGACAACACAAACAGCATCATTTCCCCAAGGCGACATCGGTAACCCGGTCACGAAGTCCATCAAAACATCGTTCCACTTCCACTCTGGAATGGGTAACTGTTGTGAAAGGCATGCTGGTTGCTGATGCTCCATCTTCACCTGCTAACAAGTAGAGCATCTCATGACAAAACCAGAAACATCCCTCTTCATACCTGGCCACCAGTACTGGGTATGAAGATCCTAATACATCTTGGTGATGCCTGGATGGACTGCCCAAACTGAGGAATGAAAATCCTGCATCATCTCCTTGCGTATGTCTTCTGGCACCCATACGCGTCCTTGGAAACAAAATATCTCATCCTCTCCCACTATCCACCCAGGAAGAGGGTCCTCTCCTGACACACTCTCCCGCGGGACTAAGCCTTCTGAGTCTAATAGCTACCTCATCCGTACCCGATCAAGTAGTGCAGAGGTAACAAATAAAAAAGATAGGAAGGTATGTCCCTGTCTGTTGTGCACCTCCAGATGCATCTCAGAGAACAGAGCCATAAGCTTCCACTCACTGTTATCCTCCTGAACTGCCTGAATCTGAGTTCTCCCGCTCAACGCATCTGCCACCGCGTTGCCCTTCCTCGGCATATAGGCAAGATCAAAATCAAAATACTGAAGATACTCGAACCAACTACACTTCCTAAGATTCAGATCATTCTGAGTGAAGATATACTTGCGAATCTTGTGGTCAGTGAAGACCACAAAGTGCTCTCCCAGAAGATAGTGTCTCCAATAGCGTAAGGCATGAACAATAGCTGCCAACTCCAGATCGTGTGTAGGGTAGTTCCTCTCATGTGGCCTCACCTACTGAGACCCGTACGCAACAACTCCATCTCTTTGCATAAGAATAACACCCATCCCAATACCTCTAACATCACAATAAACAGTGTAGCTCTTGTCTAGCTCTGCAAAGACTAGTATCGGTGCTAACGTCAACCTTCCCTTCAGCTCCTGAAAGGCTGACTCACAAGAATCTGACCATAATAACTTTCCCCCTTCTTGGTCAGACCTTTAAATGGTGCTGCTAGGCGTGAGAAGTCCTAAATGAAGCGTTTTTATTATCCATCCAGCCCTAAGAAACTCCGTACCTAAAAAAAGTTCTTCGGATGCTCCCAGGAGACTAAAGCTCTCACTTTCTCTGGGTCCATAGATACTCCTGCCTCTGAGATGAAGCGACCCAAGAAGTGAATATGTTCCATCCAAAAGTGTCACTTTGAGAGTTTAACATAGAGTCGATGCTCTCTCAGTGTACTCAGAACGATCTCAAGATGTGTGGCATGGTCGTGTCGAGTGTGAGAGTACATCAAGATATCGTCCACTAATACCACGACGAAGGAGTCCAAGTAAGGATGGAACACTTGGTTCATCAGTGCCAGGAAAACTTCAAGTGCATTTTTGAGGCCGAACGGCAAGACTGTATACTCGTATAGACCATACCTAATCCTAAAGGTTTTCAGAGGTAAATATGATGGTCTAACACGCAAATGATGATAATCAGACCTCAAGTCAATTTTCAAGAACACCTGGGCTCCTCGAGGCTGATCAAAGAGGTCATTGATCCTTGGCAAGGGATATCGTTTCTAGACCGTCAACTGGTTCAGCTTCTGATAATCGACACAAAGATGAAGGGTGTCATATTCCTTCTTCACAAACAGGATAAACGAACCCCAAGGATAAGTACTGTTTTGGATGAAACTGTTTGCTTGTAACTCCTCCAACTGCTTCTTGAGCTCTTGCAACTCAGGTGTAGCCATCCTATAAGGAGGAATGGACACGGGTGCTGCTCCTAGCATGAGCTCAATAGAAAATTCTACCTCATTCTCCGGAGGAAAACCCAAAAATTCCTCTGGAAAGACGTCCTTGAAATGATCCACCACTAGAGGAAAGTCCAATTTCAAAGTCCCCTAATCATCCAGATAAATACTAGCAATCTGGGCTATCACCCTTCCTAGTCCATGATTCTTGAGTCCGACTCGACTCTCCTGAACATCCCATTCGCCTCTATGAAGAAAATATTCTCCCTCTGGTGAAATGAAACTCACTCTCCGGCGATAAAAGTTGACGAATTCCTGGAAGGGAACCAACCAGTCCATCCTGAGGATGACATCATAGCCTGTCATCTCTAGGACATAGAGATCCTATAAGAAATGATACCCCGCAACCTCGAGAGGTCCCTCTCTACACTGGCGTACACTAGATGTCCTCATCCCCATAGGTGTGTCTAGTGTCAACGAGTCAGTAGAAGAAAAGACACAGAGCCCAAGGCTCTCCACAAAAGCAACAGAGATAAATCTATGAGTAGCACTAGTATCGAAAAGAGATGAAGATAAAACTGAGGCTACTAAAATCGTACCTTGAACTGTAGAAGGTTCGGGATCCTGATCCTGATATTTCTTCTCCACCGCAAAGGTCTAGCCTGCCCTGCGGCCCTGTGACCCTATGTGACCACTCTGAGCTGAACCTCACTGTTGGTGTTGAAGGACCGGGGAAGGACTTCCACGGCCTCGACCTCCACCTCATCCCGAACGGTGGGAAGAACTCCAGTTCCCCAACTCGTGGGAAAATGGTGGTGCTGCTCCTGAATGAGGAGTCATGGAAGAACCCCCATCACCAGCAATTGGTCAGAAAAACAGGTAGAAAATATGAAGGTGACCCGTCTTGCCATAGGATCCGCACTCCACTGGGTCCCTCTAGAACAGTAGCCTCGTATTCCCATTCCTACCATACTGGTAGCATACATCCTGGTTGCCAGAAGATGTATCTCGCCTCCTCAGGTCACCATGTGAAGACTCCCTATAGCGTTTCTTGCTATCAACTAGAGGAACACTAACTCTAGAAGCAGAAATTCCCTGGCTCTCAGCTTCAAAGTCTCTCAGATTGCACTCCGCAATCAGTGTCTGGTTGACGATGGAAGAGATGGAAGTCAACTGGAAGAGATTCACCTGCGAGCGGATTTCCCGCCTGAGACCATCCTTGAACTTCCATGCCAAGAACAACCCATCTCCACCCAGGAGGGGTTTCAAAATGCTGCAGCTCGGTAAAATGAGAGGAGTACTCCATAACAGATAGAGTACCCTACTCTAGGCTCATGAACTCCCAGGATCGATCGGCCCTCAGGGTCTCTGGGTAGAAGTAGTCGTAGAACACACGCCGGAACTCCTCCCAAGCCATAACCTGCTGATAACCCGCCTGTGAGATCACGTCCCACCACCTCTTGGCGGAGTATCGAAGCATGTAGGTAGAAAGCTTGACCCACCTCTCTGAAGGCGTCTCCAGTTGCTTGAAGATAGTCAGTATGGCTTCCAGCCATGACTCTCCAGCCTGTGGTCCTCCTTCCCCTGAGAATGTAGGAGGAGGATGATGCTGGAAAACCCGCATCAAGTCTGCCATAGTCTTGGTAGGAGGCGTTTCTCCCTGAAATTTCTGCATCATCCTCATAAAACCTTCCCTGAACTGCACCTCAGCTCCTGCAACTAGTATGAAGTCGGTGCCAAGGCTGCCCCGACTGGAGGATCAGAAGGAAGTCCTTGATCAGCCATATCTGGCGTCTAATAACTTCCTGATGACTGACGTACAACCGGAGGACGTCTTAGAGGCATTTCTCTAAAATATCAAAAACACACCTTAGATCGGAATTAACACAGATAGAGAACACAAGAGTACAAAAACTAGAACAGGGGAAGGAAAACACACAAGTTTACAAAACACGACTACACGGTGTGTATAAAAACTACATGATGTGTCTTCTTAAGACACTGACATGGGCGTGTACCCCTACCCTAAAGGTCGTGTAACACCTCAAACTACACGGCGTGTTGACCCAACACACGACGTGTACTTGAAAACTATTCCCCTATCCGGGTCTCTTTACACGGCTAACCAATGCGGTCCGACTTAATCTGAGACCACACAGCGTGTTCTGAACAAACACAGCGTATACTAGACAAGGCTTCGGCGGCCCGTGTTGTTAAATACATGGTTTTCCACACGTCTGAACATTACACGACGTTTTTCGAACAAACAAGGCATGTATTGGTGAAGGTGACATCGTCCTGTGTTGTTCGTGACATGGCTGGGTACCTAAACAAGACTACACTGTGTGTTTCGAAAACAATACGGCATCTCTAAGAAAAGGTGATGGCAACCCGTGTCGTTCATGAAATAGTCGGGTACCTGGAAAGTACTACACAGCGTGTTCCTTTACAACACAGTGTGTTCTACTGGAGCTTCCCCGACCCGTGATGTTAGTGACATGGCTGGGTACACGAATCCGAACTACACAGCGTGTTCCTGAAGTTATTTCTACAACAGCGTGTCCCTGCTCACACGATTAGTGACAGGGTCTAAAAACTACACGGCATGTAGTCAAAAAGTGCACGCCATGTATTCTGGGTTTTTTGGGTAGTATCTCAGAAACTGCATAGAAGCCCAGAAAACACGGAAAACAAGAAAAGAGGTGCCGAATTTCGATTCGTGAGGGCCCATACTCCCCGCGATTCAAAACTTGGCGTTCATTTAAGAAAGGTAGAATAAAAACAATCCTCTAAAAAGGAAGCAGAGATTCTATCAAGCATCTATCACAACATCATGCATAATCTACACAAAGTCTATCACAACAGAATGCAATCGCTAATGCACCCTAGATGGCATGGAAAGAGTGCATGGAATGTGATTTCTACAAGTGCATATATGATGCATGAGATGGAATACCCTCATCTCATTGGGTTGCGACAGAAATAGAACCGCAATAGTCAAGACAATAACAACACAAAGCATGTGAATTACCCTAGGTGAAATCATATCAACCGTAAAATCTCAAAACTAGCAAACTGCAATTAACAAGGTAGTATGGCTTTTCCTTGTACACTGATTAGCTACTCCCAAGCACAGCTTAATACCAAGTACTGAATCCATCCTATCCCAAGCTAAAGTCCCCAAACAGTAATTCAAGAGAAAAGAAACCCCTATGATACCACTTTGTAACAACCCGAGTCCGGAGCCCCTCCACTGGTGCCCCATACCCGGTTCCCCACATGACCTCAAGCGCATTTCCCCAAATGCCAGAGGCTACTGACTAGCAGCGAGGGCCTTGGTAAGTTATTGGGGAAACTATGCCCTCATTTTTTAAGGTATACAAGGTAAGGAAAACAACAGTCAATAGAGGAAGCAGTAACAACATACATAACTGTAACCAAACAGCAGAAGAATAAATATATAGAAATTATGATAATGATGCAGTAGGTACAAGTATCTAAGGAAAGCAGAAAACACAACAACGTGATGAAATAAAACCGAACACAAAGTACTAAAGCAACAGCAAATCCAGTAGCATCGCAAGCCTTAGCTTGGTCCCATGCTCCCCAGCTCCACAGCAAGTCAAACACCTGAGGTAGAAGGGATCTTTCCCTTATCTATACCTACAACAGCATAGTCTTCTTGGGACCAAAAGAATGGCCCAAACTGGGTGTGAGACAAGTTCCAAGTGGGAAACCACCTAAAGATCTGTGCCTAACAGTCAATGAATACATGGAAAGTAAAATACAGAAACAGTAAATAGAAAATACACAATAGCTACAATTTACAGTCTAGCATATAAACTACACATGTAAAAAGAAACAATCAACAAGTAAAAAAAAGGGTAACCCCCCTGGGTAGTTCTCACAGCCTAACCCTTAAGGTTCAACCTATAAGTACTACAAACCCTCTGGGAGTCACACACAGTCTCACCCCTCTGGTTCAGCTAAAGAATAGACTCTCAAGGGAATCACTCACTTTCAACTCCCCCTATAGTCTCGTATCGTACTATAGGCTCTCTAGGGAAGCACTCATTGTCAATTCCTCATGTGGCCCGCTTCGAGGAACTACAGACTCTCTGAGGAAGCACTCAACGTCAATTCCCCCTATGGTCTCGCAACGTAAATTAAAGACACTCTAGAGAAGCCCTTACGTCCATTCCCCCATTGGTCCATACACTTGGTTCTCTCATCCCTGTGTAATATAAACATGCATAACGTTCATGTATCGCCCAAGTAAACCTCAAGAAATACTTATCTATCATTCTAAGGCTCAGCAGCAAAACAACACAATAGTTCCACTATCCTACAACAAGGCATGGCAACTAGCATAACGCCTAACAGGCAAAGCAAGTACGGAAAACATCTAGAGTACAACAAAAACTACTCTATTCACAAAGTTAAACCTATACTATAGCAATCAAGAAAGAAGGCAATCAATCAAGGGAAAAACTGGAAAATGAACAATTCTCATTCAAGGGAATTGGCGAAATTGCAGAAAATATTCAAAGACTTTTTACAGAAAGGCACAAACCACCTACCTCGATCCTAGGAGATCAATATATGTGAACAATGATGACAGATTCGCCTTATAATTTCGTAGATCAGAGAAAACGTCTGAAGCACATAAACCATGATAACTTGATAAGGAGGAGGAATTGGAAAACAAGACTCAAGTAGAAGGGATAACTCACCGTTGCGATTCCAACGCAATCAATGGTGCTCGAACCGGAGAACAGACGGAGAGGTGGGGGCTCGTCGAAGATTCGCGTATCCTCAGTGATCTCGGATGAACGGAACCCAGAAGAAGTCATTTTTGTGCGTCAGGCGCAACCCCGGTCCATTTAACAAAAAAAAGTACACAGCGTGTACTAGGTTTTTCCGTACTCTGATAAAATCGGCCTCCACATCATCCCTACACACTGTGTGTGTGGCCCAGACACAGCCAGCACACAGCGTTGAGAGTGAAAATATTACATAGTGTTTACTCTTAAAGTACATGGCGTGTACTTAAAAAATTTCAAGAAACTCCATTTTTCTCAAAAACTCCAGAAAAAGGAAAGGCGTACCTAAAACGAAGATCTGGGTTCTTACAATGCACCTATCCTAAATCCTAACTACTCAAGGCATAACCTCCTTATGTATTTTCACCTTCTAGAAGATATGAAACCCACTTTTGGGTCTCTCTCATTCTACCATGACCTGTGTTCATAGTAAAATACAAGTTACCATCTCCTAGAACAACTCTTGGTACTACCTCAATTCCTTGATTCAAACCCTGTCTGGAAATCCTAGCCGCCTAAGATGTTTTCCTTCAAAAATTCTCCAACATCCCCTTATAGATTCATGTACAACACTCCATCATAGGTTTTTTACACTAGGTCTAAACATGACCCAGCTACCCACACTAGAAGCACACTATCGACAACCCTATCCTCAGTGGTCTGCCCAAATCTCTGGCCTGAATTCCCTATTAAGTATGCTCACAACCCCACTTTTGGTTACCCAAATAATCACTTCCATCCTCACCTATCACCATCTCTTGGATTCAATAAGTCTAGTATGTAAAAATCCCTTCAACTATCAAAGTCATGTTCACTGCCTCCGAGAATGAGGTCAACCTAAATATATTTACCTATACCTAGATGGCATGCCTCAATCCATAATTAAAATGCCACACATTGCTGATGTCATCACTTTCCATAGAAGATGAAAAATAAGATAGCTCTATAAACCTTCCATCTTAATACATAATGGATATATCCCTTATTGTAGGTTAATGAACTCAAGGTCTTAATCTATACTCAACATCTCTATGAAGAAATGATCAAAGAACATGGCCTCAAAATCCTTCCATGAAAGTCCCCCAAACCTAGCATTCTACACTTGTACATTCCACCAGCACTTTTTGGGTTTTTTGAGCATGTAAGTAGCCAACTTCACCCTCTGATAGGGGGTGTCTCAAGCTGCTCAAATATCATCTACACAAACTTGATCCAATTTTCTGTTACCATCGATACACAATCACCCTAAAATATGGTGGGCGCTGAGACTGTAAATCCTATATCAGATAATCCATGGATTAATCAACTCTCTAAGATCCCCCATTTAATACGTTGTATGATTCAGACCAATCTATCCCTAAGCTACTTATCTAGTGATGGCCCAAAATATGTCATCTTCTGTGACTACCCTACCAGTATCATGGCCTGCAATTATAGATCATGATCATCCTACCCTTAGGGGCCTCATCCCTTTCATGCTATAGTGGCACAACATTTATTATCTCCTGACTCTCCACTAGATCCCATCTAGGAGGCATCATGTTGAAAAACAAATACTATTGTCAATAACAGCGAATAATAGTATACATATATATCACAAATACGGAAATCTATAACATGAAGTGAATTTCAAAACCCTTACACTTCCCTACCGCACCCTCATAAAATTTCATCCAGCCTCATAGTCCCCTACCTACCCATATTAGAGCCAGGTATCACAAATCATGCATATCAGATATCATCAATCTGGGATGGCTGAGTAGAATGCCACCAAAAGGAAATATCGGAAAACAATGTTTATCTTTTTGTTGACATTTTAAATGGATCATCCCCCTATTATTTCCTACCCATAGTAGATTCAATTCCATATATACCATAAACACATATCATCCTATACCGATCTCTTTAGGAACCACATACCCAGTATAGATCAGTAGAATGACACCAAAAAGGATATGCTGGAAAACGCTATTCTGATTTTCATTACACTTTAAATTTCCCAGCCCATATTACTTTATTCTAGGTTCCCAATGAAAATCAAAAGAAAATAAACACATCATATGAGTCCAAGTTCCTATCACTATACATAAATTCTCTTCACTTTCCATATCATTCCAAGGTTCAAACATCATAATCCAAAAACATCACATCCAAGTTCACCACTCTAGGTGGAAATAAATCAACTGTTAAAGCGTTAGTCCAAACATCAATTTCTCACCCACATAAACTTGGTCAATACCATGTGAATGGGGATTTAGACACCCAAACATTTACACTTAACTAGTTTTGACTAGACTCTAGTCCCCAATCTAGCACAACCCAAATAGTAATATCAAAAGAAAAATAAATATCTCTAATACCATTTAAAGCACTATTACCCAATATCCACTTAACATGTGCTCCAATCTAGTGGGCCACTAGGCCTTAGGCATGCCTCCCCATATAAAAAGGCTATTGAATAGCATTGATAGTCTAATTAAGTGATAGGGGAAATCAAAACCTCTAGTGATGATAATAATAATGATCATACAATGTCATCACTACAGAAACAACGACAAACTTAGAGGAAGCAATACATAAACAATGGTGACAACAAGCTAATATAAATAGTCATACGTTTCATATAAAGTATATATTTAATAAAATCATGCAAAATAGACAATAAATATCTCCCGCATGATGATTATATAATAATGTACACAAAATCCCAATAGAAACTCCAGCTCAATGAAAATAACCATTATGGTCCCTCTACCATCCATCCCATGCACCTTTGTATCCCTGATCACTAAGTCCAGAGAACGATCCTCATTTTTGGCCTAATCTAAAAACAATTAACTTTATTGACGTCCTGAGGTGACTATGTAGGTTGTGAGTCTAAACTCAGAAATCCAATAGTAATGTGTGCCTATTCTACATCCATATATAAAAAAGTGTATGCATACAAAAATAAAAAATAACTACACTCATGCATAAAATACATAACAACCTTTACTCTTAGACAACATCCATGAATAATTTCTTACCATCCTCCACCAATGTTGGAGTGGGATGATATATTCCTGGTCATTCATACCAAAAGAACCTTGGTATCTCATCAAAAAAACATGTCACCAAACACCTTGTACCATCCGAAACTATATACATCACATATCAGGTAATATCATTTCCTTATTCGAACACCCAAAAATAATATAACATGTCACTAAAATATCCACTTAAATAATCATTATCGGCATATCATCTCAATATCCCAATATTAATAACAAGTCCTCTGAAATTCTAATGTGACATCCATCATCAGCTCAACCGCCCGATATCCCAAGTTGTCATGATCATCATCCTTTAATGAGTAATAAATCACCATCGTCTCAATAGGATGACATCCCAAAGAATCGAAAGTTTTTTCATCCCATCATCTTAGCCCATCACACATCAATTTCATAGTGAACCTCAACCCCTATCTGATGTCATCACTCACCATCAACCATGGCTATCTATGGTGAAAACCTCATCTATAACTAATGGTCAACATCATCCCCTAAGCCACTAAATATACAGAGACCTCCACACACAATGAGTGGTTAAAATCACATTAACTATGTCTTCAACTATGTGTTCATGACTCCAACAGCACTATTTTCCAATAACAGTGAGTGGAGAAAACCAACCATACCTAGGACACACCAACTGGAAACCTCATTTCCACATGAAAGCCTCATCACCCATCTTACATAACCTGATGATTACATCATCTCAATTCTTATGGTCAACAACATCCCTCATATCTCAGTTCATAGCCTCATTTTGAATAACCTCATCATATCAATCCTAGTGATAAACATCACCTCAATACCCTGATCCATGCCTGTCATGTCCCCATGGAACTCTTGTTTTTGTATCATTGTTTAATTAATTTAAGAAAAATAAACAATCATCATAACCTTCCCAAATAAATAAAATCCCACAAACCCTACTTAACATAATTAAAGATAAAACATAATTCCCATAGAAATATCATAACATAAATTAAGTTATTTAAATATAATAATTAAATTGTTAAGCATTTCACATGGACAACCCACACGTGTGTATTTAGGTAAGAATCTAATTGAATGTGTATAGAAGTGGAGAAATCTAGGAACCACCTACCTTAGGATTTTATACAATAACTCATTTAATATAGATCTCTAATCCAAGCCAAAATAATAGAAATAAATATTTTAGAAAATTCCCTAAAAATAAGGAAAATGAGCTTGAAAGGAAGTAGCATTCCAAATGGTGATAAAAAAGAAGAAATAAGAGGGGGTTGATAGTATTATCGCTTCTCTTCTAGTACACAAAATGACATCCAAATCAAAGCTCAAATGAGGGATATAGGCCCAACACTAAAAGATAAAGAAACTAGAGATCTATCCCCTACCGTGTATGTGAAAGGAAGTAAAAAGGATGAGGAAGAGACAAATATAAAGAATGGGTAGTTTAGTAATTTCAACACATTTAATGAACCAAATGGTTTGGAAACATGTTTTTGTTATCTATGAACTAACCATGTGGTGCCACTATCCAATGGGAACCCCCATTAAAAAGGGTCACATAGTTTTTCAAAATGTGGACTGCCCATGTGCACCCTCTATTAAAAATGGAATACATATCACACATCCATGGGACCCACCTCACATGATTTTTCTAACCATGATCCATTTCAAATATGTTCTATATAGTTTACCCTTAAGTCCCACATAGTTTTAACAAATCTTCCAACTCTTCTAACACTTTTTGAAAAAGAGTTTTCAAGGCCCAGTGCTCCCAAAACACATCTGCAGCCCCAAGTCACTCACTAGACCTTAAAACCTGTCTAAAAACCATGTTTTGGAGTAATTAAACTATCTAAATTAACCTTTTAATTCTATAATTAAAGTTCTTTGACTCACCAAACTCAAAAATTAAAATCTAACCAGGAAAAAGGACTCATTTGAAAACTTGAGATGCCACACCTAGGTTTCTAGGTGGGAGATCTAGGTATACAAGTGCGCTAGTTTATAATAATTATATGGATAGTTTACTTAGGTGGTACTTACTTTAACTTAAGGAATTATCCACCAGTTAGGCTAGGATACAGTAATACTGAATGTTTGAGTGAGGTCAGTTAATGCATTGATTGATTTTTCTGTATAGAGACCTTATTTCATTTATGACCATGACGACTCTATTTAAGATGGTTTACCTTTATCACCTTTGGTTTCAATGATGATTAAATACTAGTATTTTATAAGGTTTAAATATTTTAAAAATAAATGAAAGGATATACTATTATTACTTTATTGTAACCTTAAAGGTGATCATAGCTACAATTTATGAATGTTCTATTTTATGAAAATAAAATTTGGTTTTATTTGGATGAGTTTTGGATTTATTAAAATGGGTGTTTCACAATAAAAAATTTTTCTACATGATTGCAGAAATAGAAGAAGAAAACTAATTTTCATATTATTATTTTCAAACCAATATGATATAGTTTCTCTTTTAAAGTTTTGGGTTTTGGTTTGATGGGTATTGACCAAATATAAAAATGTGGATTTTGATATGATGTGATGTGAAAATAATTTTGAAGGTATCTACTAATGTTTTGGAAATTTTAATTCCCCATTAATTCTTGATAAACATATTTGATATATTTATGATTATGATTTCAAAAATTATTAGTAAAATATGGTTTTTAAATCTCAGGTGTGTTCCACCTTTTTTGAGAGGATGATTTTTAAAACTTTAATTTCTTAACATATAATGATTTATTAATGATATTATAAATGGGCTTCATTTGTTTTGAATTTAATATTAATCTAAGTAGATTTTAAAAATTCCACATTAGAACATTAAATGATTAATTTTAAAATGGAAACCCCATAGGACATTCCCCTTTATGTATAATGTAAATGATTGATGGTTGAGTAAATGTAATGGAATTTTACTTTTGAGAGTGTTGAATTGAATTGAATTGAATTTATCTACTTGATAATCATGACTATTCCTATGTGGGTGTTCAGATGTGTGAAAAATATTTATGATCCATTTTAAAATTTGATGATATGAAATGATATGTGGTATGATACTATCTTTGAAATATACACCTCCATTTGAATATCATGGGAAGAACTAGTTACTAGGTGGTATCTCTAGGGACTTACACACACTAGATTAGAATTAATCTTAGGCTAGTGTACTTAGGTGTGAATTAGGTCAACCGAAGGGATTATCCCTCAATTAGGCAAGGATAGGGTAAGATTGTGTGTTTGGGAATTATCTAATGATGTGTTGATTGATTTTTCCAGTGTGGGGACCTTTCTTTATAAATTACCATGTTGACTCTATTCTAGACTACTTCTCTTTATAACCATTAGTTTCCCTGATGATGACTTATAAGTATTTTCCACACTTTAAATATTTTTTCTATCTATGAAATGATATCTTGTATTCCTTTATTTTTCCTTTAAAGATAATCTAAGATGTAATTTATAAATTTTTTGTTTTATAAAAATAAATTGCAATTTTATTTTGAAGAGGTTGGGATTTAGGAATATATGTTTCTCTAAATAAAATATTTTGCTACTTGATTTTTGGAAAGAGAACCAGAATGCCTTTTTCATATTCTTTTTATCAACCATGTATGATATATCTTCTCTTATAAAGTATTTTGTTTTGGGTTGGTTAGTGTAGATCCACTAGGCTTTCAACTCATGCTTATATATATTATGGGTTTTGTATCTTTCTTGGTGTAGTGGATATTCCTATAACTTTTGGATTGAGCATTAGTGGAGGTGTGTGTGGTGTTGCCTCACTCAAACATAGAGACATTAGAGGTTTCGTATATTATCATTTTTTCCAGTTGTATCAGCCATCAACCTTATTATCTTATATGTTGTACTTTTTTTGTTTCTTATAACATTATATATCTCATTTTAGGATTTTTTAAAGTTTTATTTTCATTATTGATCTCTTTATATTTTTTTTTTGATGAAATCATTCCTAAATCACTCTTATAGATGCCTAGGCACTTTTTTCCATCCTGTAAGGATTGAGAATACACTTTGGGACAATGGTGAGTTGGATTGGATGCAATTTCAGGTGGTATTATGGGTTAATAAATTACATTATTTAATGTGTATATGAATATTTTTTCATTAGAGTTTCAGTTTTGGTAAAAATTATATTTTTACTATTCACAAAAAAAATCATACTTTTTTATAAAATCAAAAAACTATTCCAAGTCATGATGAATCAAATAATTATGTTTATCTAACTTTTAAAATATATATATATATATATATATTAAAATATTTTTTAGGAAAATTAATTTTGAAATATTATTTGTTACTAATATAATTTTATATCAATTAAAATTAAATAAATGTCAATATATTTTTTATAGGTTGAATAACATTATTATAATAAACCATTAAACTTTATCAATTTAATTTAAGATATACAATACATGTAACTTTAAAAAATAGTTTTTTGAAAAATAGTTTTTCTAAAATTAAATAATTTTAATCACATCACATTAAAAAAATTTATTTATTAATTCATTGTGCATAAGAGCCTCAGCCGAGTTGGTGAGGACTCA
This sequence comes from Viscum album, assembly GCA_963277665.1. NCBI lineage: Eukaryota > Viridiplantae > Streptophyta > Magnoliopsida > Santalales > Viscaceae > Viscum > Viscum album. The sequence goes on from OY728160.1 coordinate 1,693,814,815, forward strand.
GCAAGTGAATCCAAGAGACCCGAGTTTAAAACCGGGTGGAGACATATTTTCGGGGGTACTATAGTAGTACTATAGAAGGTAATGTAGCAGTCCCTATTTGATACTGTAGCAGTTGGAACTATTCATATGTTTGAGCTTTTGGGCCACCGGTTTGGGCCTCAGGTCCTTTAAGGCCTTTGGGCCACCCAAGGGCTTCAGGCCACCTCAAGGCCTTAGGGACACCTAAAATTTTTATGAAATGATCTGAAAGACTCTAAAAGGAGCAGACTCTAGATGGGGATTCATAGCAGGCACATTCACCAGAGTAGAATCTAAGAGGATTTATCCGAAAGAGAGGGTATGTCATTACCATCAGGACCAGACTGTGCTTGCACGAGAAGCCTAGATGAATAGCCATGTGAAGGTGGAGAGCTGATATCATGATAAAGAAGCTGGTAGGAGGAGTTCCAAGTATAGTCCATATATTTGCTAAGACTTACGGGTCATGTAATCTTTGATCCTACGGGCCTTGTAAGGGTTCCCCCTCATCCCTTGAAAGGGGGTTATCAAAATCAATAAAAAAAGAAGGCCTTCGGGAAACTCGTGAATTCATTATTATTTAAACACATAAAATCATTGTTTAATAACAATAATGGTATGATAAAAATTAAAATACCTATTTTTATAATAAGGTAATATAATTAAATATTTTATTTTTATTAACTTGTGGTTTTACACTACATGAAATTTTTTTAATGATGTTTCCTGTCAAAATCTCATAACGTATTAATGTTCATCATACATTATAAAAATATATCAGGTTTTATTTTAGTATAATGTTTTTTGTGATACATGATATTCATTTAATGTAAAAATACATACTAAAATCTTTGGGTGTTACATTCTACCCCATTAAATAAATTTTGTTCTTATAGTTTTTATTTCCATCACTAGTGAAAATATATGATGGTGTTATAAATATTTTTATGAATCATAATATAACTTAAAATGAGAAAATAAACTATCTAACCCCTATAATAATAATAAACTCATTTTTTCCTCATAATAGGAATATGTTTATATTTTCTTTTATCATAACCATTTGTAATGAATATACTTTCTTAGTTGGTTATAAAACATATGAGTTTCTTGAGATATAACTTTTCTTGTTTTATTTTAATTATCCTTTACTTTACAAAATTATAAAACCAAAATGGTTACTATAATAATATATAAACATATTAATATGGAAATTCAATCATGAGTGTCTTATCCTTTGGCCCACTCATTTCAACCTAATGTATAATAAATCAACTATTGGTTCAAACTATAACTCTTTTAGTTTAACCTGAATATTATTAAGTTTTATCCTCTATTTATCAATAGAAAATACCCAAGAATAGATAAACCAAAATTATCATAAACCTTATTACTAAATTCTAAACCAAAAAATCCTAGAAACTAATGCTCTAAAAATTAAACTTATCCATTATTCCCAAACAACTTTAATTACAAACCAAACAATAAACCTTAACAATATATAATAAAAATTTATATTAATATTTTTCTAAAATAACCTTAATTTAGTTTATATCAAATTACTTTTTAATCCCCAAGTTCAACCCATATTATATTATCAAAATCAATTTACCATCTGTCCTAATTAATTATAAATACCTCAACATCAAATCACATACAAACCCTAAGGACTATATATAGAAAAATCATGAATTATTACTAAAATCCAATAACATATCTTAAAATATCATTAATCACCATAACATACAATCACACAATACCTTATAAGGGGTATATATTCCTCAAAAAATTGGATAAACTATAAACATATAAACCAAAGATGATATCCATAACTCTTAAATCATGATCATATAATTACATCCTAATCAATAAATCTATATAAACCCAAACATAAAAATATATTACTATAATATCAACAAAAAAATATTGTGTATCTTACATACCCAAGACTTTTTATGTTTATATTTTTAGAGAATTATAAAACAACCAAAACTCATATCTTCCCATTGAATAGAAATTTACACACTAAAACAAGGACAAATTATTTCATAATAAGTCTTCAACATCTATCAAAAAAAATTACACACATAACATAATTCTTGACATATCATTTGAAATACTCTTTTTCCTAACCTACGTAAATAAAAACATAATAAGGGTGAGCTAAAACACTAAATAATGGTAAGAATAAGTGATAAAAATATAATATCATAAGTGAGCATAAGATAAACATATTTGTTATAAGAGCATCATCAAGTTATATGAACCAATCATATGAAAATGATACCCAATAATTCATAGATCACAATTCTTGAATAATAGGATAAGTATTTTGGAATAAATAACTAGTTATCATAGGATCATGGAATCATAATAATTTGGAAATAACATAAAACTTGATATCATAAGCCTATGACAAGTCTCACTTCAAAGACAACATAACATAGTGTGTTATGAATATTTTTTATGCACCATAAATTGTATCTCATGAGATCAAAACAATACCCAACGAATTGGGGGACTTTATAATTTTAGGCCCAACCATCACATCATAATATGTACATAAATATGTGGTCCATAATGAAAGATTCGTAATTTCATAAAATATTTATTAACCCAAGAAAGAAATGTGTTTCAGGAAGATTTAATCAAAGCATGATCATAATCTTTCTAAATAAAGGATATGAATGTTATTATTATAGAATATCCCAAGTGAATCATGTGTATGATTAGAAAATATTAGCATAGATAAAAACACTTCTATAAGAAGATGGGTTACTTAACACTTTAAAATCGTGTCATATAATAAAGGGAAAATAATTATATCATTTGATGTTGCAAGTTCAATGTACAAAAATTAAAAAAACATAAGAGAATTTAGAGGATTATATATGAAACATAACTCCAAATGAGATAGATATTTTATAGTGTAAGGGGAAAATGGGGATAAATTATAAAAAGATTTTTCACAAATATTTTGTGACATGGTTGTAAAAACAAACTTATAAGCCACATGAAAAAATCCATTTCTATGCGTTTAAAAGTGTACACAAAAAACATCAATTTTAAAATAATTCTAATTCAAACCCTATAAATAAATGAAGTTAATGGTAATAAATTTATAGTGAAAGATAAAAATATACATAAGTGGAATAAAATCACTTTATTTATTATTTTAAGACATTGAAATTATTTTTAAATAAAAATATTTTGAAAAAATTGAGAATAGATTTTAATTTTGAAAAATATTTAAACATGGAATGGAATATTGATAATTATGAACATATATAATGGTAGGAAAATTCACTAATGTAGAAAATGTTAAAAAGATATTTTTTTGTACTTTTCCAAAGAAATTTTAAAAATGACCCATGTGTAAAATGTTAAAATATTCTTTTCAAGCCTTTAAAAATAAATTAAAATTCAGCATAAAATGAACATTAGAAATCATTGAATTAAATTTAATAACATTCTTGAAACAATATAATTAATATGTACATAGAGGAGATACATTACAAAACTCGAATAATAGGTAGTGTCAACACCACTTATAAGAAACCTTTTGGTTTAATCATGAACCAATGGGTAGTTAAAGGGTAAGAAGGCATGTAAACCCCATGAATAACTATTGGAGAATAAAATAATTTTTTTTTAAATATAAATATTATACATTTTTTAGAGATAGAAACTTAGACATAAAGGATATTGATTTAAAATTGATATTGGAATAAAAACTCTTATGAGCAAAGAAAGGTATGCACTATAAATCCATAGTGAAGTAAACAGTAATATCAATTAATAAAAAATGAAATTAAAACAATAAACATTAAATAACTTGAATTTTATTCATATAAGATACAATATTTAATTTAAGAACAATTCTTGAATTAAGTGGAGTCTTGGAAAGGAAACCCATACCAAGAACGTAACATGCGAAGTAAGAATATATAATGCAAGGTATTATATGAAAGAAATGTAAATCCATATAAAACAAATTTAACTAAAACATGAAGAAATCATAGGTTATAATTTACATAATCTAATATTAACATAATTAATTAATAAAATTTATAACTCAATTAATGGAAAATGAGATAAGAACCCCTTTAAAAACATTGTTAAAATATAAACCAAAAGATCATGGAAAGATATCAGAAAATAGTCTTTTTAATTCACATGAATATAAATTTATTTATGATTAAATAATTAAATTTTGTTTGTAATACACCATATCAAATTAAAATAATATGTTCACAAATTGAAATATGTCTCAAGGAATGGAAATTGATAAAAATAACCCTTACCTTGGATTCTTTTCTAGTAAGATGCACTCTAAATTTCTATATAATATACTAATTCACATCAATCCGTTATTTTAGATAATAATTCATTTATACCAATTTCAATATTAATATTTTATATTCATTTATTATATAATTCTTACTTGTTTTTATTTAATATTGACCATCAATTTTAAGTTGCTTCAATTGTTTGTTGTCTATTTCAGTATAATGGTTTTGGTCATCACTTCATGTTCATGATTTAACGATCAAAAATTTAATATTGTTACTGGAATATAATTCATATGTTGAGTTATTAACTTCTAAGTTCATTCCATGAAAGTTTAGGGTATGGTTCCTCAATATGAAATCTGTAACATTCTTGTTTTAGTAATCTTCAAATAATAAAATGTTGTATATTAATAATGATTTAAACATTAATATTAATTTTAAAAACCCAAAAAAATAATATTTTTATTTAATGTTTTATATTACCAAAAATTGATCTTTTATGTTCATCCATGATATAAATTTATAGTTTTATTGTTGTAAGTGGTATAATAGACCCAAACAAGAACATGTTATAATCAATGGATGAGTATGATAATGAATTGATTTTATTATAATATCGTCATTATAGAAGTATAATGATGTAATATATATACTATAAGAGAGATAAATTATAATTGAAAATAGTTGTGTAAATAATAAAAAAAATAACGAAAAGATTAAATGACTTACATGGAAGAAATCATATCTAATCTTATAATACTTCAAGGTTTTAAAGGAATTAAAGCATCCAATTGAGACTACGGGCTCAAGAATGTGTGAGGGGATTATCAGGGAAGAAAATATTTTATATTTTAGAGTGGAATTATAATTCTAGTTATATCTTGGAATGGGTGGTGGAGGGGTCGTTGTATAAGTTAGAGGTAAGGAATTTTTTTAGAAAATTATTTATCAATATAAAAGGAATTTCATATTCAAGTCAAGTGGATCCAAAATTGACAATTAAGTAACACAAGATTAGTATTGATACATAATACCCTCATATAACAATTTAAAATATGGTTTTGTGATATTTAATGACATTATTCCTTAATTTAACCTTTTTACTTTATTTTTTCCTTTACCACGATAATTAACTTTTACCTTGGTATATTATTTTCATAAATAAAAGTTAAAAAAAAAATTATTAAATATTATGAAAATTATGATTCAAAATATGGAAACCATTTTATCTGATAAATTTTTATATTTTTTAATAATTAATTTTAATATAAGATCCCATGACACAGGAAAAACATTTTTTAGAAAAAAAAAGTTATTTTAAAGTATAAAAATGATTTATACTTATCAAGGAAAATAATTGTGAATAATATTGATTTCCTTTGCTATTATTTTTTATTTTTAAATAATAGAGGTTTATTTGAATTTGAAACACATCAAAAATTTAATTTTATCTTATGAAAACTTAATCAATGGAAAATAACCCAAAGTGGTGTTTTATTATAATATAATATAATGTAGGTTCAAAAATGTAAATTATATATTTCCATATTATGTAAATTGTTTTTAAATGCATTATTTTTATCCTTCAATACATTTTTAGTCAGTAAAAAGGTCTTATACATTTTTGTATCATGATTTTATCATGATTTTTTAATGAACATTATGATTTTTTTAAAAATAGAGTTTTAATATTCATCAAAAATACAAACATTTTATAAAAATATCAAAAATTAAACAATGATAATTTTTCATGATAAATTCAAAAATATAGTTTATTTTTTAAAATTCTAATTCTAATTTTTGGAATTTATCCCTTGTAGATGATTTTATAACTCAATATGATGAAATTTGAAGTGTTTTGTATAAGCCCCTTATTCCAAGATGATTTCCATATGACTTGACTTTTATTAAGAATCAACCTATGTGAATCAATTAAATTGTATAGAGTCATGTCTTTAAACATAGACCTATTTATTACTTATAAATTAATTGATAAATGAAACGATCATGATGAGTCATGTTGTGTGGAATGGACCTTCCCCATGGCCTTCATCTATAACATAAATGTTAAATGGTTAGGAGACCATCTCTTGGATTATGTTAAAGTTTTAAAGGTAATGCCTTATTGTTATTATTATTAATATATCATGTATATTTTTTTTGTTACATGGTTAAGGGAATTGCGGAATGTGATTCTTCAAGCTCCCTGGATTTGAGATGTTGGACATGAAACATCATACCATTTATTTTGACGTTGGGAATGATGAAGCTTTACATACATCTAAGACAATTTTAAATGGTGTACCTTATCATTCATCAGAAACTATTGGGAATGATTTCCCATATCATAAATTTGAGACTATTTGGAAAGATGTCCCTTATCATTCATTAGAATCTGTTGGGCATGAATTTCCTTATTCAAAATATGAGAACCTTATTATATTATCATTATGTATATTTCTCGGTATTACACCTTGGGTACTCACTAAAACATGTATATATTTTCATATATACATTTATATATATACATATATATACATTATGGAAAACATTTAGAGACATTACAGCTTAGTTGAAAGTTTTTATGGTCGGCCAGGTGTCTATTCAGAAACTTGAGATTAACTTGATTAAATTTATTATTTATTAATTTTCTATTATTCTTATACACTATATTATTTTATACTGATAGACTGGATTTCTTTAGGTGTTATTGGTGGTGGCTTACTATTTTTATATCATACCCTGTTATGGCTGTTATTTTGTACTTAGATAGAAATCCTTATTATAGTTCAGGAACTGGACTATGCTCTATGATTTTTTCATTATGGACTCTAAATGGAAATGGGATCTTAGGATTTGAGATTGATCATATACTCGAGTTTCCTTCTAGAGTTGGAGTCTTTTATTTATTTACTCATTTTTTTAGTATAGCCTTGTTTATTATATTACTTATTGAATGGTTGGTTGTCTTATATTATGACTCTGCATTTTATGCATGGTTGAATTATTTGGTGTTTTCTTGACTATCTATTTATTACTACTTCTCATTTTTAATTGTCTTCTATTGTTTACATTATATTTTTCATTTCCTCCACTATTAATTAGAAAACGAGGGGGTATATTCTCCCCAATGTTCCACCATTAGACCCTTACTTCTAGTTGGTAGCCTATGAAATATGGGGAGGAAAACTTGAGGCCACATGGAGAACTAGCTTGAGGCATCGTTTTAGTGGTTCCCATGCCAGGACATTATATTTTATATCTCTTCATAAATTTAGTGATTTATAAATATATCCAAAACCTATCTAAAATGAAGTACATGATCCTCCTTATATTTTGAATATACCAATATATCATCAATGAACACCATAATGAAAGAGTATAGTTACTAGTAGAAAATCCTATTTATCAATGCCATTAGCATAGAAAGAGTGTTAGTTCAGCTGAATGGAATAACAATATAATCAAAGTGGTCAAACCTGCCACTAAATTTAGTCTTTGGAATATCAAAATCCTTGATCCAAAACTGGTGGTAACCAGAACAAAGATCAACATTAGAGAACCACTTATCCCCTTTAACATATTCAAATAAATCATCAATGTGGGGAAAAGGGAACATTTTCTTAAACATAACCTGATTGAGCTTCCAATAGTCAACCAACAAGTGAAGGGTTACATCTTCCATAATAGAGAAAAAACATAGTTTCTACATAATGTGACACACTAGGTAAAATGAATCCTTTAGATATCAAGTTTCTACCTAAGGTGACACACTAGGTCAAATGAAGCTTTAGACATCAAGTAATCCAACTAATTCTTTAGTTCCTTCATTTTTTATAGTTGAATAGGTAGGAGGGAATATATATTGGTTATGTACCTAGTAAAAATTCGATACTGAACTCCACCTCCCTCAGTAGTGGTTGACTAGAAAATTTTGATGGAAATAAATATGAAAATTCAATGGTTATTGGGGTAAGTTCACTATAAGAGGATTACTTGTCCATTTCAATAGTACATAAGGATATCATACTAACAAAATATAAAATAGAAGGTCTAGATCATCCATACCTCATGTACCATTCTCCTTAGAAAACATATAACTCCACATCAGGGGAAGTAAAGGACACCCACCGATGATAATAGTCAGTTTAAACTTTGTGAGTAACCAACTAGTCCATTCTAAGAATAGTTCCTAGAGGATTTATTTAAATAACTAAAAATTCTCATATGTGCTCAATCATTGATAAAGATAGACCATAAGAGTTTCATTAGAGACCCTTCTCCCTCTTTGTCTTGAGATTTGTTGCAATCTCCATCACATAAGTCCCCAGATCCATTAGAATATTTAATAGGTCCATAGTTTGGGTTGATTGAAAATAATGAGTTCAACTTGAATCAAATAAAGTAGTTACTAAATATGAAGAAATACAAATGGTACCTCTCACTATAAAAGGACCCACATTAGTTCCCACTAGATACTTTTCCACTGCATGAATTGTTTTTATTCTTGATCACTATGGCTGGAACCCCATTTTCCTTGAAGAATAAAACTTCTCTATAAATAATCTAAATACTGATGACCCCATTTCACAACATGGGGTAGTAAAAACATGAAAAACACTCTACAAGTGGTATGAATGTCTGTATAAGATATAAATATTTAGTTCCTCTGTGAAATCATTCTTTCAGTTCCCTATATTCCCATATTGGTAACAAGTCAATGGGCCATTACTAGAAACTATGGATGATATGGAGGGAGTTTTTTGTTAAGGAAACCCACTATTATTTCCACTACAAGGCTCATTTTTTAATACGATCCCCCTAATGAAACCAAAAAAGCTACCACTAAGAGTAGGAGTAACTCTATTCAATATTTACGTACCATCAAAGTAAAATTCCACTATCTAAGCCCTATCGAGGACATTAGCATATGCGGTATGTCTTAGCATAAACACCTAATACTGAATATCTTATCAAATACCCATTTCAAACCTATGGGCCTTCATCTTATTTTCCTATACTACCTCAAATAAAAATAGATAATGTTTAGAAAAATTGTTGGCATATTGAGTCATTGGCCAATCACCTTGGTGGAGATTGAAAAACCACATGGACTAAGCCAATACCATCAATTCTAGGTACAATTTCCCCATAAAAATAATCTTGAACTCTTTGAACTACAAGGCACCATTTTTTCCTTCAATAACAATAGAATCCCAATATATTCTATTTTTACATTAATCTTGACTAATGAATTCTTCACATTGATGAAATTTGGAATCTCAAAGAACTTAAAAGAGTCCTTCAATATTTCCCAACCGATACTTCACCTCCTAAGGCTTTTTTTACCTAGAAGGATTTTGGTTTCTAATGAAGAAACTTATAGGCTCAATCTCTACTATTTTCCCATAAAGGTTCTGTATCTTTATCCTAAATAGAGGTTTGTGCCACTTCTTGGCCCAAATCTCAGAACATGTGTAATAATACCTCTATCATGTTCTGTTTTACTAGAGGGTTTTGTGATTGTAGTTCATCAGAATCTCCCTCTTGAATCCTAATTAGAAGTATTATTAGGGAATGGTACTACCCAACCTTGATAGAATATAAGAAAAAATTAGTTAAGATACCCTGGAACAAAAACTCTATTAGTTAGAAATTAACTCAGGACCGTCAATCTCATATCAAATTTTGGTAAAGTTTAGAATCATATCAATTATTTCATCAAAGAAAAATTTTCCAACCACCCATGGTAACTTAGGGATCTCTATGATGAGGTCTGGCCAAGAAAATTCATTTTATTTAACGCTCAAGTCCTAAAAACCCTATCACCTATCTACCAAGTAATCCCAAACTACATACTGACATCCAATAAGGGACACAACCTTCCATTTGATAATAATTTTTCATGAACCATATTAGATAACCTACTAAATAAGAACCTATGTCAACCCTGATATAGACTGAAGGGAATTCCAAATCCCTACAGGCTAGAGACATAGACCAGGGCATCAAGAAAGATCAAGGGGAATGATTCTTTCACAAGAATAACCAAACAATACAATGGCAGTGGATAAGAGTCCAAAAATAGTCAGTATACCAAAACAATAAAAAATTAAAAACTTCCATAAAATTGGAAAGTACATGACTTGAGATGAAATAATAATCCAAGACAACACATAAACCAATGACAACATTGCCCCCTAGATCTCCCCATAATAGTGAATCACATACTCCACCTATCACTACCAACTCTCAAGTATTCACTATCAAGAAAATTTATAGAGTCAAAGTTTTTCTTTCCATTTTCCTAGACCAAGAAAAAAAGTAGACATACACCAAAAGGCTTTTATAGGGTGTGGTAAAAACTATTCTAGTAATATCCCAATAAATGATTTCAAAACAAGTTCATATCAGATAAACCAAATATTCTTAATTTTAAACAAAACATGGCATGGTAATATTTTCTAAAATTTTTGATAAAACATTATTTTCAAATCATTTCACTGAAAATTATAAAATAGACATGAGTAATTATTTCCATCAAATAGACATGAATAAATATCTCAATCAAAATAGAAATGAATAAATAATTTTTTAATCATTTCCATGTATAATTCATTTTCAATCCTAGTTCCATGGTTACGAATATTGGGGTTAGTTAGATCAAGGCTTAAGGACCCTTAAACTCTTAGTGAAATATAGATCTTGGGTTGTACAAATCCCTAGATCTCATCCTACTAGTAAAAGAATTCCACCCCATGGAATGAAACACTTTCCCTTATCAAAGTTTATTTTACATTATCATTGTCAATCCCTTCCTAGATAGAGGTAATACATGCATAGTGTGATTATCCTAGACTACCCACCTAACTAGATAGGATCCCATGTGTTTCAAATAAATCAATTTAGGGTTGAAATCATTAATATCAAATTATTTTCACAAATCATCATTCATGCACCCCCAAATCATATTTTCAACATTCCATTTCATTTCAAAAACCAACATCAAACAATTTTCATAACAACCCATGCCTTTCAAAACAATTCATTTCATTCAAAAACCATAATATGGTTCATGAATTTATTTCTCAAGAATCATCATAAAATTCATTCTTCTAATCATTAATTTTAATCAGAAAAACAATTTAGAGTCAAAAAATTATTTAAAATTACATTTCCAAAGAGGTTGTATCACACACCATGCCATTTGAAAACATTTATCAAAAATATAAATTCAGGATTTTGAAATCATTTAAAAAATAATTTCAATTCACAAAAAGAAACAATTATTTTGATTGATATAATAAATATTATGAAACCACCAACATCAATTCATAGTATTATCAATCACCCAAAAAGGGATCCACAATTAAAATTATGAAGGGATAAAACCAAACAAGAAGGGATACTATATAAACAATTAAAAAATTAATATCTGGATAAATAAATTGAATAAGAATCCACAACCCTCGAAGAAGGAGAGACATGAGGCAATGGAAACTCACAATCAAATCAAGATTATACTTTTCAAATTATATGCAATGATTCAATTGGTAATTTTATCTATGAATATTGAAAGTAAGAAGGTCCAAAATTATTTTAGGATAGCCACCAAGGTTGATAGAGGAGAATAGAGTTTGAGAGAGAATAGTTTTGAATAAAAATGGGAACTTCAAGAAACAAAATTATAAGAATGACCAATACTTCCTCATCTAGACTGATGTCCTGGGCTATTTTTTGGAACCCATTGGCTTGATTGTGGTACCAGGAATAAATCCCTCACCTTGAGAAACACCACTAGATGACTAGTAGTTTTTATTGGATATCCAGGGGACTACCTACAATTTTTATCTGCTATAAGTCTATGTCCACCCAATAGAAAAATGATGTAACACCTCTTAGACACTCAAAAAATAACCAAAACCATACCCACATCCCTTCAAAGTCTATAAACAAGTAGAAACAACCAAAAACTAACATGAAAACTGACAAGAGCAAGGAAAATCAATTATCATACCTAAAAGTAAAAATCTGAATGTTACAAGATCTATCTAGGAGTACTTTCAGTGATAATGATCTTTCTAGTTTCACAAGTTTATAGAGTTTATAGACATTTTTAGATGTAAAGTTACTATGGGTTTTGTCTATGTGTAAGTATTCTTATCATGTGATGTATCATTAATATATTGTATACAGTTTATTTTTTATATATATTCTATTAGTGTTAGAGGTTATTTTTCATATTAGAGATACACTTTTGTTGTAGGTTGGTATAGGCTACTACCTCTGATGTATTTTTATACCTTACTGCTGATTTTTCTAAACCCAATCCATTTAAAGATAGGATTTTTATTCCACACTCACTTTACCACTTTCCTAGTATGGGCCTCATTGGGTTATGTAATTTTAGAGTGGTAAATGTGTCATTTGAATCCTATGAATGGAGTTTATATTTAGCATTTATTTGAGTATTAATTTAAGAATTCTAGAAAATAGTGTTAATGGGTTTTTAGTTTGAATTTTATACCAGGAAACTCGATTTTCTTATAGGGTCCAAGGTATCCATTCAATGGGATCTTGATAGTCTATTTATCAACCATGAACTTTGAGGCACCAATTACCAGGTTCAGTCAGGATGGCTCATTCATCATGAAGTGGTCAATTATGAACATTGGGTACTTCATGTGTTATCTCATCCAGATATGGTATAGTAATTTTGTGTTCATCCTATCAAATGAAGGGTTACACCCATAGATACCCAACTTGTATTTAGAGGCAGGTTCATGATGATCCTATGCAAGTTCTTGAACCTCTCATCAAAGATCATATGATGGATGGCATATTGATTCTGATACTAGTATGAGATATATATTTACCCAATGAGAAAAGGTAGATTTTATATCTATTTTTCTTAGTGAAGGCCTTATAGTATAACTTATTGTGGTTCCCAATAAGTTGAATATGGATTTTGGTAGTCAATGTGCACTGTATGAGTTCATTAGTATAGGATACCATGTTTTTTTATGGCACACTAATCCTGAAAATTTATAGGATTTTTTTATAGTTAGCGACTCATGTAATCTATCTAGTTTAGAAACCCACCATCCAGACGATGATTCCTACCTTGATTTCCCTCATAGTATGGTGAGATATTAGTAGATGTTGTTATAATTGAACTTGTGATGGGATTGATCTAACATCATTGGAGTTTGTTCATGTAACATTGTGGTTTGACTCATTCTAGAATAGTAATTGGACTATATTGTTAGAGACTATCGATAAGAAATTGTGGTCTAAATAGGTACTATGGGGAGGTGATACACCTTGTATCAGAGTGTTAAATCATATATAAATAACCCAAACATATATATAAATAGAAAAATCAATCAAAGTGAACAATAAATAAATAATGACTAAACATTATATAATAAAAAGGAATCAAAGAATATAGGAATACAATATTGATCACCCACTAGGTTGACCACATAAGTATAGATATGATGGAAGGAAAAAAATTAAAAGAAACTGAAATTATGGGAGGATCCACTACTATCCCCAAGCCTCATATCATCCCAAAACTCCAATCTCATCTGAGCTACTCCATCCCGATCATGCAAACCATAGTCCTCAACCAAACTAGAATATGAAACAAGTAAGGATTGCATGAGTACCCAAGGGAGAATAAAGCCTAATAAGGGTGTGAGTAAAACTCTATGGGCCACCACAAATGGTGTCCCAAAATATAACCAATCCGAAAGGAAGTGTATGAGGATGTTCCCTGGGAAAAGAAGAAATAGTATATCCAAACAAAAATATTCAAAACACAAAAATGTAATGAAATGTGGAACCAAGGAACTAGTTACAGCCCCAGAACAGTAAATACCTACCTCGGCTAACCATCTGTCATTACCATGTGAAATATAACCATACCTAGTCCAAACTAGAATTTGGGGTAAATATACCCATCCCTAAATCCTTACGTCCACCTAGGGGAAATATTTTATCTGAGGCTTAACCATCACAAGTGTCCCACGTGGGTCATATTCACCCCAAGTTAACCATCAAGTACCAACATACCCTAGGGGAATATTTCACCATAGGTTAAACATTAATAACAAAATTCACTGTGGGTTCACAATAATTACCAAGGCCCCCCAATAGTATCATCCACCCTGCATTAACCATAAAATACTAGCGACCCTTAGGGGAATTATTCACCCCTTGGTTAACCATAAATACCAGTATCCCTAGAGGGTAGCCTGCACTATAGGTTAACCATAATTAATAGTGTCCCCTGAGGATAATTTTCACCCCAGGTTAACCATCAATTTCAGCCAAAGAATATAAACATATAACAATTCATTAATCATAAATAAGCAATAAGGAATAAGGGAAAAAAATAACATTTCATTCCAAAACAAATTCAAGTTTTATTTTCCAAACCATATCCCAATATATTGTAAAAATATCTTTTCCAATGATCAATTCCCAAATATTCCAAGCCCATGTCTTTATACCAATTTTACATTTCCATTTTAAAAAAAGAAATTAACCAATCAAAATATGACTCAAATACCGTTTATAGAAAAAAAAAATCAACGGAAACATGTGCCATCAATCCAAATTTTCATTTCCACTATCATTTTAAAAAACCCAATAAAATTATTATTTAAAAACAAACATAACAAAACCTCATTAAACATTTACTAAAATCTAGTTTCATGAAAAACAAACCCATTACCTTAAAAGAAACACCACCCCTAAGGGAGTATTCATTTTCATGCCTAAAGTTTTAAAAACCTAATTCTAATTACTGATGATTTTGAATTATCATTTCACAATCAATGACTTAGATTATAATTTTTATTTTCAAAACATTTAATTAATTTATGAGGTCATCACATGTAAAACCATTCATACCACACAACGTATTCACTATTAACAAAAAAAGACTGGGTTAATTAAAGGTACCACCTACCTCTACTTTGAATATTTCCCATTTAACTCTAAGGGGATGGAACCATCTCAAAGACACATCCAAAACCCACCTCATGAAAACCAACCACTATCATACACCTATCTTCCTAAGCCATGACAAAAATCATCAAGCAATTCAAATAAACATTTAGAATTAATTTATCAAACTAATTCCATAAAGTAATAACCACCAAAAAAACTCATTGGAATCCTTGTTAGGTTGGGAAAATGTCCAAACACTCATAGAGGGTCCAGGTCTTGCTCTCGAGGACCACCCAGGAAAAATTCCCAACCTACACAGTAAATTTTATAATAAAAAACATTTAAAATAAAGTAAAAACCATAATTAATTATGTTGGGTGATGTACCTTTGATGACCCATTGATTGGAGGCACCAAGATGACCTCTTGGGACAACCCTATTCTCGGAAGAAAACCCATCTCAATCAACCAATTCCACCAAGATCTTGTGGAATCAAAACCAAAACCCAAAAACAAAAACATAAAAATTAAAAAAATAAAAGGAGGAATAAGTTAGTGGTCAATTAATAGATAGAATCACATTAACACCCATAAAAAACACCTCTTTAAGGATTTGAAGGAGAAGGGGAAGGGGAGGACATGGTTGGGAATATACAAGATGCAGAGGATAGAAAAATGGGTATGGGGTTTAAAAAAATCATAGGATAAAATGGTAAAAATTGATATTTAAAAGTCCACATGGTTTTCCATATGGTTGTCCAAATCGTCAACCAACCACATGATCCTCTAAGCCAAAGGACAGCCATTCTACATGGATACCACACATGGTTCCACAAACCATGCACTAACTAAGAGGTTTACCAATGTAGTTTTTAAAATCCAAAATTTGGTTTCCCCATCACCTTCAAATGTTTTAAAAAATCATGCGCCTAATTATTTTATGCCATAGGGTCAGGGTGCATGATCAATACAAATAGCTTACTAATAGTGTACCATATTTTGTCCTCCCAAACTCCCAAGTTACAATCCCCAATAACCTCTTAAACCTTTTGTAAGCCTCTAAGACATCCCAAACCTCATTCTACGACTAAAATACCTCCTTTAAATGGGTTCTAACCTCTAAAAACGTGTTTTTGATGTAAACTCAAAATTTGACCCCTCTACTATCTTGAAAATAAAAAAAACTATATAAATTTCAAGAACCAGACAAACTCAAAACCATACAACCTCTACATAATAATTATTATCATCCTTTATAATCCTCAATGGTCATATAAAAACATTTCCCTACCCATGTCTATCACTAATTTAAATTCAAATGGCCTTGACCATTCTGAACATCAAAACCTCACCCAAGGGAAAACCTCTAGTTTGAGGCACTCCAATCACCAAAACCTAATCTAATGTTTGTAACTATCATTAAAACATCAATATAATGCTTTCTCAATACCATATATCCTAAGGAATGCTTATTTTTCAAAACAATTACCATTTATTCAATGGTTCTTCCTACCATATAGTTTGTCTTATGAAATCTAATTTTAATGTCAGGGAACATCCACAATCAGAATTTCCTTTTGAAACACACTCTTAGTATTCTACCAACACTTTTGGAATGGTACCCAACTTACCATCACTAGACATAGATGAGAACACTGCTCAACCACCAATACCCATCCTTATTCCAAAATTCTATGTCAAAATGGATTTGTTCCACCATCCATGCACACCATGAGCATGATTTATTTTCATCAAAAAGCCTCTTCCAATTCCAGAAACATTCCTATAATGTCCAAAATGATGTATATAATTCAGTTTCTTTCCCACCGCATCCAATTACACACAAAACATCAATTTGGACCTCCACTGGACATCTTCTTCGGAAAATGCTCAACTTCAACAACCAATACACTATTAATTAACCCGATATCAATGCATTTACTCTCAGAGACACCCTGATATCATTTTAAATAACCCACTAAAGTCTCAACCCAAATTATGGTGAGATTCCATGGCCCAAACCTCAATAAGACAAACCCATCAATATTCTTTGAATGCAATCACCAAATCAAACCCAAACTGATTAAAACTTATATAATCCCAAATCCAAATGCAAGAATATATCTAAAAACACATATTCATCTACACCAGACATATCCTAAGGAATATAGTTGCATTAAAATTCATTCATTCTCCAAAATAAACCTAGAAATATGGTTGGAATCTATCACACAGACCATCAGCCTCTAAAGAGAATGAAATCATCTAACAAGTGATTCCACACTTGAATATCCCTATATCCTGAGGGTCATTACACCCATTAATGATGTAATACTCCCCACTATTGGAGTGAACTTTTTAATGCATAATTATTTCAAAAATGGTCACCAAATCCCATGTCTCTTACATTACTAAACATAATGGTTTAACATGGGTAAACCCGCTCATTCCCAAGCACTAACATGAAATTTGACTTTTAAAATGATCTCGGACCACAATTAATCCATCAAAAATATCAATCATGATTCATTCAAAATGATGGTAACCACCCCTAACTAGATATTGGTTCACTCAAAGACACAAAAATCACACAATGTACTCCTTGTGTGTGCACTATTTTTCAGGTTCACCCATAACCATATGTGTATTGCTCCACCCAAGACACACTATTTCACTACATCAACCCTTAACACCTCCATCTAGATATAAAATGGATCATTCATAATACTATAATCAACCCAATCAGGGTATCACATCTCTCTTTAAGAACACATCATGTACCCGCATAAGCTTTGGCAACTAGGCCCACACCTGGGTCAACCATCCCACGACACCAATTTCCTTTATAATTTACCCTAAACCACTTAGGTATATTTCAAATTATCAATAAAATATGAACTTTTGGGCCTATGGGGATCTCACTAATTTCAATTAGTCTGTTCTCACATACAAACTTCTCTGATTCAAACCCCACAAACACCAAACTTAACTAGTTCATATTACCTCAACCCATTTAAACTCGATGAGTGTACACTTTCATACCACTTGACCACTAAATCCCAACCCATAATTCCTTATTTTTTTATCACATCATAAATAGGTCCATAAGACTATATGAGTAGCTAACCAATATTGGTTTTACATAGATAAATCACCATAGATGCTCTCAAACAAAAAGTTTCCTAAAATATCACCTATGTTGAGGCATACTTCCCAAGACCAATATCGATGTCCCTAACACACATGAGTTCTAGTAAACCATTAGTAGATTTTCCACTTTTCTTCAAAAACATAAATTCACCCATGACACAATTAAATTCATGAAAACATTCTATTCGGATGTTGTTCCTACACCACAACAGTATCCATGCTCTAATGAATGTCGACCAAATTTACATGCTTAACCACTAACCAAAACTACTTCTAGTCATAGGAGTCTTCCATTCTCTCACTGTGTAATAAGACATTCCCACAACAATGGGGTTTGGGAACCCTAATGAATCTACACTTCCTTTCCCATTCCACTTCTAAGAACTAACACATTAAGTACTTTAAATTATCAAGGCATGAGGAATAATCCATTACATTCATCAATATATTAAGGGGTATTCTAATGGGATATACAAACATGTTCTCGATCCAAAAAACATGGGTTGATCCCACCATGATCATTAGACCGTCCTCTAGGAATCCCCAGCCTGAAACCACATTGTTAACATCTCATGTGCACCATTAAAAACCTAAGGCACCTTATCAGGATTCCTATCTCTAAGGAAATATAAGTTCAGGTTAACTCCTCTAACAAGACACCCCCAAGCAATTATAAACACCATATCACCAACATATTGAGACACAAATCATGTTTTCTATGTCCCACACCTATCAAAATGGGCCAATCCTCACACACTGGTCACAACTCATGGGATAGAACTTGCTTCTCCCTTCTCAAAATACATGGTATCATTATGCCAAATAAACCACTCACAATTCCCACATATATCAAGCACCATAAGCTAAAATGAATAGGCCACCAATAAAAGATCCTCGCTAAGAATCCTCCTATACGAATTATCCATTTAGAATCATAGACTCGAGAGTCAAGGTCTGCCAATATAATTGTTCCACCCCATATGAACCATACAAACTGAAACACAGCCATCATCTTTCTTAATTAGAGTACCATTATAATCTATATAGGAAATTTCCATATAGATCGTTATTGTAAATTTAAATAACCAAACCTAAATGAAAATTTATGATAAGGGGTTTACCCAATAAGGAATCAAATAACTTTATTAGACTACTACAATCACTAAAACTCCTTTGGTATATTCCATTATCACCAAATGCTTCATCGTAGATCCACCTAACCTATCATTAGAAGGAAATAAAAATATACAAGTCATACCAACTAAGTATAATTACACAAAGTTAATATATGGGAAAACACTGTATGAGTATTTTTTTAAAAAATTAAACATCAAATCCTCAATCATCAGTGATTTAAATGACACACAGGTATACACACATGTCATGCATATCATATGTGCCTAATCAGGATGCATGTGATGCCTCCTACCTCTATATTCTAAGATTATAATCTAATAATATGATTCTTTCCAATGGGGGTAGAACCAAATATCTCCTATAAAACATATATCATTAAAAATACATATGAACCACACTAGGTGGAAATCATATATAACTAGAATGGTGCAAAGAAATAATATTAATATCAAACCCCTGGTAACATGGGCTTCTAATTAGTGAAGGTGTCATGACACACCAGCCCGGTATCCATCATAAGCTCTGACACCTTCAAATATCTCATGGATATCAAACCCCAAAACTATAAGAAAAATAAATTCTATGATACCAATTTGTAATTTCCTATCATGGATCACTCTAAGCGTAATAACCAGATAGTAATTATATGTGATCTCGGGAGCATCTCACCAAATTCCAAATGCTTTCAGCCAATAATAGGGGTAAGGGGGTACCATGGGGGGATATACCCCTAATATCAAAGTCTAAATACATAAATAAATAACTAAAACATATCTATCAATGAAAACATCCATCACAGTATGTAGTAAATAAAAAATACTAAAAATCCTATTACAAAATAGAATGATCAAATAAAATCATACAAAATAAATAACCCACTGGGATAATTAGACAAGTATAGATAAAAAGGAATGAAAAAATAAAAAATGAAATGAAATTACAGGTGGCTCTATTATAATCCCTAAGCCTCACCTCATACCAAAACTCCAATACCATATAATATAATTTTCCTTGATCATGAAATCCCTAACTTTCAACCCAACTTAAACCTTCAATTACTGAGGGTTTATTGGGTACCCTAGTGTCATGGAATCCTGAGTAGTGTTTGAGTATAACTCAGTAGGCCACAACAAATAGTGTCCCTAAATATAACCAATCTAAAAGGAAGTGATGTAGATGTGATTTAAGAAAATTAGTTAAAAATTATCCAAATAAAAATATTCAAAATTGAAAACGTAATCAAGAGATGAACCCAGGTGGACGAGGTTCACCCCAAGAGTAGTACATACTTGGTACAGCTAGTGTTGTGAAGTCTCTAATAATTTCATAATGATCTTGTCAAACAACTCTCCCAACCAAGGGAAATATAACCATACCTGGTCTAAAATGGCATTTTAAGGAAATATACCCATCCTTAGAGCCATGTATCCACCTGGGGTAGATGTTCCCCTAGGATTAACCATAATATTTGTCCCTTATGGGATGTTTTTATCTAGGATTAACAATAAATCCCCAGTATCCCCCGGGGATGAATTTACCATGGGTTAACCATTAATATCAATATCCCCTTGGGGTATCGTTCACACTAGGTTAACTATAACTACCAACTACCCATGAGGGTAGAGTTCACCCCAATTTAACATTTATTCATCCTAGGGTAATGAGTAATCCCAACATCCCCAAGCGAATGCGTTCACCCAAGGATAACCATAATTACCAGCATCCATCATTGGTAGATTTCACCATTGTTTAATCATCAATTGAAACCAAGTAAACATAAACAAATAAAAATTCTATAATTATAAATAAGAAACAATTCATAAGGGAAAACATTGACATTTCATTCCGAAATAATGTGAGGTTTCATTTTCCAAACCATTTCTTGATCTATTTTTTAAATACAATTTCCCTAAACCAATTCCCAAATATGTGAAGACCATTTCATTATCCCCATTTTCCATTTCCATTTAAAGAAAACAAAACCAATTTTGTTAATCTAAATCATGTTTGAATATCATTTAAATAAAACCCAAATGAAGGGAAACACATGCCATCAACCCATATTCACGTTTCCACCGCGTCCTTTTCAAAAATCTATGAAAATTACTATTTCAAAACAAAAATCCAGAAACATAACTTCCCATTTACCGAAACCATTTTCATGAAAACCAAAACCATTACCTTAAATGTAAAATCAACCCTTAGGTAATTTTCATTTCCATTACCAATTTTTAGAAACAAAATTCCAATTGTGGATGATTGTGAATTATCATTTCACAATCATTGACTCATACCATAATTCTTATTCTAAAAACATTTAATTAATTTATGAGTTCATCACAAAAAAAACTATTTATACTAAAAACTGGATCCACTATTAACAAAAACAATACTATGGGTTAATTAGAGGGACCACCTGCCTCAACATTGATGCTTTCCTATTTAACTCTAAGGGGCCATCAATAGCTGCCAAGGCCCGTCCAAGCCCCACCTCAAGACAACCAGCCACTATCACCCATCTATGTTCCTAAACAATTAAAATAATCAAAAAATAATTCAAATAAAAATTTATAATTCATTTATAAAATTAATTCCATAGAGGAATAAGCATAGAAAAACTTACCAGTGTCCTTGTTAAATAGAGAACATGACTAAACACTCATGGTGGGTCCATGCCTCACTCCCAAGGTCCGCCTGAGAAAATAAAACAACCTGTTCCACTAATTCCATAAGAAAAACAATTTAAAATTAAGGGAAATATATAATAAATCAGGCGTCATGATCTACCTTTAATGACTAAAAGAATGGTAGTACTCGGGTAGCCTCTCGGGACATGCCCATTCTAGGCAGAAAAAAAATCTCATTCCTTATTATTTGATTCCACCAAGATCTTGTGGATTCAAAAACAAACACTAAAAATCAAAAACAAAAAATTAAAGTGATAAAAGGAAGAAAAATTTGGATTCCAACAGATGCAGAGACTCTCCTTAGATCACTAGAAAACACCCACAAAAAACCCCACTTAAATGGTTTGAAGGAGAAGATGAAGGGGAGAAATAAGTTGGGTATGTACATGAAGAAGTGGTAAAAATGGGAATGGGAGTTAAATTGTTATATGGTAAAATGGTAAAACCACCTCTTTTAAAAGGGATCACAATTTTTTTTCACTATTGTCTAAACTGCGCACCAGTCGTGTGATCCCCTCTTCCCAGGGACAACCATCTAGAATGGTTATGGTGCACGGTTTCAGAAACTATGTGATGAACGTGAATTATACCTATATATTCTATATAATACACCACATGATTTCCCATACTCCATAAAATAGTTTAAAAAACCATGAACCAAATCATTTTAGGTCACATGGTGGTTTTTCATGGTTAGCACAAACCATGTGTTAATAGTGCATGATGTTTTATCCTCCAAAATTCTAATGTTCCGAGCCCTGTCCACTACCTAATCCTCATGTAAGCCTTGGAGACATCCAAAACCCAATTCCATGTATAATATACCCCCTTTTAAGTGGTTTAAAAAACTAGAAACCTATTCTAAATTTCAACCCAAAATTCAACCACTCTACTATCTTGAAAATTAAAAACTCTCTAAATTTCAAAACCCATATGAACCCAAGATCTTAAAACCTCCAAACCATAATTATTATTATCCTTTAGAAGCCTTAGTGATCATCTATACAAATCACTCAACTCATATCGGTCGTCGATTTAAAGCCAAATGTCCTCTCCAATTTCAAATGTCAAAACCTAACCCAAGGGATAGCCTCTTGTTTAAGGTTCTCCAAATGCCAAACCCTAAACCAAAACTACTAACTATCAATAAATCATAGATAAAATCTCTCTCAATCCCATTTATCCTAGGTAATACTTAGGTTTCAACTAATTTCTCATCCATTCTGTGGTTCTACCAACCATAGATTTTAGCTTATAATCACCAATTTTGAAGCCCCATCACATCCACTATTGAAATTTCCCACTGAAACACGTTCTTAGTGGACCAATGACTTGTTTGGAATGGTACCCACCTTACCTCACCATAACATACATGAGAATTTCACTCAAACACCATTACCCATCTTTAATACCAAATTCCAAGTCAAAATGGATTGCTTCCACCATCAATTCACATCATGAGATCAAAGTAATTTTCTTAAAAATCCCTAGAAAATGATAGAAACGTTATCACCATATCCAAAACAACATATCTAACATGATTTCTAGACCACCAAATACAATTACATGAAAAATATCCGGTTACACCTCCATCAACGGACTTCTTCCAAAAATTATCATCTTTAGATGTTAATGCTCTATTCATTTAAATGATATTGATGTCTCCACTCTCGTAGGCACCTCGAGATCATTTTGAAATGACCAATGTTGTCTCAACCAAACTTCTGATATGATTAAGTTGTAAAAACCTCATCCATCCAATCATATTTCCATGATCATAATGTTAGGAGTGATGTACACCCAAACCAGTAAAAACTTACCTTGATCCTGAAGCCAACACCCAAACTCCATCCAATAACACATCTTCATCTACAAATTGAATTTACCAAGGAATCTAGTTATATTCAAATTCATTCATTCTTTTGTATCCACCCAAAAATCCAATTGGATTTGTTCTTATAGTTTACAAGCCTCCAAATTGAAATTGATTATATAACGACTGATTCCATGCTCAAAAATACCTATATCCTAAGGTTAATACCACCTATGACTAATATCACACTCCCTAACATATTAGTGACCTTGTTGTCGCATCATTTTTTCAAACCAAATAACCAAAGCTATGTCTCGTCCATCACTAAACATAAGGGTTAACTATGTCCAAGCTTTCTCACTCCCTAGTGCCAACCTGAAATTTAACTTGTTACATGATCTCATGTCATAGCTACTTCATCAATGACATCATCCATGAACAACTTGAAATGAGGTTCACCCCCCCCCCCTAAAAATCTATTGATGTAATCAACCCCACACATCTCACACATGTCACTCCATGAGTTTAGAGATTTTTTAGGATCTCCCACAAACACAGCATACATGTCTACTTAATCCATGCTCTGGAGCTATATTAACCCTTAATTATTCATTCTAGATCCAACTTGGATCAGTCATACAACTATATCTAACCTAATAAAGGAGTCATAACTCTCTTTAAAGACACATCAAGTCCAACCTTAAGCTTTATCTACTAGTAAAACACCCATTTCAACCATCCGAAAACATTCATTTAATTAATAATGCCCCCTCAACCATAGAAGTACATTTTGAAATTATAAACCAAAATTGAGCTATCATTCCCATGGGGTTCTCACCAATTTCTGTTCCTAATCGCACATGGACTTCGCCAATACATTGACCAGCACAAACAGCCTCAACCCATTTAAAAAAGATGGGTGTATACTCTCATAAAACCCAAACATTAAACCAAAGACCATGGTTTTGTGGTTCATATCACTTCAAATTAAGGCCCACATGCCTATTTCATCTGCCAACCTTACCTCTTTCATATCAGTTTCATGCAACCCAAGCACCCAAGATGCTCTTAACCAAAAAGGAGTCTAAAATCTCATATATATCTGGGATCTACACTCAATATCACTAAAACTTACCCTACCACATGTCATTTCTAGCCAACTAGGAGCATCCCAACCCCTCTACTTCAAAAAAAACACTTCACCCTTGCTATGATTTATTTCATGAACACTCATAACCTAGGTTTAATTCATATACCAAAATGTCATCCACACTCCAAACAATGTTAGTCTAATTTAGAAGATAATCTACCACTAGGCACCGCTCTAGGTTACAATAATTTTCCATGCTCTCACTACATACCAAGATGAACCCACAACAAGAGTCCCAAGCACCTGTATGGTCTTTCACTTTCATTCTAGTTCTACTACTATGCACTGACACTTTAAGTTCTTCACCTTCCCAAGGAATAAGGCATACTCCATGTTATTATTAAACCTATATAAGGGTATTATATTAGTCTATACTTCCTTGTGCTTGATCCAAAACACATTTTCTAAGTAAATCTGGCTTGTAGGATCATCCTCAAGGAATACCCATGACAAAATCACATTGGTAAAACCTCACATGCACTATTTAGAACTCAAGGTACCTACTCATGCTTCCCATCTCTAATGAAACATAATCTTGGGTCAACCCATCTTACAAGTCACCCACAAGAATCATTGAACACTAGATCAGAAACCCACTGAGACACAATTAAATCTCTCTAGCTCCCCAACCTTTTCATATAGGAAAAGCCTCACACATGGGTTAAAAATCACATGGTAGAACTAGTTTCCCCCATATTAAAACACATGAAATCCTCATGTGGAAACACCCACTCATGGGTCTCATAGACATGAGGTACCACAAGCCAAAACTAACAGACCACAAAGAATAAATAATCATTGATCATCCTCCAATGAGACTACTCCCTTGAGAATTATAGTCTAAATAGTCAGGTCCTATACATATAATTATTCCACCCTAGAAATTATTTACAAAGGAAAACATAACCATTGGCCTTGTTAAGTAGAGAATCATTCCAAGATTTATAGGAAAACACAATATAGGTTGTTACTGTCACTTTAAATAACCAAACCTGAATGACAACATCCCACAAGAGATTTCCCTACTAAGGAATCAAATGACTTTACTGACCTACTAGGGTCACTTATACTCCTATGCACATGAACTATTCCATCATCACCAAATTTCTCACCATAGATCCATATAACCTTCCATTAAAAGGAAATGTACACATATAAGTCGGCCCAAACAAATATAATTTCACCAAATACAAATAAGAGAATATATCATATGAGTAGTTATTGAAACTTTTAATAGTCAATTCCCAGTCATCAATAATTTAAATTTCACACAAGAAGGAACACATTTCATGAAGATCCTATGTACCTAATCATAATTCATGTGAAGCCATTGGCCTCTATACGCTAAGATACCATTCTAG
Source organism: Viscum album (assembly GCA_963277665.1). NCBI lineage: Eukaryota > Viridiplantae > Streptophyta > Magnoliopsida > Santalales > Viscaceae > Viscum > Viscum album. Next base: position 1,693,841,381 of record OY728160.1, read on the forward strand.
TAACTAGATTATTTACAATATTACAATAAGAAAATATCTCACATAAAACATAAATTATCACACATCAGTATGACCCAAACATAGTAGAAAGATTATATAAATTGAACAATGAAAACTAAAAATAGAAATCCCAAACCCCTGGAAACCTGTACATTCGACTGGTGAAGGTGTTCATGATGCACCATCTTAGCATCCAACGTAGGCTCTAATGTATTCCTTTGTATCCTAGCTATAAAACTCAAAAACTATAAGATAAAATAAAATCTTTTATACCACTTTGTAATATCCCAACCCAACCCACTCATGGAAAAATAACCAACACAAAATCTTTTGCGGCCTAAGGCGCACCTCCCCAAACACCATAGGCTATTGACTAGCAGTGGGGGTTTGATAGGTACCATAGGGAGGATATATACCATATATTAGAGTTCACAACCATATATAAATCACTAAAACATATCCATAAATAAAAAATCCATCATATTAATCAGCAAATTAAAAAATACTGAACACGCTATAATAAAATGGAATGTTGGAATACAGGCATAAGGGATGGATCACTAACTGGACTTAGCACACAAGTACATATATAAGTGAATAATAAAACCAAAAATGGAATAAAAGTAAATGAGGCTCCACTATAATCCCCAATCCTCATCCCATCCCAAAAATTTAATCCCATCTAAACTTCTATAGCCTTATCATAAATACCACAGGCCTTAACGCAACCTGGACATTAAACAAGTGATGGATTCTAATGTACCCAAGGTCCATAGTGGCCCTAGAAGGGTGTGATTATATCATAGTGGTCCACACTAACTCAAAACCTAAATATGACCAATATAAAAGGAATTTCATGTTTATTTTCATAAATGAAACTAGTTATAAATCATCCAAATAAAAATATTTAAAATTGAAAACGTAAACAAACCCAGATGTTGTGGTCCAGGTTCACCCAAGGAATGGAAAAAACCCTTCTTCAGCTAGTGTCTAGGTGTATATGATCATGTCTCAATGACCATTCCAACCATATATATAAAATAAAATAAATATAACCATCCTTGGTTAAAACTAGCCTCTGGGGAAATATACAAATACTTGGTTCCATACGTCCACCTGGGGGAAGTGTTTACACCAGTATTGACCATAAAATGAATCCCCTAGGGACCATTTTCACCCCAGAATAACCATAAAGTATCAGAATCCCTTGGGGGTACTATTCACCCTAGGTTAACTATCAATACCATCGCCCTAGAGAGGCAGTGTTCACCATATGTTAACCATAAATACAAGAATCCCCTAGGGTCATAATTCATCTAGGATTAACCATCATTAACCAATGACTCATAGGGGAATCATTTAACCTAGGTTAACCATCAATACCATCAAACACTACGGGTAGCGTTCACCCTAGGTCAACCATAATTACTAGTTTCCCATGGGGGAAGCATTAACCTCAGTTTAACCATCAATTGAAACCAAGGAAACATACACATATAATAATGACATAATCATTAATAATAAAAAATTAATAAGGGATATAATTAACATTTCTTTCAAAAAAATGTCAAGTTTCATTATCCAAACCATCTCCCAATATATTTTCAAAATACCATTTCCAAAAACCAATTCCCAAATATGAAAATCATATGTCATTATCCTCATTTCACAATTCCATTTAAAGAAAACAAAACTAATTAATCAATCTAAAACCTATTAAAATAAATTTTAAGGAAAACCCAAACTAACACATAACATGTGCAATCAACCCATATTCCCATTTCCATATTATCCTTTTCAAAAACCTCATAAATTTATTATTAAAAAAACAACCTAAAACAATATTTACCATTTACCAAAACCATTTTTAAAAACCAAAATTATTACATTAAAATAAACGCTTTCACCAAGTATGTTTTCATTCCCTTGACCAAGGTTTTTGAAAAATGGTCCCAATTACCGATGATTGTGAGTTTCCATTTCACTATCATCAAATCATGTCATAATTTTTATTCTCAAAAAAATTAATCAATTTATGAGTTCATAACCTAAAACAATAATGAGACAACATAATGGATTCCCTATTAAAAAAACAAGAATACAAGTTAATTAAAGGAACCACTAACCTTATCTTTTAATCTTTACCGTTTAACTTTAATGGGTCAAAAGCAGATTCAGAGTCCCTTCTAAGACCAACATCATCCCAAACTAACACTATCACCCCCTTAGTTTCCAATATCATGCCAAAAAAATTAAAATTATACAGTAAACATTTATAATTAATTTATCAAACCAATTCCACAAATTCATAACTGATGAAAAAATCACTAGAGGCCTCGTTATGCTAGGACCACGACCAAATGCTCAAGGAGGGTCCATGCATCATTACCAAGGTCTTCTAGGAAAAATTTTCAAAACTACACCACCAATTTTAAAAAATATTTAAAATTATGTTAAATCCTTAATAAATTATGTAGTGTGACATACCTTCAATGACTCGGTGAATGGAGGTATCCAAATAGCTACTTGGGACATCCCCATTTTAGGAAGAACCAAAGCCCCATCTCGATTGACTAATTTCAACAAGGTATTCGGTAATTGGAACAAAAAACCTAAAATATAAAACCATAAAATTAAAACAAGAAAAGGAGAAACAATTCCAAGTCAAATGGATATGGAGAGTCACATTAGATCATAAGAAAAATCCCATGAAAACACACATCTTGATGGGTTTGAAGGAGAATATGAAGGGTATAATTTGATTGGTAATTTTCATGAGGAATAGGAAAGAAAAATGGTGCTAGGTTCTAAAATATTAGAGGAAAAATTGAAAAAAAAAACCCACTTTTAAAAGTGTGTATAGTTTGGATACATGGTTGACCAAACTGTGCACAAAATGTGTGATCCCCTCTGCCCAAGAACAACCATACTACATGGTTACAGTGCGTGGTTTCAAAAACTATGTTCCAACCATGTGGTATACCTCTATAATTTTCATCAAACACTATATAGTTTCCAATCCTTCTTCCAATGGTTTAACAAATCATGTACCAAAACATTTTAGGCAAAAAGGTTTGGGTGCATAGTTAGAAAAAACTTTATGCAAACTATGTACCCTATGTTTTCCTCCAAAATTCCAAAGTTTCAAGAACTGATCACCTCCAGAACTTCCCATTATCCTCTAAGACCTCCCAGACCTCATTCCACTTCTAAGATACCCTTGATTTCCAACCTCTATAAATCCATTATGAATGTTGACCCACTATTCTCCCACTCTATAATCTTTAAAATTAAAAAACTCTCTACATTTCAAGACCAATATGAACCTAGGATATTAAAAATCCATTTTTAGGATGGTTTTATATCAGGTGATGTTGGGGATAGTTCAATTTATAGAGGTGTTAGACCATTTTTCGGTGGTATATCCATGTTTTGGTATGCATCAAGCTACCAATACCTCATAAGGTAACCCCTATACATTATATACAATGGAATTATAGAATATTAGAAGTTTGAGTAGAGAGTTCAAAGAGATAATTTTAAATATAGTAGTGACTTTACACAAATTCACATATAATATATTTCAAATTTTAGATTTTTAATATTGAGAACTCTTGGTGTCAATGCACCCTATCTTTGGGAGCAAGTTATCACTCTTCATGCAAGAAATAGAAGTGGTATTAATAAAGGGACAGAACATTAAAATTAGTATTGATATTGTAGAATAGGTTTTTTTTAAATTTCCACACCAAGAGTTAATTTTAATTGAAAATATAGTGGTATGGGATTTGATTGATATGGATGATTATATGATCCACTCCCACCATCACCACCTTCAGTCAGTTCCTATAAATCCTAGAGTGCCGACAGGTAGAGTTGTGAGTTGACATGTGCAATGGATGGCTATTGTTTGGTGAAGTATGGTATAGTTTAGGGTACCATTACTATAATATAATAAAATCCCTCATAATGTTAAAAAAGAGGTGTGATCTATTCTTACTACACCTTTTTAACTGGAGTTGGATTTTCTTTTGGGATCCCTAGAAAGACCATATTGTCTTGAGAATTTCTATTGACAAAACTATCTTTCACTCACAACTTCTAATTAATAAATCTTATCCTAGAGGGAGAGGGTGAAGTATCACGGATATTCCATCATGGTAAATGTGAAACCAAGTGGTTCCCTCCCTAATATGGATTATTTTCTTTATTTATTTTACTTTATAAGGATATAAAATTGAGAATATAAGTCAAGTTCTACCTTTAGTGGTGAGGAAAACCCCTCAGGTATGGTGAGTGAATCCAACCCTTAAGAAGTTGTGCTTAGATTACCATAAAATGTACACTATTGATTTATTCACTATGGGATTAGTTAATCAAACTCTTATAGTGTGAGTTTTGGATTCACGGAGTAGTAGTTTTCCTTCATAAATTTTAATTTGTATTAATTAATTAGATCATAGTTCCATGGAAGTGATGTTTTCAATAAAACCCTTAGAAAGTAATTATTTTTTTAGTTAAAAGAAGAGTTGTTCAAATATGTATCCTTTAAAAATGATTATCGATGGGATATGGGTACATTTCTCACCATTGATTAGTGGTGGTGCCCCACACCATTACATCTTGTATGAGAGACCCATATTGGTGATGTTAATTTAGTAGTATCATTTGAATATTTATTCTCAATAGATGGGATATAAGGTTATTCTTCGTGGTTGGGAGAACATCATACACTTCCCTGAGTAGATGGTGATTTTCCCTTGATGATTTCATTGAATATTGTGATGAATATTCTAAATGAGGATCTCTACTTAGGATTATGGTCCTTAGTTTAGTATGTTTTAGAATATATTTTTATATTTTTCCATCATATGAAAAAATTGGATATGCTATTAATGATATTTATTCATAGGCTGTGGATTTTGGTCACTTGATTTCTGGAAGGTCTTATCATGGGGTCTAGAACTGATATAATCAGGTCATATGAACAATATGCAGTATCTAATACATATTTTGGAAGAATGGTTCACTAATGAACATGGTTATACTATTGATTATATTTTATATAATGGTTTCATTTCATTATATTCTTGACTGAATCTTTCATGAAGAAGCAGCAAAAAATACCATCATGATTTTTCTAGTACGGGGTGAGGTCTTTTTTAGAGATTGTGGTGTGGATGTGAGGTTCTCATAAATGTTTAGGAAATTATTAAAAAAATAATACTAATTTCTTCATTATTTTATAGATATTTTCAATATTCCTTATTGGTAAGAGATGATGAAATTTTTTATTATACCATAAAGAATGTGATACACAAAAATTCATCTATAGTTAATGTAAAATATTTATTGTTAAGTTTAGTGAATAATTTTAGTGAAAATGGTTTTTTTATGTATTATCCATCTATAAATATATTTAAATACGAGTATCATAGTGATCCTATGGGTGGTATACTAAAAAATAATCCATTCCATTTTGGATGTTATTGGTCAGGGATTTCACTTTATCCCATGTAGTTGGGCAACCTATATATTAAAAGAGTTTTTGGGTGTGGTGGATAGGATAGAATCATATAATGAGAGCCTTTTTGTATGTTAAGGTTTTGTTTCAAGATGAATATTAAATGATAACCCTTATGTCAAAGTGGAATTTTACATAAGAAATACCATATATTTATAGTAAAATGGGATTTTCATTACTTATATGTTTGTGTACCAAGTTAACTTGAAACTCAGACCACCAAATTTGAATCAAGTGTGTGTGATAGTGGATTGTTATTATTCATAAGTTTTTTTATGAGATCCCATTTGAATAGATTTGGTTATTTTCTTTTTGGGTATGAAATGGTTTAAAGGTGGGAAGTGTGTAGGGACCAAAAAGTTTTCCTAAATTGTACTTCATACAATTTTTAGTTCTGAATAATATGGTCCCTAAAAGCGGTGAAATGCTAAAATTACCCTAGAAAACAACCTCAAAAAAATTGATAGCCACGTTGATCTTAGGGTGTGGTGAATACCCTTTAGATTATTTTTTATGAAATTTTGAATAAGTTAAATTTTAGGTGATGTTTTATATTTGTGAAATAAATAAATATTTATCCCATCAGCACAAATGATGATATCTTCTAAATAAAAGTTCAAATTGAAACTTTAGTTCTACTGATGAGTATATAATTGGGGTTTCTCTAAAGATAGTTTTAATTTTTGTGCTCGAGATCCAAGACCTGAACCTTTTCATTTTCTATCATTAATTAAAATATCATTTTTGACATAATTAATCCCTATAAAGTCTCTATTATGGATTCTATCAAAGGATTGCCACATTTTTTCATCTATATAAACCCTAGATTGTGAGAGATAATGGTGAGAGGTGATGTATTCTTTGACATTGAGGATGGATCAACATTGCAATGGAATCACATAAAAAACAACAGTAATGATCAAATCATGTTGAGATGATGAAAAAAACCTACATCATCATTAACAACTAGATTGTGAAGCAATGATATTGAAATAACTTAAATTAGAGTTATTATCTAAAATTTTTTAATTCATGGTTTATTCTCAAAGTATAATAATATTTATTTATCATTCATGATCAAATGTCCCTACAAATTTATTTTTTTATTATTTTTTTGAAATTTCTAATCCTTCCCATGATCCATATCATTGTAATATTTTCTCAAAATGAGAACTAGTTGAACAAATCCATCAATCACCAAACCATTATCCCTCCTTGTTCTAGTTCCCTTTTTAATTTTTATTATTCAACCATTAATTTCCATGGAGTATGGTTCAATGAAATTGGTATGTACTATTGAAAAAGTGGTATTCATGCTTATTAGGAGATGATTTTGGAATGGAAGTGGAGATCAAGTTTTTTGGAATTAATGGAGGGTGATAGATTATTATCAAATAGAATTATTTTTTGACTTTTGATATAAAATTAGTGTTATGGGGCATCATGGATGTGTGATAATGGATTCCAAGTAATTTTTCTAGCAAAGGATGGCTGGAAAAGGATCATTGGAGGTGAAATATCAATAAAAGAAACCCTTGGTGGTGTTTAAAGTATAATTATAGGTTATAATAGTGAATATGGCTTGTTTTCTAGTGTAATAGAATATCTAGAGATCAAATGTGTGATCACAAAAAATTATACTCCAAGGACACAAATATTGTATTACACAGGTAGTGATGGCTAGGATTTTAGGATGAGATAAATATCACATTGCATTTACTATAGGTACACACATTGTATAGACCTACATCAACCAACTCGGCCTATATGGATAAAACATCCCTCTATTGTTATTTATCCATAAACAACTTGTACACCTAGAATAAATGCTATGTCCCTCATCCCCTATATGACTTTTCCTATCAATGATGCACGATGAGTGATCCAACAGGGTATATATATCATGCACTATCCCTTAGAAAAAATCATGTTTCATATCCCTATACATGACATGGATAATAGTGGTATAGGCTAAGTACCACCCATGAGTCACACAGGCCAATTATGTTATCATACATGTCATTTGGGTAGACTCATACATGACATGATGATGATATTACTTGAACAATATTTGGATGAGGTGTTACACATTGTGTTCCATAAAAGTAATTGTCATGTACATTTTCATACATTGGTATTTTCATGTCTTTTTCCATGGGACTTATATTTGGTCACATAAATAGTTCAACTTGAGTGATTTTCCACACAGAACATGACTGTATGACCCTATTCTAAATCATATGTTATATGATAGGTGATTTGGGTAGTTTGGTTTCCTTAGTTCTACAGGACTGATAGCTTGGTTTGGGTTAATAGATTGGAACTAACATGGGGTTAGAAATTCTCCTGGATACATATTGATGATAGATCATGGGTCCCACACATTCAACCTTGAGATCGGTGCTCCACCACCTACTCAAGTCATGTGTTATCTAGATTGGGAATGGTTTCATCACTCTCTTATCCCTAGAAATGAATATTTTTATCACAATTTTGATAGATTTGGGTACTCTCCTACACATAGGGTGAAGTTCCTCTACACATAGATTTGGGTACTCCCTCATACAATATTCTATACACAACAAGGCATGTGGTCCTCCCCCAGGGTTGATTACTCTATCGATGGATACTTAACTTCGATGAGGCATATGTTCCTCAATGCTAATTTTTTGATGGGGATATTTTTTCAAATGGATGGGTAGTTAAAAAAATAGGGTTCATAAATCCTTTGAAAAAAATCTATAGTTAGACATTTTATAGGTTCCATAATGTTTCCTAAATAATGATATGGTAGTCCTAGGTAGTAGCGTGTGGTACTCCCTTGGCTGACATGCATACATCAGTGAGGAATAGGATACCCGTAATATTTTAGATCTGTAACATGGAAAGCCTGGACAATGTAGGTGTTCCAAGCCTTATGAATCCTTAGTCATTCACAATTTCCTTTGAGGAAAAACTTATAATTGTTATGTAGATATAACACTTTTTTATCTTTTCAATACTAAAAACATATCTAGTTGTGCATGAGAAATAATCCTTCATGGGATATAGTTGACATTACTAAAAAATTCCTATTTGATAGATATTTCTATTTATAGATAATATCTAGATTCTTTTCATTATTTTTTTCACTATCTCTACCCAAATAATGATATGAATTTTTTACTTATCATTTTTGGAATTGCATTTTTAAAATCACCAATACATGGGATTCATTCCCATGTGTGTTGTGTATATGAGGATAACACATAGTTCAATTATGCTTTTTAGGGGAATTGATATAATATGGCTTATTCAAAGATATCACTTTGATACATTTCATGGAGTGTGGTGTTTCATCTTGGTTGTAGTGATCACTATAGTTTTAAATTGGTCGAAAAATAATTAAATCATATAGGAGACTTCCCATATATCATTTTTGTTAGGCTTCTTGGACTTTTTTAGATGTAAAGTTCCTATGATTTTTTCATATGTGGTGATATACTTATCATGTGTCTCTCATAAATGTATTTCAAATAATTTAGTGGTTTTAAATATATTCTGATAGTGTTTCTAGTTTTTAATATTTGAGATGTATGTTTATTTTAATTTTTTAGAGGTTAAGGCCTCCCATGTATGTTTACTCACTCTTGGTGATGGTCCCCAAACTCTAGCCCATTGAAGTTAGACATGGTGAGGAACATTTGTTTTACTGCCATCTTGAGTAGGGTCCTGGTAGATTAGGTGATGTTATCAATGTTCATGGACATCAAGAATTATATATTTTGGCCCTTTATAAACTAGTTCATAATGTTTTTCATCAATTATATCTTAATACATTCCTAAAAAAATTAGGATCATATATAGTATCTAGGTGTGATTGTAGAGTTTCTTTGAGATAAATATATTTATAATGAACTTTTGAAATGATAGTTTTGAATTTTGGAGGTTAATTTGTGGGAAAAATCACCTTATATTTTAATTTAACAATAAAACATGTAAATTTGATGATTTTTCTTTCTTAGTATCCACCAAATTATGTTTTAGAGGTACATGGATTCAATGGGTGGGGAATTTACTATTAATGATTTATTAAAAAATTATTTCAGTCCATGTATCCAATGAAAATACTCACTAAATGGGGGAAATAGTTTATATGGTTATACTTATGATAAGGGAATTTTATAAAGAAAAACAAAATATCAATCTATATCAAGTGATTTGACTACCCAAGGAGGGGTGGAGTATGTATTTTACATTGATTCATATGGTATGGGATTACGATGTCTTGTGATGCAAGGTAAGTCAGTGATTGCTTATGGATATTTAAAACTATGATCCCATGAGAACAAATATGTGATGTATAGTTTAGAATAGAAATTAGTGGTCGTTTAATTAGAGACCTGGAGGAACTATCTATTTTGGAATGAATTGTTTGTCCATATAGACCATAATTATCATAGACATATCTTCTCAAAGAGGGATCTAAATAAGAGGCAATACAAATGGATCAAGTATCAATATGATTGCCACTATAGAATTATATACACCCATATTCAAAAAAACATACTCTTAAACTCTTTGATAAATAATAGGACTAATAAGTTGGTGAAAAACCATCCATGTAGTGGTAGATAATAGATCAACTACCATCAATACACATAAACCTGTTTTGTGAGGGTTTTGTAGCATATATGATTTTGGTGGAAATGAATCATACACTTTTCTAATGATTCACAAAGGTCTATATTGGGGACATAATCCATGAGGTTTAAAAGGGTATGACATTCTCATGTGATACTTTTGATGGAATTTATAAAGGATGTATCACAACATCCTCTACCATGGAAGAGTTATAGTACCAACTATTCTTATAGAGGAGGTGTTGAGGAAGATTCAAAATTAATTTTTTTAGTATCATGGTGTTAGGAAAAAGTACAATATCATCATCATATTATTTATTATTAGAAATTCATAAATATTTTTTGAATTTCATGATGAGGTTTCATTATTTTAAATAGCTTACATCCAATCATCAGGTTTCAGGAACATAAATTCAATCAACTAGAGTTATGTAGTATAATTTGGATGATATATCATTGGATTTTGATTAAACATCCTTTCTTGGAAGAGGTCCTTTATGTTATCTAGATTATAATTTATAATATTATACGTCCCACTAATTTATTATATATCCAAAAGAAATGTCTAGTAGGAATCTAAGGATGCCAGTATATAGTTGAGAATGTTCAACTACATGAATTGCTCACTACTTTCATATTTGGTCATTATCATTGTTTCAAATATTGATTATGGAAGAGTCATTGTTGTGATTTTATATAAAAACTATGAATAATAATGGTATTTTAATATTGGATTATTAGTAAGATGGAGAATGTTGTATATATTCTTAAGGATATATTTTGAGATTGTATGAGGGATTTATTAGGAGGTTGAGTTGAATATCTACTATTAGTGGGGTTTGCGTAAAATAAAATATACCAGTAAACTATTAGCATGATACCATTTAAGAAATTATGTATGAATACTTTTAGTTATCTTCTTTATTTAATAGATATTGGATATCCATTAATGATTGTGGAAGAGTTTATGTGGCTTTATATAGAGAAGGTGTCAATAATTTATAAAAGGGTAAATATAGTGAAAAGATTCCAAAAAACTTATAAAAACTAAATAAGTCACTAAAATTCATGGAGGAATCCCATTTATTACTAAATTTCTCTCTGTATCATGGACTCATGAGGTTTTTTTAGGAAATTATTTTTTTACATAAGGTTTATAAGGAAATTCCTTTCCCTAAACCATGTGTGAAAGGTTATGTACCATCCCGAATTACAGCCGCATTAGAGTGGGTTTGTAATATATTTCACATGAAGGAACTCAAGAGATAATGCATTATTAGTTTTATATAATTAATATTATAGACTCAGTCATAAAGTATGATATGATTTTTATTTAGTGGCATGTACAAATTTAGGATTATTTTGGGAATGTTGTTCATGAGTGGATGTTTACTTCTTAACATTCATTTTATTTATTTTTAAAATAAATAAAATTTTTTGTTTAATTGATAATTGGTATATATAAATGGTCTAAATCACATATTAAAATCACAAGTTCAAACACAAATCATGTCCAACCTAGATAAATAAATAAAATTCCAAACAACGGCCCAATAGTGGACAATGACTTGTGCACCAGTGCAATAAACCTTGAGTGTTATGAGACTTGGTTCATGTTTACCATAATACCCCAGGAGTCCCATCATATTTGGTACCATTAATAACTATATACTCCATTTATTTCCATTGGGGATCACTTCCCATGCTAAGAATCGCTTTATTTAGTCAAAAACACCAAACTATGATGTCTATAGAAGCCTCTTGAAATCCAAAACACATTTTTCATTCTCCAAACCACAACCCATACAACCTATCCCAAAGTAAACATTATATATATATATTCCCCCAATGAAAATTACATTAAAATATCACCATTTAACCTCCACCAAACAAAAAACCTTCAATAAAAAAATTAATTCAAATCCCTAAGAGCTACAGAGAACAACAATGCTTAAAAATATATACCATGAAACAAAATGAACAATACCCACGATGAGATACCATCAAAAGTACAACATGATAAATAGAAAATCCATTAATAGATGAAAAAATGAATGACTCCACCACTATTTCTAAAAGAAAGTGTCACTAGCAACTATAATCTACACCCACAAGATACACCTTTGTAATAATTCTACTAGATCAATCAATATTTATTGAAAAAAAATCTTTCACCAAACCAAGGATGCTTAAAAACAACAAACTTTATATCCCCACCAAAAATTCTTGGAATAAGAAACTTCATTATAATAGGATACATAACAACTTTGCCTCAATACATAGATTGAAATAATGACTCTACTAGATCCAAGGGTCAATATTTGACACAAAGGGTTATGAGACACCCTAAGAGGATACTAGATATTACTTCAAACTAGTCGTTACAATAATATATGAATATATCAAAATTAATTTCAATGAATAAAAAGGATAAAAAGAATGAATGTAGGAAGAAAATAAATCACTCAACTATAGATCACCATCCATAAATAGTAGGAAAAAACTTTGAATTTAAATATTTTTAAATCAAGGTGATGATATCTAAAATGTTAAAAATATAGAATCCATGTAGAACACCAAATAGATAAACTAAAAAACCAAATAAAAAACAAGTTGAAAAAAAAAACAAAATCGAAGATGAGGAATGTGAGCATGGAATTGTGAATAATGATTTCAGATGATATATTCTTCTATCTCAATGACCACCTATAATAACACTTTTCAAGTTCCACTACTTAAAATTGGGCCGTTAATAGTGCTATTAAATGGGTTTTATAAATGTTATAGAAGCACAGATAATGTAAGCGATGTTAAAGCGTTAAGTATAACAGTGATCATAAAAAGTGTAGATAAAGGTGCCCTTTAATAGTGTTAAAAAAAGTTCTGATAAAGAGGGTCATTATCAGTTTTTTTACTACTGTTAAATATCTCACTTAACAACACTAAAAGAAAATAATGGATAAAGGCCCTGCTGATAAAGGTTATAAAATTTTTTTCATGCCCCACCCCCACTTACCTTTATTAACGCTTCCCCCATATCAGTACTTCCCCCACCCCTATATTTGAAATTTATATAATCCCACCCCCTAACATGTGCCCCTATCTCCAGGGAGTTTCAAACTTGAGACCTATGGCTTATACACCAACACCTTTTCCACTCCCCTATACTATTTTGTTTTATATTTTATGATATATCTATATATTTATATATATTTCATTATATTTTTCTATCCATATATTTATATATATGGTTATATGTATATTTATATTTATATATATATATATGTTTATATATATATTTAAATGCATATTCATATTTATATATAAATATATATATATTAAAATGGATATTATTTTTTATTTAGATAGGTTATATATATTGAGAAATATATTTTATATGTAAAAAAATTATTATTTATTTATAAAATTAAATTTTTTATGTGTGAATGTATAAATATATATATATTATTATTATTTTATATATTATAATATGAATAATAGTACATTATGAAAGATAATAAAAATTTAAAGACATAATATCAATATAAATTCAACACCAATGAATAAATTTATTCTCCGGTGAAAAAGGTTAAAAATTCCCCATTAAATGTGGCTTAAAATCAATCTAATATTAAAAATTTGGGATACAAAGGCTAAAAAATCAGTTTTGGAGGACTTTTGGACCTTTTTTGCCTCAAAATAAGAGATTGGGGAATTAGGTTGGGCATTGAGGCATATAGTTCATCGAAATATTTGATTTGATATGTCGTATAGCCCAAACAGACACATGGAGCAGAATTTATAGCAGTTTGAAAGGCCATTAAAATTAAAAAAAAGTTGGGTATGATAACTATAAACTTAGTTTTGTCCTCAATAAAGGTGATCTAGGGTTCCCATGGGTTACAAAGGTCTACATATCATCACAATATTCAATTTTATATGTCTTATAGGCCGAAAAGACACCTAGATTAGATGTTATAGTCGTTTTCATTTTACAAAATTGGGGTACCCTAACTAAAAACTAATTTTTGGAGGTCTTGTGGGCCTTTTGGGGGGTTGAAAAATAGTACAGAGCTCATAAATCTCAATCCAAACTTTTGTGGTGTAAATCTCATCATAGGATTCAATTTGATATGTGGTGGGGCTAAAATGAACACTCATATCAAAATTTGTGGTTGTTTGATGTTCGAGTATGATTTCTGAAGTTTTTGAAACTTTAATATATTTTATTCATTTGATTATCACAAGATTTAAATCTTGTGTAGTTTTATCTCATTTTATAACCTTTTATTTGACTAGTTGTGGAGCTGAAACGGACTCCCAAATCAAAATATATGGTCGTTTCATGGTTTTTAGGGTTTCTTAACATTTTTATGGGATTAAAGGGTTTCTTAAGTTATTATCGTTTTTTAGGTTATTTTGGGTTTGAAGGGATTTTCGAGATTAATAATCCATTTTCACTAAATATTTTATATAATATGCGTAAATACCTATTTATCCTTATCTAAAACAAATTTAAAATATATATATATTATATTTATATCAATATAAATATATTTATATATTAATAAATTATTATATTATTTTTAATGAAATGTAATATTTTTGAAATATACCCTTATTAGCGCTAGTAAAAAAGTACTAATAAAGGGGGTGTTTATCTGGGATTTTAAAAAAGTGCTAATAAAGACCCCCCCCCCTATCAGTGCTTTTTTAGAAGCGGTGCTAAATTCCATTTTTATCAATGCGTTATTACTAGTTCTGATAAACGGTGACCTTTATTAGTGCTTTTTTACAATCACCAAAAAAGGGCCCCCATTAACAATGCTTTTTCTATTGCTGAGAAATGGGGTTTTTAACAAAACATTTAACTAATACTATTAAAACCCTAGCACTGGATAAACCTAGTTTTTTAGTAGTATTCTCACATCACATGTGACATGATGATATTGTCATGAAAATAACCACATTTTCTTTGAAAATTAAAGGACATAATTGATCTATAGAAAAAACTATATGAAAATTTTAAAAATTTAACAGACTGAGAAAACTAATAAATTACATAATAACCTAAGGAAAACCTAAAAAATGAAATGGATTCACCCAACATATGTCATATTACATTCATTATATCTAGTAAATTGTTCCTATTATGTGAATTTCTTGGTAATAAAGTGGTTTCTATTAGATCCCATGAGAGTTTGATACATTGATGAAATCTTAATGGCCCCATATTTTTGAATGAGTATTAATATTTCTAGAAGAAAATTCTTCAAGGTATGGAGAGGATACTATCTCAAATTATCTTGTGAATTACATAAATAAATTTATTAATTATTCTTTTTATTTTATTATATTGGATTTATAAGAAAATTGACTTACTTATTTGGGAGTATAGGATATTTAATATAATTTCAAGAGAAGTGAAGAATAAAGATATGAAAAATATAATTTTTAGGAACATGTTACCCTAGTGGAATACTATAAATATCTTTTATACTAGGAATTGAATCAAAAATCCATTAGTATAGTACTTCTTAAGATAATATTTTTTACCAAGGGGAAAATTTTAGTAATATTTGGATCTAGAACTCTAATAGGACTATCATTTTTATAAATTAAATGAACCCCCCTCACATCAAACCATTTTCATCTGTATATGAATAAAAAATAATAATGAAAACTATATATCAAATGAATCTAGATAAGTGAATGCAAACATATTTTAAGGTATGATTGTTAAACACTCTTTAAAGATTTTTCTTATTCATTTTAATCATGATTTATGATTTTTTATTATGTAGTTTTCTTATTAAATAAATTATTTGAATTAATTAATTTTATGTTTCTCCAATGGTTTGTGATGTTAAACTAGCCCCTGGACTTCTGTGGCCTCTGGCCATGGATCTTCCCTGGGGATTCCCCACTCAACCATATTGACCTTTTATTCATATGATCTAAACATGCCTAGGATACCCTCTAATATGAAACTTCCACCTCTCTATGGAAGTTGGTATTTGAAAAATATTATTAAAGGGGTTGTATGGATATTTGACAAAATATATCCCCTATGAGGGGATAGTTGTGCTCAGACATAGATCAAGGAAGAAAGAGTTGTACTGAAGGAATATAAAATATCATTAAACTCTAGTATGGTAAGAAACTCTATTTCTATACCAAATGGGGAGACCAAAGTTGTGATATAGGAACCCATCAACGGTTATGAAACCAAATCATTTAGATAGGGTACATGATCACATGTTTATCCAATTGGTTATATGTCATGTTCTTAATCATCATCTCTTGGGCCCATGTGATGCCTCAGGTATGATTACATGAGAATTTCCCATAAAATTTAGTTCATTAAAGTATGGTAATTATGGTTTGAGGGATTTTTGTTTAGTAAAAGTAAACAATACAATGGAAATTATCAGACTATGTATTAAATCGACCAATAAAGATTGAGTGAGTATGGTCTAAAATTAAGAATTGGTCTATATAGAAAAATCCTTGGAAAAGTTTTATGTTTGTAAAGGACATGTAAACTAGATTATAATTGGACTAAGTTATCATATGCATATCCCCTATCATTCATGGGAACATACACCTATGGATGTTGGCTATATGAAAATACCTATGGGAACCATGTTTCATACCCATGGGCAGTAATGTGACCCCATATGTCCAAATATTATTTTATGTATTTTATTTTATTTTATAAAAAAAATGAGGCTTATTAATAGAAAATTTCACTCCACTTCTAATATAGACATCTATGGTGGTATTATTATATCCATTTTGGATTATCTTAATGGAGTTGTAGGCATTTTAAATATTTCAACACTAAATCAAGGACAAATTTATCATGAAAAAATTCATTAAATACTATAGAGTTAATTTACAGGAATGAAAGAGAGTGTAATATTATTTTAAACCATTTAGAGCTCCTAATATTACAGTTTTTATAAAAAAGAATTTAGTTGTGGGAATGTGCACATATAGTTCAACGATTACTAGTGATGGTGATGTTTTCAAAGGAAATCCCAACAATTCCCATGATCTATAGGATAACAGTATTGATTCTCTATGATCATGGACTCATTTTAACTTATAAATTAGATAAACAATTTCAACATTATTATTTATATAGGTTGGTTGTGTTCTTAGAGAGGTTTTTAAACCAAGATAGGGACTCATCCGTTTGAAATTCCTTATGATAAAGATGAATAAAAAGATCAGTGAATTTCATGGGGTTACTTAGTTAATTTTTTTACTATTGATTGACTCTGTGGGATAACATAATGAATTTCATTTTTATAAATATACTATTTATCATAAATGGGTAATTGTGTGGCCCCCTAAATTATTTCTTATAATTTTTGTGGTTTCTAAATATTTGAATATCACCTTTAGGTTTTCTTTATATGACCCTAACATTAGGAAACGACATCTAGTTTCTATTAATGTCGACATAATTTTTATTAGAGTTAAAATTTTCATTTTCCGTCACTATGCTTAGAACTATGTGATCCTCCAATGACTAACACCTGATGTTTTGGGATTCCATTAAATGATATTAGTATCTACATTGTGTGATTATCTATAAAAGTATTTATTTTCCTCTATTTTATTTCTAAATGATAGTGTGTAATCCTCCAATTCTCTTGTGATGTTTTGTAATGGCTAAGGATGTTTTCTTAGAACCTTCCATAAAATAAGTTTTTACATGAGCCTTGATATTTTGGAGGTGATGTGTAAGGTTAGATTAGATATTGATATATCCTTTTCCTTATGGTTTTCCAAAGATGTAGATACCCTCAGTGGTGTATCTGATAAAAAAATTAACTATTTTTGATGATTATTATTCATTGATTATTATGCATACAAGAGTTTAACACTGGAATTGATGAAAACTTGGGATGTTATACTGGGTTGTAATAATCATTCCTACATAAAAACTTAGTAGTGACATATATATGGTTGTGAAAATAACATTCAGTATTTAGAAAATAAGGGTATATGAGGTGTTGGTATATCTAGTCATAAGGTAAACATTATGTATACATTAAAGAATCTGAGTATAAATAATATATTATATCACTAAGTGATTATTATGGTTTTATAAATTATGGAGAAATATTATTATTTTTGGAACATGTATTGGTTTTTTATTTAATTGTGGTTGTGTTATATATGAATGTATTTTTAGTTTTATATTATATATGAGATTTCATGTTTTCTTATAATAGTTTATTTTTATGGTATAATTAACAAATCAGTGGGTTAAATCTACCCATTGTGTATTTATTCCCTCCTAGTATTGGCCACCAATCCCTGGCCTATTGGACGTGGTCTTGTGGTGACCCACTTAGCATTTTTTTCTTACTTAGTAATGGTATTAGGGAGATTATTAATGTCAATATTACTGATAAAAGAAACATAATATGTAAAAAAATTATATTTTAGCGGTATAGTTAGTTGATATTTGAGTTTTTTTTTGCATTAAATTAGTAATTTGTTGGTTGAGGTGTTTTAAATCATATATTGTGTGATTTGGATAAATATTAATTTTCACATTGCACTTTAATTGAGATTATTATGGCAATAAACAGTGTAGTAGTTGATCTTATTTTTTGGGGGTCATGATGAGCCAAAATTTTGGTGTTCAAAATTCAAGGATAAGTTATATTGGTTTTTCCAATAAACCTTGTTATTGAGTGTTAAAGAAGTAAATGTCAATTTTATAGGGGTATTCTCAAATAAGAGAGTTTACTTCACATTTTATGAGTATTGTAAAATAAACCCTGTACCAAATCATTGATGAGGAGCTAGTATATTTCAATTCTGAGGCTGGAATTTTAACCTAAATCAGGTGTCATATTATTACCATAAAAATAATAACCTACTATAACGTGATGGAGAGAGATGAGATAATACTGTAGTTTTTTAATCATAGATATATTAATCCAAATTATGATTAATGATATAGAGGCTTAAGTGGTGCTAAATTAGTGATCTATATTATTCCTTATTATAGAAAATAAATATAATATCAAGACCACAAGATCTTATTAAGGCATTAACCAAGGTTTCAATATTATAATTTTTGTGTTTTATTATTGAATTTAAGGTATTATATGTTATGTAATGGTATTAGAATCTATTATTTGGTTGTATTCACATCCTCTAAATGCATTCTCATAATATATGGTATTGTTTGTCATTTTACAAGGGATATTAATTCTAACTTAAGTGTCATAATTAGTAAGACTAACATCCTTTTAGACATATAATATAAAAAGGAGATTATAATAGAAATTTTTGAGATTATTTATATCTGTAAAGGCTATAAGAAAATTGTTTTCATCTAATTTGTAATACCATGGGTTTTCAAATTTATTATTATTGTTGTTGTTGTTATTATTATTATTATTAACATTATTATTTCATGTCTATAATTTTATGGAACATTTCTATATTATTTAAAAAGTACTGAAACATCATTAGTATACAATCCTTATAAGATATGAGCAAAATAAACGAAAATTATTCATGAATAAGTGAAATGTTACAAAAAATGTGCATAAAACTTTGTATTGCGCACCATGGTTTATCACTCATCATGGATAAAATACATACATTAAAAGTTCAAAAAAAGGGAGAATTGATAAAATATAATAATAAAATATTAATGAATAGGAAATCCCCTTGATCATATTTAACCTTGAGGGTCACCAATATCCAAAGAAAACCTATAATGATGGAGATCTCTATGAAAGGATAAATAATTATACAAAAACTATAATGAAATAAGAATTGTTCCATGTAAAGTGAGAGTGGAATGAACAAATGATTTAGTAAGTCTATATATAGGAATGAAATTTGGCCATTATAAATATAATCATTGCTAATATTATTAATATAAATATGGTCATTTTAAATATGATAATTGGCCATATATCAAAAAGTTATAAAAAATATATTTTTTGTCAAAAAAAATATTAAATTATAAATTTGAAATTTAAATATTATAAGTATATACATATATATATATGTTGTGTAAAAATATCTCTATTTTATTAAAAGATAATATGATGTATATATAAAAGTAAAATAAATATTTCAATATCAATGGAGTAATAAAATTAAATTTTAGTATATAAATAATTAATTAATATTGTTTGTTAATGCATATTTAGTGTAAAATTAATATTTATTTTCAAAGAACTATTTTACTAAGTATTTTATATTTTTTAATAATAAATTAAATTTAAAATATTAAAATATAATTATATATGAGCTAATATATTAACATCAATTAAATTAGAAATTGATATGAAATAATATTACGAACACATAATGTTTAAAATTTTGATTTTTTTCAATAAAAGTTTTTTTATAATTTATATTTATTATTTAGGACCTAAATATATAAATTTTAGAATTATAGTTCTATAAAATAAACTTAATTTTTGAATTAATTATATCTAAATTTTCTTAAGAATAACTTTTTATAATTTTCTAAAATCGTCTATTTTTTGTGAATGTTGAAAAATACTTATTTTTAAAATAATGTCACTTTAATAAGATTTAGAAGTATTTTTAAACTATTTTATATTATATATATAATAAAATAAATCATTTAAAAATACTATGTTCAATTTATAAAACCCTTGAATATAATTTTAGAAAACCAAGTAATATTTTATGAAAAAAAATCATTTGTTTTGTTAATTAAATGTACTCATGGGGAATTAGGTTTTTTATTTATTTTAATGTCACATAAATCTTATTTTAATAATAATAACCTTATTAATATAATTATAGTTAATAACATTGAAAATTTTATTCAATACATAATATTTATGCTTAAAAATAACTAGTTTTCAAAAAATAGGATTTTACACATTATGTACGCTAATACTAAAATTAATTTATCTAAATATTAGAAATTTTATTTTATAAAATGATTTATACATTTAAAAAATTATTTTTAAATTATTAAATAATTTAATGTTTAATTTTTTCCATTAAAATTAGTTTCCAAGGGTGAGGTGGAGTTACCATAGTAAGGGTAAATTAGGTAAAAAAATGTTTTACCAAAGTGAAAAATATTCAAATTTGTGAAAAAAAAAATTTAATATAGGAGGGTGGAGGTAAAATAGACATTATCACGTTCCCCACACCTTTATTGGCCATTTTTTTTAACCTTTTTCCTTGAATAATAGAGTGATATTATTTAGAAATAATGAGTTTTTATAAAATTTTCCATTTCTTCACTTATAAAAGGAGACCACATCATTCCCGTTTATCCACCCATTCCAAATCATTATCTCAAAAAACTCTACCATAGTATCTAATCAACACCATAACCACACCTTTGAATTCCATGTCTTCCCGAAAGACCAATCTATGGAGTTTTAAGGAGTTACAGAATGGGTAACTTCCAAGGGAAAGGTTATAACCTCAACCCAACTTTTATGTATTCTTTTATTCTTATATAACCCTCAAGTACCATGTATTAACACATGATTGAAAAAACTATCATTATTGTTATGATGAAATGTTATTATACTTATGGAATATCCATTTTACACTTTCCTCTAAAATCATTGAGAAAAATTAAAATGTTATCATGCGTGTGTACGGATGATCGCCTCCACGAACGACATGTTTTTGTTTTCCATAACATGTATGAATTTAAAAATATATTTATAATGTAAAAATTATATTTTTTTACAACATTAATATTCTTTAATGATAATATATGACAATCAATATATAATAAAAATAGTAAACTATTATAGTAACTTTAAATGCCTTAAATTGAATTTTTATGGTACCTTTCTTAATTTGGATATTTTTGGGATAAACATTGAAAATATATAATTATTTTATTAATATAATAGTATAGGTCATAAACCTCCATAATAATGTATAGCACTAAGTTATTTTACAACACCTTTTACCACGATCAACAAACAGAAAGTGTTATAAAGAAACTAACTAAAAAACCTTGAGTAACCAACATAAGTGAAAAATATTTTAAATATAAGTACCAAAAGATAATAGTTGGAATTTAAAAAATTAAATACATTAGAACAAAGTTATTTGGAAAATATATAATTTAATTAATTTAATTATTCATGAAGTTATTTGAAAGTATATAGCACCTTCAGACACGAGGTAAGGGTTTTGTCTCAACATTTCCTTCTTTGAGACACATTTTATATTATGAACCTAATTTTAATTAAATGATGTGTATACTTACAATTAGAAATTTAATGTCATGTATTATCTTTATTCATTTTATTTTTACTTTAACTTCAATCTCACACTCTTTCAAGAGGATTTTATTAGAATATTTCTTAAGCTCAAAGGGTTTCGTCTCAGTCACCCTTCATTGAGGCATCCTTTGATATTGTTCACCAATATTCATTTTTATGGTGTACTAAATTACCTCAAGACTTATAATATCATAAATTATTTATGAACTTAGAAACTTTAATTCCATTCATGACATTCCTTGTATTTTTTTATGATTGATATCTTCCCTAAAATATAAGGGTATTTTATAACTCAGTTTGATTTACTGAATTATAATGTTTCTCCTTGAATTTTATATTTCATTAAATATGTTTTCCACTATTTTTATGTTGGGTTATCACTTTTGATTCAAATATTCTTTACTAGTGATTTATAATTCTTTTTGAAAATGAAACTATTTTAAGAATAATCCTCACCTATTTAAATGATTGTTTCCCCTCTCTGTCCACAATTTCCTTTCCCGAAAATGTTCTATTTCTTAATTGAAAACGTTATTAAGTGTTATCTCATGTTAAAATCATATATAACTTTTAATAGTTTCAATATAAAATTTATAATATTATTTAATGATGTGTTATTTCAACAAACGTGTTTTCAAACATAAAAATTTAAAAAATTTACCTTATTCATGACTTTCTAGTTATACATTATCTTTATTTTTCTCCCTTTTATGAAATATTATTATCATATACCTTTTATTTTTTATATATATGTCGCTTAAATATATACCTACTTAAATATCCTTTTGATTTCCAAGTATATACAAGTTTTTATTTCTATTTTATATTCTAACTTTTAAGTAAATTTGATATAAGGGAGATTTCCTATTTCTTGTCTCATGTTAATAATCACCCATATAAAATGTTTTCAAACCATGTATAGATACTAAAAACTATCATTACTTTATTTATAACCCTATTGGTTAAATTAAAATTTTATTAAAAATAATATTATCTATCATTCATTAAAATCATCATTTATGTACCTCATAAAGCTTCAACGAAGTGGTATATTCTTACACATTATTCTCCTAAATATTTTATCAGGAAAATTCTACATTATAACTCCATGTTCAATAACTATGTTAATTTTTTATCTATTAATGTTAAAATGGTTTAACTAATTATTATATTAGAGATAATTATGATTTACCCTTCAGTTATTCCTTAAATCGGCATTATGAAACCAACTTCCTTCTCATGGGTTTTATAAAACTTGTGATTTATGTATGGTTTATTTTTCTATTATGGAACATATATTCAGGTACATATTATAATGGGATATATGGGTCTATTATATCACTATAATTCTTTGGTTAATGTCAATATATCATGAGATACCATGTATGGTTCACATGAGTTTAGCCTAAGAACACTATGATATGATGGTAGTTAGACTGAGTATACGATGACTATGATGGGGATTAAACTATGTTATATTTTCTTTATGTTTATCCTTGATATATTCTTATGAAATCATGTTTTATTATATTTCCACATGATTATGATTCCACGATCTTATGATTTCATTTCCTTAAGCCATGTTTTTTTGGTCATTCTCTTTAGGATATCATGTTATTCCTCTTGACTCTCATGTTATGATTTATTACCATGTTTATTCCCTTAATGGGATTTAGATCTCACCCCTTTTTCATATGTGTTATTAAAATGGGTTTTCCATACGGTTTTAGAATATCTATGGGAGTTAGGATAACTATATGGAGTTTTAAATAAATGTTGTGTTTTAATATTTAAGGCTATGTATTTATGTATCTAATCATCAAAAGACATTGGACCTATAGATCATTGGCTTTTATTTTTCAGAAAATATTTTATAGATCATAAATTAGCATGTGTTTAAGTCTTGGTTATCTATATAATTTCCATTAATTTGGGCCTCCATGCATTATTAGTTGGTCATTAGTAGTTGTAATTAGTTCAAGTATCTAAGATTAACAACCCCAAGGTTATCAAACATATGATTTTTATCTACTATATCCCTACTCAGTAATTATTAAACACATGTATGGCCCAATATTTTATTTCCCAAACCCAGGTGTGTGAGTAAATTATTTTCAGTTAGAGGCCTCATTAATCATTTTGTTATTTTTTCTAGTTCAGGGTTCCACATTGCTATCGTAGGATTATTGAGATTATAATTTAGTGTTTGGTCAGACTAAATTTTCATGTAATATTATTATTCTATAAATGTAATAATATAATTTTACCCTTGGATTTTATATACGTTTTTCTTGAATATTATGTGATTTTTCTCAACACTACAAGTTAGAGTTTAATATAGATCTTTATATGGGTATGAAACATATCTCTATAGATCCTAATGAGATATAAAATTTTGAAAATCACGAAAAATAAATTTTAATTTAATTATTTATAAAAAATATACTTTATTGAACCTTTTTTTTCAACATGGGGTGATCCTGTTTTTTTACCAAGAAAGGGAACTACAATTTTTTATTTTATATTGATTACAAAAAATGAACATAGTAAAAGTGAAGTTTCATAACATTACACCATATATTGGTGATCTATTTTGTCAGGTTAGTGGATCTAGGAGGTTATTAAAGATAAATTCTCAATATGGATATCATCAGTTGAGGATCCAGGCTAGGAATATATATATAAGGAAACTTTATGATGTCTCTATACTCATTTTTAGTGTGGGATTTTATAGTTTAATTTTATGAACACACCTAAAGTTTTATAATTTTTATGTATTATTTATTTAAACATTATTTGGACTAATTTTATATCGTTAAAATAAATTATATTTGTTTAAGGTCATGTGAGAATCATGTTGAATATTTGAGGTTTGTTTTAGAGATATTATGAGAGCATAAAATACATAGAAAGATTTAAATGTGTTTATTTTTTATATATGTGTTAAATTTTCTATATCATATCATATTATATATTGGTATGAGGATTGATATATTTAAATTTTAGGTGATTTTTACTTGGGATCCTCCAAATAATGATTTTGAGGCTCAAAATTTTATGGGCCTAATGGTCTATTATAATATTTCTATAGCTAATTTTTAAAACATTTTGTATCATTTTTCAACAATAAACAACAAGGATCACTCCTTTATATGGTTTTTGTAGTGAAAGGAGAAATTTTAGCATTTATTGGAGACAATTAATAGATTATTAGTTTTGATATTTATAGTTATGATCATTTCCTATAAATTTTATTGTAAGGATACTCATTATAGAATAGTTTTTGTGTTGATGTAATAGTATTTTTTTAATTTTATATGTACTAAGTTTTATATGTACCATGTTAAAATCAATATCACTCCTAATTTAAATCTTTTAGCATTAGTGATTTCATTGAAGCTCTAAAGACATTGTTTTTTTAGTGAGAGAATCATGGTCTTTATAAAGCATAAAATTTTTTGATATATTTTTTCACATAGAGTAATTAATGTTTAATAGAAAAATGTGTTTATTTTATCAAGAACTATATTTTTGATATCATTATACCCCTAGGTATTGATATTTTATGAATTATTCCTTGAGTTAAATGTATTATAAAGAGTTTTTCTATTATAAATAAAGGATAAAAAATAATTTGATTCCTTTCTTCAAAACCTTTAAAATTTTGGTAGTCCCTCATTACATATTTTTTATTTTCTGATAATCAATATTTTTAATTGAGTTGAGAGGGAACTGTTACATGAAATAGATGTACAAAAGTGAAAAGGCCTAAATTAAAAGGCCTAGATGCCCAAAGACACAAATCCCTTATATATTTAATTTACATGTCTATACTAGAATAGTATGACCCCATCACCTCTTCACGTATTCACCTATCTCTGTACCTAACATTGGTAACAGCTTTTAGTTCCATTGAGTATTGCCACACAGGTTGATGGCATGTTCACTATAACCTTCCTTCAATCCGATGTATAGTTTAAAACTCTTGGTTACTATTACTACTCTAATTCATCAAACTGGGGTTTCTCTAGTTATAAAGACCTTATCTACTCTATTTCTTAGAGGCCTTATTGGCCATATGTTCTGTGGGAAAAAGGTCATGTAGGTTTAAGGACCAATAGTGGCCTCATGGACATTTAGCATGAATTCCATCGATATCCTTAAGTCTTTAGGTCCTGAAATCCCAACTTAAGTGAATATTTACACCACTATAGTACTAACAAATTACCTTTTACATTTTTTATATATTGATTTTAGAATTAATCCTTCACTCGGATTTGAACCTAGGTCACTCGTGTAGGATGATAGGGTGTTTACCAAGTAGACCCTACCCCATTTTCCTTTAAAATTTTGATAGACAATAATAACTTTAAGAGATTTATAAAACCTATACATAGTAAATTAGGTCATATATTCTCAAATGTGTGTCTTAGAGAATGAGTTGTGAGAGATCATGTATTTTATATAGAATCATCTAATGGTTGGTCTAATGACTTCTAGAACTATATCATGTTCTATGAGTTCTAATTTTTTTTCTCGTTATATGTATGATAAGGGGATTAAATAGTCTAATAATTTGTATTTATATATGTATCAAATAATAAATAAGGTGTAGTTTACTTTTAATAAATGAACTTGATGGTCATGCTTAAAGAGATCTCAATCAGAGTTTATGGGTAAGTGACTCACCTATTATCGAGTATAGCATTAGAATCATGTTATAATTGGTTTAATACAGTCCTTAATTCTTTATATACATATATAGTAAGATGTTTAAATGAGTTTTTTGACATTTTTTACTCATTCATCAATGGTTTATGGTGTTATTTGAGTTATCAAGGATTAGCTATCAAATTCTTGTCATTTTATATTATCTTAATAGGGATCAAGGTGTAGTTATGTGTAATAGAGATAGTTTAGTTACAAGGGACTCCTCAGTTGAACATTATTTATCAATATTCACAGTTTATATCTTAAATTGATAGTATTTTATGACATTATATTGACACCCAGATGTGTATAATCACAATATTTAACATATAAACTAATGGTCAAGTTGAGAGTTTGATTCAAATATTGGTTAATATACTTTGGTATTGAATTTTTTATTTATTGTCTCATAAAGGGAACATATACCCTAGGTTGAATTTTTCAACTACAATAGTTATCATTTCTTGATTATGAAAACACCTTGTCATATATTTCATGGGATCCATTGATGTACCCTATTTTGTTAGGTATATGTTATAGAATTAACTATTCATAATTATAATCTGATAAAAATAATATTGGAGTGTTTATAACTGACTTTGGATCATATAAGGTTGTTGATGAGTTTTAATAAGTGTTATATTTATAATAGGAATTTAATTTTAAATTTTTGGGTCCTAAACAATGTACTTTTTTGAGTTTCCCAATAATGTGGGAAGCATAGGTTTGGTATTGGGAGTAAATTTTATTTGATAATTATTATATCCTTTGAGGTTCTTGATCACATAGACAAGTTATCATATCAATTATTACTTCATTTTAAATTTCATAATGTTATTTATCTTTCCCATTTGGAATAGGTCCAAAATTATGTGCCTGGTATATCACATTTTGTATAGTGGGATGAGTTAGATTTGGAGGAGAATGTGACATTGGTATTATAACCATTGGAGGTTCAAGACCCTATATGAAAGATTATATGTGATCAAACTATTCCCTTTATTATATAAATATGAATTTATAATGATATAGAGGCTTAATAATATAGAGGAAATTATGAAATACATATATTCCCAGCTGAGAGTGGAATTCACTAAGAAAATTTAGATTTTTCACTAGTATCTCCATTAATTTTGGGTTTATATTTTATGATATATCTTAGATATATATAATATATTTATGTTTATAATATATAAAATATTCTTTTTTCTGTTTTATATTATTCTTTAATTTTATGATATTTTATACAAGTTTCATGGGATTAATTGGGCGGATGTATATATTCAATGAAAAAATTGAGATCAATGGAATTAACATTAGTTCAAAAGATTCCAAAAAAATCATGTTTAAAATTATTAATGTATTAGTTATTGATAAAAGTGCATTAATACAAAAAATATTAAAATATGAAATCAAAAATTAAATCCATTTCCAGATGATTCTAGCTAACCAGAATCAAAGAACATGTAAAAACAAAGAGATGAGGTTTATATAGAATGTTCACAATGAGCAGAAATTTCCAAAAAGAATTAAAAGTAATCTAGTTTGATTAAAAAAAGTAATATAAAAATATTTTTCCAAGAAAAATAATAAAATGAAACAAAAGTGATCATCTATATTAATTGGTTGAAAAAAGAAATGAAAAACACATAAAATAGGACACCACGGTTTTTCACATGTGTTGTTAAATTTTCATATGTACACAAGTTAGGGGCACCGATACTCCACTATATAGGAAACAAGAATAAAAAATGAGGAAAAAAATCATAAAGAAACTTGATGCACTTGATCATACTTGAAAACATACAATAACTATAAAAATTGATAACAATAAAGAAAATACCATATCGAATCCCCTTACCAAATTTTAAACTCAGCACCTTTATATGATAAACTTTATATCATAATGATATTCAATGTCATTTTACAAATTCTCATCATCATATTTAAGATTCATCAAATTCTAAGTATATTACATAAAGAATAGTTTGTTTTTCATTAAACAAAACTATCACATACTGTAACAAATCCTGACTCCAGTATCCTAGATTTAGATATTACTTTATTACAGTGTCATGAGATTCAAGTGATTGCATCCCAATGGATACAGTAGTTTAGTAGTCTTGAATAACCAGATACAAACATGTTTTCCATATTACACTAGAAATAATAAAATATATATCATAATAATATTCTTGAATCCTCATTATTATTTATAATATCCTTCTTCATATCCTAGGGAAAATAAAACAACTAAAAGGTTGACATCAAATGCTCGGTAAGGGCATGAATACAGTGGAACCTATAATGAATAACTAATACAAAATAGAAAACACAAGTAAATTAACTGAACACTCATTCTGTTTAATCAATATCTTGAGCACAAAATGAATCCATAGATAATATCATATTGAAAATATATTAGATATTATTAACTGAATTCTTAATTAAGGAAATACATACTATTGGATGTCGTGATTTTTGAGATCATGATATCTCTATCGTTAAGACCTTTCACTATGATGGTTTAACACTATGGGATAAAAATCCATTAAATTTATATAGCTGATTTTTCTCATGAGACCCGTTGATGCATCAAGGGGCTATATAATTCTAGTCCCCACCCATCACTTCATGTCCAACGCATTCCTCGTATATTGAATGATTGATTAAATTCATGAAAAATATGACTTAACAATAAATATCCATATAGAGTAAATAGTATGGATTTATCAATAATACCTCAGTCAATCAAATATTTTCACTATGTGACATCATATATAGAAATGGTATATGGATTTGGTAAAAATAACATACATGATATAAGGATATGGATATTTAAGAGAAATGAAATATTTAATGATCACAAATAATTGAATGCTTCATAGGATGGTATCATTAAAAAATATACCAAATTTTTATTAAGTATACTAAAGGTTTTTTGTTATTTATTAATAAAATTACCATCAAAAGATCATTAAATATTTATGAAAATATATTTTTTCAATTTGAAATTCACTTATAAATTAAAAATTCACAAGTACAATGAAAAAAAATTCTATAAGAATAGTCACGTAAAATTGTAAAGGAATCTTCAAATCATTAAGGAATCCTGAAGGTGGGTAAATACACTTATTCTGTATAAGTTAAAAAATATTCTTTTCATATTTTTTCATAAAAGTCACAAAGTACATCATTTGGAAAATGTTGAAAATATTCATTTCAAACCATTTTGTAAAAAATATAAAAACATGGGAAAACGACTTTAAAAAAATATATAAGAATATTGAAAACCTTTTTGAAAAAACTTTTATAAAAAATGACTTGCAATATAAATATTACCCTATGGGTACTTTAACGTAAAAAAATCCCGAATATTGAAAAGATTGTGAAATAAAACCCTTACCACTTTAATAAATTTTGAATCATAAGCCCCATAAAAGAAATGACTTAAATGAAACTCTAAATTAAATGAATAAAAATATATTCATGATATAATATATAAAAGAGGAAGTATATAAACAACACAAAATAAATAAGTGGTGAATATGGTATATGTCTCATAGAAGTAAATGTGAGACCAGAAACCATTACCTCATGTTCGATTTCATTTATACATGTTTGAACCCCATATATAATAAATATAGATTTATTACACATATATTATATGACCATAATAATATATATCATACCATATATGACTTACTTGTAATATTTTATCACTAATTTGTTATCAATTGATTGTTAAAATCGCTATGTTGGATGGTAACGACTTTGTTTTTCTTGTATGTTTTGATTCTGTTGTTATGGTCTATATACTTTTATCATAGTTCCATAATCTCCATGACATTATTTATATTCTAAATATAATAAATATTAAACACATAGATATATATATTAATTTATAATTATAGAGATAAAAAATGAATTACACTGTTCATGGAGATGGTAGGTCGTACGTACGCATGAATGTTGTTTTCATTTTTCGATGGATGGAATGAATGAATGTTAAAGAACAATTAACATTTAAGAAATAATTATTATTTAATATTTTTCATATATATTTATTACTTCTATATTTATAACCATCCAAGTAAAGTGGTGATTAAAAATAAATTACACCACTTCATGCAGATAGTAAATCGTACGTACCAACAAGTGATGTTTTCGCTTTTTATAGGATGGAAATAAAATAAAATATGGTTTTCCCATAATAATAATAAAATATTAGTATATTTATGATACTTTGGTTATTATTTTAGGATTGTATCAATATATTAATAGTAATTATAAGAATAAATAAATTTTAAAGAGTCGGTAAAGATGATTACCTCTTCTTTAGTGGATTCCCTTTAGATCCCTTCTTAAGGGACTAGGATCACTATTTTGGAAGGTACGGAACCTTAAGGAATTTGATAAATATTTTTATAAGATAATTTTCTAGGTTATTTCCAATATATAAGGCTCAAAGTGGTCTAAAGAAGAGAGGTAGGGGACCTTATATAATTGAGGCGAGCGAAACTTTTGGAATTTCTAACATGATTACAATATAATAAGATTATTCTAGAGAAAAATTATTCTAAATGGATTATAAATGCATAGGGTATGAAATTTTAGAACATATTTTATCCCATTTATTCTAATTTAATATTTTAATTATTCTTAAATAATTTAACAAAATATTAGTCCAATAAAATATCATTATGATCAATTTTGATACTATTCATTATCTTGGCATTAAAAACATCAAAATAACATTTAAAATTAGAAAAAAATATTTAATTATATCATAAAAATATTTTTTTCATTTATAGAATTAATATATCACCTTAATTATCTCAAATTATATTACTTTTAATATTTTTAATATCATTTATTTGATTATTCCAATAATTAAATAATCATTGCATCAACGTTGTGTAAGAGATTAAGTTAATTATTTCTTTTCTAAAAATTAAATATAAATTGACATAATGAAGATAAATCTTTTAAAATTAAAATAATATTTATATTCTAACATATCATTTGGATAACCCAATATTAAAATATTAAAGCTATTTAAACAATAGCATGACATGTTTGCCTTTTCTTGAAATAAAATACTATAATGGTAATAATCACATCCAAATGGCCATAAAATAAAATATAACCAAATATTGGATGATAATGGAATAAATTGACTCATAAAGTAAGATTCATTAAAGTTTTATGGTCATGTTATAGTACTTATCATTTTATTTTTAAGCTTACTTAAACAATTTACCCTTTACCATTATAATAAAAATTACTAAGGTTACTATTCATACTGAAAAAATAATAAAAGGGACCTATTTACTAAATTTGGACCTAATAAATAAAAATATGGATTTAATTTCTCAAAATTAAAAACATATCAGTGGTATAATTTAATTTAAAATTAAACT
Source organism: Viscum album (assembly GCA_963277665.1). Classification (NCBI taxonomy): domain Eukaryota; kingdom Viridiplantae; phylum Streptophyta; class Magnoliopsida; order Santalales; family Viscaceae; genus Viscum; species Viscum album. The sequence goes on from OY728160.1 coordinate 1,693,873,947, forward strand.
GAAAAAAAAATGCAATGAAAAAAATGTTTTTAGAAAATGTCATTTTTAAGTATAAAAATGTTTCTATTCCAAATTAAACCATGAAATTTATTAATTTGAAATTAATTGTATTATAAATAAAATAATATAACAAATTTTAATTTTAAACCATTTTCAAATAAAATGGAACTTTCCAAATGGTATAAATAAAAATACAGTTTTTAATAAAAATTGATATTTTTCACTATGCACTCGAAAAGAAATCTTTTTTGGAAAATCCAAAAAATCCACCCTCAAATAATTTTTATATGATGATTTAAAAGATTAAATTCATTTTATCAAATAAATTTTTTGAAATAGTAAAAAATTAATTATATTAATTGCTCATAAAAATTAAAAAAAAACATTTTTGAAGAAAAAATATATAATGACTTTATAAAAAAAGTGAGTGTTTATTTCCTAATAATTTATCAATAAATTGTTATTTATAATGACCATTATATATATTTCACAATATAGTTAATCTAGTTAAAATACTCAAATTAAACAACTATTTTATAATGGTTATATTTAAATAATAATATTTTGGGATTTGGTTAAGCTCAATGTTGCCTGTTTTATATACTATCGAACATAGTGTTCTTTTAAAATATCAAGGTTTTACATTCTCCCCAACTTCAATAAATTTATTCCTAATAATTTGAAATTTTGATCGATAATAAAGTGTTTGAAATTTGAAAATACCTTTGAAGAAAACCCACATCGTAAGAGAGGTTAATAAAGCATCCTCTTGATAAAAGAGAAAGGGAAGTACAAAAGTCATTTGGATTAAAACATACATGGTTTCCAAGTATGAGTAGATAATTGGGAAGTGAAAACATGGATATGGAAGATAAAAATAACTCCCAAGGTCTGATATAAAGTGATAGAGAACATTTTCATGAGAAAGGTCACCATCACAAAACCAAAAGACTGTGATGTGTTGAAAGGTCACTAATTTCTAAGTAAGAAAAGTAAAGTGATAACATTTTTTAATTATTTCAAAGTTGAGGTATTATTTTAATTTATAGAAAAAGTACTCATGTAAATAAACATACTTGATCCTTTCCATGTCTTCATCATAACATCATCCCTTGACTGTGCTTCGATCTATTTCCACTTCTCTCTTACACTAGAAAATTGATATTCAAGATGAATTTTTCATGAATGAAGTACTTTTAATGAATCAAACAATCCCTAAGTCATTCCTTCAGTCGCTAAATATTTACCAAAATTTTATCACATGTTAACCATTATGATAAATCATTATTTAAATAAAAATAATAATATCCTAAGTTAAAGTTAATACATTGCATATGTACTCAATCTTAATTGTCCTCCAAAACTAAATTTTCAATATAAAATTATCATCAGTCCTCCATAAATCATATCTTAATGTCACATTTAAAAACCTTGATTGCATATTTTCCAAAAATATGGTAATAAATTGAATCACCATAAAACCATAACGAAAGAATGCATGCTTCCAAAAAAATAACTCTCTTATTAAATAAAATCACACATCATTGAATAAATTCCCAATATACAAAGGTGCAGTAAAATCCATCATAAACCACTTTTTTCTCAAATTATAAATTTGTTCCATAGTCATAAGTATAATTTCATTTTCTTCTTTAATGTCAATATTTTATTTATACCAACTAAAAATTATTAATTCAACATCATGAACACCTAAAAATTTATCTTTCTATTTTCCTAACCACTAATCAATTTGATTATTTATCAATATAATTAAATATATGATTTCAAATCCTTAAAGATATAGTGTTGCAGTAAAATCTTTATACATTTCATAATCCTTATAAATACATAAGAACTTTAATCATTCCACTTCAGTTGTAGTTATAGTGTATGTTTGACCCTAATCGCTTTTATTTTGAGGTATAATACCATGAAACATTGGGCATTAATTTTTATAGTTCCCCATATCCTTATAGTTGAATCATTACACATTGGAATCTTCTTTATTTATTATGAAATCACGAGCCAAGTGGACTTTCTCTCCACACTTTTAGTGAACTCCCATTCCTTTCAAGTAAGCGTCATGGTCTTTATTTTCACAATTCTCACATGCGGGAAAATCCTTCTTTCCCATATTTCCTATATCTATTTTTTGTTCTATATTTATTTTATTCTCTTTATTTCTATAAAAACCATAAGACTTGGAGAATTATTTATCTATCTCTATATCACATGATACTATATCCTCATATGATGAGAAATTTTGGGATACTAGTACCCTTTTAATTTTTGGTTTAATACCATCAAAGAAATGGTCAATCGTACTCTTGGGATTATGTATATAGTCCATAGCATTTATGGATAGCCTTGTAAAGTTATATTCATAATTAGAAACATTTTATTCTTCTGTTCTCTCAGAATAAATAATTGTATCTCCATGTCTACTTATTGTTCTTGGGGAAAATATCTTCCATGAAAAGTTACTTAAAATACTACCATTCCATGCTTTTTATTTATTACACATCTTTAGTGTCTTGAATCAATGACCACCATTGATCTATATCCCCTAAGAGATGATAAACTACAAAAATAACCTTCTCCCTTTCATTACTTCTTAGAGTGAGATGTATCTTTTATAAGGAACTTATCTATTTCTTAGTTAAAATGGATTTTTAGTTCCGTTGAATGATGGAGGTTTCTAATGCATGAAGCAATCTAACATTGCTACATGATATTGTGTATCAATAGGCTTCTCTATATGGGAAATTTCATTAGATATAACCTAGGTCAGTTACACTAAAATAGACTTGATCTTTTTAGCTCCAATTCCACTCTATTGCTTTCCTTATAAAGAAAATACCTATATTAACCATGGGTATTGATTCTTTTTCTTCGATTAGTTACCTTCAATAAATAATGGCACACATAGAGTTAGCTCAAAATTATCATGAATATTGAGCCATAAAATATAATCACACTAATGATAAAAATTCTAAAATACTATGAGAGATTATCATAGTTCTTATGTTACCTATGTTTATTTTAAAATATCATTCCCAAATATTCTACTTAAATTCCTCTAATAGAAACTGTAACAATCCCCTACTCTAGTATCCTATATTATATGGTTACTTTATAAAATTTTCATAAAATAAAATAGATTACATCCCAAAGGACCTAAGAGTTTAGTATTCTTGAAGAACCAAATATATACATATTTACCACATTGCATAGGATATAATAAAATAAATATCATAAAAATATATTCTTTCGACCATGATATTATTAATAATATACTTCTTCATATCCTAGGGGGGGAATAAAATAGTGATCTCATGTGCTCAATAAGGGTATACATAAAGTTTAATTTATCAGGAATAAATAATGAATAATAAATATGGAAAGGTAATTAACATAACCCCATTCTATTTAATCAATATCTTGTGAACAAAATGAATATATAGATAATATCATAGTGAAAATATCATGGATATTAATAATTGAATTATCAATGAATGAAATTTATACTATTGGACATCATAATTTCTGATATCATGATATCTCTACCATCATGACCTTATGCCAAGACTATTTAAAAATATGGGTTAAAACCCATTTAATTTGGCCAATTTATTTGTCTTATGAGACCTGTCGATGCATTGAGGGACTATATAATTCTAGATTCCACCAACCACTGCATGTTTAATGAATTCCTCATATATCAAATGATTGATTTAATTCATGAACAATATAACTTATAAAAAAATATTAATATTGAGTAAAAAATACAGATTTATCAATAATTCACATTTAATAAAATACTTTCAAAATATAACACCTTATGTAAAAATGTTTTACAGCTTTGGAAATAATCATATCCATGATACAAGAATATGGATATTCAAGAGAAATTCAAAATCCAATGATAAAAAATAAGTGAATGATTCAAATTATTGTTTCATTAAAATGTATACCTAGTGGTGAATAAGTAAAATAAAGTGTATTTATCATTTATGAATAAAATTGTCATAAAAGTTTCATTAAAAAAAATTTAGGAAAATATATTTTTTTCTTTAAAATTTATTCTTAAAGAAAAATACACAAGTACAATAGAAAAAAATTGAAAATAACCTCGTAAAATTGTAATAGAAGCTTTAAATAATTAATGAGTTCTTAATATAGGAAAATATTATCATAATGTATAAGTTAAAAACATTCCTTATGTGTTTTTTTCTGAAAAGTCACAAAGTACTTTATTTGGAAAAAGACAAAAAGATTCCTTTCAAACCATTTTGTATAAAGTAAAACAAGGGTAAAAATGAATTTATAAAATTGTAGGAGAATACTAAAAACCTATTAGAAAACACTTTTATAAAACATGTCCATGGAATAAAAATATTCCCTAGTGGGGACATAAATATAAATAATCCTGAATAATTAAGATATTTTTAAATAAAACCCTTACAACATAAGTTATTTTTGAGAAGTAAGCCACATGAAAGAGATGACTCCAAATTAAACATTAAAACCCAGGATTAAAAATATATTCATGATATAATATAATAAATAGTTAGTATATACACTAGAAAAAATAAATAATTGGTGACTATAGCATATGTCTTGAAAAATTAAAGGTGATATGGGAAACTCTTACCCTGGGTTTGATTTCATTTGTATGGTTTTTAACATCATTTATAATTAATCAAGATTTATTATACATATATTCTAGAACCATACTCAAATAATTAATACAATATCGGATTTAGTTATAATATTTTATCATTCTTTTATTATCAATTCATTGTCAAAATCACTGTTTCGGGTGATAATTGCTTCATTTTTCAGGCATGTTTTGTTTCGGTAGTTCAGGTCCTTATAATTTTATCACATTTCCATAAACTAAAAATATTATTTATTTTTTAAATATAATATATATTAAATATTTAGATATTTATAGTCTCTCATAAATATAGAGATTGAAAAAGGAATTACATTTTTCAGGGAGACGGTAGGTCGTACGTACACATGAACGTAGTTTTAATTTTTCAATGGACGGAAATAATGAATTGAAAAGAAAAACTAACCTTTACAGAATAATTATTATTTAATATATACTATATATATTAATTATTTCCATATATATAATAATCCAATAAAATTGTTGATTAAAAAAATTTCACCGCTATGTAGAGATGGTAAGTCATACATACGCACAAGCAATATTTTTTCTTTTCACACAGTGAAGAAAATATGAAATATGGTTTTCCCATAATCATAATAACAACTCAATATATTTATTATATTGTATTTATTATTTTAGGATGGTTATAACACATTAATAGTAAGTATAATAAGAAATAAATTTTGAAAGATTCAGTAAAGTTGAATACCTCTTCTTTAGTGGACTCTCTTTAGATCTCTTATTAAAGGAACTAGGATTGCTATTTGGGAAGGGATATAACCTCAAAAAGTTGTATAGGGATGTTTAGAAGATAATTTTTCAGGTTATGATCTAGATATAAGGCTCAAAGTGGTGTAAATAAGTGAGGGAGGTGTGATTCTTTTATAATTGAGCGGAGGGGCACATTTGGATTTTCTTAAAAGATTAAAATATAGCAAGAATATTCTTGATCCATATGCTTCCAAAATGCCTATAAACTAAAATGGGATGAAATTTCCAAAAAATATTTTATCCCATTTGTTCTTATTTATTATTATTATGACTTTTAATTAATTTAATAAAATATTAATACCATAAAATATCAATTTTGTCAATTTTGTTACAATTCAATGCTTTGACTTTAGAAACATCAAAAAAAATAAGTAAAATTAAACCAAACTATTTTATTATATACTAAAATTTTCATGGTAATATATATAATTCGTATATCTTCTTAAATATATCAAATTAAGTTACCATAAATATTATTAATTTTATTAATTTTATTATTCTATTAATTAAATAATCATTTCATTGGTGTTGTGTAAGAATTTAAGTTAATTATTTATTTACTAAAAAATAAAAATAAATTACCATGATTAATATAAATCTTTTAAATATAAAAATACTATTTATATTTTAACATATCCATTGGATAACCCAATAGTAAAATATTATACTTATTAAAAAATAGTGGGTCATGTTTGACTTTCTTCAAAAAAATACAAAAAAGGTCATAATATCATTAAATAGGAATAAAATTCCAAATAACCAAATCTTGGATGAATATAAAAGAAATGGACTCATAAAATAATATTTATTCAAGTGTTATTGTCATTTTCCTATCCTTATGATTTCATTTTTAACTTTACTTACCTAGTTTATCATTTATTGTGGTAACAAAAAATACTAAGGTTAATATTCATGTCGACCAAAACTAAAATAGAACTATTTAATAAATTTGTAAATCATGAATCCAAATATTGATTCTATTTTTCAAAATTAAAAACACAAAAATTTAAAAATTTAATTTGAAATTAAACTGGAAAAAATGCAACTAAAAAACAATTTTTCAGAAAAACTCCCTTATAAGTATAAAAATGTTTTTATTAAAAATTAAAACATGAAATTGATTAAAATAATTATAATTGTATTATTCATAATATAATATATCTAATTTTACATTTAAGCATTTTAAAATTAAAAAATAACTTTCTAAATGGTTGAAATAAAAATACGATTTTCAATAAAATTCAGTATTTTTCAAAATTCACTAGAAAATAAATCATTTCTGAAAAATAATAAAAATTAAAACTAAGATAATTTTGATATGATGGTTTAAAAAATTAAGTTAATTTTTTAAAATAAATTTTCTAAAATTATAAGAAAAATAATTATATTATTTTTCCATAAAAATTAATAGAAATCATTTTTGAAGAAAACTTATTAAATGACTTTACTAAAATTTGAGTGTTTATTTCCTAATAATTAATCAATAATTTTTTATAGATAAATACATTTATATGTATTTAATAATATGATTAATACTATTCACACTCACAAATTTGACATCTAGATTCTAACAGACATATTTAAATAATAATATTTTGGGTTTTGTTTAATCTCAGTGTTGTGTGTTGTATACACTATCGAATATAGTGTTATTTTAAAATCTTTAGATGTTACACAAAATGCCATGGAACACCAAGGTTATATTTAACATAATCACCATGAAAAAAATATGAAAAAATAATCTTATATCCTTATTATTCTTCTCTAATGAAAAAAAAATTATGATTATGAGGTCCCTCTCCTCCCTTCTCACTCAGTAAACAAGAATATCTAGAAAAGGAGGAAGTACTCACCCCAACCAAATCAACCCCTCCCCCCTTAAATAGAGCGTTATACACCAAAAATCAAAGATATTGATGAAAATATTGTAAAGGTAGTGGAAATTCATCTCGAGGGATGTTTTGGTGGTCCTAATAAAACCAAATCCTCTAGAACGTTACCCATGAAAAAATAATTAAGTAAACATGTTCTAAACACATTATCTGGTGAATAGAAGGCATGGATATTTCCCTATATGTGTATATATGGAAAAAAATCTAAAAAAATCTAAACAACTATAGTTCTATGATCTGAGTGATCAATATCTCATGATCCAAGCATTAAGGAAAGAACATATCCAGATAATGTAGTAAGAAAAAATGTGAGGCCAAAGGGAAGAGACCAGTGCATATAGAAAAAATAAAGTACGGTAAATAGCGGCCCATATGGGTAGGCCTAAAAGGAAAATAACACTATCTTCATAAAAGATAAAACCAACATTTATATTAATAAAATAAAATTCAAACATGCAATAAATAACTAAAAAAATTATATCAATAAAATAGAATTTAACTTACAAAATTAGAGTGAAGGAAATTCAAAAGGCTTCACCTTGTAAATTTTATAGATTAATCTAAAATAAATTTGTCCTTTAACCACATATCATATCTCATTTATTTGGGAAAACATTCAAACCTAATAAAAGAGAGAAAAAAATGAGCATATGTGTGTATCAAGGTGATGTACACCTTCCCAAATGCAATGACATATGATTCTTATAGATAAAAAATACTCAAAATTAAAAATATAAGCTACCAAATTACTATAAATTACCATTCACAAACATAAGTTATCAACACCACATAACTTTAAATTCTCCTGAATGTATTCTATCATTGGTCTTGGAGTAGCTCACCAGAGAGTGCAAGACACCCAAAAAGCATAATAATATCAAATTCCTCAAACAAAAAAAACACATTGAATTATAGAAACATAGAGTATGAATCATCTAAAATATAAAAATACACAATGTGAAACTAGTAAATACTAAATAAAAACACCTTGAAATGAAAACAGACAAAAAACTAAAATAGTAAAATCAATATGGATCTCCACCTAAATCCACATTGGATAATTCATCTTCATGAATTCTCTATGAGTCTAATTTAGAAAATACTCCCCTAATAAGATAACACTAATCACATTAATTATAGTACAAGGCCTTATACAAATATTTAACTAAATGGTACCTCAAGGATCAATATTGAGTTTGATTCAAGCTCAAAATAATCCTCAATGAGTAAAAACTAGACACTTATCTACCTAAGGGGAATATACTTCCTAAAATTTTGATAATAGGATGTTAAATAAAAAGAATGAGTATCCAATAAAAAAATTCACAATACTATCTCAAAAACTAATGTAAAATAGGGTATAAAACACCTTATAAATACTATATGATCTCTCACACAAACTTATATAGTACAACACTGACCCAATCTACCAAAACACCCAAACAATAATATGGTAGAATAGGGAGAAAGAACAAGCATATGAGTCTATCTACTGACATAATGGAAAATATAAAAGGCCTCAAAAAGAACATTACCATGATAATAATATAAATAAAACAATTCATTATGAAAATTAATTCCAAAAAACTAAATAATAAACAAAAAATGTTGTGAATCAACATTAAGCTCACATTAGATTTGATTCCAATTATCAAGGGTTGTACTGCGAGGCAGCCCACATTCAATGACCAAATCAAGATTAATGGTTATAATTATGGATTATAAGATTAATAAAAACCTTTTACAATAATAAATATAATAGGTAATGATTAAAACATATGAATACAAAAAACATTACAATGTGACCTCATAAATAGAATCCAATTCATAATGAATCCATTAAACTACAATCAAATAACATGATAAACCAAATACACCATATTCATATAAAACATACACAAAAATATGAACATGATAATAAAAATTAAAACCAATAAAATTTTATTAATAAAATTATTAATAAGGAAAAATAATCAAAAAAAATTCATCAGCGTTAACATGCCAACAAAATTAATGCGTAAAGCATAAAAGAGGACACTATGATTTTTTTTGCTTCATCAAATTAGCCTATGTACATTGGGAAAGTTCATTAAGGCTCCTCCATATAAGAAATATGATTAGAAGAGAAGAAATAATTTCAATCATCCAAGAATAAACACACATGATGCACCCAATCATTTATGAAATCATAAAGCAAGAACAAAAAATGATAACAACAAATAAAATAATGAACCAAATCCCTTTAATAGGGTATAATCTCAAATATTTTTTAAAAATGATTTCATGGATCAATGTAGGTCAGAATCATTGTTCTTGTATTCTATTGCATCCATTCGATTCATCATTCTCCATGTATAGACCATCAAGAACAACGGTTTCCTCATGAACCAAAACAACCATGTATTTCCATGGAACACTAGGATTCCAGTGAAGATTATCTCTACACATAAAATATAATGACACCCTCAATTCTCTTCCTTATTCTTCTCCTCCCTCTCCATTATTCTCTCTTAGTGACCAAGAATCTTTAGAACTATAGGGATAAGTCACCACAATAGAATGGCCTCTAGAAAATCAAGCATCACACACTAGTAATTGAGGAGTCATCAAAGTAATGATGGTATAGTAGTGAGCATGCACACATCTGCACACATTTATGGTATAAATAAAATAAAATCTTATAAAACATCACCCATTAATTATAAAAAAGTTCATGGTTCATAACTATATTACCTAGTAAGTAGTAGGTGCAGATCAGGTCCCATGTGTATCTACTAGAAGGTACATGAGAAAGAATAAATTAAAACTATAGAAGCTTCACAATTGATTTGATCATCATCTCAGGAGATAAGAATTATTGAAAGCATGAGTCTAGATAAATATGGTAGTCCATCCATTTTTATTACTCTCCCTCTTCTTAATCTTCGATCTATGGCATCAGAGGGTGACATTTTTTTAAATTTTTTGTTGGTCCTTTTCTTCCTATTCACTTATTTACCTTCCCTTTTACCTAATTTTAGGTGGTTTGGAGATAGGTTTTAAGTTCCTATTCCACAAAATCATGGTGAAATAAAGATAGGATGTTGGGGTTTTTGTGTATCTTATTTAGAGGAGTCCCCTGAAGATTGAATAATTGATAATTTACATTGTTTTACCGGCCAAAAGTTATTGACCTTGTTTATTTTCGTTTTTTCATCAAATTGGGATAAAGTTAATTGATGGATAAATTTTGGGTGTTGGTTATTTATTTGGAAGTGTACTTGGGGATATAATATATTTGATATTCACCCCGTTGCTTGATGTATTGGCATTGTTACATTGTTTGGTGGGTTATTCATTAATTATTTTAATTTGAATTAATTTGGATTAAATATTCCAACTGATTAAAATTGTTTAATAATTAATAAACTTAAGTTTGATAGATCTAGGTATTCATGTATGTGGATGGTATAAGGTATAGGAATGGATGATCTTATTAAATAATTTCAAAATATCACTTGAGGGGATAACTCCATTTTCATTGAGGTGGTCTCTAATCATTCTTGATGTTTTATGAATAATTCATGAAACATGTGACTTGTGCTCTCCCCACCCTTATATTATTGACCTAACACTAAATTTAATTATTTCTTCATGAATCATATGAGTTATTTAAGGAATACTAGTGTTTTGATGGACCCTCTGATTAATATTCCTTAATGCCTCAACCACCAGTGCTCATGGGCTTAAACCAAAGTGTATGAAATTTATACTCAAGATCTATTGTGGGATTTTATAGAGTTATGTTATAATGCATGAGACTATTATTTGGTGTCTTAGACTTCTTGAACATAAGATAAGGTTTTAAATGGGAGTGGTCAGTCTAATCCATTACATGGAATGTTTCTTTCACTACTTGAGAAACAATTTGTGATATTAGGGTTATGATTAGCCTTTCATTTTGATATAACATAATTACATGGCCACAATAGTCCATGGAGTAGAAATTAATGTATTGGTTATTATGGTATTTAAACCAAAAGGAATACATCATTGTTATACCCTAATGTATAGAACCTAGAATAGGTTCTCATAGACTCCCTTGACTGGGATATGTGTGAATTATGTAAGGTTTATGTGAATATTGACAATAATATATCATTATTAATGCCTTGTTAGGATTTTTGGCTTATATGATGGACATATGGGGTGAGTGTTCCTTCCCCTTTAAGTATTTCATAACTAACTGGTTCACACCTCAGATTATGATATGGATATAGGTTGGTCATGTGAGGACCGACCTAGCTTAGACTTGAAGTGAGTTGGAAGTTACATAATCATAATTGTGTCTTTATTTAGTTTTTAATTTGATATTGATTATGTCATTATGTAACTGTAAATATGTTTTGGTGAAATATAACAAGTTATATTATTATTCTTATGAGGTTGATGAGATTTCCCCTGCACAATTTATTTGTTTGAATATGGGATAACCTCCCCCATTCACTCTGATATTACCTGTGGCCTAGGATAACATTCCCGCTTATATTAATGGTTCCTGAGGCATGGGTAAATTTTCTAATATGGTATTGTGATGTGTGTTATGGTATGAATTACCCACTTACCATAAGTTATGGTGATCATGGATTCTATACCCATTATGTGATGAACTCATGAGTGAGACACTATTCCATTTATTTTGGGATGAAATTACCACCAAGTCATGAAACAAAATTCCAATGTATCCTTGATGATGATAGGTATGGGATGTTATTCCTTGATATTTTATATTATACTTAGAATATGAAATTAATAATCTTGATGTGATGCTTCCATGGAATGGGATGATATTTCCATATGAGAATCGTTGTTATGGGGTGTGATTCCCTATATTATGATATAGCTTAGGATTAAGGATGATTTACCCATTTTTAGGCTACTTACTCCTAGGGATGTTTTACCCTCTAATAGTGATGTGTTCGGGGCATGATTTCCACCAGTGTGTTATTGTTCTAGGATTCCATGAAATTATATAATATTTTGACTTGGGTTATATTCCTATAGATGTATCTTTCTCAAGGTTGTTATGCCTGTTTATGGAATATTGATACTAGGAAATTATTCCTAAAGGGTATTGGAATAGGGGAAGCACTTATTGGATAGTTTCCAACCTGTATTTTGTCGTAATCTATGAATAATCTGAGATTTAAATGATAAATAATTTCATTACCAATGTATTTAAATTAAATATTAATTGATAGAAATATCATAACCAAGAAGAGAGAATCCTTTCACATATAATTTATAAATAATTTATTTAAATAAATAAATACCTTCCATTAAATTTCTTTATTTTTGGTCGATAATCAGATGAAGACCACTTTTCATACCATCGTTACGTTAGAATAATCAATGGTATATTCCCTCTCGTAGTGATTCATATGTGTTTCATGAACCTCCAACTATCATTGTAGAATCCTCTAGGTGCTTGCATGTATGGTTCTCATGTTTGTAGAGACCACTATTGATCATAATTTAATCCTTCAAGATAATAAGGAATCATTCTGGTGGAAGAGTAGAATTGATATATGTTCTTGAGAGTTTTCTAGAGGAAGATCTATTTAGAGCTTGATAAAATCCTCTCTATAACGCATTATGCATAAAGATTAGAAAATATATAGGGCTAAAAAAATTCATTACCAGGTTTATATAAAACTCATATTAGTTAACGATAATTGCATAAGAGCCTTTATTATTTCTCTTAATCCCCAAAAAACCCTATGCCTAAATTATAATAATATTATTATTATTATTTATATTACATGTGTTAAACTCATGGATTAATAAATATTATTTCCTTAAATGAATAAATAAATATTTATTCAAATAATATTTATTATGAAATTTCTCGTCGGACCAATAAACTTGGCCCACCAATCCATCTCAATATTTGTGGGTCCTTAAATCAAAACTGTTTATTTAAAAAAATAAATATCATTATATCATTCACAAATAAATAAATAAATATTATTTTTATGAAACCATTGAATAAATATTTTTTACATATTCATGTAACTAATAAATAATATTTTGTTACCTTGTGAATAAACTAGTATAAATAAATTTTATATATTCATGTAATTAAAAAATAATTACATGAAAAACAAATATATATTAAATATTCAACTCACATATATTATATTGAATTTCTAGTGACTAAATATTTTCAATCAAAACAACATAAAAATGTATTAAATCATTTAGGGAAAGAATATTTATCAAACATGATAAATTCATATATAAATTAGTTGAGGTTATAAATACACTTATTGTGTGATCCTCTAGGCCTCTTTTTCAGTGGCATTAGGCTACACTGCCTAAAGCTTTAGGTAAGCATATTGAAACATTACAAGGCTCCAATAGAGAAAAAATTTAATGTCACAATGACATAAAACCTCCTATGAATATACATTGTGTAATACAATCCCTATATCACAATATCTATAATCAAGCAGGTTTCAGGTTGGTGTTATAAACCTATGTGCTCAATATCCATTTCTTTGACATTTCATAATTGAAATATACAATATAATACCATATACATTGGATTAATTATGAAGTTTAGCTCAAATCAAAGGGGCTAAGATTTTAACATTCACTATTAAATAGAAGGGACAAATCTATTCTCCCACTATTCATTAATACAATATCAATCATGATGTGATGAACATTCCTAACTTCATCCGTAACATATATCATAATGGTTTACATCAATACATAAAAGTACAAGAATCATTATATAAATTACTAAAAATATTAAACTAAAAGGAACTTTACACATGTACGCATATAGAAACATCCAATGATTCATATAAATGTGAATTTTATGATAGCGAGTAAATTTATCAAGATCTCCTTTCTTGAGATTACACATGATGAACTTTATGAGAAGAAGAATCAATGAATTATGATTCCCCCATACCTAATATCTTGTATCATCTATGTATCATCAAATTATATCATATATCTAAATAAAATATCTTTAAGAATATTTTCATGGAACTTTTAGGTTCTTGTCATAGTGGGGAACTGTTATGAACTTTTATGACTTTATATACACTTAGCATATTTCCATATACTTTGTCATATAGAAGAACAATCACAATGTGATAAAACTTTATTAATATTAAAAATCATTTAATACAGGTAATCATAATGTTTATAGAAGTTAGATAAAGGGCACAAACTTCCACTTGAACTAAAGTCAACTACTTAAAATATACATTCTAATAGATCTCTCCTAATACTCATGCTTCTGCTGAGATAAGTAATTAGTCAATGGGTCCACCATATTTTCTTCTGTGGGAACCCTTCCCACCATGACCTCACCCCTTTGAGAAAAATACCATAAGAAGTGATAATTTTAGAGTATCTTCTCCGTCCTTTTATGTGACATTGGATCCTTTTCAAAATCCACAACTATAATATTATCACAATATAATGTGATACAATCATTACTACTATGAAACAGATAGATCTCTTGGAATAATTTTTCAGTCTATACTGATTCTTTAGTAGTATCAAAAGCCGTAATGTAATCAAATTCCATTATAGAATCAGTAACAATAGGCTATGTTTAATTCTTCCATACCAAAACTCCACCATTAAGATGAAATACATATCCTGAATATGAATAAAAAATGATATTATTTTCTTGGAAACTACCATTACCATATCCTATGATGACTATTTCCTCATATCCTTCATATACTAGTAACATATCCTTAGTAAACCTCAGATACTTGAGTATATCCTTAATATAAAACTAATTTTATTCTCTTGTTTCATCTTGGTATCTACCTACTATGATCAGGGCATAGGAAACATCAAGCCTAATATATAACATGGAATACATTATAGATCCTAGCACAAAATAATAATATATCTTACTCATTCTCTCTCTCCTGTTGTGTATGGGGGCACATTTTCTTAGAGATATATATAATATGTAACACTGTAACCAATACCCTCTTGGAATATTCTATAATAAATCACTAAATTATGTGGCCAACATGGGCACCATGACATAGTCCAAATAGCCTTTTGTATCTATCATGAATGATCTTGATTCTAAGGATATATACTATTTCCCCTAAGTCTTTCATTAAGAAATGATTTTTTAACCAGTTATTAACTTACTATAAGATTTTTATATCGTTTACAATAATTAATATGTCATTTCCAAATAATAATAAGAATACAACTACACTCTATCTAAACTGCTTGTAAACGCTTGGATCACAGTCGTCATTTATGAAAAAAAAATAAAACTTTGTCAAACTGAAAGATGCATGGCCTAAATGCTTGTTTCAATCCATATAAATATCTCTAAAATTTTCTTACCTTATTGGATTTACTTGGAGTAATAAATCTTATAGGTTGGATCATATAGATATCTTCCTAAAAGATCTCATTAAGGAATATTTTTTTGACATCCATCTTCCAAATATCATAGTCATGGAAAGGTGTTATGTTAAGTAAAATTCCAATGGATTTAATCATATAAATTGGAGAATCTTATTCTTCAGAGTAAATTAATTTTCACTATCTAAACCCTTTAACCACTATACTTACTTTTTAGGTATTCACTTAACCTTATATGTACATTTTTCTCTTGAATACACATTTTCACCCAATAGGATTTAAACCAACCAGAGGATCGACCACAACCCATAAATGGTTCTAATAAATAGAATACATTTCAATATTTATGGCCCCTTTCCATATATCAATTTTTTATCTCTATAATGAATCCTTATTGGAAATATGATCATTATTATTAACCAATAATGAGTCACAATCCTCGATGACTTGAAAACTATATCCTTCTAGTTATCAAACCTATCAGGTGATCCTATATAGTATTTTTTTTTAGGAATAACCTCTTCCACGGGGACCTATTATAAGGCCCCAGCCTTAAACCTTACATAATCTTGAGTTATTACAAGATTACACATTGAGGATCTTTTCAGGTTTAGAGTTTTAGAGAATTAGATCATAAAACTTTCATTACATTCCACATTTAAACAAAGTGGGTACATAAAAGATAATATTCATTTTTACCATCAACGGAAACATATTTAAAATAAAACATGGATTATTTCTTGAAACTTCCTTGACACTATCATCACATCATGTACCTTTCCCTTGACCTCTGAAAAGAATTTCAAAAACATGGGATGAGCATAAAAAGCTCAGTAAGGGATATAAAAATATGGAAAGGAAACATGAGTACATATATACATAAGAATGAAATCATACTTTACCCATAAAACATAAGCACTTTAACATACCTCATCAAATAATGAATAAATCATAGAAATCATAAGACAAAAAGGTAACTTGAGGCATTCATAACATTCTTACATAGGGAGTAACCCTCTTGGTTACGTTTGGAATACCCATCATAGTATATTCCTTAAATCTCTTCGTAGAAACCTTAACATTTAAATCCTTCGCGTTACCCAATGCATTGGAGAGCTATATCGGGCTCACCCGCCCTTAGTTTATCACGAAACTACCCATCTTCATAATAATTCCCAAGAACCATAACATAATCGTATCACATAAAACATGCATAAAGGAAACATAACATTTCCACTTTTCAATCACAAGATATCAATACAACACTTTGATATAAAAACATTATGAAAACCATTTTCAATACCAAAATAAAAGAAAAGCAAAACATGGTATTTATTTTTCTTTTAAAAAAAGGTATGGCTTGTAGAGGAAGCCGAAACTCAAATAATGGTCACGGCGGCGGAGAAGTCGTTGTCGCTGCATACGTATGACAAAAACATTCCCTTTTGTCATTTAGTAAAACGCTTCGTATAAAAAAGATTCCTTTTGGATAAATGTAAAAGTGAAAGGGGTTTATACACCGTATAAAAGAAGGTTGTGTATAAAATAAAATATACCTCAATGAAATGAGATTGAGACGAAGTCCCATACAAAGACGGTATCCATGGATTAAGGATTAATCAATTACATAATTATGTGTGACAAACGAATACACCAAATATAAGTGGATATTAAGTGTAAAACAATCAGAGGTTATTCACACATATTCATAGAATGACATATTCAAGGAGTACAAGTTTATCCCAAAGAATCAAAATTGGGTTAAGAAGTTCCCTTGCAAAAATTTGACAGCCTAACGGCGTCACTAGAAAATTCAGAAAATGAGTTGATGAGAGATAAAAAGGGTATATCATCACTTGGACATAAAATTCACATCAATAAGGATATATAATATCATATCCCAACATTACAATATGTAAATTAAAAGACCCAACAAAAGAAGTCTTTTAAAAAGAGGAGGGTGAAAGGTTCCCTTACCGACTTGGGTATCTTTTGAAACATACACCCCATGTAAGAAGGACAATACAACATTGATGTAAATACTCATAAATGAAATTATATTACAAAAAGAGTATAATAATGGGCAGTAAATATACCACTCAAAGGAAATGGTCGCAAATGTAGCATAAATCTCACGGGAATAAAAGTGAGATGAAAAATCCCTTATGAAAACTCGGCAGCCTAACGGCGCCACTTAAAACTTCCAAAAATGGATTGATGAGATAAAATAGGGCCTCTAATCATATTAACAAAAAAATGTACAGAAATATTAATATAAAATAACATACCCCAAAATAAAAAAGATCATCTTAAAAGAAGTGACATAAAGAAGAGTACTTAAAAAGAAAGAGAGAGGTTGGATCTCTTACGAAAATTCAGCAGCCTAACGGCGCCACTCAAAACTTTCAAAATGGATTAATGAGAGAAAATAGGGTCTCTCATCATATGAAAATAAAAAAAGTACAGTAAGTGTAATATAAAAGAACATCCCAGTCATAAGAAAGATGAGCCTAAAGGAATGACATAAAAGAGTGTACTTAAAAAGAAAGAGAGGGGTAGGATCCCTTACCTCATGTCCGACATGACTCGATCGTTCTTTAATCTCCTGAATAATAAAATTTGGTCAATTTATAATTTCTTAAGGACGTACTATAAAGATTATTATTCATTTAATATCACATATTATAATGTTATAATAATTGTTTAATAAATTGATCTCATATCAGACGTTTTTGTCGATGTTCGGTACATGAGTAAAAATTGAACTTGTTGGAAAAGAATTTTCCATGTAGTTATAGGTACATCATATCAAAAATAGTATTGATGTTTAAAATATAATATATATCCAGTATATATTCATTTTACACTATTCCATATCATTTTGAGATAAAAAAATTAAAATCACCGTTCATTGAGACGGTAGGTCGTACGTATGCATGAACGCTACTTTCATTTTTTTGTCATATTAATGGAATTAAAACAAAATGAGAGAGATATATATTATAATTACAGAATGATATCCATCATTTAGATGTAATATATTACATATATATATCCATTATATATATGTACTTATAATAGTACATAACATTTGGAGATAAGAAATGAAATGTACCGTTCATGGAGACGGTAAGTCGTACGCACCCATGAACGCTACTTTCATTTCTTGTTTTTTTTTGTATTCAATGGAATGAAATAATAATGATATAAAGGTATATTATAATTACAGTAGGATATCATATGTAATACCATTAATTCCATCCTTTATATGTCCCACATATGGCATTAACGAATCAAATCACTTGGAGGGGGCGGTAGTCCGCACTTCCTAAAATGAAGATATCGTGTTTACCCATAATGGAAACCATAAAGGTATGCCATAAATGAAAAATAAAGAAGATTAAGGAAAACATAAACATATTATATATCATATAAAAATATAGTGACATCCTAATGATCACCTTAGAAGGTGTTAAAAGAATATTGAACAATCATCGTTTCGTGAGGCAGTAATTCGCCATCCACATAAACAGTATGTTCATTAACCATTAGACGGAGGTGTGAGAAAGTGTAGCTTGAATCCTTATTATAAAAACATCCTAGTATATTTAATATACTGGTTTTGTTACAAAAAAAATTAATAAAATTATTTTAGGGGTTTGGAGAAGCAAAATAAAACAAAAGAACACAAGGGAAGACATTACCTTTAAATCGGGTAACTCTCTTTGATTTGAGCTCAAAGGCTTCCTTGGAAAGGGTTCTGCCCAAAGTGAGGCTTCAATGATTAATACAGGGATGTGGAGAGACAAAATGGGTAGGGTTTGGCCGAGCCAAAGGCTTGAGAGGTGTGGGTAAGGTGGTAGAGGTGGGGGTCTTTTATAAGAGGAGAGGAGGGGCACTCTTGAAAAGTTATAAAAGGTTACTTTATTATAAAATGCTTTTCAGATTTTAAAGGTCCCAAAATTATATATTTATAGTATAAGGTGATAAGAGTTTGAGATCCACCCATCCAATAGGTTTTTTACATGTGTAGGTCTTAGATTTTACAATATCTTTACATTTTATTTAAATCGTTAAATAATGAGGTAATCGCTGCATCATCATGGTGTCATATATAAATTAATTTATTTAATGTCTAAAAATTATAAAAAAAATATCATGATGTAGAAAATCTTTTTATCTTTCTAATTAATATTTATAGTCAAAAATATGACTTGTATAATCCCATTTAAAAATTGTTTTAGTAAAACAACTCATGTTTGTGACATTTTTATTTTAACTTTAAATAAAAAGTTATTTATCTCATTTTCCTACCAAAGTGGCTCCATGGGGTCCCCAAGTTGACCCATGGATTTTCTTGGTCGGCCATGACACATCCATTGAGGTTAGGACATGTGTCTAGGTCATTTCATATTATTAAAACATAATTTTACCTTAAATTACACTAATTACCTTTAATCGCGATTAATAAAACTTAAAAGTTACTATTCACCAAAAAATATTTTAATCTAATTGAAACACATTTTACTTTTTAATGACAACCATGTATGTCGGATTTTTGAAAATAAAATCACAGAAGTGGCAAAGTTTCATTTAAATAAAAAATCAGTTTCTTTAACTACCACTTAGTGGTTTCACTATTCATCTAAAATTGAAGTTTTTCAGAAAAATACCAAAAATTCACCCTAAGCTATATTTGATATTCTGAATTAAAAAATGATTTATATTTTACTAAATTCAAAACATATAAGTTTCATTAATTAATTTAATAATTAATTCCTGCTATCAAAACAAATAGCGTGTTTTTAGGAAACAATATCTATTAAAAGATTGACATTAGTTTAAGTCCAATTTCAAAGTAAAATTAATTCCAATGATCACTATTGGATTAAATGGTAAAAATATATTCTAATTTCACTTCAAAAACAATTCAAAAGATAATATAATCATAAAAATAAATTATATTAAAAAGAGGTTTTGAATTAAAATACAACATTTTTCACTATTCAATAAAAAAATGAACTTTATCGGAAAAATACCAAAAATTTACACAAAGTAAATTTTGATGTCCCGATTCTAAAGAAGAATTTTATTTTGTCAAATATAACACATAAAATTGTCAAAAAGTGGATTTAAAAGATTTTCTCCATCAAAAGGCGGTTAATCGACCTTTTAAAGAATATTAGAATGTTTACGCTTAAAATTGGATTCATTCGCATTTTTAATCCTATAAAATTTATTGTAAAAAGTAAAAATATTTGAAAAATATATATAATCATTTTGTAGTTAGTTCTGTTCATTCCCGCCATTACAATGGCAAGGCGTTAACTACCATTTAAAATAATATTATTTTATTATTAGAGTGCAACATAAGATTCCCAAGAAACTCGTTGTTGCGTATTGGGTATGCCATCGAGCATAGCGTCCCCTTTAAAGTAATATTAATATTTTATAAACAAATATGGATAAATGTGAAAATGTCATATTCTTTATTTACCTGGGGTGTTACACCTATGGAATCTATACTTTCACAAAATCTTAAGTAACTTCATAATCAACTGCATGAAAGTTAATCTTTCTCCCACTACCCATATTTTTTATGTGTCCATATATAGAAATGTGGGATGGTGGTTGATGATAATTCTTTTATATAAATGGTTGTATAGTTAATATCCTTTAATTTTTTTGGACATCCTATAAAGATAACCATAATGCATCAAGGTGATAGTTTATTTTATGTTAAATCTTTAATAGATTCCTCACATCCCAATGCATGAAAATTTGACAATTTATTTTCCTTCATAGTCCACAATTGGTATGTTATAAAATTTTCCACTTTGGATGGAAAATATTTTAGTTTGTATGATATATGTTTATATGAATATCCCCAAATTTATAGTGGAAGCCTTGTAGTAATCATCATGGACCTCACCATTTCAAGAAAATTAAGATTCATAATTTCACTAATAACATTCTATTATAGTGTATAAGGAAAAATTAGTTGGTATAAGATCTTACCCTACCATATAAAGGTGATGAACTCTTAGTTAAGATACTCATCGCCTCAATTGGATTAGAACTTCCTTACTTCATTATTGAACTCCTTGTATCTCTCGAATGATTCTGATTTATACCATATCCGGTAGATATATCCATATTTTCCTAATTCTTTAGTAAAAATTATAAATTATGAATACCCACATATATATTATATAGGAAAAGGTCTAAGAATGTTCGTGTGTATAAATTCTATAAACTCTACAGCCCTTTCACATTGTCCATAAAATAGTGGCTTGGTCATTTTTCTTTCTAAACAAAAATGACATATGTCAAGTGGTTTTGCTAAAAAAAGTCTTAATGGCCATCTTGATTGATCTTTGTCAAATGATTATCATTTATATAACTAATATGAAGATGAAAAACCTTGGTGTGAAATGATTAATGTGAACTTGAATGATTATTAATTTCCAATACTTGGTTTTTATAATTTCATACATAAATACTATTATTGAGTTGTGTCATACCAAAGAAAAATATATTTTTATAAAAGTAGCATTCTTTGTTTACAAACTCAAATATATATAAACCCATTTAAAGGAATAAAATAAAGATAATGTTCTTAGTGACAATGATCACATAATAACATGTTATTAAAACCAATATAAGTCATGTTAAAATTGTGAGGTGGTAGTCTTCAATGGACAGAGAAGCTAACCTTTCCCTATTGGAAACATAAAAATCCACTTATCCTTGTGTAATATTTTGAAATATACTTGGTTATTTCATTTCAATATAAACTTCAGAACCAAAATCAATATATTATACCTAATGTATAGATATAGAAATATTACAATCAATAATGAATTCACAAAAATCTTCCCCTTTCTTATTTAACTGGGTGAATTTCTTCTTCTAGTGGCCCATATTACCACATCAAAAAAACAAACTACATCTGTTGTGTTTTCCTATCTTTAAAACTTCCATTTACTTGATGGATTGTGATTGAGATCCTTATAGTTTTGGTGAGTATTCGAGACTTTTTCCCTTATATTCTATTTATTCACCATAAAGACCACTGGGTTTTTATACCATATGTACTTGTTAAATTATAGGATTAAATTAAGGATCTATAAGAGATATTTCTCACTATTTATAATATTAAATTTAAAAATTAAACTATATAATCCCTTAGGTGATTAGGATAAATTGAAATATATGTGTTTTAAATTAGGGATCCTAAATTCCAAGATATCCAAGGTCTCATTTTATCCAATTAACTGGACTACATGAGGAATAACAAGCACTGACTCTCTAAGAAAACACATGAATATTGAATTGGAGATCTCATATCTCTCTTATATTTCATTCTCCTTATTATAATAGTGATGGTGTGACATGATACTATATGAATCAATTTCCTCATGTTACTTTAGAAGCTTACAGCACATGGATGATAGCGTGAAATATTATAATTTTTTTCCATTATTAAAATGTTTTACATGGAGAGATAGTTTATCTTCACTAGCCACTTTGTCAAGTGCTTTAGGAATAGGGTTTTCCAACATGTAGTATTTTCATTAATGGTGTAGTATAATTCACAATCAACTATAGTAATCCTATAAATTTGAGTTAGTGGGATAGGTATCCTTCTCTAATATGGATCTCAATGATATTTTAAAATTTTTATGGGTTACCATTCCTATAATAAATAATATCATATTTTAATACTTTATTTATATTATAAAATATATGATAATTTTAATTTTAACTTATTAGTATCCCACTGTTATGTTGAAATCTAATATCCTT
Organism: Viscum album; assembly: GCA_963277665.1. Classification (NCBI taxonomy): domain Eukaryota; kingdom Viridiplantae; phylum Streptophyta; class Magnoliopsida; order Santalales; family Viscaceae; genus Viscum; species Viscum album. The sequence continues at coordinate 1,693,897,503 of OY728160.1, forward strand.
CACTATTGGGTTTATAATACCATGTCATTCGGATATTCTAGTAGAAAGGATCTATATATTCCCTCTTATAACCAAGAATTTGGCTATATAAGTTACTAAAATATATTTAGGTCGATATAAATTTCGAACTATATTAACTCAAATATTCTTAATCCATTAAGTGGACACCCCAATTCTAAAATCCTAGACCTAAATCTCTATAATGATTTCCTTGAAAACAGTATTGAATAGACTTTGGCCATTACACCCAATACTAATTTGATTAAGTTAACCAAAAAACATTGTAATAATACCAAGATAGAATTAAGTTTCCATACATTATCCATGAAAATAGTTAATTTTATGGTTTCATTCTTATTCAACTAATAGAAGTCTTATTTAGCATAATATTTTATTTGAGACATTTTTCTCTTTATGTTTAAACTTTCCATTTTGTCTTACTCTGTTCTTTTTAATAGTAACTGGATTTTATCTAAGTGATTAACCTTTTATAGAGAAATTTTATACATATTTTATTTTTATTTTTATTACATATTTAATGATAGTTAATTAATTAATTTAATTATTAAAGATCAATAAATAATTAACAGTGTAAATGATATAAATAAAATAAATAAAGTGGAATGTGGATGATATTTTATAATGGTTGGTTTATCTAGAGGATGATAAAAAACCCTAGAACCTAGGGAATAAAAGATTAGCACCATTTCTGTATCAAGTTACAACATTTCACTAGTTCTCATACCTAACTCCTTGATTGGTTTTGCTTTACATATAAAATTGAACTGCCTCCACTCACCAGGGAGATCCATCTATTACATTATATTTTACTCACATGTGGGAGCGGGGGACTAAAGTATTGGTTAAGGTGGTTTACATAAAAGAAACCATGGGTACACAAGCCCATGCATAATGAGAGGAGGGGAATGACATACCACATATTATTTAATTTATAAAATTATTATAAAACCATAAAATAATAATAAACTAATAGAAACCAATCACATACACAAGTCAGTCTAAGATTATGGTCATCCACATACATAAAATAAATACACAAAATTCCACTATCTAACATTCATATTAATTAATTTTCTATTATTAATGTAAACACACTTGAATTAATTCAATTAAATAATTATTTAATTAATTCATTTAGTATCAATTTCTTTATGAAGAATCTTTGAGATTCCCATCATCTAATGAATTGATAAAATAGTTGGATTGACTAGAATTTATAAATAATTACATGGAATTAATTGAGAATTTATTAATACTTAATACCTTGTTACATAGTCAACACACCAACTACTAACAATGAAATTATGTTTTAATGTTTTAATTAATTATTATTTATATAATTTAATTTTGTTTTTTACCAGGTAGATTCATAGAATATACTAACAAGATATATGTCATGTTTATTTCTTACCATGTATCCGGGATAGAAACCATGGAATTTGGATCGTATCTTAGCCACAATACATGACATTTATTAACACGATATATGTCATGTGTCCAAAAAACCTACCTACTAAATTAGTGAGTTTCCTATATGTGGATATTAATGAATCATACATTATATACATTGTATTCATGTTTTTTATCTCATTAATGTAATATACTATCAGTACTATGAGTCATGTAATGCATATTTGACCATATATTTAGTGTGAATTTTACAACTAAACTATGTGGACTTCATGATATGTATACCAACTACACACCACATGGTTTGAAAGATCGGGTATCAGGATAGCTTAGTAAACAGACAGTGTGAATTAATTATCTTACGTGTTATTTAAAAATGGGAACATCATGTATCTGATGATACATCTAGGTGTAGTAAACATAGGTAATTGACATGTATTTTGGTCACACATTGTGTATCTATGACTACCAGCCAAAACCCTTAGCACTTGATGATGGTATATCTAGTCATTCTCCATCTATTCTTAATCTACTTAGGAATATATTAATCATTAATTAATAATATTAAAATTTTTAAAACATGTTAATCAAACTTTGGATTTAAGAATGAAAATACAAGAAGTGAATGGTAACTACAATTGTGCATAATTGATCAATGCAAACTAAATAAATATAAATTATTATGTCATTATTATAATACCACATTAAGGTTTCAAGAATTGTGGAATCACCAATTGGTAAGTTTCCAACTAATTTTTTTATAACTAAGATGTACATGAATAAGAATGTCGTGACTAGTGAAATTAAATCAAATATTAATTAGTAAAAACATAGTAACCAATAAGAGAGAATCTTATCACATATAATTTGTAATTAATTTATTTAAATAAAAAAATTATCATCTGTTGAATTTCTTTATTCATTATTGATAATAAAATGAAGAACTCTTATTGTACCATCATTGCCTTAGATGAATCAAGGGTATATTCCCTCAGTAGTGATCCATTTGTGTTCCACAAACCTCTAATTATTATTATATAATCCACCAGGTTATAGTGAGGATGGTCCAAATACTTAAAACATTCACTTTTGATCATAGTGGAACCCTTCATGGTGGGAAGGAAGCATTCTAGAAGAGGAAGTTAATTTCTTTGAATTCTTGAGAGTGTTCTAGAGGAAAATCTATCTAGGGATTGAGAGAATCCTATCTATAACTCATTGTGCACAATGATTTAAAAATTGATAGGGTTAGAAAATGTCATAATTAGGTTTATATAAATCTAGGGTTACTATATAAAAATTCCTCAAGATACCTTATTATTTTTATTAATCCTAGTAAAACACCATGGCTAAATAACAATAACATTATTATTATTTACATGACATTTTCTAAACTCACGGATAAATAAATATTATTTCCCTAAATAAATAAATTAAGGTTTTTTCAAAAAAAAATAATATGAAATTTCTCACCATAAATTTAAGCTCATTCATTTAATCCTCCTTAATATTTATCGAGCCTTGAATAATATATATTTATTTAAATAAATAAATATCACATAATTATTCACTAGTAAATAAATATATATTATTTTCTCTAAAGTGGTGAATAAATATTTATTAAATATTTATGTAACTAAATAAATAATTTTTTTACCCTGTGAATGAACTATAATAAATAAATATTTTATATTCAAGTAATTTTTTAAATAATTACTTACGGAATAAATATTTATTAAATATTCAAATCACATATATTCTCTCAAATAATTGGTGACTAAATATTCGCAATCAACACTATATGAATAATTATTAAACCACATATGGGAATAATATTTATTCAACTTGTTAAATTAATATATAATTTAACTCAGGTTTTGAATACACATAGTGCATGACCCTCTAGTCCCACTTATCAATGGCACTAAGCTACACAACCTAAAGTTCAAGATTAGAATCAAGAAAAAAATCCAATTCTCTTATAAATAAATAAGTTAATGTTATGATGATATACAACCTCCTATAAATGTACATTGTGTAATGTAATACCTTTATATAAATATATCTAATCAAAAAGGTTTCATGTTGGTATCGCCAGCCTATGTGCTCGATGACCCTTTCTTTGACTTTATATAATTAAACTCACCAATAGAATATCATGGTCCTTATATTAATTAGGTAGTTACATTCCAATAAAAGATCCTATGATATCAAAATTTATTCTTGAATAAAAGGAAAAATCATTTTTCACATTATTTATTAATACAATATCATTTTTTATACACCCAACATACCCAACTTCACAATAAACATATATCATCATGGTTTATAATAATACCTCCAATTACGAGACTTATGATGTGAATTAATTATGATCTTAATTTCTATAGGCCATTACACACATCCAAAAATAGGAACATATAAGGACACAAATAAATGTGGATTCTATATGAGTTAGTCAAGTTATCAAAATATCCTTTCTTGAGATTACTAGGGATGAAATTCATGAGAAGAAGTCTTAAGGAATTATGATCCCATACACCTGATAGCCAGTATCATTTGTGTCGTGAAAAATTATAACATCTAGCCATAGAAAATATCTTTGAGAATATTTTCACAACACTTCTATGTTCTCATTATATCAGTGAAATACTATAACATTTTAGTGTGACATGAAAACTTAGGAAATTATCATATATTATGTCAAAGAGAAGAACAATCATGATGCTATAAATCATTTTTATATTCAAAATCCAAGAATAATGGTAATCATAAACAAAATAAAAGTAGGTTCTATAGAACTAACTCAAAAAATTTCCATCTATATGGATATGTTATCAAGACAGACTTCCCATGTATTGGTTGTTGTGCTATAACAAGATAATATTCTCATTTTATATGACTTGGTTCATGATGGCCAGTCAATATTATTTTGATGTATTTAGATACACACTAAAACTGGATAAAGAATGTATTATCATACCTGAGTGGTTTGAAGTACCCATGGATATGAAATATTTATTATTCATTTCACTTACTCTTTAATTTTATATTAAAATAATATCACATTATTCATGTACATGTTTTTAGTATATTTGTTTAGGTAAACAATTGGTAGTGGTCTAATGAGTTATACTCACACCCTGGTCAAATGCTATGGTACTTGATTAGAATTTATAGTTGTAGGATTTGGTAATGTAAACGGCCCAACATTGTATGATTGATATGTATAGCTTAACTAGGTCTATGTGATGGGACCATGCATGGGCTTGCGACTAGTTTGGTGGATGGTGTTTTTCTCTTCTGTATTATTGTGTCACATTAATTTTACTTGTAATTTTATTTAATAAAAAATTTCATTTACATATGGGTAACATGTATCTATTATGGAATCCCTCCATTTTAGTACATAAAATTTTCATACCATTATATAAATTTTTATCTTTTAAAGTTTAGTTTATTGGAAAAAAAAGGTACCTAATATATGAAAACTTAAAACATTATTATAATACACCTGAAAGTTTTATTCAAGGGTTCACTCTAATTTAATTTACTAAATCTCATAACTTGGGGAAATACATCAAAGGAAAGGGTCAGCATAAGTCCTAGTAAGGGAAAGCAAAGGAAACAGTTTAATTGTGATCTTGGGGAATATTGATAAGAACGTGTGTCATAATGATAAGGAATGAGAAGTAGGCATATCATAACAATAATAACATTAATAATAACATTTAAATGTGTCAACAATATTTAAATGATACATCATAAGAATATCACAATGTTGTTTCATTGGGGTGTCATAAAAATTACCAAGGCTATTCACCAAGGTATTGTCAAACATGTAATCTCTAGAGATTAAATTCTTTAACCAATGAATTGGAGAACTATAAGCGTGAACCCTTCATATGTATTAATAAATTTTAACCACATATATCACAATCAAAAAAATCATAAACAACCCACGGAGAATAAAAGAAATGGGTTTCGTATCAAAATCATGTTGTTTTAAAAAGTGCTTAAAGACAAGATAATTGTCATTTTTAAACCATAGAAAGGGAATGTGGGTTTTATTTTTTTCAATACCAGAATAAAATAAATGATTTTAATATATTGTTTAATACTCCTTAGAAATAGTTTTGGGAATTCAAAAAAATAAAATAAAAGGGAATTTCTAGAGAATAAAAGAGAAATTTTGAGAAGTAAAATCATCAGTATAATGGGTATAAAAAATTGTTTTAGAAAAGGTTAAAAAGAGAGGTTATATGGGTCACCAATTGATGAAACATAATTTTTTATTAAGTTAATGAATAAATAGGAAATAATAGATATTGAACATAACACTCAAAATAAATATACAAAAAGTGGTTCTTAAAACGAAGAGAAAAGAAGGATATTTCCATTACCTTAAAAAGTTACTCCTAAAACTAGAGGATTGGAAATTTAGAGGATTAAGGACTCCTTGGGAGTTAAAACTAAAATATCTACATGTATGATGTATTGGGAGTAAAATTTAATGGATAAATGAATGGGTATTTATATAAAAAGTGGAGGATTTGTTTATTAATTTCCAAATATAGGCCATGGAAACCTAGGTTGTGGAAAATGAAAAACTATGGTCTTACACATGGTATTTCCACATGAATTTAGAAAATTGGGTCATATTTTATTTAATTTTAATCCACAAGAATCTAATATCATTTTAAATTACTTATTTCTCATATAAAAGTAATGTTTCCACAAAAATAATGTTTTCAATGTTAAAGTTTCCATTTTAGATTTTGTAACATAAAATATAGGTTTGGAAATTTATTAAAATCTATTAAAATACTTAATATTAATAAAAAAACATATTTTCATTCGTGTATTGTGGTTAATTAGTTATTACATCGTTACGAAATAATTATTAATTAACTAAACATACTGAAAAACTCAAACTGTATTTTTACTATTCACAAAACAATAAATTATTTTAGAAAATTATAATAAATTCACCCTGACCTAATTTTTATGTGATAATTTAAAAAATAATATTTATTTTATTATAATAATTCTCTAATTATGGTAATTATAACTTTTAAATATAAAAATACTTATTTATTAAAAATAATAGTGAATTGAAAATGAATAGTAAAATCTATGGCACTTGAAAAAAAATTATTTTACCATTTATATTTAAATACGAGTGTCTGTATTATAATATCTAATTAAAATAAGTATTATTTATAATATCATAGTTTATTATAAATATTTATATCTATTTTATAATGTACAATTTTGGTCTAAAAAATAATTTTATCAAATTCCATTTAAATCTTATTAAGAAAAACTATTCTTAAAATGGAATTAATGGAAAAAAAATTATTTATATAGTGGAATTACCCTTTATGTAACTAAGGCCTAGACACATAACACCTTATAACACTTGAATATAACTTAAGGGTAAGGTGTACTATGGTGATAGATTCATGGGTTGGCTCAGATAGCAACGCTCAAGTGGTAATTTCCACTAACTTGAACTTCCCCCATAGGTCTTTTTTTTTGAGTTTCACTTATTGAAGCATGACTTGGGCACAGTCAAGGGTGAACCCAGTGACACTTCCTCCCTCCCAATCTAGGAAAAACGGGATTCGTGTGGCCTAAATCTACTGGTTAAGGTCATAATTTCTTCTTTCTACATTAATTATTCTTTATCATTTCTACTTATAAATTATAATGTAAAACTTATTATCAAGTGTAAAGTTTCCAATAGTCATAATAACTAAAGGTCATATAATGGACAAATCTCAATATTCAAATTTTAATTTACATTCACTTAATTATTAAAGAGGTATAGTTTGGTTTTGTATAAAATAATGTGACACACATTTTCTCAGGAAACAAATTTAATTTAAAAAGTCTGGGTCATTACATTCTTCTCCCCTTAATAAATTTCATCCAAGAAATTTCAACTCATTCTCTCATTTTATAAAAGGTTTGGGTACTTCTGTCTCATTTTCTCCATTGGTTTCCATATCTCTTCTTAATATTTATGGTTCCTTTATAACACTTTGATGAGGTGGTTAGTCTTGTTGTTTACAAACTTGTCCCTATGGTCTATGATATTTATCGGTTTCTCCTCATAAGAGAGGTCGTGTTCCAGTTGTACCACCATAGGATCTAGTACATTTGAATGGTCTTATGTGTGCTTCCTCAAGAGAGATACACGGAATACATCATGAAATTGATTTATATTTGGATGAAGTGAAATCCAATAGGCCAATGCTCCTACACGATCAAGCCAATGTAATTAGTCTAAGCTTAACTTTCTTTGCAAACCACATGAATTTATTCCAAAGTGAAATTCGAAGGAAGAATTTCTTGTCAATATCAAACTCGAAGTCCCTTCAATAGTTGTCATCATAGCTCTTATTCCAACTCTGATAAGCCTTTATGTGTTGTTGGATGGCATTAAACTTTTATTTCATCTCTTTCACAAGATCATGTTCAAGAAGAATTATCTCACTAACTTCATCCCAACATGTATGAGTTATACATTTCTTCCCATATAGAGCTTTATAGGGTGCCATTTGAATTCTCTAATGGAAGTTTTTTTGTATGAGAACTCAAATATTGATATATTTTGATCCCATCCATCTTTAAATTTCATTGATCATGTTCTCAGTATGTACTCAAGTGTCTAAATATTCCTTTTAGATCATCCATTAGTTTGTGGGTGATAGGTCGTACTGAAATTCAATTCTACATTTAGATCATATTGAATACTTCTATAGAATTTTTTTGGGAACCTTAGATCATGATCAGAAATGATAGAAAGTGGAACTCCATGAAACCTCACAACTTATTTCATGTATACCTTTTCAAGTTGGTTGGGAGAGAAATATTCTCAAATAGTGATGAAATAGTCAGTCTTGGTGAGACGATCCACTATAACCCATATCGCATTGTTTCATTTAGATGTTCTTAGGAGACCATTGAAAACTTTTATTGAGATATTGTCCCACTTCCATGTTAGTACGGATAGTGATTGAAATACCCCTTTAAGAATTTGTCACTCTAACATCACTTTTTGACACACCAATTACCTTGTAGTGTAGTCAGCAATCTCCTTTTTCATGTTATCCCACCAATAATGATCATTAAGGTCCCTATACATTTCACTACTTCCAGGATGTATAAATAATTTATAGCTATGATATTTATCCATCAACTCCATATTTATTTCAAAAATAGATGTAACACTTAACCTTTTACAAAATTTAAGTACAACTTCTTGATCAATATTGAACTTAGGAAACTTCAAATTCTTCACAGCCTCTATCTTCTTATGCAACAATGGATCTTATCTTTGAGATTTCTTGATCTTATATAGTAATGATGGTTGATAAATAATTTGGGATAGGGTCGATGATATCCCTTCTTTCATGATTCCCATTTCCAAACATACAAGGTCCTCGATCAATGGATCTCCTTGAATCCTCATCATTTCTAAAACAATAAGTTGTTTCCTATTTAATGCATCGGTAACTTTTTTTGTCTTCTAGAGTGATAACTAATTGAATAGTCATAGTCTTTAAGAAATTATAACCATCTCCTCTATCTCATGTTCAATTCATTTTTTGTGAAAATATACTTCAAAATTTGGTGGTCTGTGAATATATCACATTTCTCACAATAAAGGTAGTGCCTCTATATCTTCAAAAAAATATAACTGCAGCTACCTCTAGGTCATGCATAGGATAATTCTTCTCATGAGGCTTCAACTGTAGAGATGCACAAGCAATCACATTTTTATTTTTCATGAGGATTCACCCAAGAAATTTCATATATGTATCACTAAAAAAATTAATTCTTCTTCAATATATTGTAGAGTTAACACAGGTGCAGTAACCAATCTCTTCTTCAACTCTTGGAAACTTTATTCATGCTCCTTTTTGTACATGAACTTGGATTCTTTTTGAGCTAACTTGGTTAGTGGATTATAAATTTGTGAAAAAAATCACAAGCCTCCTATAATATCTTACTAAACCAAAGAAACTATGAATCTCAATTACTATTGTAGGATGAGGCCACTCCTACACAACCTTTTTCTTTGAAGGGTTAACTAAGATTCCTTCATTGGTTACAATGTCCCCCAAGAAAGAAATTTTTTATTAAAAATCACATTTTATAAACTTTCCAAATAGCCTCTCCTTCCTCATAGTTTTCAATATAACCCTTATATGGTTCTCACTCTCCTTGATACTTTTGGAATATATCATAATATCATCAATAAAAACTGCCAAAAATTTATCAAGGTAGTCCTTAACAACTCTATTCATCGAATCCATAAATATAAAAGGTGAATTATTCAAGATGAAGGGAATAAAAATAAATTCATAATGATCATATCTAGATTAGAATGAATTATTTGTAATATATAATTTATTAACCCTCAATTGATGATAACCAGATCAAAGATAAATCTTAAAGAAGAATTGAGCCTCGTGGATATGATCAAATAAATCAACAATACTTAGAATAGGGTACTTTTTCTTCACTGTGTTCCCATTAAGTTATCCATAATCAATGTATATCCACATTGATCTATCCTTCTTCTTCACAAAGAGAACAGGTTCTCCCTAAGGAGAACAACTTGGTCAAATAAAACCCTTTCCCAAAATATCTTTGAGTTGTTTATTTAATTCCTCCATCTACACATTTTTCATTGTATATAGGGTCTTTGATACCAGTTTGGATCCATGCATGATTTCAATGGATGAATCTACCTCCCTTTCAAGTAGAGGTTTAGGTCACTCCTCACTAAAAACATCAATGTAATTCTAAATTATGGGGGCATTCTCTATTTGTATACTTTCATTTCCTTCTTTATCTTCACTACCCATTTCCATAAACAAGGATGTGGGAGGTTCTTATAGACAAAGATCAGGTGGAGATATATATATCCTTTGAAAACAACTGTAGATTTTCCATTCAATACTACTAAGATTTTCTTACTTCTGTATTTGATCTTAGTATAATAATTTAAGAGCCAGTTTGTCCCTAGTATTGTGTCAAATTTCAGTATGGGAATGACTGCTATATTTTTGATGAGATTGTTCTCACCAAAGTTAATACTAGAGTTTCTATACACAATTAATTCTTGGATAATCCCTCCAGGGGTCTTGAATGAAAAATATACTTATATAATTTCAGGGATTGATTCTATATTCTTTGAAAACATGGAGGAAATAAAGGAATAAGTATATTCTAAATCAAACCAAGTACTTAATAGATTTTAGAGAACAATGAGAGTACCTTACACCACATCATTTGGAGCTTCAACTTTTTTCATCATGATAGAAAAATCATTACATTTCCCTTTTTCCCTATACTATGTTTTATGGTTATTCCACTCCATTATCTTCTGATTTGGAAAATGGTTGGAAAAGTTCCTAATATATCCACACTTGTAGCATTGGACTTCAGTCTGGGTTCGTACCATATTCTCTTTTTCATTAGTATTAAGAAGTCATGGCTTCACCTCACTATGATATTTCAAGAAATATGGCCATCTCTTCCCCACTTGTAACATTTCCCACTCCCAAAAAATTAGTTCCTTAAATGCTTCTTCCCCTATTTTTTTAATGTGAGAAGTAATACTTGCTTTCCTCCTCTTTCATGATCAATGTTCCTACCTAATCTCAGATCCATTGATCTCTTATTTTCATTTGATCTATGGGATCACTTTGTCTCTATAAACTCTATTTCAAACTTTATATAACTTCATACTATCTCCTCATATATTTTATAGTCTTTATTTTATAGATTATTCTGTATATGGGGTCCTAGTCCACTGAAGAATCTATCAACATTTATATCAGGATCCATGAAAAATCTAGATGTTTAATGAGAAATTATTTTAAATTTCATCTCATGGATTCCCAGATATTCATTTTCCTTATGCTTTATCCCTAGTAATTTCTTCTCCATTTTTTCTTGCGTCGAATGGGGGAAATATTTTTTGAAAAAGGTTCCCCTGAAATCTTCCCACTCAATAAGTTCAATATCCCTTCTTTTATTCATGTTTTTAATCAATTCCCACCCCTGGTCAGCTTCTCCCTATAAGAGGTACACATTCAGGGTGACTTTATCCTATTCCAAACAAAGGAGTATAGAAAAGATCTTTTATATAGTGCTTATCCAATGTTCATCAATCAATGGCTTGGTAGATCCACTAAAAGAATGGGGTCATTGATGCATAAAATAATCAATAGAAATTTGTTCCCCTTGAAGTTAATTTGGTCTATTAACTTAATTCAAGTTATTATTTATAACTTGGATTTTTTTTATTCATAATTCTCATGAATTTTTCCATTTCTTATTCCATTAGTATATCTTCATCACAGGGTCCATTGTGCTCACCATTTATGTGGTTCCTCCTATTTACCTTCATTTTATAAAAGAATAAAACCTTAGTGATAAACCTATTTAATTTAAAAATATTATATTTCTAATTGAATTTTTATATCTTAAAACATCATGGTTAAATATGTTATTCTGTAAGAACAATTACATTTTTTACAAATACTTCAAAATGGTTAATAAAAATATTGTGATTGACCAAACATTACCCCAGGAGTGTCAAGCCAGGAGTGCAGCAAGGATGGTTTTTGTGAACTAGTTCCTATTTTTATCTATCTCAAAGTTGTTTTCTAGGGTTTTACCCCTAGATACATTTGTGCCAGAGCCACATCCACTTGTTTGTATCCAAATTGATATTTATTTTCTCAAAAACCAATTACTTAATACTTTACCAAAATACCAATATATTTTCCTATATTTTAACTTTTCACTAGGGTTCTTCCTAAAGTTTTAAAATATTAATTTATATAAATAACTAAACCTTTCTTTGATACAAATTATTTCATCCTATCTTTTTATTATAGAAAATTTTGATGACATTATACAAACAGAGGATCTGTTTAGTTTCTTATAAAAAAAGTACCAGATACATGAAAACTTAAAAAATTATTCTAATCCATTTGAAAGTATTATTTAAAGATTCAACCTAATTATATTTACTAAATCTCATAACCTTAGAACATAAATCAAAGGAAATAGTGATCATAAGTCCCAGTAAGGTAAAGCAAGGGAAATAGTTTACTTGTGATCTTGAGGAATATAAATAAGAACATGAGACATAACTATAAGGAATGATAAAGTGGAATATAATAATAATAACATTTAAATGTCTCAAAAAAATTTAAATGATACATTCATAATCATATCACCATGTTTTTCACAAAGGTGTCAAAAAAATTACCAAGGTTATTCACCAAGGTATTGTAAAACATGTCATCTCTGGAGATTAAAATATTTACCCAATGCATTGGAATGCTATCAGGGTGAAATATTCATATGTATTAATTAATGTGAGCCATATATATCATAATAAAACATTTCATAATTAACTTATGGAGTATAAAGGAAATGGTTGTCGTATAAAAATCATGGCGTTTTAAAAAGTTCTTAAAGACAAGATTATTATGTCATTTTTAACCCATGAAAAGGGAATGTAGGTTTTATATATGTAAATAAAAGAATAAGATAAATAATTTTTAAAAAATGGGGAATAATACTATAAAATAAATAGGTTTTTTATTCACAAAAAAGAAAATAAAAGGAAATTTCTTGAGGATAATAGAGAAATTTTGAGACATAAAATCTGCAGCATAAAGGGTATAAAATGTGGTTTTAAAAAAGGGTAAAAATAGAAGGGATAGGGTTATACCATTGATAAAACATAATTTATAAGTAATGGAATAAATAAAAATGAAATAATATACATTAACCATAACATTCAGAAGACATATATAAAAATAGGTTCTTGAAACAAAGAAAAAAGAAGGATATTTAACTTACCTTAAAGAGTTTCTCCAAAAATTTGAGGATTGGAACCTTGGGGGATTGAGAACACCTTGGGAAGACTCCTTGGGAGGTAAAACTGATATATACTCATGTATGATGGATTGGGAGTGAAATTAAATGGATAAATGGTTAGGTATTTATAGAAAAAGTGGAGGATTTGTTTACTAATTTCCAAATATAGGCCCTAGAAACCAAGGTTGTGAAAAATGAAAAACCATGGTATTTAACATTGTATTTTCCTATGTTTTTGGACACATGGGTCATATTTTTTGTTATTTTAATCCAAAATAGTTTGAAAGAATTTTATATTACTTCTTTTGTCATGTAAAGGTAAAGTTTCCACAAATATAAGGTTTTTAATGTTTAAGTTTCCATTTTAGACTTTGGAAAGTAAAATATGGGTTTTGAAATTGATTAAAATCTATTAAAATACTTTATATTAATAAAATAACATATTATAAGTTGGGTATTTTGGTTAATTAGTTATTAGATCATTATGACATAATTACAAAGTCATTAAACATACTGAAAAACTCAAACTATGTTGTTACTATTCGTGAAAAAATAAAGTATGTTAGAAAATTATCATAAATTCACCCTAACATAATTTTGATGTGATTATTTAAAAAATGATAGTTATTTTATCATAATAATTCCCTAAATATAATAATTCTAATTTTAAAATATAAAAATCCTTATTTATTAAAAATAATAGTGGATTAAAATGCGTAGTAAAATTTTTGACACTTGAAATAAATAAAATCATTTTATCATTTATATTTAAATAAGAGTGTTTTTATCATACTATTTCATTAAAATAAGTACTATTACTAATATATTAGTTTATAATAAATATTTATATCTTTTCTATAAATTATTATTTCTATCTGAAAAAATCAATTTATCAAATTACATCTAAATTTTAATAAGAAAAACTATTCTTAAAATAGAATTGATGGAAAAATGATTTTATTTATACAATGGAATTACACTTTATTTAAATAAGGCCTTGACACATAAGCCCTTATTAAACCTCCATACAAACTAATGGTAAAGTGTGTGATGGTGATAGATTCATGGGAAGGCTCAGCTAACATCACTCGAGTGGTAATTTCCACTAACTTGAACTTCTCCCATAGAAGATTTAATTCGAGCTTCACTTGTCGAAGATCGTCTTGGGCTTGGTCAAGGATGAACCCCAGTGACACTACCTCCCTCCTAAGATCCAAAAAATGGGTTTCATATGGAAACACTCTACTAGTTGAGTCAATTGTTTCTCCTTTCTACATTAATTATTCTTTATCATTTCTAATTATAAATTATAACATAATAATTATTACCATGAGTAAAGTTTCCAATAGTCATAATGACCAGTGGTCATAATGACAAATGGTCATATAATGGTCGAATCCTAAAAGTCACATTTAAATTTTCAATCACTTCATTATTAAAGATATATAGTTTTTTTGAGTACAAAATAATATAACACACATTTTCTCAAGAAAAAAATCCATTCAAAAATTCAAGGTCATTACATCTATGATGTTCAAACTTATCTTCTTTATATTGTGATGATTATTTATATATATTCCTTCTATTATAATTTATGTATATCCATAATAAAGAGGTTATATACTCCCCAATTTTATACATAGACCCTCCTCACAAGTCAATGATCTCTAGAGTGTGGTGAGTCACACTTAAGGTATATGGAACCCAATATAGTTATAGAGTAGGTGAACTTGAATAGAGCTACTATAATGTGGTATCAAAGCATTTTTTATTTACCTCTATATTTGTTATATGATATTTTGAGATAAAACTAGTCAAAACATAGAATATATGTTATAATTGTGTCTAGACATCACCTACATGATAAAAAATACAAGTCATTAAGGCGTTGGGAATGATGTTTTGGGATTTCCTTTTCACAATTGAGTTATTTTTATTATTAAATGAATGATGTTTTGGGATTATCAATTTATTAATTCTTTAGTTAGATTAGTGTGTCAATGGGAATGAATTAATTATATTGGAACATATAATTTATATGACCATTGTGTGCTTGATTGTGGTTTTAAATCTTGATTATGGTATGGGTATCATTATTTAAAGTGCCAATAGTAACTTTTATAGTGTATTCCTATATAACTTGATGGTGGGATTCTTCTTAACTAGGTATGTATTTTTATTATGTTTCTAATTTATTGTAATTGATGAGGTGAATATTTTTAATATATGATACCTTCCCAGAGAATGAGTAGTTTGGCTAGGATTATTCCCTATTGATATGATACCCTTATATAATAAGGTGAGTATGGAGTAATATGCAGTATTTCCAACTACATATATTTTTCCATTCTATGAGGGTAAAATGGGACACGTTGCCTTGGGGAGTTCCATAAATTTCCCTATATATGTAATAGAGATCCTCAATGGATAGTTCAATATATTGTCACCCTGTGGGAGCTTAGTTTGGGAATAGAGATGTTTTTAGTAATGTGGGCCAAAAATGGGGTGATGTCACATGATTTTCCTTGAATGTATGAGATAGAATCTTGATAGAGCTACCTCATAGGTTTATACCTTCATAGAATAAGGTCTATAGACTAGGTTGGAGATCCTAGTGATGATGTTTTTAGATCAGGATGATAGTCGGTTGAGTTTTAGTCAAGTGGTAGGGCACTTTTCCTATTTATAACCAAGATGGGTTATGATGATGTGAGGTTATCCCAAGAGAGGTGTATGACCTAGTCATGCAGATACCTTTTATATAATAATCATGGTCAAAATATTTGTTTGATTTTTATGGTTTGAATGACATGTAAGTTATGTATTGTTAGATAATATCTTGTAATGAAAACTTCTTTGAGGTATATGGATATAGATGCATGAGTGATGCTTCATGTGTTGATGAGAACAACATGAAAGTTAAGCATGGTCAATTATTGATTTAAATGATAAGTCTTGGATTATTGAAATATGTATCTCAATGATTTGATTCAGGTCATTAAAAGGATAACACTAGGATATTCACAATCATAGGTATTGAATTATTACTCCTCCAAATCGTTCATTCATGAAGATAGCCTTCTATAATTCAAGTTTAGCCTTCGTGATGGATATGGTAAAATATAGGCCTTTGAATGGTGATATTTGTGGTTGTATAGATGTGATTATCCTTGTATGATATGTGGTATATACTATGGATATATTATAGGAACTCTTTGAGTTAGGGAGAATGTGTATGAAGTTTGTGTGACTCCTAATGCTATGTCATGATGAACATGTTAAAAAATAGTGATTTATATTAACATTTTATTAGTATTTTTTAGGTCAATAGGGATATATGTTTAGTCCCTTGATATTTATATAGTGTATATTATTTTGGGAGGATAATAATGTTGTGATCTGTTAAGTAATCCTTAGTCTTACTAACTTCTTAGTTTTAGGTCAAGGATTTTTTATAGATTTTTTGATGATCACCCTTAGGATATGATCAGAAATTGGATGAGTACGGAAAGGTGTGAGACATACTCCTTCTCTAAGGGTTCCCACCCTTGATGTCATATCATTTGTCAGCCAATTTATGGGTGTTAGATATTGCCTCTTGGTTGATGAGGGAATAAGTGAGGTGACTTGTGGATTTAACATGGCTCTAAGGATTTGAGTGGGACATCTTGGTTAGTGGTTCTTAGGGTAGTGCCGTAATTATACTTATAGAATGTTGGGAACCCATGAAATTTTGATACTTCTAGTATAACTTTATGCATTCTATCATAGGTTGGAACATAGGATCCTTGTAGAAATGCTCTGAGGTGGTTTTGTCTTGATGTTATAGTCTTATTCTTGTAAGTATCAATGTCTAGTTGAATTACTAGTGTGGGGAAATAAATATTCATCAATTATTAAGGTTGAATTATATTATGGAGATCCACCATTGAGATTGTTTTATTTTAACCATCGTTCTTGTGGTGTATGGAAAGAATTAGTTATACCCTATATAGAAAATATATACTGGAAGTGGTTGGTAATCTAAATTAGTACATGGATAAAAGAAGACCACATATATTCTGTTGGTGAGAGATTCTTATATTCTAGTACGTGGTTGTGATGATAAATTAGGTCAGTGAATTAGGAAATAGACTAGTGTTATTTTGTGATTTTGACCAGTTGTAGAACTAGTAATCTAGACATTGTTCCCCATGCAGGGTATAATGCCTTGTGTAATGGGGTGAGGATTCATGTTTTGATTGAGCCTCAATTGTGAGATTTGGGGTTAGAGTCCTGGATTTTTTGGATATTCTCTTATGTGATGTTAGATGTGTGGTGGACTGGTTTAGACCAATGATATTGATCTTCACTATATAACATTAATGATTTGATAATTCATGAATAACACTAAGGGTGGGGAACTATTTTGGAATTATTACAATTCAGTGGAGCAGCGATACTATGTTCATCAATTCTTCCAGATTAAATTGGTGACCTATGTAGTTCACGAGAGTTGCATGTGGACACTTCTCAAAGATGAGAAGTGTTATGGTGGTGAGGTTGAAATGCAATTCAATGATCTATGTTGGTGTAGTTCATGAAGAACCATGTTATAATGAGTTGGTATCATGGACATTCTGAATTTTTGAATTCGGAATAAAAATTAGTGTTTTTTTGATGCATTTTGAATGTTAAAATGGGTCTTCTAGATGTTTTAGGATGAGTGGATGATGTCTAGAGTGAATTTTTATGGTCCAAATAATTAAAAAAATATAGGTTTTTGGATGTAGTGGGACACTAGGTACCTGTTTGGGTGGTACAAGGTACCCAATGGTGGTCCTAGGGGGTGGTACTTTCTTATTGGGGAAACTGGGTCGCCAGTGTTAAGAATCGGATACCCTGTGGTGCCTTGGTTGGATGTTTTTATAGAATTGGTACCCAATATTGTCCAATTTTTTCTTAACAGGGGGAATTTTAGTTTTTTGGATTTTAAAAATAAAACCCCCTTCATTCTTTCTTGGTTCCATGTGATCTAAGCAAGAGGGGATTTCATCCCTTTATCATCCTCTCCCTCTTCTTTATCTACTTCAATTATTCATATTCAGGGGTAGTTTATTTTGTAATTTATTATAGGTTTATATTCCCTCTTCATTCTCATCACATTAAATTACCTTTTCACTAATTTTTGGTGGATTGGACCTAGGAATTTTGGGTCAATTACACTGTAGTATTATGGAATTAGGTTGGGATAATGGGGTTTTGATTTGTCAGGGCAAGAGGACTACCTAAGAGGATAAACACTGGTTATTTTTTAAAATTTCATTATCAGAAAGTTATTTCCCCTATTTATTTAGGTTTTTTAATTAAATTTAGATGGCTTAAATTAATTTATTTATTTGTAGTGTTATAAATTTCTTTGCAAGTGGACATAGGGGTAGGTCAGATGTGATCTACAGCCCATTTCTTTATTTATTGACATTTTTACGTCTTCTAGTGGGTTATTCTTAAATTATATAGATTTTAAATAATTCAGATTAATTTTATTAATAAATTTTAATTGTTTTATAATTAAATAAATGGTTTTTTGATGGATATAGGGCTTCTTGGATTCCTTTAATGGATAATATGGCATTAGAGGAGCTTATTTGATGGTGTTTGAACATCAATTGAGGGGATATATCTATTTTGAGGTATGTTTTCTTTAACCATTCATGGTGGTTTATGAATGTTTCATGAAACATGTGATATGTGGTCTCACAACCTATATGTGATTGAAATAACAATAAATTTAATTGTTTTACCTTTAACCATATGATTTGAGTGAGGAGTTATATGGTCAGGATGAACCCTTTAATTGATCTATCTTGATGCCTCGACCACGGATAGTCCTAAGCTTGAACCAAAGTGTGTGTTCATTCTACTTTAGAACCATTTATACCTTAAATTTATTTATATTATAATTAATGATACAATGATTAGGTTCCTTATCCTCCTTATACATAGGATATTTGTGTAAATGAGATAGGTTAGTGTGATCCATTACATAGAATGTTTATTTCAACCATTAAGAGTGACTGTGTACTATTAGGGCTATAATGGCCTTTCATTTTGAAATATCTTTATTCCCTTCCCATTGAATGTCATGGGGTGAAAATTAATGTATTAGGTATTATAGCCTTATATCCAAGAGGAATGTATCCTTGGAAGACCTTGATGTAGAGGATGTGGAATAGGTTCCCATAGAATCCCTTGAATGAGATATGTGAGAATTATGTACGGTCACCTGGAGGATTAACCCAAATGGATCATTAGTTATCCCTTATTATAGTTTTTGAATTATACGATTGCATATGGGGTGAGTGTTCCTCTACCTTCAGGAATGTACTAACCAAGTGTGTTATACTAGGGTTTTGAATATGGATATAAGTTAGGCATGTGAGGAATAACCTAGCATAGAATTAAAGTGAATTGGATGTTACACCAACATAATTGTGCCTTCCTTATATAATTTTTATTAAGATATTAATTATGTTATTATTTTTAAGTAGTTATGTCATGGGAAACTATGACCAATTGTACTATTATTTCTATGAGGTCTAGGAGATTCTATTTCCCCAATATGTATATTCTGGTTTGGGATGACCTTCCCATTCACCCTAATATTTCCTTTGTCTTATAATGACACGCCCACATCTGTTGATAATGCTTTAGGCATGGGAAAAATTCCCAATGTGATGTTGTGACTTATGGTATGAGAAACAT
The DNA here is from genome assembly GCA_963277665.1 of Viscum album. NCBI lineage: Eukaryota > Viridiplantae > Streptophyta > Magnoliopsida > Santalales > Viscaceae > Viscum > Viscum album. Next base: position 1,693,917,597 of record OY728160.1, read on the forward strand.
TTCATGCCTACTATTTAGTAATTTGATCAGGGGTGCTATACTCATTATGTGATGAACTCATGAAGGTATTCCCTTTATTGGGGGACATAATTCCCACTAGGATATGAAATGTAATGCCCACATGGCCTTGATAATTATGAGGACGGGAAGATGTGACTATATATTTTCTATTGGATTGGAAGTGGGGTATATTTTTGACGATGTGGTACTTCCAAGGAAGGGGTCGAAATTCCCATATTAAAATGGTTGTTGTGGGATATGATTCCCTCTCTTATAATTCAGATTAGTACTAGGCACTTTTTTACCACTTATGAGCTACCTGTGGATAGGGATACTATACCCTCTTATGATGATGTGGTCATAATGTGATGCTTGCTTGAGTGTCATTATTCTGGGATTCCATGATCACTTATAAAATATTGTTACAAGTATTTTATACCCATTTATGAATTTTTTTAGATATTTTATTCCCACTTATGGAATATTGATACTGGTACACTATAACCATTGATATGACTATGATATTAGGATGTACTACCCATGTACCAGTTATTATGCTATGAACGGATGATATTTAAATTTGATTTGACTTGGGTCATGATTCCTAATTAATATTATTATGATGTATTCAAAGACACCCTAACACTGATCTGAGGATGTATGGTCACGGTCAGGTGGTTATGTAGTACTCCTGGATGTGACATATTTATTATTAATTTTGTTACATATTTAATATTATATTGTGAGAATTTCACAATGTTCATTAAATTTTCTTACTGAATATTTTTGGGGATACCGATGGTGGTGGCCTACTGAATTATAGTCACTCCCTACTCTGGTTCTCTGGTACCTGAGAAGGCTTCCTGGTTATTTTCAAGAGTAAGGGAAAGAGATATGCATTTGATGGTTGAGTTGTGGATCTCAACTAGAGATGGGATATGGGATCGATCATGGACTCAAGAAGAGTTTGTTATATGGTTATTATCTCTCATATATGAGTATTTGACAATATTGTTACCCATGTTTTTATTTCATGAATGTTTTTATTTATTTAACGATGGCATATAGTTATGATGTTCATCCATATCTACATTATAATAAAATTATCATTTATATATATATATATATATATCTTCCAAGTTGATTTACGGTTACCTATACCAAAATGGTATAGTCTCCCCACTTTATACATAGACCCTATTTGTTGTTAAGTAACTTATAGCATACATAGAGACACGCTTGAGGTATGTGGCACCCAATACATCCATGGAAGAGGTGACTGAAACTGGAGAAAATATAATTTAAGATATGTAAATGAAATCATATTATAAAATATAGGATATCATTAATCTTAAAAATAGGATGTTTTTGGTTGAGTATTCTTCTTGATTAGTTTAGATATAGTTCAATTTTTTGAGCTTTTAGTAGGTTGATCGATCGGAGAAAATGTATATGAAAGAGAAATTATACTCTAATCTACCCATTAATCATTCCCATATATTTTATCTTTAGTTATAGTGATTCGAAGGTGGTGTTATCCTATTTTCAATTGATAAGAAACTCTTGATAACTCTAACCAATGATAAAAAAATTGAAGTCATTGTGTCTTATAAATCTAAGCATGGTCTTTCATTATATATTTTATTTCTTTAATTTCTCAAATAATTTACTTAAAAATTAAATTCTTATGAAATAATATTGATACTTTTATGAATCTAAAATGATCATATTAATTTGTATCATATTAATCCTTTAGAATTTTTATTTGTTATCATGTTATCAAATTCCGAAATAATATAATTGAGAATTAGTTAAAGATTTAATAAAAAGTATTGATAGGTCATAAAATAATTTAAAATAAATCTTTAAATCATGAGAATAATATTTTCAGTAATCTATAATTTGGTAATTATAGATTGAGAATCAAAACTATAATTAAATATTTAATTTATTTATCATTATTTGTAGAAATATGAGTTTTTAGATAATTTTATAAATTATTAGTTGTTTAATCGTACTTCTTTATATGAATGTTATTTTATTTTTATATGGTATATTTTAAATGATGTTACAATTTTTTCTTGGTTTAACAGTTCCCTAATTTGAAATAGTATTTATGGAATCAATGTTTTAGGTAGCTTGTATGCTATCCATTATACACTTATAGACCATTCAATATAATTTTATAATTCCCAATAGAGGACCAATGACTATAACCAATCTTCAAAAAGTTGATCAATAGGTTTTTATAAATGGAAAAAAATTAACTGATTTTCATTGAACATCCAATGGTAATTGGAAATCCATTATGTCCCACCAAACATCTATTAAGGTAACGAGGGGACTATTAAGGAATGGTATCCCATGGTTTTTAACTCATTTATGATTCTTGGATTTTTTTCACTTTATGGTGTTTTAAGGTTAGTTTTTATTTTCATGAAATTGTAATATGTGGTTTTTAGATCCAATTTGATATATGATTTAAATATTTTAATTTGTTTATGATGGGATTTGTATGATCATCCAATTTGATATATGTAGTAGAAGAAAACCCAAAACACAAGAGATCTATCTTTAATAAATTAATGCACAAAATAATATAAAAATAAGGTACATGATATTCAATAGTTGTAACAGACATTTTATTCTCTTTAGAAGAGAATGCTTAAGGGATATAATATGGAGAAGTGAATGAAAGAACCATGCCTCTGAGATGATACACCAATCAATGGATCTATGATCATATAGTGAGGATACCTATGCATCTGGGGGGTTCTAATGCCTTCTCAAGTGAGATAAACAATGCTTCAGGAAGTAGAGAGATTTTTCAGAGGATTCAAAAAGTATTCCACACCCACATTCATGTTATGATAGTGGTTTATATATAAAATTAATTATTATCCTTAATTGATGTCTAATATATTACATCATATGAATAAATACTATGTATTCTTCATATTAATGCATAACCTGCTTTATATTTGATCTTATGAAATTATTTTTGAAAAAATTTCAAGCATTGAGAGGAAAACTGTTCAGGGAGAGAGATGAATAATATATATATATATATATATTATTAAGGCATTGCATACACGAAAAATACATACATCACATGTATTAAATGTACACTATATGTCACGACCCACCTTCACCAAAAGGAGGTAAGGGTCAGCAGATTGCTAGGACCTTCCTTCTTTTAAGTTGATGGAGAGATAATGACCCCTGAAACCCACCTTCAATAGGTCCCGGAGTGGCGACCAGCACCAAGGGTATGGAATCACACACACAAAATGGATGGCATTACCCATTTTTTTAAATAGGATCAGGAGATAAGATAGTGAATCTCACAACAACAAAACTGAAAGTGCAAGTACGGCTGAAAGTAAACCATTCCCACATGCATGTTCAAAGGTAAAAGATACACGTCACAAAAATCCAAAGGTGAAAAGATAACAAGAAAAGGAAAACAACAACAGCAACTGCCTCAAAGGTCCAAGCTAGTATGGCTCCGCACGAACCCTGAAGTCCTCCTGGAAACCTGAAAGCAGTTTTATATACGTAGGGTGAGCATACAAGTACACTCAGTAGGGAAAACCAAAGACTCTCGTGAACAAGTGAGGAGACATTCTAATTCACTGTGGAAAAATAGATAACCAAACACCTAACAAAGTAAACTATCCACCCAAGCCTCACCAAGGCACAATCCCCAAATAACACAAGTCAAGTAAAGTATAATAAAAGCACATTGATTTTTGGGTACCCCACGCCACTTTCCCACTGGTTATTGAAGACATACTACACATTGGACCAATCCCTCCATTCTCACCGCAGTCCCACTGCCACACCCGCCCACACACACCTGGGCCACAACCACACAAACTCGCACGCAAACACCTGGGCCACAACTGCTTTCCCACCGGAAGACACCTGGTCCACAAAAATCTCACGTAACCATGCCTGCAAACACCTAGTCCAGAACCACCACTTCCATGCTCGAAGACACCTGGTCCAGAAGCTACCGTCACGCCCGAAGACACCTGGGCCTCATCCCGAAGATACTTGGAAAACAACCTACCCATAAACACCTGGGCCAACCACCGCAACCACCCCGCCCAAAGATTCTTGGGTTAATAAAGGACCTCAGGCCATCACAGCCTGCCCGAAGATACTTGGTCTATCTGGGAAAGGGAGAAGAAAGGAGCTAATAACCAGCCACTAATAGAAGTGTTGGAAAAAACACCCTCCCCCATGAAATGGGGGTGTTCGGCACTAAGTGCTTAACTTGGGTGGGGCACGAATAAGAAACACAAGAACTACAAAATATATGTATAATTAGAAAACACTCAACCCAACCTAGGGTTTCCAAAGCCAATCCAAGCACAAGCACACTCGTCCCTATTCATAGGAAGCACACTGCTCACAGCCGAGTCACAACTCACCCCCCATAACCAATTCCCATTTAAGCTATTCTTTCTTCCATGTTCAAGTAATCTCATTTAAATAAAGTTCTACACTACTGGGAAACTAACAGCACAAGCACAAACCAAGGGAAAAAGTTATATCCAACAGCAATTTAAGCATTCACACCTGGTTCTCTTGCGAAGTCACAACAACAAAGGAATAAGGGAGATCCCTCGAAGTAATGGAACCAAAGAAAACCCCAAGATATAGCCCTATGTTCCCAAAATCCAAGAGCCAACGGTTTCTCAACAATAGAGGATCCCACCCCAATTCGTGATATAAGCAGAGTAATCACACAGCCTCAAATTCACAACCAGCGAAAGTATAACAACAGGGGATCCCATCCCCACCCGCATCGCCCCAGCAATCGTCCTGTGAAAGAAACAACAAAACCTCTACCACCAACACAAGGTAGTCCCATGCAGGTATTTTCAGATTTAAAATATTTAACACACTCCATGGTTTCAATTCCATTGTGCTTTAACCAGGGTTATCACATAAAAGGGTTAATCCTGGTGCTTTCAATTTATTTACCCGAGTATACATAATTAAACAATTCCATGTTACAGTTATTTAAATATTGAAAAACACCGAGGTTCATTAGTGCACAGAGAAATACCACCAACATCCATAATTTTTAGTGAGAATAGGCCCGTACAATTCACAACACATAACAACATAAAAAAGAGTGTAGCAGAACATCGGTCACACCCCCTTCATTCTTTAATGGTCTGTTCATTATCTCCATTAAGTTAGGTTTCATCAATTTCCACAGAGACAAAATCATGCCCACCCTGCATGATACATAGAAGGAGAGATAGAGGATAAAATCCCTACCTAATTGATCAAGGATCGACGTTAAGTCCTCACATGGAAACTGGAAAACAGGAGTGGAAGGAACTCCACGGAACGCGATCAAGGAAAACTTCGCAACAGGGGTACGGATCGTCGGGAGGAAGGGTACTCTGAGCCCAGGATGATCGAGAAAAGAAACCTAGGGAGAAGCCTTTGGTTATAAATTCTGTGATACAGCATTCCCGGGACGGTTAAGATATGGAAAGAAAAACTCGAAACCGCGTAAGAAGTGGGATGGTGGGTTGACCACTCGGCTGAGACACCCCACGCGCTACTTAAAGGTCCCCGCCATTCGGGGCAGTTCAAACCGACGCACACCTCATGGTTTTTCATTTAAGTCGTTACCTCACCAATCATTTAATTTAAACGGGCATTAATAGGCTTTAAAACAGGCTTAAAGGGGTCAAAACATGGTTTAAAACCCAATTTGTGCAAAAAGGAGGCGCTACTGGAAAACCCGAGGGGGTAGGCGAGAGATACCGGTAGACGAGAGATACCGGTTGGTGACAGCTAACAGTAGCTCAGAGCTACCGGTTGGTGACATATACCAGTAGCTGAGATCTACTGGTAGCCTAGAGTTACCTGTAGCTGAGAGCTACTGTTTGCAAAGAGCCACCGGTGGCTGAGAGCCACCGGTAGGCGAGAACCACCGGTAGCCGAGAGCCACCGGTAGCTGAGAGCCACCGGTAGCCGAGAACCACCAATAGCCGAGAGCTAATGGAAGACGAGAGCTACCGGTTGGCGATAGCTACCGGTAACCGAGAGCTACCGGTTGGCGACAGCCACCGGTAGCCGAGAGCCACCGGTTGCCTAGAGCCAGCGGTAGCCGAGAGCTACATGTAGTCGAGGTCTACCGGTACCCCAAGTTCACTGGTAGTCTAGGTCTACCGGTAGGCCTAGGCTACCGCTAGGAGTCACCGAGAAGCTGGGATGTCCTTCCAGGCCACCTAGAACACCTCAAATATCATATTTTTACCAAGTAATGGACCCCAAAAAACCAGGCCATTACATCAGATACTTCTCAAACTATTCTCGTCCTTGAGAATATAATAACAACCTAGAAAGGAGAAAAGTGGGGTCCAAACAACCACCCTCTAAAGATACTTCTCAGGGGAAAACCCTAGAGTTTTTCAAAAGTTGGAACAGAACCCTCCCCCCTACATCCAGGAATACTCCCCCAAGAGTTATCAACCACAAACATTCACAACAAGAACAAGGATCACATTTCCAAAACATGAGTTAGGTATTCCCCTCCTACATGTCAGGATATTATCCGCTTTGAGCAGCACTGACTCGCCCGCACGGGTTTAATTGCATCCACATTAATGCATCCTGATTAACAGTCAGGTTTTCCCATCATCACACATTCGTACACACACACAGAGAGAATAGGGAACAGATCTTCTAATAGCTAATAAAAACAAGAATTTCATATATTAAAGCATAAGGTACAATATCTCAAGGATTAGAACAAAACAACAAGGAAGTCAAAATAACTATGGGTATTGAACGCGTAACTGGGCCTCCCACTCCCATGTGCTCTCTTCTAGGCCACCATGCCTCAACAACACACGAACCAAGGGGATGGTTCGTCCACGAAGCACTTTCTCCTTACGATCCTCGATCTTTATTGGTCGTTCTATGAAGGTCGCATCATCTTCGACATCAAACTTTCCCCAATCGATGATGTGGGAGTCGTCGTGTAGATATCGACGAAGCTGGGACACATGGAATACATTGTGTATCCTCAGTAGCGGTGGTGGTAGCGCTAGCTGATAAGCCACTTCACCGACCCTCCACAACACTTAGAAGGGTCCGATGAACCTCGTAGAGTTATTACTTCTCCTGTCGAACCTCCACTGTCCACTCCAAGGGGAGACCTTCAAGAAAATGTGTTCTCTGACCTCGAACTCCAAGGGTCTCCTCCTATCATCAGCATATGACTTATGTCGGTCCTGAGCCACCTTCATCCTTTCTCGTATAAGCTAAACCTTCTCTGTCTTGCTCTGCACCACCTTCGGGCCAAGAACACCTTCTTCCCCAACCTCAGTCCAGCACATGGGTGAGCGACACGGCCTTCCATATAGGGCTTAGAATGGAGTCATGCTAATGGTATAGTGATGGATATTATTTTAGGAGAACTTTAACAGAGGCGAGTGTCGCACCCATGATCCCCTAAAGTCCAGAACGCATGCTCGGAGCATATCTTCTAGGGTATGGATGGTGTGCTCTGTCTTCCCATTTGTCTGGGGATGGAAGGCAGTGCTAAGGCGCAGCTGGGTGCCAAAAGCATTCTGCAAACCCCTCCAAACTCATGAGGTAAGACGTGCATCCCTATCCGAGACTATGGAACTCAGAACTCCATGCAACTGCACTACCTCATCAACATACTTCCGTGCTAGAGCATCCACTGCACTCGACTCCTTAATCAAGAGAAAGTGAGTCGACATCGTCAAGAGGTCCACTACTACCCAGAGGGTGTCGTAGCCCCCTTGAAACTTCGGTAGTCCTGTGAAAAAATCCATCGAGATGATGTCCCACTTCCACTCGGGGACATCTAAAGGTTGCAACAACCCACATGGAACACGGTGTTCAGCCTTTACCTGCTAACACACAAGGCACTTGGCCACAAACTCTGCCACTTCTCACTTTACTCTGGGCCACCAAAGATGTCTCCTCAGACCCTGGTACATCTTGGAAACTCCTGGGTTTACCGATAGGGGTGAGTGGTGGAACTCACTAAAAACCTTTCCACACATCGCCTCTAGAACAAACATCTTCCCCCAAAAGAGCATCTGATTTTGACCATCTTCCGTCCACCCTTCTGGAGCATCGCCCTGGTCAACTCAGTTTCACATCACTTCACACTCTGGGTCTCCCCACTGAGACTCCTCCACTTTCCGCAATAGATAATACTGCACTGTCATCTGATACAGGAAACTTCTACCACTGTTCATCCTCGCATCCAGGTGCAAGGCATCCAACTCCTCCATTTCCTTCCAAGCATCTGCCGACTCTCGGACCGCATCCTTCTACAACCTTCTTCTCAAAGCATCAGCCACTACATTCCCTTTTCTTGAAGTGTAGGAAATTTCAAAGTCATAATCTCAGAGGAACTCCATCCACCTTCATTGTCTTAAGTTTACATCCCACTGGGAGAAGATATACCTCAAGATTTTGTGATCCTTGAAGACCACAAAGTGTTCTCCGATGAGGTAATACCACCAAAAATTTAGTGTGAAAACGAACATTGTAAGCTCCAGATTGTGGGTGACATAATTACACTCATGAGGGCGTAGCTGCCTATACCCATAAGAGATCACCCCTTGTCGTTGCATCAACACATATATGAGGCCTTGCCTTGAAGCATCACAAAACACCTCATACATTGCCCCTTCTTCTAGTAGTCTCAGTACTGGGGCACTAACCAAGTTCTCTTTCAGATAGCTAAAGTCTACCTCGCACTGCTCACCCCACACAAAAACCTGTTCATTCTTGGTCAAGGTCATCAAAGGTGCTGCAACTCGAGAGAAGTTGGGTACGAACCTCCGGTAGTAACCTACCAGCCCGAGGAAACTACAAACTTCTGCCACATTCTGGGGTGCTACCCAAGAAACAACCACCTAAACCTTTGATGGGTCCACTGTTACTCCTTGCTTGGACACTACGTTCCCAAGTAAGTGCACTTCCCGCATCCAAAACTTTCATTTCGACAACTTTCCATAGAGTTGGTGCTGTCAGAGGACCTCCAAAACCATCCTTAGGTGCTCAGCATGGTCCTCCTCTAATCTTGAGTAGATCAGGATGTCGTCTATTAACACAACTATGAACCGATCCAGATACTCCCGGAAGATGGAGTTCATAAGACCCATGAACAGAGCCGGAGCGTTCGTAACGCCGAAAGGAATTACTGCAAACTCGAAGTGCCCATATCTGCACCTGAAGGTCATCTTCGAGATGTCGCCCTCTTTTACCCTCAACTGGTGATACCCAGACCATAGGTCGATCTTCAAGAACCATCCTTCCCCTTTCAGCTAGTCAAAGAGATCGTCTATCCTTAGAAGAGGGTAGTGATTCTTGACCGTTACCTGATTCAACCTCCTGTAGTCTACGCACATCCTTAGACTATTATTCGCCTTCTTCACAAACAACACAGGATTACCCCACGGTGACGCACTAAGTTGATTAGATCATCAATATGAATCTGCAACTCCCGTAGCTCTGAAGGCGCCATCCGGTAGGGAGCCATCGAAATCGGACGAGCACCAGGCTGCAAGTCTATCCCAAACTCAATATCACATCGAGGGGGTAGATTCGTCACCTCCTCAAGAAAGACATCCATAAACTCACTGACGATCCCTGGTACCTCCACCATCTCAGCATCCACTAACTCTACTGATAGCTCGGATAACAAGGAGAGGAGGGTTTCCTCTCACCTGCTGCCTTTCTGGCCACTCCGTTCGCCGGTGAAAGTAACATGTTGTCCGCCCAAGTCTGAGAACACAACCCTTACTCAGAAGCAGTCGATGATGGCACACACAGAGAATAGCCATTTGATGCCTAGGATGACATCGTATGGTTGTATCTGAAGTAGTAGTAGATCTCTGACTAACTGATGTGGTGCTATCATCAGTCTGCATCCTCTACAAACATATAACAAGTTGGTCTGACCTCTGACTGGTGTGCTCAGCACCAGGGGCACTGGAAGTCTCTTGGCATCTAGACCCAGAGGACGGGCCAGACCAGGTGCAAAAAAGGATTGTGAAGCTCTAGTATCGAACAAGGTGTAAGAAAGGGTACTAAACAAACTGATCATACCTCGAACAAACTCTGGTCCCACTGGAACTGCTGCATCCACGGTGTGCAACTGTTCACACCCATCTCCTCTGCCCCTCGGCTATCGGCCACCTCCCAGACCACACCCTGGTCGAGGTCCCTATAGAGAACCCTGAGGTCGGCCTCCCCATGCAACGTCTACCCTCAGAGGAGCAGGAGCTCGCTTCCCTTGCTGCTACTGCTGAAAGGGCCTAGCTAGAAGCTGCTGCATAGGTGGGTGTTGGGCCTGTCCGCCATCACCGTACTTTACTCATTTCGAGCATTGATTTTGGAGATGTCCATGTCTCCCACAGATGAAGCACCTTGGTCTTGGGCACGAAGGGAAAGGGTGAGGATCGGGGGACCAGAACTGGAATTGTTGTGGCCTGCTCCCTACTGGTCGGAACCTAGAGGGTCCCGATGCTAGAGGTCAGGTGCTGATGGTCTTTCCCTTTGACGGGCCTAGCTGAATCCCCTATTGTGACACACCGCCCAGCATGTGCATCCTCTCCACCACCTCCGCCTTCTTCTGGACCGCTAAGTATGTCGGCAAGGTGAAGGGGGTAACAGCGTACTAGAGGGAGGGTCAGAGCGCCTCCTCTAAACATCTCGCCCGAGACTCCTCGTCTGGAAAGAGGTCCAGAGCAAAGCAGAGGAGGTCGTTGAACTTGATCCCCAACTCCCTTATCGACATACTCACCTGCTGGAGGGAGAGTAGCTCCTGGATCTTCTCTTCCTTCATCGTATAAGAGAGGAATTTCGTCTGGAACTCCTTCTCGAAATCATCCCTTGCCACCTCAGCCTCTCTCCTCTCCCCCAGGTAGAGTGTCCACCACTGACGCGTTGCTCCCCCCATCGGGCTAACGTCCCAAGGAACCCAGTACTCAGTCGGAGCCCGGATAAAGTTGAAGGCTATCACCAGCTCCTCTAGCCAGCCCTCCGTCTTCCTGTCAGAGGTTTTGCCCTCGTACTTCTTGAGGGTCTGTCACTGGAAGGCTCGAAGCATCTTCTTCCACGGGTCATCCACCTCCTCTCGATCAGCCCTCTTCTAATCGGCCAAGTCAACCTCCTAAGCCTTAATCGCCCGTACAACTCGTGGTCATCTTCTGGGTACCATAGTTGCAATGTAAACAAAGAATGCATAAGCCCAAGTAGTGCAGAATATTGTTCTTAAAACTGTTTAAACTTCTTATTTATTTAAAATTCCCAAAACACCCTAGAAACACGAGAACACAAGTCATTATGATGCATGTACCTTTCCTAGGGTCTCTACCCTGCAATCAGTGTGGCCTCACTTGGTCGTTCGGTAGGTCCAGAGTCCTTGCATCGGATCACGGGGGGGCCTAAAATCATGTGTCCAAGCCAGTCTTCACTGGCCTAATTCATGCACCAAGGTCACCCAACACCATTTCCCTACCATCCCATGCAATCCTCATTGTGCCTAACTCCAGACTCTATCCTATCTCTCAACCCAGCCTCCGATACCATTCTGTCACGACCCACCTTCACCAAAAGGAGGTAAGGGTCAGCAGATTGTCAGGCCCTTCCTTCTTTAAGTTGAAGGAGAGATAATGACCCCCGAAACCTGCCTTCAATAGGTCCTGGAGTGGCAACCAGCACCAAGGGTATGGAATCAAACACACTAAATGGAAAGAATTACCCCTTTTTTAAATAGGATCGGGAGATATTATAGTGAATCCCACAACACCAAAACTGAAAGTGCAAGTACGGCTGAAAGTAAACCATTCCCATATGCATGTTCAAAGGTAAAAGATACAAGTCACAAAACTCCAAAGGTGAAAAGATACCAATAAAAGGAAAACGACAATAGAAACTGTCCCAAAGGTCCAAGCTAGTACGGCTCCGCACGATCCTTGTAGTCCTCCTGGAAACCTGAAAGCAGTTTTCTATACGTAGGGTGAGCATACAAGTACACTCAGTAGGGAACACCAAAGACTCTTGTGTACAAGTGAGGAGACATTCTAATGCCCCGTGGAAAAAGAGATAACCAAACACCTAACAAGGTAAACTATCCACCCAAGCCTCACCAAGGCACACTCCCCAAATAACGCAAGTCAAGTAAAGTATCATAATAGCACATCAATGTTTGGGTACCCTGTGCCGCTTTCCCACTGGTTATTGAAGACATCCTACGCATCAGAACAATCCCACCATTATCAACGCAGTTCCACTACCACACCCGCCCGCACACACCTGGGCCACAACCACACAAACCTGCCGGAAAACACCTGGTCCACAACTGATATCCCGCCCGCAGACACCTGGGCCACAACAATCTCACGTAACCATGCCCGCAAACACCTAGGCCAGAACCACCACTACCACACCCAAAGACACATGGTCCAGAAGCTACCGTCATGCCCGAAGACACCTGGGCCTCATCCTGAAGACACTTGGGAAACAACATTCCCATAAACACCTAGGACAACCACCACAACCACCCCGCCTAAAGATTCTTGGGGTAATAATGGACCTCAGTCCATCACAGCCTGCCCGAAGATACTTGGGATATCCGGGAAAGGGAGAAGAAAGGATCTAATAACCAGCCACTAATAGAAGTGTTGGTAAAAACACCATCCCCCATGAAATTGGGGTGTTCGGCACTAAGTGCTCAACTTGGGTGGGGCGCAAATAAAAAACACAAGAACTACAAAATATATGTATAAGTGAAAAACACTCAACCCAACCTAGGGTTTCCAAAGCCAATCCAAGCACAAGCACACTCGTCCCTATTCATAATAAGCACACTGCTCATAACCGAGTCAAAACTCACCCCCCAGAACCAATTCCCATTTAATCTATTCTTGCTTCCATGTTCAAGTAATCTCATTTAAATAATGTTTTGCACTACTGGGAAACTAACAGCATAAGTACAAACCAAGGGAAAAAGTTACATCCAATAGAAATTTAAGCATTCACACCCGGTTCTCTTGAAAAGTCACAACAACAAAGGGATAAGGGAGATACCTCAAATTACTAGAACCAAAGAAAACCCCAAGATACAGCCCCATATTCCCAAAATCCAGGATCCAATGTTTTCTCAACAACAGAGGATCCCACCCCAATTCGTGATATAAGAAAAGTAATCACACAGCCTCAAATTCAGAACCAGCGAAAGTATAACAATATGGGATACCATCCCCACTCGCATCGCCCCAAAAATCGGCCTGTGAAATAAACAACAAAATTGATACCACCAACACAAGGCAGGACTATGCAGGTATTTTCATATTTAAAATATTTAACACACTCCATGGTTTCAATTACACTATGCTTTAACTGGGGTTGTCACAGAAAAGGGTTGATCCTGGTGCTTTCAATTTATTTAACCGAATATATGTAATTAACCAATTCCATGTTACGGTTATTTAAATATCAAAAAAAACTGAGGTTCATTAGTTCACAGAGAAAGACCACCAATGGCCATGATTTTTAGTGAGCATAGGCCTGTATAATTCACAACACATAACAACATAAAAAAGAGTTTAGCATAACATCGGTCACACCCCCCTTCATTATTTAGAGGTCCGTTCATTATCTCTATTAAGTTAGGTTTCATCAATTTCCACAAAGAAAAAATCATTCCCACCCCGCATGATACACAGAAGGAGAAACTAAGGATAAAATCCTTACCTGATTGATCAAGGATTGACGTTAAGTCCACGCGTGGAAACTAGAAAACCGGAGTGGCAGGAACTCCACAGAAAGCAATCAAGAAAAACTTCACAACAGGGGTACGGCTCGTCAGGAGGAAGGGTACTCCGAGCCCAGGATGATAGAGAAAAGAAACCTAGGGAGAAGCCTTTGGTTATAAAGGTTGAGATACAGCATTCCCGGGACGGTTAAGATAAGGAAATAAAAACTCGAAACCACGTAAGAAGCGGGATCTTGGGTTGACCACGCAGCTGAGACACCCCACATGCTACTTAAATTTACCTACCTTTCGGGGTAGTTTAAACTGATGCACACCTCATGGTTTTTCATTTAAGGGGGTACCTCACCAATCATTTAATTTAAACGGGCATTAATGGGCTTTAAAACAGTCTTAAAGGGGTCAAAACATGGTTTAAAAACCAATTTGTGAAAAAAGGAGGCGCTATTGGAAAACCCGTGGGGGTAGGCGAGAGCTACCGATAGCCGAGAGCTACCGGTTGGCGATAGCTACCGGTAGCTGAGAGCTACCGGTTGGCGACAGCTACCGTTAGCTGAGAGCTACTGATATCCTAGAGTTACCCGTAGCCGAGAGATACCGGCAGCTGAGAGCAACTAGTAGCCAAGAGCCACCGATAGCCGAGAGCTACTGGTTGGTGACAGCTATCGGTAGCCCAGAGCTACTAGTTGGGGACAACTACCGGTAGCCGAGAGCGACCAGTTGGTGACAGCTACCGGTAGCCGAGAGCCACCGGTAGCCTAGAGCCACCAGTAGCTGAGAGCCACCGGTAGCCGAGAGCGACCGGTAGGCAAGGGCTACCGGTACCCCAAGGTCACCGGTAGGCTAGGTCTACCGGTAGGCTGAGGCTACCACTAGGAGTCACCGAGAAGCTGGGATGGCCTTCCAGGCCACCCAGAACACCTCAAATATCATATTTTTACCAAGTAATGGACCCCAAAAACCCGGGCCATTACACTATATATATATATTATCATATTATATATATATATATATATATATCATGCATCATATTCATGTGTGTTATTCATCTTATGCATGTATATTATTGGTAAACATCTAATAATCTATAACTTTCACTAAAATACCATAAGGACTTCATGTAAAACTTTACAACTATTTTTTGAATTCATCCAAACTCTTTTGAATACAATTTTTTCATCAAACTCTCTTAATTTTGAACAAACGCTTTTTTCAAAAGATTATACTTTTTTGAGGGCCTAACTGTGTGGACCTATAGTCCTTGGAATCATTGAAAACAACTATTAAATACGAATTACTTATATGTAAGCAAATATCATCCTCTAAAAAAGAATCAGTGCTACTCATGCTACTAAGGGGTCTTGTGTGATCTCCATCAAACATACTCATATCTGTATACCAACATGTCCACCACAAGGTGCATTGTATACATCATATTTATCCTATATAATCCATTTTTTTATGACATCGAGTGACCAATAGACATAGAATATGTTAATCTAGTATTAGTCTCTCATTATTTCTTAATTCTCTAAAAAGGACTGACCAAATTTGTGAATTCATCACATGTCATTCATTTATATTATAAGTATATCACAAGTTACTTATATAATCATTAGAACACATTATATGTGAAATAGCTAAGTATGGTCAAGCATTTCAACGTTCTATCTCAATCAAGGGACATATGTCTTTTCTTATCAGACAAGTAGATAAATCCCATCATGGGTTCACTCCAACTGATGGCGTGATTAGAAACATACCCAACAGCCCCTGGATTAACTATGTTAAAATATTGACTTGCTTAAGAAGGTTATAAAATTATTAAGGTTATCATTCTAGGTATCTCTATAACCACAAGTAAAAAGGATTGATAATAAGAATACACACCTAAGTATATATATAACTGTATGACATTCCATCATATATACTTTCACATATCAGTCTAAGTTTTATTTATCTACTAATTACATCACGAATATATTCTTCATATCTCATATATAACCATTTTTAATGGACAAAACAAACTTTTCAAGCTAATATTAACTTATATCATCACAAACCATTATAATCCATGATGATAATTGGTTAGGTATAACTAAAATTTTATACTTTGAGAGGATATTTATCATCCAACCTTCATGTAAAGTAAAGTTGTTGCACACATGAATGAATGATAAGTGGGTATTCCCTTTATTATAAATACATGGTATATTTAAAACTATTAAAAACAATGTATTAAGTGTTTAACATCTAGAGATTCTAAATGAATCTCATGTTGTTGTTGTGCAAATGGTTTTTGAACATTACATCCATATATAATTCCTACCACATCCCTTTGTAACCTTCTGATAAAATAATCCCAATAACCTATTAATGAGTAACAATTAAGAATAAATCTAGTTTGAATAACAGTAAAACATAGGTATCATATTCCTTAAGTTCAATTAATTGAAATTATATTTAAACTCCTTAACTTCATAACATCAAATTTTATAATGTTACCTTTTGTTGTCTACTTATAACTCTTTATAAGTATATTATCACCATCCTTGGAACACTTTACATTAAAAAAACCTTGAAATATTTTGTAAATAATGTGAATATTTACATTATAACTTTAATAGTATATCCTAAAGTAATTTAGGATAAAGGGAAATTTTTGTAACCATTTAAATTTCTATTTAGGATTATTTATGAAACCTTTTAAGAAATCAAGTGTGTTTTACTTTCTAAATGAGATGTAACAATAGTGATATTAACTTTATCATAGTAACTAAATGTAACTATTTACATTTTTGTTTATTGACACATATCCTAACTATTTATGATAGAAAGTGAATAATCACTTAAACTAAAACTGGAATGATCATTTATTTATTAACATTGAACATCTTTATGTCCAAAAATACTGCCACTGGCCTCTTAGACACTATATTATCTTTTGAATACCTCATTAAGATATAACACAAACTACATTATGTTTTTGGAAAATAACATTCATTTTCTTTTAGTCTAAATATCTAAAAAATAAACTATTATTTCCAAATATCATTTAGTATTCTATGTATTTAGAGTATAGATGGATAAACACTTTATCCTCAATAAAAAACTTATATCCATATCTTATTCCAAATATAGAATTTTGAGGAATAAAATGTTCATCAATAAAAATATCATTCATTTAAAACAACTAATTGTTTTACAAATTTAAATGAGAAAAAAATCACATCCTGAAAAATTCATCTTCGGGCTGAATTCATCCTTTTAAAAAATACATGATCCATTACACCAAGATTCATATTTCAGTTCTTCACTTCATCTTCTAAACATATATATATTTAAAAAATTGTAAAATATAAATTTTGTATCATATACCCATCAAAATATAATAATTTAAATTTATAATATTCATGCTTGGTGTCGATTCTCAACTAGATTATTATGAAATGTCAAGTAATTAGGATAGTTTCTCCTCCAATGGTTATATTTTCCACAATAGTAACACTGTCCTTTTCTTTTCTTATTTGAAATAACTGGTGATGTGAAATTTTCATTTCCTCTTTTCTTACCTTTATTTCCATAACCATTATGTTGGTCGGAGTGGATACTCAAGAGGGGGTGAATTGAGTTCCTATTAAAAAATTTCTGTTTAAAAGATTTATATTGAAATCCCCCAATTAATAAAACAAGTTAAATTATAGTGAATTTATAAATATTTTAAGTGTTCAATTAGTTTCTCAAAGATTGATTATTTCTCAGTTAACTTAATCTGAAGATTAAGTTAGATATTGAAACTAACTTGCTGGTTTACAATAATTACAAACACTTTCTAGTACAACTATCAGAGTTACTTTAAAACAGAATTGAAAGTAATTCACAGCGGAATATTGAAAAAAATAGTTTAAAATGAAATAATATGCATAGCAGTTTTAACCAAGAGGCTCGGTCTCAAGCTGAGACTTAGTCCTCTCAAACAGTTTATATAAAACTTTGATCCACACCATAGATTGAGGTTTAGAATAGTACTCACACTGTCCAGGTCCTCAGACCTCTACCACAGTTCTATGTGGGAAAGCAGCAACAACAACACAAAGGTTGTCCAAGTCCTCAGACCTCTACCATAGTTCTACATGGGATACACAAAGGTATAAAGAGTTTGGTGTGAGGATTTCAGTATCCTCCAGTTCAGCTTATGAGTCAGTGTGTGTCCAAACAGACAGAAGCACACACTCCTCATAATGTAATAAAAATGATCACAGTGGAGAAATAATATGGAGATGAGTTTAGAATGATCTTGTGTGATGTCAATGCATCTCTAGACTCCTTTGGATTGAATCAGATGAAGCTTTGAGTCCTTCTTAGGAATTTTTCTATAAAACAGAGTGTCGTTGTTTTGTTTCTTCACTTCCAGTACATGTGTTCAGCTTGAATGCGAGAGTATTCCAAGTAGCGCTTGAATATTCTCTTTGAACTTCTGTTTTTGATGTGTATGAGTGTTCTTTGAGTTCTTTGTGTGTTCTTCTTTTCATGTATGTGTGTATCTTCTATATTTCCTTACATATATGTCTCTGTGTATTCCTATATTTTGTAGTAGCTCGATATTCTTTTTATTTCTCTTTTTCTCCGGTAATGGGAATGGTTATATTTTACAGGTACGAGGTACAGTTCCCTGACATGCCAACAACCCACATTAATTAATAGCAGTTGCATTAAAAGCACAAAATATGACTGTTGGAAATTAAATTTAAAGGAAAAAAATATTTTAAGAAATGGTGTCACAGTAAGTCATGGAAATGGTGTCTCCTTCACACGGTGTCTAGATTGATCATGGTGTCTGAGTGTCATGGTGTCTTGTTAATGGTGTCTTGTTCATGGTGTCTTGTTCACGGTGTCTGCTTCACAGTGTCTGTTTCATGGTGTCTGCTTCACAGTGTCTGCTTCACGGTGTCTGCTTCATAGTGTCTTGCTTCACGGTGCCAGAAATACATAGCTTCTAACAGAATCATAGTGTCTTGGACTTTTCAAAGTAACTGTGTTCAGACTTAAATAATGATGATAATAGAAAGGATTAGACTTAAGTATTTGGAAAATAAGTTATTAAGAGAGTAGATCAAAGATAGTCTAAAGTAGGTAAACAGAATGTAGAACAATTAAGATCTTTCATGGCTCTTCTTAAAGCATGAAAAAACTTTAAACATAAATACACGTGATTGGATATAAGGTATAGGAGTTAACTAGGTTGAATAAGATTTGTGATTATTAAAACATGATTATTACATGAGGAGTCCAACAATCTACCCCTTTTTGATGATCACAAATCATGTACAGTTAAAGTGTATATTGGATTCAACTATAGAGATAAATACAACTATAGAGATAAATGGATAATATATATAAACTTCTCCCCCTTTTGGGATTATCAAAAAGATGGAATAAGAGAAGTCAAAAAGTGAACATTCCATTAAGAGTAAATAAGTGATAGTACAACAAAAGAGTAATACAAAATCAATAGCATCCCTATTAAAAAGAGTAATCATTGTTCTTCTTCATGGTTTGGCTTTCTCTTTTCCTTTAGCAGCAGCAAAAGTGGAATCCATAGGGGAATAATTTGAGGTAGAAGAATACAGAGAGGTGGTTGATAAAGAGGGTAAATAAAGGCCTTCAAAGACTAAGGGATCCAAGGTAGGAGCATTAGAGGATCTAGGTAGTTGCTAATCAAGAATCACAGGCCTGATCTAACTGAGTGCTTGTCTGACAGACATGGTTGTTAAGACTAAAGCAGAGGAGAAGGTAGGCAGCCCAGGTCTGAGAGGTGCATCCATTGGAGCAACAATGGTTGTACTCTGGACATGAAGATAGGGCCTCAGGAGTTTGATGAAATCTGTAATAATATCTCCACCATAATACATGGCTTTCTCAAAATCATCCTTTTTCTCCATAAACTTGTCCAATAATCGAGTAAACTATGTGAGCTTCTGGACTTGGTTCTTGAAATCTTGAGTCACAGGAGGAACCCACATATTTTCTACAAGGTAATTGAAATGGTTTGTCATATCAGTCTTGGAGAAGATTCTGTTGAAGTAGAAATCCACTTTATTGGAAATCTCTTGCTGAGCATCATTAGTAATTTTGGAGTGGATTTGTACTAGGTTAAGAACTATATCACTGTTATTGACCAATTCAGATAAAGAAGTCATATTGAAGCCACTGAGGACATTCTGAAGCTCTTCTTTGACTATAGTTCTAAGCAGATCACTGTCCAATGAGGGTTTTGAGGATTGACTAGATTCTTTGATAGCTTTGGTCAGGTATTTTAGTTGATTTATCACCTTTTGAATACACCATGTATACTCATCAGTGAGTTTATTAAGATTGGAAACAAGCTATTTCATTTATTTCATAATTTGTGTGTTCCTTTCAGTGATCTTTTAATCTAATGATGCTAGATAAGGTTGAATATGAGACCCACCAACTTGTGGGATTTGAGGAGCAGTAGGTTATATAGGAGGAGCAATAGACTCAAATCTCGAATGCAGCTTTATCTTCATGTCTTCAACCATACTTTTTAGGGTCTTTACTTCATTATTAAGCAGCTTATTTTCAACTCTTACTTCTTGAATCTCATGGAGCATCTTAGTTTGTATTTGTCAAATAATTTTCTCCAATAATAGTGAGTCATCTCTCTCACTTAAATTCCTCACAGGATGAGGTTGGGTATTCATGAGTTTCTCAACTCTGGATAAGAGAGTAGCACCAAATTCTTTCAGATCATCCTTACTCACAAAGGATAACTATTCAAATAAGGGTTAAGGAGTAGGAACTGGTACAGGTTCAGGTTCCTTCTCAGATGAAAAATTAGAGACTGATTTTAACTGAAATATGGAGGAAATATCAAGTCTGGTTGCTGTAACCTACTGAGAATCATTCACATCATAGAAACTACAAAATTTATACTAAGTTTCTATAGGACTTGACTCAGTTGGATGTGAGGCATCAACAGACTCAAGATTTGGGGTTTGATCCCCCTCAATTGATGCCTCCTTCTTTAGACTGAGAGGCTTAGGATCTTGGTCTAATTCCATAGACTCAGCTCTAGGTTCCTCACTCATTTTCTGTCTAGCTAGCTGAAAGTATAGCTCCATCTGCACTTCAGCTGAAGGGATGATTTCTAGAACAGATTGTTCCACAGGTAGTTCCTCAAGATTTACCTCTTGCAAAAGAGGTAGATCTTCCACTGTAGGCTCTTCCATGTCATGCTTTTCAGATTCTATGGCAACTGATTTTGTTACAGCATCGGGTTGAGTTTCCAAATTAACAGCTTCCTTAGGAGTAGGGACTTCTTCTTCAAGAACAACATAAGGAATAGTAGTCTTGTCTTCCTTAATAGTAACAGCTTCCCTTGGTGGAACTTCAGCCTCTTCTTCCTCTTCTTCAGGATACTCAACAACCTCATCTGGTTCCAAACAAGGATCAGAAATACCTTGTGGTCTTGAGGGATAATCCACCGGATTGAATTTCTCATAAACTCTATCATTGTCTTCCACCCATTCCTTTTTTCAAGTATTCTAGTTTATCTTCATTCTTTTGATAATGGATTTTGGGATACAGTACTCATAGTCCTTAATTAATTCCTCATTAGGTCTAACCATACCCTTGGTAAGAATCATGGCTGAGATTAGCCGAGAGTAGAATAGAGAAGTTGACTTGGATGTGACTTTGATCAACTCACACATGTGGTGTATGATATACTTGCACAGGTTCATCTTATGCCCATTTTTAATGAGTTGAATCAAAAACACATCTTGATATTTTAAAACTACAAAATCACATTTTCTTGGACTAACCAAAATCTGTACAAACCAGAACAGAAGCCTTGTTTCTCCATCTAATTAAGCAGAAATGGCCCTCCTCTTGGTTCCATTTCTAGATAAGGTTTTTAGGGCATCTTCTAAATTAAATAAATTGGTTGAAGGTGGAGGTCCTCACTGATAATCCTCATAGATGCCTTCATGAGGTATCCTAAGGCATGCAGCCCATAACCTCAAAGATAATGAGAATCTTTGGCCATTAACTCAGCTTCTCACAACATAACTCTCACCAGAATCAAATTAAAACTATACATATTGGTAAAACTAATCCACTAACCTAGGATAGATGGGTCTATCCTCCGTTGAGAACCATTCTAACTAGCCTTGTTGTTCTAACACTTTCAATACTAGAGACTTACTAGACAGAAGCCATTTGGGGAAAATATCTTTCTCAGGTACAAAAACACGGTTTACTAGATTCGGATTTAAAGGTCCTTCATGTTTCAGCTTAGGTGAAATATTCTTCTTCTTCGAGCTGCACTTCTTAGGTTTCGATGATGAAAAAAGTTTCATTCTTGGAATTCACTGAAGGTTCGAGCGAGAGAAGGGTTGCAGGGATGAAGAAGGGTTCGGAAAGAGTGGGTAGAAGAAACCTTGAGTGAAGAATCGAGTGATACTTACTTTGTCTTATCATTTAGGAATACCAAGCATCACAAAAATAAAAACACGGAAAAATAAAAAAGGTGAAAAGGATAATTACCGCGATATGGGATATAAAAAATAAAAGAAAAATAGAAGGAATTGTTTTACGGTGAGACCGTGTCTGGTCATTACGATGAGATAGTAAATGAGCTTCACGGTGAGACCGTGAGTGGAATTTTCAGTGTGCATTACGGTGAGACAGTAAATGTCAGACAATAAGTAAAAAATATTAATAGTGAGACTGTAAACATGAGACTTTACGGTGAGACAGTAAACATGAGACTTTACGGTGAGATAGTAAACATGGGACTTTACGGTGAGATAGTAAACATGTGATATAGTAACTGAGAAACTGTAATCATGAAACAGTAAAGTATAACACAATAAGATATCGAACAGTAAGACCTGAAATAGTAAAAATTAAGGTATATATTTGAGATTTATCATGCCTTGTTCATGTATTATGTAGTCTATTCTCTCAGAATTTAGTGGTTTAGTGAATATATCAGCAAGTTGATATTCAGTACCAATGAATTCCAAAGTGATATCACATTTTTTATAATGATCTCTCAAAAATCAATGTCTTACATCAATATGTTTTCTCCTAGAATGTGAAACATGATTTTTTGAGATTTTAATAGCACTTGTGTTGTCACAATTTATAGATACATGTCTGAATTGATATCCATAATCTAGTCATGTGTGTTTCATCCACAAAATTTGTGCACAACAACTACCAGCAGCTATGTATTCAGCTTCTGCAGTAGATAATGCAACAGAATTTTGTTTCTTACTACACCATGATACTAGTGACTTTCCTAAAAGGTGACATATTCGAGAGGTGCTTTTTCTATCTAACTTCCATCCATCGAAGTCAGCATCAGAATAACTAACTAATTCAAATGATTGTCCTTTAGGATAAAATAGTCCTAGATTGGGTGTATAGTTGAGGTATTTGAAAATTTTATTTACATCATTTAAATGAGATTCCTTAGGATTTTCTTGAAAATGAGCACACATACACACACTAAATATAATGTCAGGACGACTATCAGATAAGTAGAGTAAACTTCCAATCATTCCTCTATAAGGGGTTTGATCAATAGATTTTATATCTTCATCAAGATCCAACTTACAAGTGGAACTCATGGGAGTGTCACTACTTTTAGTGTAATACAATAAAAAATGTTTTAGAAGATATTTTTTATATTTACTTTGATTTAAAATAATAACATTTTCATTTTGAAAAACTTGAAATCCAAGAAAATATGTGATTTCTCCCATTAAACTCATTTCAAATTCATTTTGCATCATTTTTGAAAAATCAACACATAAAGAATTCTTCAAAGATCCAAAAATAATGTCATCTACATAGATTTTAATAACTAAAATATCATTAGAAATTCATTTTATAAAAAGGGTAGGACCATCTATTCCTTTTGTAAAACCTTTAAAAATATGAAAAGTACTCAGTCAGTCATACCAAGCTTGTGGATCTTACTACAACCCATATAAGGATTTTGATAGTTTGAAAATATGATTTGGAAAATGGGGGTTTGTAAATCCAGGGGGTTGTTCAAAAAATACATCCTCAGCTATATACCCATTTAATAATGCACTCTTAACATCCGTTTGATATAGTTTAAAATTCAAATGTGTAGCATAGGCAAGCAGGATTCTGATGGCTTCAAGTCTGGCTACTAGTGCAAAGGTCTCCTCATAGTCAATTCCTTGTTCTTGATTATAGCCTTGTGAAACTACTCTATCCTTGTTTCTAACTATGTAACCAGCTTCATCAACTTTTTTCCTAAAAACCCATTTAGTTCTTATGGTCAAAGTGTTCTTAGGTCTGTCTACTAATTTCCAAACTTTGTTTCTTTCAAATTCATTCAATTATTCTTGCATATCCATCACCCAAAATTCATCATTTATTGCATCATTGATGTTTTTAGGTTCAATATGTGAAAGAAAAGCTTGATGTTCAACCTGGTTTCTCATAGAAGCTCTAGTTTGTGTCCCTCTACCTAAATCTCTTACTAAAACATCTAAAGGATGGTTTTTAAGAGTCCTAGTTGGTCTAGAGAAGGTAGGGCTAGAAATTCCAATTTCATTTATAGGTTTGGGTTCTACGGAAATAGGTTCTGGAAAATTTTCAGAACTAGTTGTCTAAACAACAGGTTCACTATTTTTGTCATTAAGGTTTAGAATAGACATATCTTCTTCAAGATTTTAAAGAGGGGTCTTAGGTTCATGTGGATCAGTTTCATCAAATTTGGTGTGTACAAATTCTTCCACACATTTGGTTCTCTTATTGAATACTCTATAGGCTTTACTTTATATTGAGTAACCTAGGAAAATTCCTTCATCACTTTTGGAAGAAAATTTGTCAAGATTATATTTAGTATTAAGGATAAAAACTTTGCAACCAAAAACTCTAAAGTAATTAACCTTAGGCTTCCTATTGTTCCAAAGCTCACAAGGGGTATTTTTAAGAATTGGTCTAATAAAGACTCTATTGATAATGTAACAAGATGTATTAATAGCTTCAACACAAAAGTAAATTGGAAAATCATATTCATTGAGCATCGTCCTAGAAATATCTTGAAGAGTCCTATTTATTCTTTCTACTACACCATTCTGTTGAGGTGTTCTAGGAGTAGAGAAGTTGTGACTATAGCCATTGTGTGAGAAATAAGATTCAAACTCTTGATTTTCAAACTCATGACCATGATCACTTCTCAAGGTCTTGATCCTAATTCCACTAAGGTTCTCTACAGAATTGGAATGTTTAATGAAATAAGAACAAGATTCACTTTTGTGAGCAAGAAATTATACCCAATTGTACCTAGAAAAATCATCTACAAGAACATAAACATAGTGCTTCCCATTTAGACTTGAAACTCTTGATGGTCCAAACAAATCCATTTGAACTAGCTCGAGATGTTGAGAAGTATAAAATACTTTCTTTTATTTGAAAGAAACTTTGTGTTGTTTTCCCTTTTGACAAGGATTACACAATTTGTTAAGTGGGAATTCCAGTTTAGGTAAGTCTCTAACTAAACCTTTTCTAGTCAGCTTGCTAAGTGATTTCACATTGCAGTGTCCTAGCCTTCTATGCCATACCCAAGATTCTTTATAAAGGCATTCAAACAAGTAACATTTTGTTTAGTTAAAGAATTAAAATCTACAGTATATACATTTTCATTTCTTAATGCAGTAAATACCAAAACATTTCTAGAATTAAAAACATTACATTAATCATTTTCAAATTTTACATTGAAACCATCATCGCACAACTGAGAAATACATAGCAGGTTGTATTTTAATCTATCAACAAATAGTACTTTAGAAATTAAAATTGAATCAGTGTTACCAATCAAGCCTAAGCCGATGATTTTTCCTTTTGAGTTATCCCCAAAGGTGACATGTCCTCCATCAACTTTGATTAAGATCTTAAATCATGAGTAGTCTCATGTCATATTCCTTGAACATCCAATGTCCAAGTACCATATCTTCCTATAGGAACTTTTCAAGGAAGTTTTCTACAAAACAGATTTAGAAAGAAGATAATTTTGGTACCTAGATTTTCTTGGGTCCAGAAAGGTTGTCAAGTAAAACTTTAGGCACCCATATTTGTCTAACGGATTTCCTATAATTAACAGATTCAAATGATTTTGATAAGTAAACTATGTTTGGTCTGTAAGAATTTGAATAACTAGATAAAGCATAAGAGTTTCCAGAACTTAAACTAGCAGCATATAGTCTAGAATTTGGAATAAATTTATTCTTAATAATCTATCTCTGTCCAGGTTGGTATCCTAAACCAGTGGTATACTTTAGTGCACCTTTTTTTCCAAGAATTTGAGTTAGAGTATTATTTCCATTTGTGAACTTCTCTAGGTATTTTCTAAGTTTCTCATTAGACAATTTGAGTTCAGTATTCTCCTTTAACATTTGAGCATTCTTTTCCTTTTCTATACTAAGATCAGATTTAATAGTACTATTTAAGGAATATAGTTTCTTTAATGATTTGTACTTATCATTTAGATCATTAAAAGTATCTTCTAACATATTACACTATTCAAATAATTCAGCTTTAGACATATTATCATCATTATCTGAATCACTTTCATTCCCAGAATAGTAATCATTCAGCATAGGGGAAACAGGTACCTCAGATGTTTTAGTCATGAAACACATGTTTGCATGATTCTTTTCTTCAGACTCAGAAGCTTCAGATCCACTTGAGCTGTCTTCCAAAGCACTCCATGTTTCCTTCATAGCTTTCTTATATTTTTTTCCTTATAATCATATTTCTTCTTAAACTTCAATTTTAGACAGTCAACCTAAACATGTCCTTTCCTTTTACATTCATAACAGACTATCTCATCATTTTTATCAACTTTCTTCCGATCTCTCTTCCAATTACCTTGTTGGTCATACTTACCCTTATAATTTGATTTTCTGAAAAATGTATTCTTTCTATATAATTTCTTGAATCTCCTGGATATATGAGCCATCTCTTCATCACTATCTGAATCTAAACCTTCACTAGTTGAGATTTCGACAGGTATGTGAATTTTCTCCTTGTCCTTGGTCTCTGAGGCAGTATAATTTAATGCCACTGACTTCTTAGGTTCGTCATCTTCCTCCTTATTTACCTTCAGCTCTTCTTTATACATCATCAATTTTCCAATCGTCTCCTTGATAGGTATCTTGCCAATGTCACGTGGTTCTCGTATAGAGACAGAGGTTCCTCTCCATCTGTCTGGTAGGCATCTCAGTATCCTCATGATTTACTCCTTTGCTGGAACAGTTTTTTCCAGTGAGCTCACTGTATTGACTATCTCACTAAACCTAAGATACATATCAGAAATAGATTCATCATATTTCATTTTAAAATTATCATACTTAATATTGTATGTATTTAGTCTCATTTTCTTAACATTGGTTATTCCATCATGGGAAATAGCAAAAGTATCCCATATTTCATAAGCAATCTTACAGGTAGATATTCGATTAAATTATTCATATCCTAAAGCACAATACAGGGCATTCATTTCTTTATAATTATTATTGTAAGAAACTTTTGTAGATTCATCCCAAGTAGTTATAACAGTTTCTGGAATCTTATACTGAGTCTCTATAGCAGTCCAGATGTCAAATCCCATACTTTCTAAATGAATTTTCATTTTGATTTTCCATTGGGCATAATTGACACCAATAAAGAAGGGTGATTTTTTGGTAGATACACCTTCTAATCTGTTATCCTTGATAACTAAGTTTTAAAAACATATATAAAGATATAAAAATTTAGAATTAACAGAAATTTTGAGATCTTTAAGATACAACTAAAATCACAGTTGAAAAATTTTCACAAGCTAAGTGTTTTGAAAAACTTTTTCACAAACAGAATGTTTTAAAAAAAATTATCAACACCTTTGATACCAAATGTTGGTTAGAGTGGATACTCAAGAGGGGGTGAATTGAGTTCCTTTTAGAAAAATTATATTTAAAAGATTTATATTTAAATCCCCCAATTAATAAAAAAAGTTAAACTGTAGTGAATTTATAAATATTGTAAGTGTTCAATTAGTTTCTCAAAGATTGATTATTTCTCAGTTAACTTAATCTAAAGATTAAGTTATATTTTGAAACTAAATTACTAGTTCACAATAATTATAAACACTTTCTAGTTTAACAATAATAGTTACTTTATAATAGATTTGGATTTCAAAGTAATTCCTAGCAGAATATTGAAAAAAAATAGTTTAAACTGAAATAAGATGAACAGCAGTATTAACCAAGAGGTTCAGTCTCAAGCTGAGACTTAGTCCTCCCAAAAAATTTATATAAAACTTTGATCTACACCCTGGATCGTGGTTTACAACAGTACTCAGACTGTCCAAGTCCTCATACCTCTACCATAGTTCTATGTGGGAAAGCAACGACAACAACACATTGGCTATCCAGGTCCTCAGACCTCTACAAGAGTTCTACATGGGATACACAAAGGTATAAAGAGTTTTGTGTGAGGATTTCAGTATCCTCCAGTTCAGATTAGGATTCAGTGTGTGTCTAAATAGATATAATCATACACTACTCGTAATGTAATAAAAATGATCACAGTGGAGCAATAATATAGATATGAGTTTAGAATGCTCCTGTGTGATGTCAATGCAGCTCTGGACTCTTTTGGATTGAAGAATATGAAGCTTTGAGTCCTTCTTAGGAAGTTGTTTGGAAAATAGAGTGTCTTGGTTTTGTTTCTTCACTTCCAGTATAGGTGTTCAGCTTGAATATGAGAGTATTCCAAGTAGCGCTTAAACCTTCTCTTTGAACTTATGTTCTTGATGTGTATGAGTGTTCTTCGATTTCTTCGTGTTTTCTTCTCTGCATGTACGTGTGTATATTCTATATTTCCTAATGTATATGTCTCCTTCTATGTCTATATTTTGTAGTAGCTCGATATTCCTTTTATTTATCTTTTTCTCCGGCAGTGGGAATGATTATCTTTTACAGGTACAAGGTATGGTACCCATACATTCCAACAACCCACATTAATTAATAGTAGTTGCATTAAAAGCACAAAATATTACCATTGAAAATTAAATTGAAAGATGACAAAATATTTTAAGAAACGGTTTCACAGTAAGTCAAGGAAACGGTGTCTCTTTCACAGGGTGTCTAGATTGATCACAGTGTCTTGTTCACGGTGTCTTGTTCACAGTGTCTGCTTCATGGTGTCTACTTCACGGTGTCTGCTTCACGGTGTCTTGCTTCACGGTGCTAGAAATACATAGCCCGTGACAGACTCATGATGTATTAAACTTTTCAAAGTAACTGTGTTCAAACTTAAATAATGATGATAATATAAAGGATTAGACTTAAGTATGTGTCAACAAAATTATTAAGAGATTAGATCAAAGATAGTATAAAGTAGGTAAATGGAATGTAGAATAATTAAGATCTTTCGTGGCTCTTCTTAAATCATGAGAAAACTTAAAACATAAATACACATGATTGGATATAATGTATAGGATTTAACTAGGTTTAATAATATTTGGGATCATTAAAACATGATTAATACATGAGGAGTCCAACAAATTACTTTTATCATTTTATACCATCATAATGGTACATGATCTAGGACCCCCATATCCTACTCAAAAATCCTTAACATCATAAGAAGATCATGTAAAGGTTGTAGAATTCATTCAGTTTTCACTTAACTAAAAACTGATGGAACCTTTCTGGGAGAGATTGTAAAATGAAATATATAGAAATCTCCAGCTTAAGAGGTTATCTCAACCTCTCTAAACTATTAACGTACCAAATCATATTTAGTATATATGTGGAGACTAAGGTTCCTTCCACTATTTTACATCAAATAAGGCCTTTTAAAACTTAATGTCTTCCATTGAGAAGATGGCCACCTAAGAGACCTCCAACCATTGAGATTCATGGGACGATTATGGATTTTTGAGTATGATAGATTTTCTAAGAGACAATACTTTTGAGTTTGAACACCACCACATTGGAGGTTTCCTCCAGATTTCAGGGAGAGATGCATAGGATATTGATGCTTCGAGAAGGGAAGTCAAATCTAGAAGTCATCAATTTGTAATTAATATCAAAATTGGGGGAAATTTCAATCAAAGTTTTTTCACAACCCTTTAAGAGGTAGATTAGGGAAGTATTCTCAAAAAAGGATTCATTTATTAGGTCCATGTGAGATCAAATGTAATCGTCAACCATTTAGTTCAATGAAATAATTCCATCATTAGATGGGTTATCATTCCCCAAGGTACTAATCCATGAAAACTTGATGACCTTTTTCATTGTTTATCCCTGATTTGGGGCTTCGTGAACTGGTGATTCATGCGAGTGGGTTTTGGTTATTTTAATTTTATTTTCCCGAGATAAAAACTCAAGAAACATGATTGGGGCAAGGTTTTGTTTCAATCAAACCTGGTTTTCTCCATATTCAAGAATTAAATTTCAATTTTAACCCTTTTGAAATCAAAAATTCTTTTTCTAATTCTAGGTTAAAACATTTGGATTAAATTGGAAATTATGGCATCCTCAAATTATATATGACATTTCATCTTGAATTTGTGTCTTAATTAAAATGGATAAAGAGGGAAAATAAGATATATTAGGGTATTTTCCCCAGGTCTTAGTTTTGGTTAATCTCAATATGGTACTAATTGAAAATGTGATTTTGGGTACACATGATGATTAGTTAACTCTTAGAATAGTCTATGAGAAGCTTCCTAATGTTTGCTTCAATTGTAAGGTTATAGGACACTCCAAGGGAAAATGTATGAAGGGGGATACATGTAATTTTTTTTTGTTAACTAGTCATGATGAGGCACACTATATGGATAATAAGTCTTTTGATAGGAATAATGAGGCCCTTGGATCTGGTCCTGGTTGTGATACTCAAGATGGAGATTCTGCACACTCTTCGGATAAATTTGGAAAAAATGGTGTCCATATGAGCCAGGTTTTTCCTAGGAATCCTCAAACTGTTGAAGTGATAAGGTCAATGGAATCCATTTATGTACTCTATGGTTCTAAACAAGGTAATTTTATTAGTCAATAAATGGTTTGGGGAATATACTATACATTTTATGCCTTAGGAGACCATCAGGAAGGTCCTGGACATCCTATTAAATAATTTTTTATGTAGGATGCCATTGTAAAAATGTAGAAATAGGGTACTAAGAGTGCAACGGAATTAAATTTAGGTACTTATGAGTGTGCTGATGGTGGGACTATATAGGTTAATACATTAGTGGTTGGTGATTTCTATGATAAAAATAAGTCTTGAACTAGGGCAACCTTGATAGCCCTGTGGGCATCATTAATTCCCACAAGGTTACGAATTTGGAAATTTAAAACATGAAACAGACAACCCACTAAACTACAAGGTAGTATATGACATGAAAGTCTGAGGTTGAACCCATAGAGATAGGGTTGGAGAAAATATTAATTAAGTAAAATAAACCAAAACTATTTTTGATTTGTTGAAAATAAATGTAAGTAAGTGAGTATTGGATTTAGTGAATAAGGTGGGAGAAGAAAATATAAAATGGGTATTGGGAATCAATGATTCTAGGTTCATGACAAGACAAGGTATGAAATAATAAATTAAAAATCATGAAATTGTTGTAATTGGGTCCTAATGAGTACAACGGTCATGCAAAACACTCTCCATCCTAATTTCTCCTCTTCTGATGGTTAGGTACTTCAGATTAAAAATAATGGGTAACCTGAAACCTTATATAAACATAGGTCAAAGGAAAACCAAATGTTCATGATGGAATTCCAAAACCTATATCTCATATTAAAAAATTGCATTCAATCAAACAAGGAAATGTTCAAGTGAAAATAAAGAAATAAATTATACCAATTCCCCAACCCCACTCACAATGGTCATGTAAGAAGAAATTAGGAAAAGGATAGAATTTAAGAACAAATATAAAATCCTGACATGAATTGAAACCAATTATAAAATACCTTATACATTCAATTACCCTTCATCACACATGCCCTGACATAAATAAATCACCCCACTCATGTTAACCTTGAGAGGGTGTATAATAATAATAAATATAAATCCTAAAGAATGTGGTGAAGTAGGGTGTCGCAGTAGGTGCGCCTTCTTCCAGCATCGTCCCTTTCAAGGCTCCATCCATAATGATTTTTATAGTAGTAGTTAATCCCTCTATTTATAGTCTTCAAATTGGTTTCTCCCAACAGGTGTTACAATGTGTAATGTGATTACACATCATGTAATCCTGATCTGTGTAACCCTCCATGTATTTTGAATCTCTACAAATCCCGCACATGGATTTGAAACTTTTACTACTTTCATGATGTGTAATCAGGACTCATTACATGTAACTTTTAAATCTTCAAATCCTGTGAATCTCAGTGTATTTCTTCTCCAAAAAATTGTCTTGAAAGAAAATCACGTTGTGTAGTGTATTAACATGACATGTAATGATCTTTCATAGCATGTAATCTCATCCCAACATGTACTACACAGTAAATTCCTTTTGAAAAACTCACAATGTGTAATGAAATTACATGACGTGTAATAATTATACTTCAGTTTCAAACTTTTCTTCATCTTCAAAAATCCATTATTGCGTCGCTTTTCTTCACTTGTGATGCAAATTGTATTTTTTCTCTTTTTTCATAAATCGCTTGTTCCTACCATAAAAACATAAAGCAAATAAAAAAGTTCAAAATTTGGAAAGTTTCATCATTTAAATACAAAAATTATCACATTAAAACACTCTAAAACATATTCATTAAATACACTTATCAAGCCTCCTAACGGAGAGGATCAGATGTAGAATCTCACCCTGAGTGCCACTGAAATGGGCCCCTAGACGGTTAGCCAAAAGAACTCAAAAGAATCTACCCAAATTCCAGAGGCTAATAAATAATTGTGAGGTCCTTGGGTAAGTATCTGGGGGGACTATGTCCTCATAGAATAAGGTATAACATAGTGCAACACAATATATAACGAGTAGTGGGATCCTAAAGAATAAGCAGACAGCAGTAGAAGCATATAAATGACCCAACAAAATAAATAATAACTGTGGAATATGAATATTCGTAATAGATACCATGATGATTTCAATGTATGATTCCAAAATTAAATAAATAAAAGTGTATGGGATGGGGTACAAGCATATATTTCATTCTAAAAAAAATTCCAAAAATACCAAAAACTATTACATGGAATCTCGAGCATAGGCTCGGTCCTCTACCCCCAAAGCACCATCCAAAAGAGTAAAGAAATCAAGAATTTAGAGTCTAATGCTTTCTTGTATCCATAAGTATGAACATAAAGTATACTCAGGTACTAAACAATACCCGAGCAGGGTGTGAGATATGATCTCAGCATCCCCGCATCCACAGGGTCTAGACCTTTCCATTTCATACTTTAGACAAATAGCAGTGTTCCATATATATAATAAATGAAATAAACTTAAATAAATAAAAATAACTATAACTTAGCCTAAGTTCCCAATCCAACACCCATCCCATACCACCTTATTCATCCTAAGTATAAAGTATAAATGATATTTTTGGTAAAGTATAATATATATATATATATATATATATATATAAAGGATAGAGTAATATGTCAAACCAAAAAAGGGGCATACCCCCAAGATTATGCTTTAGCTTGGGGTTTAATCCATATTTCAAAACTAGGAACACTAAAGGCACAAGAGAAGAATAATAAAGCATAAGAAAACTCTATTCAGTATTAATAAAAAAAACAACTCATGAATTTGTATTAAAATTGAAAAAATTTAGAGGGGGAGTTTGAGCCTATTCCAAAGGTATCACTACGATACATCCCATCAATTATATCCAATACCATGAGCCTTTCCAAGGAGATCATTTTGAAAGTCCAAGTATCTCTTATGGATGGTAACTATGATTCCATCTCAGGTATCGCATGTAAGGGACTGAGTATCAGCTGAGGCATGGCGTAGCCATTTTTCCAATGGGTTTGTCCTCAGTTTCCCTTAGGTAACTAGTGTCGCCCATTAGTATAGTAAAAATTCGGGGGAAATCCCTTACCAAGAAATCCTAAAACATCACCTTCCTAGCAAATTATTTTGTAACCTATTGACCACGAGGAGTCTAATTGTGGGTTCTTAATATGGGACCCACATTCTCTCCCCAACCTAAGTTTATTTAAAAAAATAAGAGAGTCATATATATACATATATCACATATAATAATTAATTATTTCATCCATATAATTAACCATTTAATGTCAAGTTTACCAATTATTCAAGACCAACAATCACGAATAATAATATTAACAAAAAATTAAAGAGAACTTGAACTTATCAATGAAAGCATAGGCAACAAAATTTCACAATGGTAAAACATGAAAAGACTTATAGAAACAATTATTTAGGAAACAAATTCAAGGAAAACCAAATTCATGGTTTATGATTCATCCTAAATAATTTACTCAATTTAAAACTTAAACCCAAATTATTTCACATGCACGCGTAATCAATAATTTAAAGACTCAAGGACATAGGTAAAATAAACCAATTATGTTTGCTCACCCAAAGGGGTTTTCAACAACATGGAAACAACCTAAGAAGGGGTGTCTCCTTAAACAAGGGTCACAAGGATCAAGGACAACAATTTAATTAAATTAATACACATTATTAGAGATTCAATGGTAGGCACTAACGAGTGGCAAAATGGTGTAAATTGAATGAAGCAACGAAAAGATGGGAAAGAATAAAAACTCCCTACCTCTTTGTCAAAGTATATACCATGCCATGTGGCAACCTTTTATTTTACCTAAAATGGAATAAATCATAGGACTTAAGAAAAACCCCAATTTTAGGTAAAAATCTTCCATGACAAATTATTTGATGAAGAGTGGATGAAACTCAAAGATTCTTGGTGCAGAAGATTAGCCTTACTGAGAGTTTCACTATGATTTTGATGGCATTTAAAATAGAAAAGATATGAAGGTGTAGTATGCTTCTGAAGAGGAGGAAGTGGGAGGTGCACAACCTGGCCAGGGGGCACGACGCACAGAGGGTGAGAGGGAGAGAAGAGATAAGGGAAAAAAGGAAAATTAAATAAATAAGGGAGAGGGAAAAAAGAAAAATAAAAGGATGAAAAAATAAAATAACACAAAAGGAGAAAGAGAAAAGAAAAAAAATAAAAAAAAATGAGTTAAGACCATTTTTAATTATTTTTATTTTTCTCCTAACCACTTTTTATTTTAGTATTTATTTTCATTCATTTTTCATTTTTTTATTTATTTAGATTTATTTTTATTCTTTTTAATACTTCTAATTATTTTTAACCAAAAAATTTGTACCAAGATTTGATGAATTATTTTTCATAAACCCACGCAACCATTAAAAAAATATCAATTTCAACTCAGGACCTAAAACAGACCACGCGAGTGTGCGCCTTGTGTTGCATTTAGGAATTGAACTTAAAATTAAAAAAATGGTCCATACATTGGTTAAATCCGATACATTACAAACTCTCCTCCTTAAGACAACTTGTCCATGAGTTTCTATTCCGAGCATAGGGGAATGTCTCTTGAGAAAAGTTTCGGCAACAAGACATGCACATCAGTCTCCCTCTCCCATATCTCATCCTGAATGCATCCCTATTTCCATAGCACTGAGACCAGTGGAACGACCCTACCTCTGAGAACCTTCATTCTACGATCGATGATACGAATAAGACTCTCTTCAAATGATGCATCTACTTCAAGCTCGATTTCTTTAGGACTAAATGAATGATATGGGTCTAGATGATACCATCGAAGTTGATATACATGAAATACATCATGCTTGGAATGGTACCTCTGAGGTAACAGAAACCGATAGGATACTGGCCCAACTCCCTCCACTATCTCAAATGGCCTAACATATCTGGGAATTAACTTTCCCTATCTCCTAATTTATTTATGACCCAATATCGTTGAAACATGTAGGAAGACCCAATGTCCCACCTCAAACTCTAGGGGTCTATGATGACGATCGATATAAGACTTATGTATAGACTGAGTTATAGTCATATGCTTATGAATCTGCTGGACATGCTCAAAAGTCTCTTGAATGAGATGAGAACCCAGAAGAGTTGCCTCCCCTTCTTCTAGCCCACATAGAATTGAATGCCACAATCTACCATGGAGGGCCTCATATGGAGCCATTTGAATTATTGCCTAGAATTTTTTATTATAGTAAAACTCAACTAGAGGGATATGTTTCTCCCAAGAAACATGAAAATCAAGGATATAGGCCTGAAATATATCCTCTAACACCCGAATGGTTTCCTCAGACTGCCCATCCATCTGGGTGTGAAATGCACTACTCAAAAAAACCTATAAACCCAGTTCCTTCTACAACACTTTCCAGAATCATGATGGGAAATGGGCATCTCAGTCTGACGTGATAAAACAGTGCACACCATAAAGTCAAATTGTCATTTGAATATAAATATTACCTAACTCATCAATATAGAAGGTGTCCCAGATAGGTAGGAAGTGCATGACTATGGTCAACCTATCGATGATCACCCATAATACATCGCTGCCTTAAGGAGATCTCGGAAATCCTATAATGAAATCCATAGTGACATCATTCCATTTCCACTTAGGAATGGATAGGGGTTTTAGGAGCTCTATAGGTTTTCAGTGCTCTAACTTCACCTACTAACAGGTGGAGCACTGGGTAATGAAACCCTCTATTAGCTTCTTCATACCTGGACACCAGTATTGATGATTCATATCTATAGACATTTTGGTACGTCCATGATTAACTAACCAAAGAGAGGCATGATATTTTATCATCATCGCTTCCTGAATATTATAAGGGAGACATACATGGCTATGGTAGTACAAAGTTTCACAGCTATCAACAGCCCAACAAGGCAAAAGGTTCTCTCCTATGACACTTTCCCTCAAAATGAGACCTTATAGATAAAATAATTGTCGCATGTGGACTCACTCAAGAAGATAAGAATCCACTACAAGAGCTTATATAATTGGTTGTCTATGATGTTCCTAAACCTCTAGATTCATTTCAAAAAATAAATTCATCATCTTCCACTCACTTTTGGCTACCTGGACGGCTTGTTTCTATGTCCTCTGACTCTAGGCATCATCTATGGAATTACCAATGCCATGGGTATAAGAAAACTCAAAGTCAAACAACTACAGGTATTTGACCCACATGAACTACCTAAAATTTAATTCACACTATGTGGAGATATATTTCAAGCTTTTATGATCGGTGTAAATAATAAACCTTTCTCTCAACAAGTAGTGTCTCCAATAGCATAGAGCATAAACCATATATACTAATTAGATATCATTTGTAGGATAGTTTTTCTTGTGCGGACTCACTGGTGGGATCCATAAGCTATGAATCTATAACCCTACATCAGAACTTCACATATCCTATCTCCTGAAGGATTACAATAAATAGTATAACTTCTACCTGACTCAGAAAGAATTAGAATCAGAGCTGTCATGAGTCTTCACTATAACTCCTGAAAATATTTCCCAAAAACTACTGACCAGATGAACTGCACACACTTCTTTGTCAAATATGTAAGAAGAACTTCTAAGTGGGATAAGTCTTGGATGAAACAACAGCAATAACCAGCAATCCCCAATAAATTACTAATGTTAAACACATTCTTGGGTTGTTCCCAATAAACTACTATACTCACTTTTTCCGGGTCAACTAATATGCATGCCTCAAATATGATATGACCTAATAAGTGAACCTTATTGATCCAAAAGTGGCATTTAATGATCTTTGCATATAGATAGTACTCTATCAGTGTAATCAACAGGATCTCAAGATGGGTTTCATGGTCGTTTCTGGAGCGTGAATACAAAAATATGTCATCTAGAAAGACTACCAAAATGAAATCAAGGTATGGGTGGAAACCTTGATTCATCATATCCATGAAAAATGTTGGCACATTCGTCAGACTAAAAAACATAATGAATAACTCATACAGGTCATACCTACTTCAGAAAGTTGTACGTGGTATATCTAATGTTCACACATGCACCAGATGATATCCCAACCTCATATCGATCTTTGAGAAAATATTTGCTCCTCATATGTGGTTGAAGAGGTCATCTATATGAAGAAATTGATACAGATTTTTTACCATAAGCTGGTTGAGTTGACGGTAATCCACACATAACTTTTGGGTACCATCCACCTTCTTGGAAAAAAGGATTAGTGAACCCCACGGTGATGTTCTAAGTCAAATAAAACCATTATCCTCAATATATTCAAGCTACTTCTAGATTTCCTATAGCTCTGTTGGTACTATCCTATAAGGAGGAATGGACACTGGTGCCAAACTTGGCACTAGATCAATAGTGAACTCAACATCCCTTACAGGAGGTAAGCTAGAAAAAATCATTAGGGAACACATCCCCTGAAACGATTCACAGCGGGAGGGAATTCCACGAACTATAATCCCTGATCACTCATAAAGAGACTTGGTAGCTAAGCTATCACTCTACTCAGCCCATAAATCTTAGGTCCATATCGATCTATCTGGATATCCCATTCTCCCTTATGTACATATATTCTTCCCTCAGGTGTTTTCAAAGGCACACAACAGTGATAGAAATCCACTTGGGAATGATTAAGGATATGTCTATCCATAATAAGAAAGACATCAATGCTAGTCGTCTCAAGGATGAAGAAATTCTAGAAGAAATGGTACTCAACTATATCAAGGGGGGACTCCTATAACTGGCATATTCCCTCTATTATGATCCCCAATAGAGTGTCGAGAGACATAATTTCACAGAATTAATCAATAGTAAGACTCAAACTCTCAAAAGTTGAAAAAGATAAGAAAGAGTGTGAAGATCCAGTTTTAAAAAGGATATAAACTAAAGTATAGGATACATGGATGGTACCTCTAACCATAGAAGGCCCTAGACTATGCTCCACTAATGATGGTTGCACTGCATACATATGGCCTGATCCTCGACCATGAGGTGTTGCCTGACTAGTCAAAGCAGGTCCACTCTACTGATGTTGGTGTTTGGGGCTTGATTGCCTTGGCCACAACCTCCACTGCCTCGAACTGATTGGCTGATGGAAAATATACTCCCAGCCTGACATGGAACGGTAGATCCCATGCCTAATAGAGGAATTGGAATGGATCATCTACCACTAGATGTTGAAGGAAAATAATGGTAGAAACACTGAATGTGAACCATCTTACTCCAAGCTCAGTACCCCATTGGGTTCCTCATGAACTGGTTTTCTTATGGTTTATTATATCACACTGATGACATATGAGAGTGTTGTCATTACATGTCATTTGGTTAGCATTAATGCCACGTTCACCCTCTAAACAGAATTTCTTACTACTCGAAGAACCATTACCCTGCTTCAGAACCGAACCACCCTAGCTCGAAGGTTCATTTTCCCTAAGATTTTGTTCTATAATTAGGTTTTGATTCACTATATATATAATTTTCAAAAAAGAAAATATGTTCACCTATAAGCAGATCGTGTATCCTAGTCCATCCTCAAAATGTCTCGCAGTCATCTATGCATCACCTGTCAGATATGGAGAAAAACGTTGTAGCTCGGTGAAATGAGTAGAATACTCTAACACTGTCATAGAGACATATTGAAGATGTAAGAACTCTCTATCATGATGTTCTCTCAGAGTCTTCAAAAAAAAGTGATCATAGAAATCTATCTATAAGTCTTTCCAGACCATGTCTTAGGGTTTCTCTACCTAATAAATGACATCCCACTAATGCTTAGCAGAGTCACAGAGCATAAAGATAGAAAGTTTGACCCTTCACTTTGGAAGTATCTCAAGAAAATCGAAGATGGATTTCATGGCTTCTATCCATGACTCTGCAACATTGGGACGTCCATCCCCTAAGAAATTGGGAGAATTTTACTATTGAAAATCCCCCATAAGCTCTCCCATATTCGAGGAGGGCCTGGGAAAACTTTTATGTGACTATGTGAAACTGAGAAGATTATCCCTAAACTAGGCATCAGCACCCAAAATAAGAACAATAAGAGGTTCCATAGGAGTCGTTATAGGAGAGACTATAGGTGGTTCTAAAGGAATCACTATAGGTGGTTTTGGACCCACCAACTCTGGAATGTGATCATCGCTACTCTATAGGCATACGGCATGGAGATGCCATGGCATCATTTCTCTATAATTTCTAAATGCATAGCTTATACTAGATTCTAATGTAGAAGAGGTAAATAAGTAAATTAGTAGTAAGATAAAAGGGTAGTTTTGAGGCCTACTTGAATATGGCATAGAAGGTAAGGAAAGAAAATAAAAAAGTTAGGTACATAGCCTATCTTTGAGTTGTACACAATAGATAGCCCGC
Organism: Viscum album; assembly: GCA_963277665.1. Lineage (NCBI taxonomy): Eukaryota > Viridiplantae > Streptophyta > Magnoliopsida > Santalales > Viscaceae > Viscum > Viscum album. The sequence goes on from OY728160.1 coordinate 1,693,957,861, forward strand.
TCTGAGAGCTGGGTCTAGATAGAAAGAGAAGAGGTCTTAGAAGGAACACTAAGAAACATACAAATTTTATATTTATAACCTACAATTATTAAAATATATTACAACTAAACACAATATCACTCACATGTAAATAGGTAAGTTCAGGCTAAAAGTAAATATAGCATGGAAATATGCATGTCATTTTAATCCCAATGGTGCCTAATATGATGCATGTAAATGAAATTCCCTCATATCATCAGGCTAGAATAGTCAAAATCATCATCACAATAATAAAAAACCATTAAAATCATAAAAAAAAGTGTTTCACCCAATAGTGAAGTCATATCAACAATAAATGGAATAATCAATAACTGAAATACCAAACCCAGGAAAGTTGGGTTTCCCCTATACATGGGTTAACTACGTCCAAGCATAGGGTACATTCCAAATTCCTATCTCCTAATATCCTTTCTAACCCAAAAAATAAGACAAAAGAAAAAATAACCACCTATGATACCACTTTGTAGCACCTCATCCTAAGTGCCACTGAAACGGGCCTCGAGACGGTGGGCTACAAGACCTCAAGCACATCTACCCAAAATCCAAAGGTTGTCGACTAACAGTGAGGGCCATGGGTAATTCCTTTGGGAGACTATTCTCTCATAGGATAAGGTATAACACAGAGTAAAACAATATATAATAAGTAGTGGAAGCCTAAATAATAAGCCTACAGCATCATAAGCAGATAAATGACCCAAAAAATAAACAATAATTGTGGAACCTGAATAGTCATAACAGATTCCATGATGAAGTCAATGTATGATGCCAAAAGTAAATAAATAAAAGTTTAGGGGATAGGGTACAATAATAGACTGCATGCAAACAAAAACTACCAAAAAGACTGAAAACTGTGACACGACGTCTCGAGCATAGGTTCAGTCCTCTTCCCCCAAAGCTCCATCCAAAATATCAAAGAAATCAAGCATTAGGAGTGGCATGCTTCCCTATATCCATACCTGCGAACATAAAGTCTACTCGGGTACCAAATGGCAACTGAGAAAGGTGTGAGATATGATCTCAGTAGCCTAGAACCCATGGTGTCTAGACCTTTCCATTTTGTGTTGTTGACAAATAATAGAATTCCATATATATAATAAATGAAAGAAACTTAAATAAATAAAAATAAATGTAACTTGGCTCGGGTTCCCAAGAAGACACTCATCCCATACCACCTGCTTCAGTCTAAGCTGAAATTCTAAATGATAAACCTTGTAAAGAAGAATATATATAGAGAGAGGTCAGAGTAATATATCAGACCTAAAAAAAGGCATACCCCCAAGCTTGTTCTTTGTCTTGGGGCCAAATCCATATTTCAAAACCAAGTGAACTAAAGGTACAAGAGAAGTATTATAAATCATATGGAAAATATATGCAGTATCAATAAAAAAACATCTCATGAATTTATATTAAAACTAAAAAAAATTAGAGGTGGAGTCTGAGTATGTCTCGAAGGTATTGCTACGGTACATCCAATCAATTATATCCAATTCCACGATCCCATCCAAGATGATCCTTTTGAAATTCCAAGTATAGATCATGGATGGTAACTATGAGTATTTCTCAGGTACTACACATAACGGACAAAGTATCAGCCGAAGCTTGAAGTAGTCATTTTTTCAATAGGTTCATCCTCACTTGCTCCTTAAGGAACAGGTGTCACCCATTAGTATAGTAAAAATCCTGGGGAAATCCCTTGTTTGGTGAACCTAGAACTTCGCTTTCCCAGTGCATTATGTTGTAACATTTTTTTTGAAAAAGAATATAAAATTAATGACAAAGATCAGCAGAATTACATGCACGAATCCATTAAGGGAAATTGTCCAGCCAGAGCTGGTTAGTACTGAATAGGCCTGAGGACACCAGCTGATGGGCCGCGTTGTTTCCTTACCTTTTGGTGAATGAGAAGGTACACAATGAGAAGCATTGGCGGAGTGAGATAATTCTCCTGACAATGGTGCCAAACGACTGGAGTCCTCTATCTTTATGATTGATAGCGTCAATAATGGAAAGACAGTCAGACTCAATGATGATGTCACCCCATCCGCCTTCAATAGAGAGCATCATACCAGCAAGAATGGCCTTGGCTTCAGAGACTGACAGTTCCCAGAATGTCTGATGTGGTTCATACTTAGCAGCAAGGATTTTACCTAGATGATTTCGGGAAATGAGGCCGAGGGAAACAAGCCCAGCTTTTGGAAGTGGTGCGTCCACATTAATCTTGATAATGCCTTCTATTGGGGGATTCCAGGGAACATGAGGGGAGGGGGAGACACCCAACCTAGAACATCCGTTGATGCCTTCCCAACCTTCAATCCAAGAAGTAGATCGATCAATCCAGAATTTGGGGGGTCTGTGGGCATGATGAAAAATAGCGTCGTTGCGCCGAACCCAAATAATCTAGGCCAGAGTGCAGAGTGAACCAACATCAGCCGGGGAGAGAGAGGAGCACCAACGTGTTAGAAGATCGGGAAGGTCAGAGGCCAATGCCAATGAAGTAGTAGAAGTCGGGGGCCATTGATTCCATATTTCCTTAGCTCTCAGGCAGAAAATGATAGCATGCAGAGGGGTTTCAGGAGTGTTCGCGCAGAAAGGGTAAAAGGCAATGCTATCCATATGTAGAAAAATGAGAAGGCTCATTGTTAGGAGAGTGCCCGTACAAACCTGCCACCAAAAATGATGAATTTTTTGGGGGACTTTGAGTGACCATATCCATTTCCAATGACCCTCATCCCTGCCCACTGGGTGGATTCCAAAAGAAAGTCTGTAGCCGGATCTCACCGTGTAATCGCCCGAAATGTCATTGATCTAGAAGCGACATTCAGGGCCTGCGTCTGGTACCCAGGGGATGCTGAGGATAATTCTTTGGTATCTTTCATTAAACCATTCAAGGATCTTATCCAAACACCACCCATGTCCCTGGTAGGAAAGGAGGCAGCTGACAGTGGCATCTTCCAGACCTGGTTGGGTGGGGGATGTAGCCCGTAAACCATCCTTATCAACAAGCCAGGGATCAGACCAAATTTTGACAGATGAGCCAGTCCCAATCCTCCTGCCCAATCCTTTATCCAGAAGCTTTTTAGCCCACCAGATGCTTCTCCAGAGGAAGCTGGGACGAGGGCCAAGAGAGGAAGCATGAAATTCCGTGTGGGGAAAGTACTTAGCTCATAGAACTCACACACATAGAGATGATGGATGGTTAATAAGGCGCCATACTTGCTTGACCAAAAGCACGTCGTTGAAGAGAGGAAGATTCTGAAACCCCATCCCACCCTCTGATTTGGGTTTGCAGAGTTTTTCTTAGGCCATCCAATGGGGTCGATTCCTTCCATCGTGCTTCCCCCACCAGAAATTGGCAGTACGTGTGTGGATCTGATCATTGATGGCCACCAGGAGCTTAAAAAGGGACATAAAGTAGTTGGGGATAGATTGGATGACAGATTTTATGAGAGTCTCTTTACCAGCTTTCGAAATTCTTTTAAGGGACCATCCTTGGATTTTAGCCTCAATCCTATCCACGATGGATGCGAAGATTTTTTTTTAGACCGGCCAATCACCGTGGGGAGCCTGAGATACTTCTGATGTTTAAAAACCATATGGATTCCAGCTAATGCGCAAAGTTCATCCCTCTTATAAAGAGGCACCCCTGCACTGAAGGAAATTTCAGATTTACCATGATTGATTGTTTGGCCAGACGCCCTCTCATACTGGCGGATCGCCTGGAAGATCACCCAGCATTCATTAATTGTTGCTCTGGAAAAAAGGAGGCAGTTGTTAGTGAAGAAGAGATGTGACACTGGAGGGCTGACTCGGCAGACTTTTTCCCCATGAATAGACTTAGCGGAAACAGCCCTGGAAATAAGATTAGAAAACATGTCAGCCACCAGGATGAAGAGAAAAGGGGAGAGAGGGTCTCCCTGGCGAAGGCCTCGAGATGGGGTGAATTCTCTGGTAAACTCCCCATTGACCTTGATTTTAGACGAGATAGTCGAGATGCAGTGCATGACCATATTTGTCCATTTAGCGGAAAAACCCATTTTATGCATAACGGCTCTTAGGAAGTTCCATTCAACTCTATCGTAGGCCTTGGACATATCCAATTTCTAGGCCATGGTTTCTATTTTAGCCATGGAGCATTATTTCATAGATTAGAACACTTCATGAGCCACAATCTCATTATCAGTGATCAGTCTCTTGGCCATGAAAGCGTTCTGATTTTTGGAGATAATATCTGGTAGCCAAGGTTGCAGCCGATTGAAAAGGATCTTTGAGAAGATCTTGTAAGAGACATTATAGAGGATGATAGGTAAAAAGTCAGGGATTTCCACAAGTTTCTTGATTTTGGGGATGAGAACGAGGACAGTTTCATTGATGGCTGCAATGATGGTGTTGCTAGCCCAGATGTTTTTAATCATATTGCAGATGTCAGGACCGATTATGTGCCAGTATTACTTAAAAAATAGGGTGTGGAACCCATCTGGTCCTAGAGCCTTGGTGGGATGAAGATGTTTCAGATCCAGGCGTATCTCGTCATCTGTCACATCTTTAGAGAGCTTCCTATTGATCTCTTCAGTGATCACAGGTATGATACATTCTTCCACCTCAGTATACATGAAAGAGGTTCCTACAGAGAAGATGTTCTGATAAAATCCAGTCAAGGCCTCGTGGATACCATTGGTGTCAGAAAATTTGCTTCCATCGGGTTGTGATATGCAGGTAATAGAGTTTTTTCAACACCTGGCTGAATCTTTCTGATGAAAATACCGGGTATTAGCGTCCCTTTCTTTGATATGGTTGTCCCGCGCGCGCATATCCCAGAAACTTTCCTTGATATGTAGGGTCTTTTCCAGCTCTCTTTTTATGGCACCAATATTAGAGAGATTTCCATTAGATGTGGGTTGTTTCAGAAGAAAGTTTAGTCTCTTTTCAAGGGCGTCGTAGTGCCGGTCGGGGTGTCAGAATTTCTTATTGCTCCACGACCTCAGATCGGATGTGACCTGTTGGAGGTTGAGGCAAACATCCTCATGAGTACATTTCCAGCTTGATCGTATCACCTCTTCACATTCCTGATCTTTTGACTAGAATCTCTCAAATCTGAAGGGTCTGATAAAATGTCTAGTACGTTCGTCACATGTACAGTCAATGAGGATTGGACAGTGGTCCGAGCAGTTGAGGTCTATGTGTTCGATATGAAACATGATGAATGTATTAATCCAATCAGAAGAGCCCAGAAATATATCAAGATGCTCAGCGATACGGGTGCCTTCTGAGTTGCCGCGGAACCAAGAAAACGGATTTCCTGAGTACCCCAGATCAACTAGGTCTGCCCTGGAAACTGCATCCTTGAAGTATGACATCGAAACTGAAGGTCGGATGGTTCTTCCCCTCTTTTCCTTATGGAACATAATCTCATTGAAGTCTCCACCAAACAGAATAGGGCTCGGTAAGTCAACTCGTAGCTTGCATAGAAGATCCCATGACTTCACCTTATCATTATGGGATGGCCAGCTATAGAAACCCACAAAAGTCCAGGGTGGGTGTAGGTCCGTATGAATAGTCGTTGCCACATGGTGCGGGGAGAAGGACAAAATTTTGACATCGACATTGTCCTTCCAAAGGAGACAGAATCCCCCGGAGTGGCTTTGTCTAGGCACTGGGAAACAGCCTTGGAAGCCGCACTTCAGAGCAATACCAATGGTGTCCTTGCATTCTAGTATGGTTTCAGATAGGAAAACCATATCAGGGCGACTTTGAGCGCAATTGCGCTGAATCATACGAACTGTTCGGGGGTTTCCAAGCCCACGAAAGTTCCAACATAAGACAATAATTTCTCTAGGCGGGGCTGGGACTCTTCCGCCGCCGCCTTTGGTATCTCTGACCTTACTTTTCCATCTGTCGTTTTCCATATTTTGGTGAGTTTCCTTCCTAATTGACATGTTTCATTTTGTCTCTTCCTCACCCTGAGTTTTGGGTCTTCTGTGTGCCCATCACTCTCACCTTGTTGCATCCTTTTCCACGTTCAATGGGTGATTGGACCCATTAGTGGAGGTCCCGACATTCCAAGGTCCTTTATCGTAAGAGTGCCAGCTGCGGTCAAAGGTGGATCAGGGTCCGGATCTGGTGGTTCGACGTGCATCAGCATCGGCTTTGAGTAATATGACGGTGAATTTTGTTGCATCAGCACCGACAATGTCGATGTTGGAGAATTGTCCATGAGGGGTTTTGGTTGGGCTCCAGCTTCTCTCTGAGTGCCATCTTCTCCTTGAGTGTGAGGGATATCCTTTGGGAAATTCATTGGCCCAGGCATTAAGGCTATTTCAAGTATGGGGTTTGTCGGACAGGAATGTGCCAATGTGAGACGATCACGGTCTTTTTGTTTTTCCGTCTCCGGGATGAAAGCATATTTATTTGTTTTGGCATAGAGCCAGGGGCCGTACTGGAGGATATCATTACCCGCATCACTTTTATGTTTTGTGGTACATGTTCTTTCTAGATGGCTGAGGTGACCACAGTGAAAGCAGAAGATTGGGAGTTTCTCAAACTTGAATGATATCCAAGTGTTGGTGTCTTCAATATTTAAGAACATTCCCATCATCAGTGGCTCTGACACATCAATCTCCACCTTAATTCAAACCTCGGGGCCCCATTGTATTGGGTCTGAAATGTCCCATTCAAGAAAGTGCCCTAAACTGTCCCCAATTTCCCTCATAGTATGTTCTGTTCTTGCATGGAAGGGGATTCCTTTAATTTGTATCCAGAATGGGGAACGGGTTAAAATAACTCGTTGTATATCTCCCCCACCCCCTTTAAAATCTTCCTTGAGGAGGAGTTGATTATCGAAGGACCACGGTCTGCCACACAAGATTTTATCTCTGTCTCTTTCGTTAAAGAACTCAAATACGAAGCGGTTTATCCCCGCTTCCTGAATAGCCACTCCTGCCTCAAGTTTACAGATATTATATAGAGTGTTTTTGAGCGCCCCCTGATTAACCGATATGTTTTCCAAAAACATTCCCACCACAAGCAGACACAAGTGCTTTTCTAGGAGTGTGTCTTCGTTTCTCTGTGCCTCAATTGTTGCCTTTTCTTTGTCCGTCAGGGACAACCTCTTCCATTGATTAATTAACTCCTCATCCATGATACACAAAAGATTTCACAAGCCTTTAATGGGGCTGGTATCTTTGTAGCCCCACAACCCTCACTTTATTCAAAGCCCAGTGCAACAAGAGGATCCCTAAGTCGTATGCCCCAAGGTGGCCTCCATCCACGAATCACACCTCTGGCCAAGTTGCACGACCAACGCAGTCAAATGTGTCTCTTGGTTGGCCGCATCCAAGAAACTCTCACAGCAAAACACCCCACTCTTCACGGGGCAACACCCCCGATGAACCTTCAGCCTTCACAACACAACAAGTGCTTCGTGGTGACACATTGCACACCAGGCCCGCACCATGCCACTTCACAGCTGAGCTTCCCAAAAACAACAAGGGGACGGCCTTACACCCACCGGTCCCCACCTTCAGCACTGCGCCCACCCTTCCAAACAGATCAAAACCCCACTACTTGATCATCGCCACAACCGATACGCGAACATACACTCCGCAAACATACAACGTGGATGAACCTCACGAGAAGTACTTCGTGAGGCAAACCACTCCGCGACAGCCGCTTCGCGGTCTCTCGGCGTAGTGAACCGTCGCGGAAGGAGCTTCACGATTCTAGACCAGTTCGTGGCGGAGACTTCACGAATCAAGGAGAACGAATCTAGAAACAGAACAGTTCCCACTTCACAGCATTAGGGAGAAGAACCAAAGGGTGAAGAACTCCGTGGACTCAGTTTTCTGCAGAAGGAGCTTCACGATCTAGAACCCCTTCGTGGCGGACACTTTGCGAATCAGGGAGAAAGAAAACCTGCAACAGAGAAAAATCAACTCCATGGCAGCGGGAAGAAGAAAACGAAAAGGGGAAAAAAGAATCCTCAAAATCAAGAATGCCTCAAGACTCTAGGAACAAGGATTTGACTTCGAAAAGGGACTTGAAATAGGGAAGGAGTTCTTTAAGAAGATAGTGAAGTCAGGATCCAAGGACGCACAGATCTGGAGTGCCGATGAAGAAAGAGGATGGGGATTTGGCGACGCATTCCCTAATGCAAATCTAGTGCCGGTGAGGGGGGCGGTGATGGACAGAACTTCAGGGCCCCGAGGGAGGCCTGATCTAACACCTAAGTCAAGTCCATTGGTAAAATAGAACAATTATTTCGGGGCACCCAAAGGGGTTTCCAATGATATGGAAACAAACTAATAAGGGTTTTTTCCTTAAACAAGGGTCACAAAGATTAAGTCAAACAATTTAATTAAATTAATATGCATTATTAGGGATTTTCTGGAAGGCACTGATGAGCAGCACAATGGTGTGATTTGAAAAAATAAATAAAACAAAAATAAATAATAAATACACCCTCCCTCATAGTCATAGTATATTCCACGCCCTTTGGAAACCTTTGATTCGACATAAAATAGAAGAAAATAGAATATTTAAGAAAACACCCAATTTGGGGTAAAAACATTACACAATAGATTACACAAATAAGAGTGGATGAAACTCAAATATTTTGGTGCATAATATTAGCCTTACTGAGAGATTCACTTTGATTTTGATAGCATTGAAAATGGATAAGAGACAAAGGTTCAGCAGGCTTCCGAAGCGAAGGAAGGGGGAGGTGCACCACCTGTATAGGGGGACGCGATGCCCAAAAGGGGAGGGGGAGAGAAGAGAGGAAGGGGGAAAAGGAAAGGAAAGAAATAAGGTAGAGGGAAAAAAATAAAAACAATAGGAAAAAAGGAAAATAAAATAAAACAATAATAATAAAAATAATAATAAGTGGGAAGATAAAAAAATAAAAAAGGGTTAAGCCCATTTTTAATTTTTTTCAATTTTCTCCTAACCTCTTTTTATATTATTATTTATTTTCATTCATTTTTCATTTATTTTTATTTATTTAAATTTATTTTTATTCCTTTTAATCCTTTTAATTATTTCTATCCAGAAACACCACACTAAGGCGTGATGAATTATTTTTCATAAACCCACGCAACCATTAAAAAAATATTAATTATTTCTCAGGACCTACAACAGACCATGAGGGCATGCTCCCTAGGTAACTTTAAGGAATTGGACATAAAGTATAAAAATAATAATACCTTGGTTAAAGTCAAGACTTTACATTAGAGATACTTATTTCTACATAGGCTACATAGACAAGTGGCTTCTCAACCTGAAAAGGCAGTGGGTGATCCTACTCTTTCCAGTTCTCAAATTATGGAGGTGTTGAACAAGCAATGTAAATTCAATAATATTGTGGGTAAAGTTGAAGATATATAGAATGATTATTCATAACCTAATACATATTATAGGAAACTTGCTACTAAGAACAAGATGAAATAGGATAGAGGTTTTTCAATAGTTCCTATAAAGAAGTTGAGATCAAGGAGAGATTATTCACACCCTAATCCCACCATGGAAACTTTGCGGATGCCTCTTCCCGCTGGGAGGAAGTAATGGGCTAATTATTTCGTCACTTTGGAATATGATTCAGACTTTGAGAGGTACTACGAGGATTATAATAGTTTGTATTATGATATTTTAGGTACCCCTTACTATTTTTTTCAGGTTTTGTTTCTTGAATAAGAGAATTTTATATCATGGTTGACACTATTATTTTCCCAGTGATGTTTTTATTTTTTTAATAAATGGGCTTAGTCCTAACCCTTCTGGTCAAAACCTAATTCCTTTCATGCCTTGCTTATTATTCATAGAGCTCCTTTAAATTGTTTATAATTTTTTAATCATCAATAGACTCATGTTATTTTTATAACTTGGGGTCCATGGTATAAAGCATAAGGGTCAAAACCTATACATATTACTTTAGATTCTTATGATATACATTTAAATATTTTTTTGTAATATCCTTACCTGTGATTTTATCTATAATTGGTTTCTCTAGTACATAAATTTTCTCACCTATCTTTATAATGATTCTAAAATTTCTATACCAATCGACAAAGTTTCTTCCATTCATTTTCTCTTTCTCCAAGAAAGATCTCAAGTTTAATGTTATGGATGATTCCATTATTTACAATAAAAAAATTATTATAATAATATCATATCTTATATTTATTCAATAAGGAATTTTAATGATATTTCTCCCACTAAAATTGAAGACCCCATACATTGTATCCATTAATTGATCCAAGATCTATATTTTAATAATCAATGATTCTACTATAGAATTTATCTAAATACTTAGTTATTAAGGTAGGGAGTCATTCAAATCACAATAGTTGTGAATCTTGGATATTTTTGTAGATAACACTTTATCGAAATCCATCATATCAATTCCCTAAACTCTATTCCTTCGGTAACCCAATCCTATTTGGGTCTCCTAGCTAGTCTATCCCTGAGAAAATGAAAAAAAATGGATAAAAAAGTTAATATAAGGGAACTAATTTATGGAATGGTCAACCCAAGGATGTTTTAGTGTCACCCATTACTTTCTTTCCTTACACATGATAGTACAAGGGAACCCATCTATGAAATTACCTACCTAGTTAGATGATCATGGTCCTGAAAAGTGTCTTTTGGAAGGAATATCACAATTTTTATTTGAGGGTTTTTTATTTTAAAGTCTCACCAATTTAATATACATCATATGAATATTAAATTCACAATCATTAAATTTTATTTAATTATTATCTTCTCATGTTTTATTCTCCTATATGTATGAATTCTTCTAATGACTTAGTTTCTAAATCTCTATTCCAACCACCATATTAATGTGTCCAAACCACATTAATCTGTAACTCTTGACACAACCCACATGTTTGTGTTAACCACCCAAAAATAGAATTCAAGTTTATCCATACATATCCAAATTCATCATATGGATAAGTTACATGAACACTTAACGTAAAGGAATAGAGTTATATGAGATTGAAAAACTCCACATGAGTAAGCTTGGAGTTATAGATGGCCAACTCCATTCACTTTCCTAGCCAACGAAAGCCTCTATAAAAGTAGGTGGTCTAACCCTAATTCCATCTACTTGGGGGGACTTTTATCAAGAGATAAATCAATACATGAAAAATTATAATTCCTAGTATGCACAAACTATGCCCAACACCTATTCTCAATCTCATAACTAAAATTAAAAATCAAGGTCAAGGTAGATGAAAACTAAATTTTATGATATCAAACCTAGAATTATATTCAAGGCTCTATCCTAGAATAAATTTATCATATAAATGGGCATACACAATATTCATACTTCATAAACAATTTACTAAGAATGAATATCATTGAAATTTAAAAAATAAATAAATAGTTTATTTATTTTCTAAAACATAATACATTTATGAAATATTCATAAATAAATACTAATTATAAAAAAATTATTTTTTATCAATAATATAAATATTTTATATTAATTTCAATATGAAACCCTCTATATTTTATATTAAATGTAATTTATATGAAATTTCATAAATTATAAACATTTTATAATTCAATATCTAATATATAAACATTTAATATAATATAAATTTCATATATTTTTTAATTTATAAACACTTTATAAATAACCTATTATGATTTATAAATAAACAATTCATTTCTACATTATAAGGAATAACTTTTAATTTTTAAAAAAGTTATTTTAAATTATCAACCTTCAATATTTGGAAAAATGTTTCATAATCATTTTTTTAATTAATTATAAAAAAATTATAATTTATTTATTTATTTTCAAAATCCCTAAAGATAAAATATTCCCAAAATACCTTTTAACACGATTTATAAACAATTTATAAACAATAAAAATCATTTAATATGTTAAAAAAATTAATAATATTTTTATTACCCTTATGCAAAAAACCTATTCTACGTAAGTGTATCCCCTTGTTTCCTTTATTTAAACACATTGTGTAAGAGTGCTGATGTTTCTAAAAGCCTGATTAAAGGTAACTATTACCTTTACACAACCTGATACTACTGTAAAAAGGTAATACACTAATTACCTTTACATATCTCCCTCACATAAAGGTATTACCATTACTTAGAACCTTTGAATGTAGGTAATCCCAATATTCATATGATGTGTAAAGGTAAACAATAAGGAGCTTTATTTTGTGGATCAAATACCATTACTTGTAGGGATAAAGTGTTGATGACCCTAACATAAACCCTTCTACATAAGGATATTACCTTTACAACACAGTGATACATTTTTTTGTAAGGGTATCATGTAAGGCTAAAGGCACATCTACATTTATATAACCCACTCACGTAAGAGTATATCCTTTATGTAATGAATTTCGCAAGGGTGTCACCTTTATAGAGCCTACCTGAAAAAGTTTAAATCATATCTACCCTTATACATCTCATGTAAGGGTCCAAAACCTCTATACGATTTAATGATAACATTTTACATCATTTTTATTCAAAAAATAGTGATTCAAACATGTTAAAAACTTAAATAACCTGATTTGATACCACTCACTGGTTTCATATGATCATCTAATTACCATTTTTAGTGAAATACAACCCAAAACATAGGATATCTATCTTCAAAATATTAACACATGAACTAATACAAAAAAAAAAGAGTACATGGTATTCGATAGTTGTACCGGTCATTCTCTTCTCTTTAGAAGATAATTCATGAGGGAGGTCATTTGAATCATGAATGAAATCACCTTGCCTCTGAGGTGATACACTAACTAATGGATCCAAAATTAGATTATGAGGATACCCAAGAAACTGAAGGGATTCTAGAGATTTCTTGTGTGATATGAATAGTTCTTTGAGAAAAAGAGATATTCAAGATAGGATTCGTAAGTATTACACACCCATAGGCATCGTATGGTAGTGGTTTATAGAGGAAATCAAATATGCTCTTTAATTTTTTCCCTATTTATTTATATTTTACAGCATATGAATAAATATTAATCATCCATAGTATCAAAGAATAACCTAATTTGTGTTTTATCTTATGAAACAATTTATAAATATATTCCAAGAATTGAAATGAAACCCATTTGTGGAGATAGATGAACAATATATATATATATATATATATATATATATTCATGCATTTCAGGTATGAAAAATACATACATCATATGCATGTATTCAATGTACACTATATATACAATATTATATTATATACATATATATATATATATATCATGCATCATATACATGTATGAATGCATCTTATGCATGTATATTTTTAGTGCACATTCAACAATTTATGGATTATTTTTTACCTTGGGAGTGTCATATTCATAATTTTAGTTGGTTGAAGAGATTTATTTTCATGGGTGTCTATTATTACAATTATGGAAATGTGTATTGTGGTATATGAGAGTTGATGATGTATCATATCAAAGTGTACCTGTGATAATGAGGATGATTACTAGGGGTTCCCCATGATATTGATAATCAAGGCCCTTACTAAGAACTATAAATGATTGGCTATAATGATAGTCTCCAAATTTGGACATGTGATATTATGATATCTTTATTGAGTACATTGATGTGAGTTTGGGGTGTGATAAAATCAATGGTTTTTTCCATAATATAGGGTGTTAATTTGAGTTATAGAGTGATATCCTTTGTATATTATGTGTGATAGACATCTTTTAGTGGAGAGTGTTTGACTTAATGTGGTGGAATGTCTTGGGATCTTGTCAAAATTGTATACAAGGAAATTCCTTGTAAATTTTTTTGGTATAATCATTTTAACCTTATTCTTAGCCTATTTTTGAGATAAGTATTAATTTATCCTTATTATGGGAGTAACTCATGCCTTATTATTTCTCTCCTCATATTATTTATCCAAGGATATAGCATTCCATGTCATGGAAAAATTGTTTTTCATGATATTAATCTCCTGATATTTTTTAAATGAGGTTTGATCTTACTTTGATATTTATATCCTCCTTTTATTAGTTTAATATTAATCATAACTTACTATGGGAATACCACATGCCCTATATTTTTCTAATCCTATGTTGGTAAAATTATTTTATTTTTATTTTTGTGTGACTACCAATGACCAAGATATTTCCCCCTTCCAGTTATTAATTTTAGGAATGAGTTTTCTTTTTATGGTAATGTAATTGTTTTTGAATTACTCTCCTTCTTTCTATGGGTTACAGATTGAGATTGCATATTTTTTATAAACCATAGATCTAATGATGATTATTAAGGTGATTATTGGGATTTTATAACAGTATGGGATTTGTATATTCATTATATATTTTATTATTTTGAGTGATAATCGACTCTCATAATTCTATGTGGGACTAACACCAGATGTTTGAGGTCGAGTTCAACCTAAAATCCAAGTAATGATAGAGTTACAAGATAGTTAGTTAATTAGGCATAAAATCCCATCCCTATGAGGGAATATATGTTTTAAGTATAGAAGGTTAGACCTTGGGACTTCAAGTAATTGGTCAGAGATAGTTTGTTTACATAGGCCTTTTTTGTTGTGGATTTTTAGTATTGTGTGTTATATTATATAAGTATATTTTGATATTGAAAAGAATGCTTGTGGGAAATGGGTGACTTGAGGGGATGTGGAACTTACACTTAGTGTGAGTTGAATTACTTGATTTGGAAACTTTCACCCCGCATTCCATTAGAATGTTTTCTTCATATTGATCATGTTCAGGTCCCTTCAATGAAGACCAGGCTTAATTTCCATATACTCACAAATAATTACACTCCTTGTGAACTTTTATCTGTGTCCATTCAAATTACCATGACCAGGATGGAGGTGGAGTTAGGTGACACTAATAAGGGTTGTGCTTATTAATGTTAAGGAAATAACTAGATACAAACTTTAGTTGAAGGTATAATAATGATGCATAGGTTATACTTATATTGTTACTTTTAGTTAATTTGGGATGTCTCTCATATTTGATATAAATCATTCCAGTGCTTATAATTTCATTTTATTTGAATAAGATAGTAGAAATACTTCCTTTTTATATTTATATAACTAAAAATGATCAATTTTATTTATTTTCATTTATATAATGCTTAGGATATTATTTTTATTAGTGATTCTATTAATTAATTTTAAGGGTAATATCTCATTATTATGATTATACCCCAAATGCTACTCACAAGCTCTTGATTTATTTAAGGCGAATTTGATAAAACACTTTTTATCTTTTTCTAAAAGGGATCAATTCACATCATAATTATTTTTTCACATGGTCGCAAAAAAAATTATAAAAAAAATACAAATAAATTTCTAGATATAAATTTTATTAAATAAAATATTTCAATTATTTTAATGGGATTATTTTTATGTAGTATTCGGTTTTAAAAAAGTCATGTTTTTTATTTTATTTTAAAATTCCATAATGTGTATTATAAAATATTTATAACAACATGATAAAATAATGAATTATATAATTTATCTTTTCTTTAATTTTAGGTGTTTAAATACCTAAAATTAGTCTTCTTTATATAAAACAATGCTTTAAATTTTATTAAAAATTATTTTCTATTTATAAAAATGGAATATATTTTTGATATATTTTTAAATGAATATATAAATTGTGTTTATAAAATTACACTTAATGTTATGTTAATAAAATAAACATACACAAAACATGAAAGAATATTTATATAAAATTTAAAATAACATGTTATATTTATATATGGGTAAGATGGTTCTCACATTAAGGACTTTTGGGTGAGGGCCTCATAATGCACATGGTGCTTAGAGGGGACAAAATCAAAAAAAATACTCTAAAACCTTGAAAGGGGAATTGAATTTATTTTTATATGAATTATTATTATTATTATTATTATTATTATTATTATTATTATTATTATTATTATTATTGGTGGCCCTTTACCCCCTTAATTTTATTGGATTGTGTGCTGGAATGGTGGACATGAAAATTATAGTTGTCAGTAATGATGATGGACATCATCCAATGAAACTTATGAACATTTTAAAGTGGGGAAATTAATTATTACATAGATATAAGTATGAAAATGTATGTTAGTAGGGTATATGCATCATTTTTATTCATTTTTGACTTATATTACATCAAAATTATCTTATAATATTCATATAAATATATAATTCATGGCCAAAAAATCAATATTTTTTATGTTGAAATTTCTATAATAAATAAAAATGTAAATATGAAAATTAATTTAAATGAAAGGAAAAATCATATAGATCTCTCAACCTTCCTAGGTATATTATCTACATGATCCTTAAACTCTATCCAAGGAGTATCGCACTAAACATGAAAATTAAAACAAGATCTACTCATGCATGAAAAACATAAATTATACCACATCTATGACTAGGGGTGAGTGCCATGACTTTTTATGATTTTTTTTGTTTCTCTCAACCCCATGATTGACTATGATACAATGAATGAATAATAACATGTTTTTGGAATGTAATATAAATTTATAACCTAATAACTATATGAATAATAAAATAATACCAAATTAATTTTTAATAGTGGTACAGGCACTTGTGCATCATACTACACCAAGAGTGGAAGTTTTACATGTTAGAGTCCCTGAATCCTATTGATCCCTCTATAAAGAAAATTGAGGAGGATCATCATGTATTATGGAAAGACATGGATGATGAATTTATTTTCAATTCCCCATGTTATCAATCATGAATATTGAGCTCTAAATAATTCATAAATACATGGATACATATACCATGTTGTGTATTCTCTATGATAATTATCAGGATAAAGAAAGGAATGATAGTTATGAGATATACAAGTCACTATTTACATGAAATCTTGAATAAAGTTCACCAACAAGACCTCTTCTAGAAAATACTATTGGATACATTGATCAGTTATAAATATTAGGATTAAAGATACCAATAGAATTGTGCATAGACCCTGTGGTCTCCTTACTTATTTAGATATTCTAAAGTATTACTGTGAATTTCAACATTAACAATATATATAAATCACTTCTATACCTATTGAATATGATCTTATAAGAAGATAAATATATGAAGTATGAAAAACCTTCCCCTTTATTCTAAATAATAGTAAAGGAAAAGAGAAAATCTCCAAGACTAATTTTAATTCTATGGAACCTTTGCACAAATCTTCTGAGAGGAGGAGGATCAAAGTACATACTAAAAATAAGGAAGTAGTGTGTTTTTCATGTGGTAATAAAGGACATTTCAAGAATAATTATGACTTGGTGAAGAGGAAAGGAGAAGATTTAGGTATTTTATTTATTGATTTCCATCTTTATATTTCTATAAATTGGGTGTTAGATATAGCTTGTGGTTCTCACATTTGTATTCAAATATAGGAACCAAGTAGATTCATGGACATTACTAAAGAAGAGGTGGATATTTGAGTAGTTAATGGAGTAAGAATAGATACACTAGCTAATGGAGAATACCATCTCATATTGCTAGAAATATTGATTCTAGTTTTAAATAATAGTTATTATATTCCCATTATAACCAAGAACATGATATATGTGTCCAGTTTAGACATATATGCTTTTTTATGTTTTTAAATAAGTGATTTTAATTTTATAAAGATATCATAGGTTATAAGATGGAAAATTTTAATAAAAGTATTTATTCATTAGGAAATGGAAATCAAGTGTTTCCAATCAATAAGGAATTAGGTTCACTTCACTCATATCATAATGAGTTGTGGAATCACTAGATTGGTCGTGTAAATGATAATCATTTAGAAAAACTATATTGATGAGGATATTTAGAATATTTTGAACTAAAATACTTGGATATATTTATTGGTTTTTTGGAAGGAAATGGAAAAATATCTATTTAGTTAAAAAGGTGAAAGGGATGCAGAGATTCTATATTTATTTTATATAGATGTGTGGGGACGTTTTCTATTTAAATATAGATGAGGATACTCTTACTTCATAACTTTTACCAATGACTTCAGTATATATGGATAAGTACACTTAATGAGGTATAAGTATGATTACTTTGAGAAATTTATGGAATATAAGAATGAAGTATAGAATTAGATTAGTAAGAATATAAAGAGAATCCACTCAGATTGAGGTAGGGATATCTCAACTAAGAGTTCATCAGTTATCTAAGAGATATTGGGATACTATCTCCACACAATCCTCCTTATAAACCATAGTGGAATGGTGTTAGTTAAAGGATGAATTTTACCTTGTTGGGCATGGTGAGATTAGTGATGAGTCATAGAATTATTCCATTTTCTTTTTGGGGATACACATTAAAAAATAAAGTATATACACAAAACTAAGTTTCAAATTAAACAAAAATATGAATTTTATTTTATATTTGGAGTGGTAAGAAATTCATTTTTTCCCATATACATATATATGGATGCAAAGCCTTTGTTAAGGTTGTCTCTACCAACAAACTAAAATCACGAGGCATGAAGTGTGTATTTATAGGATATTTTAAAGAAACAAGGGGATATTATATATATGACCTCTCAAATAAAAAGGTAATAGTAGAAATAAAATAAATATTTATACAAAGGGTGAACATATCCAAAAGTAATAGTAGGAGAAAGACAAAATTACATCAATTTGAGGCTCAAGATACATAAGAGTTGAAATGTGAACAAATTACATAAGTCTCAATAGAAGAAGCTATTATAGAGACACAAGTACTATATAAGGGCACTAAATAGGTTAGATAACAAAAGAGATATAGGTTTATAGTCACTAAGTATGGTGACACATTATCAGTTGACGATAATGAACCTATATTGCACAAATAAGTAGTAAAAAACTTATAAGTTATGAAGTAGAAATATTTCATGAATTATCAAATAGATTCCATATACCAAAAAAAATCTGGGTTTTGGAAGATCATCTAATTTATTTAAAGAATTTTGGGTGGAAATGGTTATTCAAGAAGAATATAGGCATGTATAGTAAAGTCAATACCTATAAAGCATGACTGGTAGAAAAATGGATTAATAAATATAAGGTGTAGAGTATGATAAAACCTTTTCACCAGACACTATCCTAAAATCCATTATAATTCTACTTATCATAACATCTTACCATGATTATGAGATTTGGGAAATAGATGTCAAGATAGATTAATTTAATGGAAACCTTATAAAATATGTCTTTATGATGACACTAAAATTTTTTGTGACACCAAAGGATCCAATAACTTGTGAAATTTGTATAGATCCATTTATGGGTTGAAGTAAGCATTGTGATCATATAACATTCATTTTTGATGGATCTATAAGAGAATTTGATTTCATAACAGAATTAATGTTAGTCCAGTGTCTATAAGAGGTTCAGTGGGAGTGAAATATCCTTACCAATAGTATATATTGATGATGTATTACTAATGGGAAAATGGATACCATTATTACAGTCAGTTAAGACATGATTAAACAAATGCTTCCCCATAAAATGAATGGGTTAATATGAATACACCCTAAGGATAAATATATATCATGATAAATATAAGAGGATTCTTAGAATAAGTCAATATATATAAAAATTGAAAAGGTATTGAATAGATTCAGTATAGAATAATACAAGATGGGACTATTACCAGTGGTCACTAATTCTGTAACAAATTCTGAGTATATAGCGTCTTCTGATGCAACTGAAGAAGTATTTTGGATATGTAACTTTGTTTAGGATCTTGGAGTAATACCCAGCATAAATTTTTTATCAATATGTATTTTGATAATACTATAAAAGTGGTTTTGTCCAAGGATCCCAATTCAAATCAATGAATGAAACACATACTTTAGAAGTGTCATCTCTTGAGGGATTTATCTCATAGGGGTGATATCATAGTAAGTAGAGATTCCATAGAAGAAAATGTGAAAAATATATTGACTAAAGTATTATCTTGGAATAATAATTAATATCATATGAAATCTATTGAACTAAAGGTTTTTAACAGTTTTCTATGGTGCAAATGATATTTTATTGGAGTTTCTACATCAGAATCTATTAACTTTGTACTAGTGATTTCCAAAATATTAATAAATATTTTATCACATGATGAATGTTATTTTTGTAACATTAATGTGATAATGTAATTATATTATTTTTCACATCCAATGTTTATATCAATTTATAGATCCATATTCTAAATTGACCACTAAGAAGGGGTGAATCAGTAGTTTACTTCAAAGAATTATTTTCTTTTTATTCAATATATCAAAAATTTTAATGTTTCTAGTCCTATCAATAATAAATAAAAGGGTCACATAATATGTATAAATAATAATATGGGGCATAGAACATGTTATTTATAAGTTTAGGTACCAATACCTACTCCTTTCAATGTTGGTTAGAGCCCCCAATAGAGATTATCTCTTATAATTTTGTCATTGATTACAGTTTATTAACCAAAAACCAATTATACACCCTGGTACTCAATCCTTGTATTGATCATTATTCTAAACCCAAAAAAAACTCCTCTACCTTAGTTAGATAGACACCCCAACCATCATCTCTTCAACTCCTTGACCGGTTAGATACTATAACTAGTTAGACACTCCAATCATAAGCTCCTTTTTCTTCTCATTGTTATTGATATAGTATTAGAAAGTCATATTACTTCTTCAAAGTGATATTCATACATGATCCTATAGTATTAGGATTTATCACATACACCTTCAATATCTTCAATATATTCTTGTAATAATTTTATCAGTCTTGAAATTATTTGCACCAAATCTGTAATGATCTAATTCTTATTAGTTTCCTAAATACTCAGACATGAATATATTCTCCTATAATTTTCTTCTATATTAAGTATCAAATTTTTTTGGGTAAGAACATTCTCCTTATTATGATGAAGTTCCCAGCCATAATAAAATGCATGAAATTTATGCTCACAATCTTCTTCTGTTATTATACTATTAAAGATAGGACTATCATAATTCAAAACCACTTCTTTATGAATATAAATTTTATTTATTCAAGAAACTCTTTATTCATGTGTGATATAATTAATGGTGAAGTCATTGAGAATAAATATTAGTACCTGTACTATTCCTTGTATTGTTATTTTATGTTTTGTCTCAATTAAATTTAATAATCAATTCAAGAAAACTTGTATTTCATTCTTAATATCTCCTATATATGTTTGGATCTCTTTGTACTTGTTCCTGCAAGTTAGAACACCCAAGTATGCACACACACTTTCTTCTTTAAATCAAATACACTCTAATTATTCATGAACAACACTTTGTGTCTCTTGAACTTTTCTTGATAAACTATGGTTTCCTTATCTTTGTGTATATAAATCACATGGGTTCACAACATGCATGTTGAATGCCTGAACATATGCATGATGCTTCTATAGATGCTTCTTATAGAGGATGATCATGGGTTATAAAAAATATAACATTTTATAATATTAAGAACCAAATATATAATCTTTTCCTCATGAAAGGGATGATCATAGATTCTCCACAAATAGAATAGTATAATATGAAAATTCCAAATGTCGGATGGATCAAGTTTTTGAAAGTATACCGCACTAGTTATTTTTAACCAAAAAGTGATTGACCAGAACTTATTATTCATGAAATAAAAAAAATTGGGGGCCAAAAATTAATTCCTAAAAACTTGATGGTATTATCAAGATATCAACTCCTTTTTGAATCTGTGTAAGGCTCGTAGGACATCTTTTTTCCTTCATAAAAATGGAAGTGTAAGGATACTCTATTTTCTTTTGAAAATGAGAGCTCTCAAGAATCTATAATTACAACATATTATTTATTCCTAGGTCCCTTGGTATTTATATCTATGTTTACTACATTATATATCATATTCATAAATCCTCAAATATCTAATTTCAATTTTTATTAAAGGCTTAAACTAAATTTCAATGAAGATTTTTGTAATTCAATCATATCATATTTATGTGATGTTGAAAATCATGGAATATATTATTATGAGAGATCTATTTTTCTATTTTCAATGAGGTTATCATGTGAAGGTGATGATGATGGAATGTGTAAACTCCTTTAAACACATGTATGCAGTTGATTACGTGATAGACAGCCTTTTGTTCTTTAGCATCATGCATGATAGAATCATTTCATTCAAATTATTGCATGCATGGTTTCAAGTTTATTAAGAAAGACTCATTCCTTTGGTATGATTATGGAAGAAGGATGGAACCATGGGTGATGAGAGTTAGTCTGAATGGTGTAGAAAACCCTCATTAAGAGGTAGGAGATGATTCAAGATGATTGTACTACCACGATTGATTTGATTGGGCATCCAATATCCTATGTGTAAATTTTTAACACAGGAATAGTAAAAAGCTTCAAATTTACCCAACATTTGAATTATTTATACCTAAACTCTTATATATAAGTAATCTCATTCCATTTAGTGATCATTTGTGAGTAATAGAGTCTCCTCCTTGATTTTTCTAGCACCAAACCATGTTGTAAATCTTTTATCGATATGCCACCCTACATAGTGATGCCACTTACTCATGTGTGCATGCTCTACCCTCCTTCCACCATGGATACCCTTGTATGGTATGGCTCCCACTTGGCCATGATTTATCACATATTTGGTTGAGCTATCCCTTCTTGGGTGGATGTGGATGGCCCAATTTTTTTATAAATGACTCATTATATCACTTAGAAAAATATTAATCATACAAATATCAAACATATAACAACCATTATTCTTAAAATATTATTTATGTAAAAATATAATTATTTTTTCATGTAATTAACAATTTAAACTCCTCAGGAAATAATAGAATTCTTCATGGCCTTTTTAATTCAACTTCTTCTCAAAATTATTTATTAAAATATTCTTCCCCAATGTCTTCTAAAAGAATAATCATAAAAAAATAATATTTTTCATGGTTTTTATATTCTTTAAAACTTATTTGAATTATTATTATCCTAAAAAACTCAAATAATTCTCTGAATATCCTCATGAAATAATAGGAATATTACATGGCCTTATTTTTAAAAAATTTTAAGGACACTAAACAAAAAAATATCTTTATACAAATAAATATTTTCATGGTATTCATTTATTTAAAATATATAGAAAATTTTCATTCACCTAGTGAAATTGGTACATGTCATCGGACTTAAATAATAGTTTGACAATCATCTCAAATATTCTTTCCACAATGTCTTAAAATTATATTGAATTCTTTAAGATAATTTCCTCACATTCCATTTCCATAGTTCATGGAATAACCTCAATCAACCCATGTACTTACTTGGATTATTTACCAAGAATGACATCCAATTACTTAATTTTTTTTAAACAGATTGAAGTATAAGATGGAAAACCACCCCACACTTCCCAAGAATTTTTCAATTACTTAATCATCATAATATATTCATTCATATCTTTCTCATATATTGACTTTATAACATACTGAAATTAAATAAAACATTAATTCTAAAACTATACACTTGTTCTCTTCAATATCCCCCTTTGAATTTATTATCAACAATTATTCACATTGTAAAGTCAATATTTATATCCCCATTATTTAAAATAAAATAAATGGTATAATATGGTCCTTCTCATCTCATCAAAATTCTCATATCACAACGATAACCTCTTATCCTTCAATCATTTAAGGCCTCAACCTTATCCACTTGTGAATGAAGGATGATATCACATGTATTTTCTTAAAAAGAGACTTTATCTTGATAACTCTAAGTCTATGTGGGAAAACCCTTTATAGAAAACTTGATTTTATGAAAATGTTGATCAATGTTTTCCATAAATAATTAATCATGTGATATCAAACTCAGATAACTCACTTATTTATATTTTGGGGTTGGTCAAGAAGGATTTATCAATGAATACACTATATCTTACACATATCTAAAAAAACATCAAAAAGTTCAATTGTAAAGAGATATATTTCACCCTTCTTAGTTCAATATCAACTCCCCCTTGATAATAATTATCATCTCATTTAGAGTAAGGATGTTATAGTGATTTTCATACCTTATCTTCTAATTTTACAAAGTTATTCAGAAGTTTAACATTCACTGTATAGTAAATATTTAACATCTTTAACTCATTAATACTCTCCCTCAAGGGATAAATTCATCTACTTAAATTTTGTATATTTTTTTACACAATCATATATATATATATATTATGTAATAAGGAGGGACCTTTTTTCTTTAGGATTATCATTTAGGCTAAGAGATACATCTCAACTAGGGACATTATTTTCTTTCAGTCTCTACATGGGAAGATTTATTTGGACTCTTCTTTATATTTTAAGTCATACCTATTTGATTTTATTATTTCTTCCATTAAACTTATTCTTTATATGGAATTGATTTTTCCACCTTAGGCTTATGGATCTTCAAGAATCTAGTTTTGGAAAACTTCTCATCGACTTTCAATTCCCTTTCTGAAACTACTTTCTTTCTTCTATATTTAGTAATTTTCTTAACTACCTCAAATTATTTATCTATTTTCAATATATTTGGATAAATAAATTCTCACTCTTTCCTAACATTCTTCGTCTTCTTGGATGTACATGAATTCCTCTATTTTTTATTCTATGTTTTATTCTCATTTATATTATAGGAAACATATCCTACTAATTTGGTTGTGTATACCTCAACTATATGGCCATATAATTATCATATAAAACATAATTATTCTAATAATTCATATATATTTTGTATTAGTAGTTTGGTTGAATTTCTAGGCACTACTTTTTTCCTTTGATAATCTATTCTAACTTTTTCACCATGACTTCTTGACCCAGCATTCTTACTATAAATGTAATGTTATACTAGAAAGATTATTATTTTTTTCCATACCTTTCACATCTCTAGTAAAAACCTATGAATTTAAATACTTCACCTTGATATGTATTCTATCTATACACATTATATTATTGTACTTATTAAAACTAAGAATTATTTTTCTATGGGTAAAGTGATTTTATTGACATATTTTCTCTCCCTTTATTATAAGAAAGGATCTCTCACTTATCTTCTTAGTACAAGTAGGATTAAATTTATTTTTGTAATATGCACTATAATAAATTCAATTTTTTCTTTATGATATATTAGGTTCAGATTTTTATATCCCATTTAGTCTCTTTATCTCACCATAATTAAATGATTCACCTTTAAACATAGTTGACTTAGTGGAATCTTATTTTCTCCTATTTTATTTAGATTTGATCCCCCTTGATTGTGGACATATTTTATTTTAATAAATATTCATGTTATACCAACATTCCAATGCCTTATGGCCAAAATTCTAAAAAAAATCCAATAATAACCTATGAACCTTACTCTATTCTTTTCTAGTTTAGTTTTTCCAGATTTTACAGGTTGTTTACCTTTCTATTTTTTAGTGAAACCACCACTCTTTTGGACACTTATTGGGGAATATCTCTCTATACATATTTTATCATCCACCCTTTATGTGGTGGGTTTATCAGTATTTTTCACCATCTATAATTTCTTATAATTTATTTTAAAACTTGTATAAAAATTTGAAATAATGTTAGTATATAATACAATTTATGGGTTATGTGGTACCCTCATCTTAGAGGATGTTTCCATATAGTTAAAGGATGATATCTTGCTTTTATTTTCAAAAAAAATGAGTCTTTTATAAGTCATTAATTTCAATGAAAACATATATAGAATTATCTTTATTTCTAGTAATATGGGAAGTTCCAGCTTGTGGTGATTCCTGATTCTTCAATATCACCTCCAACTCAAAACACTTCATAATTAGGGAGTTTTTTCATCCTCGACACATTATTTATTCCCAATCCTCATTTATATTATTTATCCATTCTTCAGGCATTTTAATTGATTCTTATAAAACAAATTCAAGCACTTTTACCATGTTTACTTTAACCTCAAGTTTATCATCTTCGACATCCATATAAACCTTGATCAATTTTTCAAGTGTGGAAATATTCTACAAAAAAAATATAGATAAATATTCCTCACAAAAAATACTTTGAAATTATTCAATATATTAAGTATATATTTCATTGTAAAGAGATATAATTTCATCCTTTACTCTAAAATGTTCTGTGAGGTTATTTCATATGCCAACATTTTTATCCAATACCTCTTCCAAAGCATTACCCTATTCTTCAAGCTATAATTTTTTATTTTTAAGACCCTAGAAATTTCAAAAATTGTAATTTACCACTTCTTCGGGAATGTTCATCATATTTTACTAGAATTTAGAATGAAAATAACTATGTGCTGCATCATCATCATATCTTGAACATGCTTTAGTGGAAGAATCATAATCAAAATAAATATTCAAATGTATACCACTCTTATTACCTTTAGTTATTGGTGTAACTTCCTTTACTATTAGATTCTTTTTTACCTTCCTTTCCTATTATTTCTTCTTTTAATTCTATGATTTAGAAAAAATCTCCATATTTTTATCCTTGAGGGTAGGAAAATTTTTCTCCACATGTGTTATCTCACAAATTTCCTAAAATATGTACTTCATAAAAGATATTAAAAGTTATAGGTAAAAACATGGATATTTATAGAGAACCTTGGTTATATGGTATAAATTGTAGAGCCCCTTTTATGATTTACCACTAAGATGGGGGTAAATCATTGGTTTAATTTTATGATTTCTTTTATTTTTATTCAACCTCTCAAAATTGCTAAGGTTCTCAATCCTCTCAATAATATCTTATAGGATCAATTCTTATGTAAAAATAATAATAATAAGCACAACACACAATATTTATATGTTTTATTACTAATACATACTCCTTTACATGTTGGTTAGACTCCCCAACAAGGATTCTCCACCATAATTTTGTCGTTTATCATAGTGGATTAGTAATTAACTAGTTATACACTCCAGTACTCAATCCTCCAGTTGATCCTTATTCTACATCCCATTAACCAACTATTCTTCCTCATATGGTTGGACACCCCAACCATCTTCTCTTCTCCTCCTTAACTAGTTAGACACTACAATTGGTTATACACCCCAGTCACAAGTTCATTTTTATTCAAAATTTTGTTGATCCAGTAGTAGATAGTCCTCTATCCATCTATATTTATAGATAAGGCCCCCCTTTAGCTCTAAAATTACTACCTCATCAATATCAAGTTTAAATTCCAATTCAAGGATCAAAATAAAAATCACTGTAGATATCAATAATTCAAATATCTTAGATTTACATGATGCCAAAAATTGAGGTATCTTTTATTACATGTGATATATTTGTCTATTTATAGTGAGTTTATCATGTGAATGTGATGGTGATATCATGAATCAACTCCTTAAAAAATATTCACACAGTTGAGTATATGAGAGAGGGGTTTTTGTTCCTTTGTCTAACGCATTACAGAAGAATGTCCTTATAATTTTCACATTCATGAAATATGTGGATTTCAAGAACGGTTTCAATTTGATTAAGAATTACTTAATCCTTTAGTATGATTGTAGAAGATGGTTGGAATGATGGACGTCTAGTGTTATTCCAAATAGTATAATAAACCATCATTGTGAGATAATATATGTTTCATGATGATGGGAAATCCATGTTCGATTTGATCAAGTGGCATGTGTTCTATATGTAACTTTTTAATATGGGAATTGTAATACACAACACATTCATCCTGCGTTGGACTTATTAACATATTACCACAAATATATAGGTAAAATTTTTCCATTTCGTGATCATTTGTGAGTAATGAGGTCCACTATTGGACTCCCCTAGCACTGACCTATGTCAGTAGCCCTTTGTCATTATGTCGCCCTGCACAATGGCACCAACCACTCTTGTTCTCCTTGTGTGCAAGCTATACCCCATACCACCATGGCTACCCATGTATGGGTAGGATCCCACATTTTCAAGATTTATACCATATGTGGTTGACCTATCCCTCCTTGAGTGGATGTGGTTGGCCACATTTTTTAAAAGGGCTCGTTAAATCACATAAAAAATACTAAGTGTGAAATATATATATATATATATATATAACACCCCTACATATTCGGATATTATTCATGATAAAATATAATTTTTTTCATGGCCTTAACAAAAACTACTCATGAAATAATAAAATTTATCATGGACTTTTTAATTTTACTTCTTATCAAAATTATTCTTATAAATCCTCTTCCCTAAGGTATTCTAAAAAAATAATCATGAAAATAATACTTTTCATGGTATTCATATTCTTTCAAACATATTTTTATTCTTATTTTTCAAAAATACCCAACTAATTATTCAAATCTAAACACGAAATAGAGGGATATTTCATAGACTTATTCTTCAAATATTTTATGGAAACTAGAATTAAAAATATCTTCATGAAAATAAAATTTTATGGTCTTGACTTATTTAAATGTTCAAGATAATGTGAACTCTCCCATTTCAATTGAAGAATGTCATTGGACTTCAAGAATAGTTGAAAAATCATCACAAATATTGTTTTTTCTATGTGTTGAACTTCTCTTGAAATCTTTAAGCTAGAATCCTCACAATCCTTTTCCATAGATCATAGAAGAACCTCAATAAAACTATAGACTTCCATGGATGTTTTATCAATCATGGCATCAAATTCCTTAAGAACCATCATCTCCTAATTTAAGTCTTTCTCATATATTGAATTTATAACATACTGATAGCAGATACATTATTAATTCTTCATATATGCACTTGTACCCTTCATAGATCCTTTCTATAATGATAACCTATAGATATTAAGATAATATGATTAAACATATATCATATAGTCTAGTAAAAATCTAGATTATGGGACTTGTATGATGTTTGACTGTCTGGTTCTTAATGCTCAAAAGTGGATGAGGCTTCTTCTCATGATGTTTTCACTTTGTAATCTCCAACAAGGGAGGTTGTGAGGATAGAACTAATAATAGTAATTCCATAAGTTATATGTGTTATTGGATATTCCTATCTAAATATGTGGGTTTTAGTCCTTAGACTTGAGATTAATATAATTTATATAATTAATTGCATACTTTGATGTATGGATGAGAACTGTGACAACATATAATAGCAATGAGTTAGTATACATTAGGTGAATCATAAGCAATATGATATTAATTGAAAAATTCAAGAAAGGTATTTCCCTTCTGAGTTAATGAAGGATGATATCTCTAGGCCTTTGATTTAAATAAAACTATTATATTTAATCCAAGTTTTTGGTATCTCATATAGTAGTTCATTTCACAGAGTAAAAGAAAATTAATCAATAATATAGGTTTATGACACAAGTATACAACCTTTTTGATGAGATATCACCAAAAATGGATTATATTACATAGTAATCGTGTATATAAGGTTTTTTTCATTACCACGTTAACTTCTTTCCCTATAGGTGTCTTGATGTGTTTCTAGACACTAATTTTGGAATTTAGTAAAGTTTTACTAATTCCAATGAGAAAGTGGCCTAGAGGGCCCCATAATAAGTGTATCTATAATCTCAATTAAATTATATTAGAATTAAATATTAATAAAAAATATTATTCTCAATTTTTGAAATACCAATTGATTATTTTAATTTGATCACATAATTTTATCATCTGATATATTCAAGTTTATAATATATGTGACTTGAATATTAAATAAATATTTATCCATGAGTCAGTGAATATAATATTTATTTATCTATTATTTATTATTCACCAGGTAATAAATATTTATTTATTTATTCACTAGTTTATTTAATTTATTAAGATAAATATTTATTTAGTTTCTTGATTATTTAAAATAAATATTTACTCACAAATTTAAAAAATATAATATTTATTTAAAAAATTATAATTAAATATTTGTGATTTTAGTGCATCTCATTGAATATAATATTGTTATTATTATTAATTTTTAGAGGGTTTAATTATAATAAACACTTAGATAAATGGAATTTATGGAGTTACTAATTGTTTAAACCAAAGTATATAAACTGATTTATATCATTTTGGAGTTGTGTGATAATTTTTATGCAAAATGAATTCTCTCAAGAGAATTCTATAAAGATTGAGAGGTTCACTCAAGAAATCTCACAAAAATATAGATAATAATCCTTATCCTCCATCTCAATAATGGGAGAACAAGGTAAAATTATTTCAAGTTTGAAAGACTGCTTATTGTGATCAATGATGAATGACATAGGGCACTTAGTTCGCCCGCACTAGAACCTGAAATACCAATGGTGATGTTTCAAGATTCATAGAGCTTGTTTGGATACTAATAGGGGAATTCTATTTTGGATTCTTCATAGAAATTAAAATTAAAAAAAGAGAAGCAACCATATTTATCACCAAAAATAAATATTTATCAATTCAAGTTAATTATTGGTTTAAAATTAATTTTAAATCATATGTGAAAAGATCATCTATATGAATAATTTTTGGTTTATTCATTAAGTAATTCAAATTTTATCCATTGAAACTAATGAAAAACATCATTGGGAATAGGTTTGACCACTCTTACTACACCCCTAAACAATCAAATAGGTGGTTTTTAAATCCAGTGTGAGATCTAACATCACTTTTTTTATGTGTTTATAGCATATTTATTACCTTTTGGGTTTTATAATCATAATTTTAGTTAGCTGGTGAGAGGTATTTTCAGGGTGGAAATTATTACAATTATTGAAATGTGTCAAGTGGTAGATGAGATTTGAGGATGTTACATATCAAAGTATAACTATGATATTGATAATTATTACTATTAAATGATGATGCTTACCATGAAATACCCATGATCAGTTATGGTGATAGTCTCCAAATGCGGACTTTCATGATGATTCCATATCTCTTGAGTGTGTTGATGTGAGTTTGGGGTTTTAGGGAATCAATGGTCTTTCCTAAGGGTGTGAATTCTTATTATAGTTTGATGTCCATTATAAATCATGGTTGATAAACATGTCTACATAGAGGTTATTTTACTAAATTTGGTGGAACATATTAAGATTCAGTTAGAATTGTAAATTTAGGAATTCCTTGAAACAGTATTTCATATAATAATTTTAACCATACACTTCTTGTTTTTAGATGAGTATTAAGTGGTGTTTGTTATGGGAGTACTGCATGACTTAATATTTCTATCCTCTTACTATTTATCCAAGGATATTTCATTCCATGTCATGGTAATACCATTTTCCATGATATTCCTCTAAAATTTTAATTTAAATTGAAAGGTATAATAAGGATCGATGTGATCAATCAGAGGGGGAGGGTTGAATCAGTAATCTTCTATTTTTATATTTTCTTACTTATGAAATAATTTTTGGCTCTCGTTAGACGAAAGAACTCTATTGGAAAAAACAATAAACAAGAATGGCTATATAAACATAGGTAATTTCAAGGTTTTCTACTCAATTAGAGTTTATAAGTAATCTAATACCACAAAAACCACTAGAAAATAATCCTTTTAGTTGTTACTTAAAGAATGTAATATTTATAACTTGTATAGAACTATAGTACTTAGACAAATCATGTGCTCTTTTCACTGATAATATGATATAGAAATGTTCTATAAAAATAGTAATAACCTTCACCAATATGTTTTAATATTTTCATTGTGATGCTTCAAATTTCTTCAAACTTTCCTTAATATAAGTTTTTCTTCCTTCACTTCACTTTCTTTCATAGAAGCAAGTAAGATTGTTTTCACAAAATTCTATATTTTTACTTGTTCATATGGTGTCTCTATTTGGTATACTTAATCTAATTCATTTACCTATATCTAATACCTCATTTTACAAATACTAATAGATAAAAAAAACTCTATCTATTATCACTTAGAATGATAGAAAATGGATCCTTGTTCATCTAATCGCTTATTCACTCTATTTATTCGATATAAAATGAAATGAAGACTATAACTAGTTTCACTTCATATAGTGTTGTTATATTTTACGCTTTGATACATAATATCTTCCCTTAAAACCTCAAATATTCATCACTTATCCTAATAGTAACAACACACATGTACCTTCAAATAAAGAAACTATGCCCTTTTATATTGGTAGAGCTCCTCTAAGAAGTAAGGATGACACATGTACATAAAATATAGAATTCCCACTCAAATTTTTATTATTCCTCTCAAAAAATACTTTGGTTTTCCACATTAAAATTTCATAAAATATACGATTTAAAAATATTCCTAGGAAACTTTCCTTAAATCATGGAATCATCATTCTTCTTGAAACTTCCTAAAATATCAACTTGAACTATAGTCTTTACTTCTTGATTAATTAAACATTGAATGAATAGATCAGCATTGTCACATTTTATATCTTAATAATATACTTTATAAAGAATAGTAAAAATTCATTTGTTGCAACTTCATAGTAACTTCTCCATCCAATGGTGCTTCATCTGGTGTTCCTTCATAACGATCTTCCTTGTTATCCCTCAGAAGTCTTTCACAATACTCTTACTCTATCTGATAGGTTCATAGATGTTTTTACATTTGTCTCCTTCCAATGAACCCTTGGAGGATATATCTACTTATTCTATTAAATGACTTTTCCAAACTCCATCAAACTCCCTTTTATCCTGAGCTTATATAACTTCTCTATTTGATGAAATTACTCTAGATACTCTATCCAATGACATCATGTTTTTCTTATATCCAATGAATTTTGTAAGATACATTAATTTGATCATTAAAAATATTTTCTCTTTTACCTTAACTTGTAGAACTCTATAGGATGAACTTCATTAGGAAACAGTTTCCTAGTGATATTTTCTAGGAACCTTTATTAAAAACTTCTTAAAACTTCTTCTAGTCAGTAGAATTCATAAATTTCTAATTGATAACACTTTGTACCACCGTAATTCAATATCTTCATAAACATAAAACTTTTAATCATGAAACTTTATTACATTATGTCTCTAAATTTTCAAAGCTGCACCTTTATCTGATAACATAAGTCTGGTAAACTAATGTTTGTACAAATTCAAAAATCTTCACAAACTTAGATAGAATCATAAAACTTTTCAGGATGTTTGATACATTGAGGGAAAAAAATCATCGCCTGATTTCCTTTACTGAACATATATATCTGATAGAACTTGTGAATATTTAGATAAACATTTAGTGTCGCACTCTACTTTATGGCTTCAGACTGATGGTCTTCATCTTCTAAATTATGTTAGTCTCAAGCTATTAGACTAGTTCTATTTACCTCATACCTCTATATTTGTTAATATTTATAAGTAAATCTCAAAAATGTTAAGGGATTTAGGTTATCAAAAAAATATAATACTTAATAAATCCTTCATTCTTTCAAAACTAGCTTCTTCTTAATAAAAAAACACCTCAAAACCACTTTGCCTCAACAATATCACATTTGTATTTTGTTATAAACTAAGGAACATAAATCACTGAATCTTTAAAACTTGGTTATTGGATCACTTATCAAATAATTATAATCTTAAGTGAGTGAAATCGGTGTAGGAAACAAGAAACATTGAACAATAATACAATGATTTCCATAGAGTAATGATTTAAGGAAATTTTCTTAAGAAACTTTACAACTTCTTCCATGCACTCCAAAAAATATCAACATGAACTTGTACAAACACAACTTCTTACATAAACTTTAACAAAATATTAAAATAGTTCACACATGGTAAAATCATATCTTACAACTTTTAAATACTCCCCTTAAATATTTGATCTTCCTTACAATGGTAAACCACATAACAATGAATATATTTATGTTATATATTTCCTTCCCCTTAGAAAAACTATTCAAAGGAAATATGGGAGAGGGTTTGGATTTTATATACCTCAGCCATGAATAGAGTGTGTTAGTGCACCCATGATTAACTTTATCTTATAAAATTTTTCCTTTAGAAAATTTTTAGTAAAGGTATCATAAACTTTCTTGATTATAAGATAAAACTCCAACTTTAGTTCATTTCTTTCCATATACTCTTTGGAAAAGTGATATTTAATATCGTTATACTTGGATTGAGAATATTCTACTAGATTCTTCATTATATTTATGTCACTTTTATTATCACAACCCAAGATATTGGTAAATTTCACATTGACCAAAAAATCTTCTAGTTGTGTCTTTATCCACATGAATTGTGATACAACTTCAGTGGTAGTCAGATACTCAAATTTTATGGTACTGGGAGTTATTGATTTTTTATTATTTGTATTCCAACTCACACATATTTCTCCCAAGAAGAAAACTCCACAAAATGTAGATCTTCTATCATCAACACAACTAGCCCAATATGTATCTATATAACTAAAAAAATCAATCTTTTATGTGTTATAATATTTTATTCTAAAATCAATTATGCCTTTAATATATCTAAGAATTATTTTTCCATCTACATGATGATATTTATTTTTCACACATTGATATTTGGCATAAAGAGTAACAACATACACTATATATAGACTTCAAGTCATTACATATAACAAGATTCCAATCAACTTTCTAAACACTTTAGGATCAACATCCTTTCCTTACCCATCTTTTAACAACTTTTTTCCCATGGAAGTTGGTGAGGAATTATTATTTGAATCATTCATTCTGAACTTCTTTAAAAGTTCCTTAGAATAATTCTATTGAGATAGGAAAATGTACTTTTTCTTTTTAGGTATTTATAAGACAATATAGTTTTTAATTTCTCCTAGAATAGAAATTTCAAATAACTTCATCATCTCTTTGGAAAAAATTTCACACACTTATACATCATTCCTTATAAATATGATACATAAATATAAACAATCACAATGAGGTATTCCACTTGATTCCATTTTATATAGAGGTTACTATCAATTATTCCTTTCTTGAAATTCAACATCTTTAAGAAAGTATCCAATTTAGAGTATTAATCTTACAAATCTTGAATCAGCCCATAAAAAACCTTCTTCAACTTGAACATGTAAATTTAATATTGGGTAAGCATAAAAACACGTGTTTGTTTAAAATAAAATTATTTATTAAGCTCTCTATTATGAAAATCTGACTTGAAATCCATCTGTAATATCTTATATATTCAGTGTGCATTGATATAAAAAAAGATTCTAATGGTTTCAAGTCTTTCTACTAGAGAAAATGTATCAAAAAAATTAGTGTCTTCAACCAGTGAGTAGACTTTACAAAATAATCATGCCTTTTTTCTTATCATTTAACCTTTTTCATTCAACTTGTTTTAGAAAATCTGTTTTATTATAATCACATTATTATTTTTTGTTTTGAGTACAAGTTCTCATGTCTCATTATTCTCAATATTTTCCAGCTCTTTATTTATAACCTCAATACACTCTTGATTCTCCAAGGATTCATCAATATCTATTAACTCAACCTATAAATATAGGGAATTATGAAAAACTAACCTTGATGTTCTTATAGTTTGAACCAGTTTCCATTAATATCCAATGATATTTTTAAATTCCACTTATTTCTTCATCCTAGTATGTGATGAATGGTATTTTTCCTAATTATATGAAATATTTGAGTTGGAATCTTGATATTTAATAGCTTCCACATATTTACTTCTATCAGAAAATTTGTTATGTTTTTCAATAGTAACAACATCATCTTCACTTTCTATTTTATAATTGCAGCACACTATGAAAACTTTCTATCAAAATGTTCCAATACTCTTACATCTACAAAGTCAATAATATTTCCTATTTATTTATTATAGAAACTATATCCTCTATAATTATTTGGGTACCCATGAAATATTCCATCAATGCCTCTTTGATCAAACTTCCCAAGATTTTCACCTTTGATTTTGATAATGCAAGGACTACCAAACACATTTAGGTATTTAAAACTTGGGGTTTCTTTATAATATATCTCATAAAGAGTCATATCAAAGTTTATCCTACATAAGCAATGATTATTAATGTGAATAGATTTTCCAATAGCTTTCCTCTAAAAGTATCCAGAAGAATTATATTCAGTCATCATAGTTTGTGTCATCTCAACCAAAATTCTATTTATTCCTTCAAAAACACCATTCTATTATGGTTTTTATGGTCCAATAAATTCATAATGAATTACATTATTTTCAAGATAATATCTAAACTTATAGTTTCTATATTCAGAACCATTATCAATTCAAATCTTCTTCCCAGAATAACCACGTTATGTTTCATCACTTATCCTAAAAATATTAAACATTTTTAGGGCCTCTAATTTATGTTTCAAAATCATAATGCATGTAATGTGAGTAAAATCATCAATAAAGGAAATAAAGTACTTATATCTATTTTTGATTACTTTCTCTTTGGTCTTCATATATCATAATGTATCATTTCCAAGGGATGAGTTGAATATATCCCAACTTTTTTATGTATTGAGTTTGTAACAAATGGAAAAACACCAATCTATTTTTCTTATCATGTCAAGAATATCATGAATAGTTTCTATATTTGTCAACTTAATCATATTCCTCTAGCCCGTATGTCCCAACCTCTTATTCCACAGATGATTTTTTCTATAATTCTTAGATAGCATGAAATTTGTACATTACCAAGTAGAAACATGTTTCCCCGGGTTTATTTCCCTATTGTAAGAACTTCCCCATCTTCAATACTTTTAACAAGAAAGTTATCTATTATAAAAACAAGTTTGTTTCATTCATCAAAAATCTATGAAACGCTTAACAAGTTGCATTTTATCCCATCAATATATAGGGATCTTTTGGTTTTTATTCTTTTCCAATAAAAAATGATATAATTCCTTTGATTATAGTGGACTCATCATTTAAAAATTTCATTGTCCCTTATTTTTAATCTTTCACATTCTTAAATAAATTAAAATATATAGTCATATGTAAATAACACCTACTATCATGGGGATACTATTCCCTCATTACGGTGCCCTGAACCTGGTGGGTTACAAGTTCTCAAGCACATTTCCCTATATTCTAGAGGATGTGGAATAAAAGTGAGAGCCTAGGTGAGTCAGTGGGGATACTATTCCCTCATTACCAGAGTATCACAGTGAAAGTAAAACATACAATAAATAGAGAAAGTAAAATAAATAGAAGTTAACTGAAACTAAGACAAGATAGGAATAAATATCAATAACCAGAAGTGTCTCATATACAAAATGATGCAGATGTTACAAGTATTTAGAAAGCATTCAGAATAGTACATGGCAATACAATACAGTACAAGTATCCCAAAAAGAACAAAAGACCAAAAAAATATCACAGTATTGCAGGCCTTATCTTGGTCCTATGATCCCCTACTCCAAATCCATAGTCAACAACCTATACTATGGAACTTGCCTCTCTCATCACCAGCAACCATATAATTTGTTTGGGTCCCCTAGGAGACCCAAATAAGGTGTGATATAAACATCCCAGTAGGAAACCACCAAGGTCTATACAGTTCTAAAAGAAATTCAAAAAATGTTCTAGAAAGTGTAAAATATCAGTAAAATTAGTGAATTGCCATGGAATAAGTCTACTGCAATAAGGAATAATGAACAACCACTCAAGAATACCTGTAGAAAAGTCAACTCCAAACAAGGAAACTATAATAATAGTAAACAAGTCACATGGTCATGTTGTACATCCATTCCAATCAAGAAAACCACCGCCATGTAGTATAAAGAAGTAATAAATCCCACATCCATGTCATATAGAGAAAATTATAATCCCATGGCCACATTGTATAGTGAAAAATAGAATCCCATGGCCACACCATATAGTGAAAAATATAATCCCACGACCACACCGTATAGTGAAAAGTATAATCCCAAGGGCCGGATCCATGGTTACAAGTACTCGGGAATCCATGTAATATATCTAGACCATGAAGGGCTGGATCCAAGGAGATTTTCCAAGGAATCACATCGATTCCCATGGGAATCCTAGTGGAAACTTGATTAGGCACTTGTTAGGGTCCTAGGAACATTTTAATAGCAGGTCCTATGTGAGGCCAAGAAAGTTTGATCCATGGGGTAGAAAGGCCCGAGGCATCCCATAGAATCAAGACCCAAGGGGTATAGCTAACCAAAGGTATCCACTACCATGTTCCAGATCCATGGAGATCAATCCATGGCATGTATAAAACCATTCATTCAAAGCAATAAAATTAAACAATTCATTCCATGTGAGTATACCCACTCACATAACCAAGAACAATCCAGGAGTATACCCACTCATACAAATCAATTATCATTTACAAAGTATATGGTCATACCCTCCCATATAAGCCATTTAACAAGTCATTAATCATTTATATAGGTATATCCACCCATGTAATCTATTTCAAATTTTATATAGGTATACCCACCAATATCATCCATTTTATTTAATATAAATTATCAAAATGGGAATAGAATCACAAGATATCAAAATGTAAGGAGGCAGTACATCTCCTAAGCAAGCTATACAGAACCATTAATGCATTTAGGGGATTCCTATAACTAGGAAAGCACAATCATACACCCCTTGGGTGGTTTTAATGGGAATAAACATGTTATTTATTTAAGGCACACCCCATGGGTGACCTTGAATCAATAAATAGGTTCCAACACACCTAAAAAAACCTATGATCATCCTCACTAGGTCCTACTAAGCCTATGACAAGAAACTCGCTCAAAAATGGGGTTGCGCCGGAAAGTTCGACAGACAGCATATCAGCCGAATGCCCAAAAATCACTAGAAAATTAGAAAGAAAGTATATGCCACCTACCTCACCTCAGTAGTAGAAATCTCATCCAGCATTAAGTCCTGATTCATCCTAGTTTGGAAGAAATATAAAAAATAGATGAAGAATGAGAAATTAATTCATATGTTTCTAAATCCAAATAGCATAGTCGTTGTTCCGAAGAATCAATAACTGATAAAAAGGAATAGAGTACTTACCGATATAGTTCCAACAAGAAAAACCATGCTCAAAATAGAGTTCGAACGGATTCTATATCTGAAAAAAAAAACTAGTTTAGGTGGCTTTAGGCTCTCAAAAATGGGAGAAAAGCTTCTATGCGTCAAAATATGAGGCTACTGCCTCTATTTTTTTTTAAAACTCGGTGGTCCAGTATATGAAGTGTATGCCAAGTACATGACATGTACTTCCTTGAGTTTTTTCTAAATTAAAAAGGCTACATGATGTGATGGACCAGTACATGATGTGTAGACCAATTAAATGGTGTGTAGTCCAAGTACACAATGTGTACCTAGCCTACAGCCATCCTTTAGACTTTTTCTCCATTATTTCTAAAAAACAACCCAACTAGCCCATGACTCCGGTTAGGTTCTAATCCAAAAGGTAAATTAAACACATTTAACCTGGAAACAAATATTTGTACCTCAAGAAAAACCTGGGATCTTACAAAGAGGCTGATCACATATTTCATAAATAGTTTCTAGAGGTTGGGATCAATTTTCAATATTCAAAATAAACTTCTCAAGTTGTCTCCTTTGAGTGGTTTTACTCTCCCCTAAAACTATACCTCCAGTTCCTCTTGAATTAATTTTAGAGTTGATGATTAAACTAGCATATATTTTATATATGCACAAACCTTCACAATATAAGGAGTAACCATAGAACACATATTTTCCTCACTATCTTAAATGATGTCTAGAATTTTGAACCATATTTCCATCATTGTTATTACCATCCACCTTGTTATTTTTTGGTGAACCAATGTTTTTGTAGCCAATCAACATATTATTATTCATATTAGTTTTCTTTTCATCTTTAATAAGATCTTCAATATTGGAATATTTTGATTTGGACTTTGAAACCATATAAATTTTAGGATTTTCAAATCTTCTTTTTTTTGGATACATACATGGTCTTCCTAAATTTCCTTTTCTTTTGAGAATCTTATACTTTATTTTTAACATTTTAGGTTTCTTTTTATATATACTTCTGAGGTATACATTTATTAGATAATTAACCAACTTTTTAAACTAAGTTTTTAAATTTTGATATACCTTTCTTATCTTAAACATGTTTTTATTGAACAATATAAAATTATTTATGATTCATATTTATCTTTTCCTCAATATTGATTTTGAGTTTTTTCTCTTCATCATGTAACTTCCTCAGGGTCATCGATATCTTTTAGAAACTTTTATTTTTCTTCAAAAATAGATTCTTATTTAGTTTCTAAAAAATATTATTTCTTTAACTTATTTTTCTCTCTTATAAGTTTAACAATCTTTGAGAGACATTATCTCAACTCTATTTTAAGAATAAATTATATATGAGTCTCCTCTTATTCTTTATTATAGATAATTCTTTCATCATTGGTAAACTTCTCATCATTTCACTACAACAGAAAACGCCTTTACCGGCGGTTTTGTAGCGGCGATTTAAAAAAACACCGCTAAACCTTTCGTTAAAATGATTTCGTGGTGGTTTATTAAGAACCACCGTGAAACCCATTTAGGTTTTTACATAGGAGACACTTCCCCCCCCCACCCAAGCCAACCCCGACCCCGGGAGGCTTCTCACCTCGACGATCGCGAACCCTACCGTCGGTCCCCTCCACTGCCCTCCCATGCCGTCGGTGACCTAGCTACCGGTCTCTACAGACCCCACCTCTCCCCCCGACACCCGCGATGCCAGCTTCTCCCCCGACCCCGTCGAGTTCGTACCCTAGCTATGCTCCCCTCCCCTGCCTTCGGTGGGATCATCCTGTTACAGTGGATTTTTTGTGTGTAATGGTTAGAGGAATCTTGTGGAGTAAAAATGCATAAGGTTTTATGTAGTTTCATTATTGTTGAGTCATTGCCATAATTTATTTTGGTTTATCATCAAATTTGGATAAATTCATTTAATGTATTGACTTCATATATTTGGGTTTTGTTTAGAAATGATCTTAGAGGTGTTCCAAGAGTGATCCATACCCCGTTTCTTGAAGTTACAGTGAGGATACATAATTGATGAGATGTCCCTAAAGTATGACTAATTGGATTAATATGGATTAATTCTCTTAATTAATTATTATTGATTTATAATATATGTTGTAATTTTATGAGTTAGGGGATTGAGATGGTGTTAGTTCCTAGAGATGGCTTTGATGAGGATGGAATGAGATTTCTTAAGGGGATAACTCTTTGGTCAAGGTAGTTTATGACTAATATTACCATAGGATGTGGTTATGCATTTATTGTGTGGATAAAAATTTCATGTAGGTGGGTATGTGACATGAATGGGATCCATGAGTTATTTACTTTATAATACATAAGGATAGAGATTCATGTTGGGTTCATAGAATTCCATTTAGTGTGATGCATTGATTATATAACCATTGATGGCTATGTTATATATGTGAGAGGCTTAACTATAGGGAAATTAAAACCCCAATAGGGTGTC
This sequence comes from Viscum album, assembly GCA_963277665.1. NCBI lineage: Eukaryota > Viridiplantae > Streptophyta > Magnoliopsida > Santalales > Viscaceae > Viscum > Viscum album. The sequence continues at coordinate 1,693,999,274 of OY728160.1, forward strand.
CATCATGTATTTATGGGTCAAGTTATCTATAAAGGTCTTGTTTTAGGTAATTGATTCTCTCCTAAAGAAATGTCTAGGGGCGAGGCTATGGGATGGTGTGTTAATGGTCATCTATGGTATGATAATCATTGAGAACATATGAATGACCCAGTATGGAACCAAGTTAGGTTCCTTTTCTCGATGAGAAATCAATATGGACTATATGGATAATGATAGGTTCTCAAACCTTATGAGTTGGGAATGTGGCCCTTGACAGACATTTATCCCTTAGGTAGGGGTGAGATACCTAGGGAATAGAGCCGTAAGCGGTGTCTTTATTGTAACACCCGAGACTTTTATGAGAAATATTTTGTTTTCATGTTATATAAATCATCAAAGGAATCTTTCACTACACACAACACTAGCTTGGCTTGCTTTACACGCAACTGCGGCCTTCCCCAATAGCTTGCGTCATACGCAATACCGAGTTTCACTAAACAACGACATTCTATTAAAATATTATTAAAACTAGCTGTTATGAATAGTAATAACTGAATTTTGAATTTTATAACATTTTAATTCAACTTATACATTTTCTAGAATGAGGCATAAAAGCAAAATCAGTTTTTTTTTTATAAAAGAAATATTTTTCAAAAAATATAGTTTTGCTGCCTTTTAATGGCACACCCACATTAAATCTGGTTTTTGACATTTTTATAAGTTCAATTTTACAAAATAAAATTCTTCTTTTGAATCAGGGTATAAAAATTTACTTTGGATAAATTTTTGATATTTTTCTGATAACTTTCATATTTTGATGAATAGTAAAAATACGCTAATTTTTAATTAAAAACAACTTTTTTCATTGAGATAATTTATATGGATAAATTATAATATTTAATGGTTTTAAAGTATAAATAGAATATATTTTTACCATTTAATATAATGTATGTCAATAGCATTAATTTTACATTGAATTCATAGGTAAAAACATTTCAATCTTTGGCAATGTTTTAACTTCTAAAACCCGTTTTCTTAACAATGGGATTTATTTTATATTAATTACTGCAACTTATATGTCTTGAATTTTGAAAACTGGATTCCATATTCAGAATAATAGGGTCCAAATTATGTTAATGGACTACTTTTTATTTTTGGGCATTATGAATAGTAACTACGGTAAATTTTATTTACCATAGTTAAAGGTAAATCGGGTAATTAAGGGTAAATTTAAGATTATAAAATTACCCTAACACCTGCCAAAATCCTATTGGATGACTAAAAGTCGACCCATATCACCTAAGGGTCGGATTAGATTCATTTAATGGACTTTTGTCGATGAGAATAATTTAATTATTATTAAAACCAAAGAATGTGACAACATGTCACTTTCCTAAATCTTATAAGTATAATAATTTTAATTTAGTGATAAACTTCATGAAACTTCTAAAATGAATAGTCTCCAGAAATCTAATACAATTATCTACATAATAGGAATTTATTTAGAATTTTTAGGGATTAAATAATTATCATTTATTATGACACAATAGTGATGTTGAAATTATTTTATTAATTAAAAAATCAAATAAATGGTTTTAAAAATAATAAAATAAATATTATATGAACTATTTAATGTGCTCCACTAATTTTCTAGATACATATGACATTTTATGGATCTATTAAAGCTTTTATTTCGAACATATATTCTGTATATATTTTATTTAAATTCAAATAAATGAATAGTGTCAAAATTGACACTATTGTTATTTTATAAAAATAACATATTATAAAATTGTTTAAAAATAACAAAAATATTTAAAATTTATAAATTAAAATTTATATGATCTACAATGTCATAAAGTGTCAAATTATGGAAAATTCACAACACATATGTAATTATTTATAATAATTTAAAATTTAGAATATTATTACCACAAATAAAATTAAATTGATAAATAAGGATAAATCAAGTTGATAATGTTTAAAATAAATTACTAACATGTATAAATTTTATTGGTCGATGAGATTACAACCCTATATCATCTAATATTCGGATATGAGTCATTTTGGAAGTTTTTAAGTGGGGTTGGGATTTAATATAAACTAATATTTCTTATATTTCCAAAGGTGCCTCTCTCCTCCCTTATAAAAGGGAACCTCCTCCCTCTCCTCCTCACACCAATTTGAGCCTTCAAGCTCGGCCAACCCCTGAAAATTTCTCCTCTCCACTTCCCTAGAGACATCCTAGAGGTCCTGGTCTTCTTCAAAGATCAATTTTAGTGCCCTAAAAGGAGGTCTCAAAGAAGCGCCTCAAAGAAGAGGTAATTTCCGTTACCGATTCTTTCATCTTTATTTCTTTTTCCACTTCTTCTTCATTAGTTGTTTCATTATGAGGTAATAACATCAGTATCACTCATATACTGATATGTTATTATAAATATGAAACAAACCTATTTAACCTCTTATCCATCCTACGGAAAACGAAATCACCGTGCATGCGTACGTACGGAATACCGTCTCCACGCCGTGGTGTAATCTATTTTCCACCACCACCTTACTTGGATGGGTATAAGGGTGAAAGTAATGAATATATATGATTATTGTAAAGTTTTATTGATTCTGAAATAGTATACATACACTCCAATACAATTCCACGATCATGGGAACGATATCATCGCTCGTGCGTACGTATGGAATACCGTCTCCACGATGTGATGCGATTCGTTCTACATGATCTTCATTGCATAATGATTATATAAATGAATTGAATGAATGAATATGATATATATTACACTAATACCATTCTGGAAATGAGGTATCTATAACCTAAAGAGAATAATAAGAATTTATTTGACAAACACGCATAAGAACAAAAAGTAATAAACACCCGAATAACAAGTAGTAATGAAATATTACAAATAAGAAGCTAAGAATATAACCATATATGATATCATAAAAATACGTATGATTCTGGAAAAAGTCAATAACATTATTTAAATCATTATACAGGAGGTTCGGACACTTACGAAGCAAATCGGACCTAAGGTAAGGGAAATATCACAATCTCATTTTTATCCGAGATTGTTTATACTTTGGAATTTACTGGGGTGCATTTTATCATCCACATCAATTTTTCCTCAATATGTAATATTTACATCATTCTACAATAGTTTATATCCAATTTTACCCTTCGGTGAGTTTTTAGTAAAAGATATGAAAGGAATATTTTGTCGTTTTTCGTACGAGGTACTTTTTGACTTTTCCGACAAAAGAACGAGAAGAATGTTTTTTTAACTTATACGGAATGAATGGATTTTTAAAACATTATTTCCAAGAAGCTTCCTTTACAATTTTTCAAGTTTATTTTTAATCAACTTCTTTTAGTTTATAATTGCATGACACGTTAAGAAAGGAAAAGTGTTTTTGAAGTAGAAAGGATATTTTCCTCAAGAATGGAGTTCAAGTGTTTTATCAAAATTATTTTCCATCTAAGATAATAATGGGTTCTATTTCTATCCCTATTATTACATTGATTTGATTATGCTATGATGGAATTATTTTTATGAATTCCTTTATCTTATATGAATTGTTTTATGATTTCATGATGTTTAAGAATCCCATTTTTATTACATGGGTTATGCTATGATGTATGGTTTATGATTTTGTGGCACATATAAGAATGGTATCATTATGAGATGGGTGGGACCTATATCTCCCTCCAATGCATTGGGTAAATATTTTATATCTTGTGAGATAGACATGGCTGGAACGGCAGGTTATACCGGTTCAGTGAAACAGGACTGAAACGAGGAGTGAACTCGGTTCAGAAATGGACTTTGTCCACTAAGATAGTCTTGGAAATGAGTCTTGACTAATAAGAAATGATTCTCAATGATTATGTGTGTATGCCACAAAGTTTCATGTTTTAAGTTATGATTATTGAGATTTCATTTCACTACTATGATTTATCCCATGTTATGAAATTATGCTCTCTTTAGCAGGTTAATATTTCCAAAAGTTATGTTCTTATGTATATGATGTGATTAATATTTCTTTTGTTTACCCTTACTGAGCATTTGAGCTCACCCTTTTGTATGTTTTATTTCCCCGGGTCAGAAAGAAGGTTATTAAGTAAGATATGCCAAAAGGGACTATAGATATGATGAAATAAATGGGATACAGTGTATACGCTTTATGAACCAGCTGTTTATGTTTCCCAGTTTCTAAAGACACTATACTTATACGGTCCTTTCATGGTTTTGTTATCTGTTGTAATAAGTACGCTTCAATTTTGAAGTAATAACAATGTATGTAAAGTATGGGTTGTTATAGTTATCATCCACATTAATCAAATTGCACAATATCAATATAACTTCAAAATTAGATTTATCATGTCAATAACAACTTACCAATCACACTGAAACCACACTAATGATAGTAAGGGAATAACTACTTCCTCTAAATTTTTCTTCTTATTAGTGGTCTAATTCTACTAAATTCAGTGCTTGATATCCCTTTTTATAAACCAGATTCAATATGACATCATTGATTATCTTAGTTAAGACTTGGAAACCTCTTTTTATTCTAGAATAATCCCTTTTTTATGTATTTCTAGATTCAACATGTGACTTTACTTCAGCATGAAAATTCTAGATCAAGTTTTGAAGAAAAAAAGTGGTTTCTTAACACCACTTTTTGATTCATGATCATCCATGACACGTTTTGATCATATTTTATATCAAATGAGACTTGAAATAATTATTACATCACTTATTTCATGCATTTTTGGGATTTAATCAGTTCTTCCTTTAGTTGAATAACATGTACTTTATTAGAACATCCACCCCATGGATCATATCTCCCCATAAATATTGGGCCACTTCAAGGAATAACAAAAATTTTCAATACCCGCACTGAAGTCTAAATCTAACTCTTATATCAACTCCATGGTCAGATCCTCGATCGTCCCATTTAACCATAATTCTCCACTCATGAGCACTAACACATATATGATCCAAATCACCCTCAAGTCACACCACCACTCTTTTCTATGTGAATACACCAAAGAGAGTTCTATGAATTCAATTTACACAAGGTTCGTAGAACCTCAAAACCTAATCTCCCAAGTTATTTCATCATGCATTTCCATGAACACCGCCACTTATCATGCCTCAAGACTACCATCCCTCACGTGGTTCTTGTCACTCCAAATTAACAACGTGTTGAGTTTTGTAAGCATCATAAGGTTTTCCCTAAACATTATTTATAATAGATTTATTAGATATTAGAGTTTTATATGAAGACTCTATAGAGAACTTAGGTTGGGGTTATTTCAAATTAACAATGTGCTTTGGTTTTCATGGTAAAATAGCTACCATGTTGTTAGCACACTGTTTCTCTTTACCAAAGAAACTTCCCCTATCCCAAACACTAGAGGGTTCATATCTAACTCAGGGGCTCATATTTATTATATTATGTTTTTGTAATCTTATACTATCATATATATGAATCTCTTCCTCTATTGAGTAGTAACTATGTGTTTTAATTTTTTTTATTATTGTGTAGGCACATTGTGATATACATGGATAAAAGGTGGATCACATTATCGAGGAATACACCTCAGTATGTTAAGGGATTGAATGAGTTTTTAGATTTTTCAATTACTAATCGATCCGTTGAAGGGAGAATAAAATGTTCATGTCCTAAATGTAAATTTAGAACATGGTTGAAGAGAGATGAAGTTTATGAACATTTAATACTGAACCAATTCCCTAGTCAATATTTTTGTTGGATTTTTCATGGAGAATCGAACGTTACAGAGAGATTGAGCACTAATGTTAATCTAGAGAATGAGGTCCCAAGTTCATTGACAATGGAAAATGAAATGCAAAACCTCATAAATGATGCATTCGGCACTGCAAGACAGCACTATCAGCATCAAAACATATCAGAACAACCAGAAGAGGGTGCTACAAATTGCAACGTGACAAGTGATGTTTTTGAGACTGTAACATAAGCAGATCAAGATTGTAACATATCATTGGATCCTTTTCTTGATTCTGTGGAGCCAAATGTAAGATAAAACTTCACTGAGGAAAATGTGTTTCATGATTTAGTTGACGATGGAAATCAAGAGTTGTATAGTGGGTATTTGAAATATTCAAAGCTTTCATTTCTACTGAAGTTGTACCATATCAAATGTCTATGTGGAATTACCAATAAGGCAATGTCAATGATATTGGAATTGATTTGTGATGCATTTCCTGAAGCAAAAATCCCAGAATCTTTTTATTATATGAAAAAAGTTATTAACAAGATTGGTCTGAATTATACAAAAATACATGTGTGTCCTAATGATTGTATGCTTTATTGGGGAGAGGATTCAAGTAGACAGAATTTCAAGAAAAGTTCTTCTTCTAGATGGAAAGCAAAGGGTTATTTTGGGAGTCTGAATGAACATAATTTCATGGAGAAGAAGAAAAGCAACACACCTGCAAAGTTTTTGTGTTACTTTCCTTTGAAGCCTCGATTTCAAAGATTATTCATGTCATCAAAAACCATTTAATACATGAAGTGGAATTCTGTAGATAATAAAAATGATGGGTTAATGATACATCCATGATATTCCCAATCATGGAAGACATTTGATTCATTACATCTATATTTCTCAGCTAATCCTAGGAATTTTTGATTGGGATTGTTTTTTTATCCCATTTGGGACTTTGAATACCAATTATATAATTTGGCCAGTTGTTTTGATCCCTTATAATCTGCCTCCATGGATGTGTATGAAACACACATATTTTATCCTTTCGATGATTATTCCTAGAAAAAAAATGCCTGGAAATGATATTGATGTATACTTGCAGCCTTTGATTGAGGAATTGCAGGAGTTATGGAGCAACGGTGTTAAGACATTTGATGCTTCTTCTAAAACAATGTTCAAAATGCATGCTACTTTAATGTGGACCATTAGTGACTTCCTTGGGCTTGGGAATTTATCTAGTTAGAATAAGTTCCCAGGTTTGGATTGTCCTATTTGTAACTTTGATTTTGAGCCCAAATGGATACCTCACAGTTGAAAATGGTGCTTCTTGTGTCATCGAAGATTTATCGATGCATCTCATAGATTTCGGCTGAATAGATCAAAATTTAATGGTTCCATTGATCATAGACCACCTCTAAAGTTGTTAACTGGTTCTGAAATATTTACATATCTTGAAAATGTTGAAACAGAATTTGGGAAGGTTCATCATTTGAATGATAGCGAAAAATGGGTCTGAAGTGCATCATCAAGCGAAATCAGAATGCAACAATGGAAGAAAAAAAGTATATTCTTCAAACTTCCATATTGGTAAATTAATTTGTTGTGGAATAATTTTGATGTGATGCATATTGAGAAGAATTTCTGTGACAATTTTATTTTCTCATTTCTTAATGAGCATGGAAAGTCAAAGGATCATCTCAATGCTCGTAAATACTTACAAGCAATGAACATAAAACGCGATCTCTGGCCAAATGAGAATGAAAAGTATCCTCCGAAAATTTTTGCAATGAAAAATAGAGATAAAGATACATTCCTTCGAATTTTAAAGAATGTTAAGGTATCTGATGGGTATTCCAGTAACATCTCGAGGTTTGTTTACTTGAAGAATCATAAGTTACATGGATTGAAAAGTCATGATTTACATATTTTGTTACAACAGTTACTACCATTGGCATTGCGTACATTATTACCTGAAAAAAGTAATGCTCTTGTACTCCATTTCTGCACATTTTTCAGACAACTATGTGAGAAATCTCTACATCCATTTCAGCTTGACAACCTCTATGAGAGGTTTTTATTGACCCTTTATGCAATGGAGATGATCTTTCCTCCGTCATTTTTTACTGTAATGATGCATTTAACTATGCATTTGGTTGAGGAAGCTAAATTAGGAGGCCCCGTTCATTATTGATGGACGTATCCAATTGAGAGGTACTTTATTTATATGTTTCTTAGTTAATTAAACAATTTTTGGTACTTAATTAAATGCATAATTATGTTTATTTTATTTCACAGATATCTTCGGCATTTAAAATCATACGTGAGAAATAAAGCTCAACCAGAAGGCTCTATTGCTGAAGGCTATTTGGCTAAGGAGTGTCTTACCTCTTGTTATCGATACTTGGATGATATTGAGACAAGATTTAATCAAGTTGTACGTGTTGATTGCACGTCGACTCAATCTCAAATACATCAGAAATCCAAAATATTTTCTGCTATTGGCCGATCAGTTGGGAGGACCTCAAATATGACACTGGCTGAATTAGAATTATTACAGGCACATAGATATGTGCTGTTGAATAGTGAAATTGTAGATCCATTTATTGAATATTTGAGGATACAAACAAAGAGACGAATGAGAGGCCGAACACGAAATAAGAAATATATAATGAAAGTTGTTAACAAAGATTTTGTAGAGTGGTTTTCACGATGTGTAAGTTCATAAATATTGCAATAAGTATGAATATTAGTTTGACACATACATTTTGTGAATCTAATAAAGTATATTTCTTTTTTCAGATCATGAATAATGATACTCGAGCAGAGGTGTCGGAATATTTGAAGTTTCTTGTTAGAGGTACTCTAAAACAAGTTAGAAAGTTTGAAGATTATAATGTGAATGGCTTTAGATTTTGTACATTTGATCGAGAAGTGGGTTTAAAAACACAGAATTGTGGTATATTTACATTTTTTGAAGTGGAATACTATGAAAAGCTATATGATATTATTGAATTAAACTACCATATACATTTTTTTATTTTTTTTTCAAATGAAAATTGGTCGATATTATCAGAGGTGTTAAAAGAGATTACTTGCAATTTACTTCTGTGAACTTCTCTCACTTGATGGATGTTGGTGATCATGAACTACATGATCCATATATCTTAGAATCGCAAGTAAAAATGGTATATTATGTGAATTATGTTTTTGATGAAGGGTGGAGTGTAGTTGCTCATTTAATACAAATAGATTTGTATGATGTGGGTGATGAAGTGGAAAATTTGACATCTGAAATTGAATTTAATCAACAATAGGAAGCAGAATTATTTATCCATCATGATATTGAAAAATTTAGTCTAGAAAGGATGAATGAAGTGGATGAAGCAATGGAGTAGTAAACTTACATGATTTAAGGGTAAAATGATTGTATGTACAATTATTTATTTATTCAGCAACCACTTGTTTCATTTCTGCAGTCATTCATTATCATTGTTATTTATATTTTGTCTGTTAGTACTGGGCATCTATTATCATTTTTAATTTTTTTTCTGCATACTTTTTTTGAAATATATATTTTGAACTTAATTTTATTTTTTTAAATGATAGGAATGCCAAGGAGGAAGTGGTACACTATTTCATCTAGTTTTGCGACAGATGACGATCCAACTGGCTCCCTCCCTATGTCATCTGAGGCACCAGCTTCTTACACCCCTACACCATCTCCCCCTGCACCATCTCTCACACCATCTTTGGATGTCCCATTAGAGGGTAAGTCGTCGACTCCCCCTTCAGGAGCCTCAGAAGTGGGGTAGCGACACGCCCCTTCCAGTTCATCACGGACATACTAGAGTGTCACTATCATAGGTACAAATTTTAATTAAATAAATTTATTTCATTTTGTTTATACTAATTGTTTTCTCATTGAAGATGACAAAAACGCAACCGTGGAGAAAAAAATAAAAATTGAAGATGTTTGGAATATGACTGGCAAAAATATAGTTGTGCCATTTGATTCTTATGGGGTCCCGGCAGATGACATCGCGGGGTTACTTGGCCAGATTCTAGGTCAGCTAGAAGCGGATCCCATTTCCCTTCCTATTTCATATGATGATTGGAGACATATGCCTCCAAGCTAGAAAAATGAAGTTTTTGATTCTCAAATAAAGGTAAATTTATTACATTATGGTTTAATTGAATGTCATGTTACTAATATGTTCAAAATGAATTTATGTATACAGATGTTCTTCCACTTTACAGTTGTTAATGTGATAGCACGGAAGTGGATGTTGAAAAATATACATAAGAAATGGAGATATTTCAAATGGAGATTGTGGTGTGATGTCAACGATACCTATTTAACTATGCAACAAATGTATGACAAGCTACCCAGTGGGGTACCGAAAGAACAGTGGAAAGTTTTTGTTGACAGACATAGTGATGAGAAGCGGATGGTATTGAAATATATATTATTATATTATCCTCATTTTACATTTATACATGTATATGAAGAGGACATGACATTGAATACATTACTATTAAATTGCATTTTATTTATTTCAGGATCTCTCAAGACGGATTGCATCAAACCGGGATAAGCAAGTCATCCCTCACACTGCGGGCTCAAAAATCTTTTCTGACATTGGTAATATTTTAATTAGTTTAAATATTTATAAGATAGTATTATCTATTTCATATATTGAATTTTTGATTTATCTTTGCTTAATGCAGTCACAGAGTTTAGGGCACGAAGCATCCCGAACTGAACTGTGGTTGGATGTTCACAAGAAATCAGATGGAAGTTTTGTTAATGAGCCTGCTAAAGAAGTTGGGGTATGAAGTCAATTTTTTTTATAATAACTTATTATCAGTCTTTACTGTGTTAATATATATTGATATTTGATTTATAGGTAAAAATTAAAGAACTATGGTATGTCAATCCTGCGTAGTCCTACTCAGTCTCCCAGGATGACCCGGTTGCTAAAGTCCTTGGGAAGGAGCATCTTGGTAGAGTGTGTGGGATGGGTTTGGGACCCGTACCATTTGAGGTTTTTAGCAGGCCACCGGGGATGGCAGCTGCATCTACTCCTGGCTTTTGTCAACCCATACTTGGAGATGCTCAGAAAGAGATTGTTTCTCTATGAAACACAGTTCACCAGTAGGGGGTCAGATATCTACTTTTCAAAAAGAGTTAATTGAAATACGTCAGCATATGAGCATATATGGCCCCGGTGGTAGTGCATCGACTGGTAGTATGCAGGTAAATCACAAAAAATCAAAATCATTTAGTTTTCTAACTTTCATTGGTTTTAAGTTTTAATATAAATATGCAACCGTATTTAATTTTCAATATAATGTTATTACAGGTGACAATAGAAAGTGGTGATGAAGGTGGCGAGGGTGGCGATGCATCATCAGACCGTGAGTAGTTGTATTGTTCATGTTTTGAACAAATATGGGAACAGTTGGTTTGTATATGTAACATTTTTGGCACATAGTTTCCACCAAACATTTTAATGTCCTAAAATTTCCTTCATTCCTCATGTTTCCTTTTATGCATTTTATTTATTTATGATGTTTATTTTTATGTCATGATTTCTTGAGTGTGGTATACATCATTCCATTTAGGCCTGTATTTGAATTGGTAGTCGAGAGTTTGGATGACTAGGAGGTAAACCCATTGTTGATGTGTTGAACAAATTGGGTCATTTCATAGTGATCAAGGGGATAGTGTTGTGGACACTTTGGTGAGGCCCTTGTAATTTGTCTTACTGGGAGGCCCTTGTGAGTGGTAATTGATCGCTGCTAAACGGAGTTTCTATTATAGTGAATCTTGTCTTTGTTCTAGGGAACCAAACATTGCGACACATTGGGATTAAAAACACCTAATATACTTATATTGATCTGCCATTATATCGAATATCAATAAGATGGAGGTTCCAAATATGGGTGGTATAGGATTTGAATCCATACACTCAACATATGAATTCTAATAAGTTTGTACTCATTCACATCAAAACTCAATGGAATCCATATGATAAGTGAAGGAATACACCGACTCCTAAGATACTACATCCTAAAATACCATTGGGATAATTTCCTTATATTGATTGAGATATATACCCCATGAAGGTAACTATAGATAAAACATTAATGTTGTGGTAATTTGCATCAATTTATTTGATCTTAATCAAGTTGGACATATCAGATCGACCTTTATTGATTGATTAATCATCTATTATTATATTATATTAGATAAATGAGGTATGATAACATCAACAAAATCACCATACATAATGGGTTTTTTCCCTATGGAAATTTAATATTGATTTTCACATGTTATACTATTTTGAATTTGAACTAAGTAATATTCTCTTATGTTGAGATGGTTTTAATATTTTGTAGTGGTGAGGGGGTAGTGGATTCATCCACACCTATTTCATACTCTATAGAATCATGTTTCCCAACATAAATTGGGTTAACATTGAAGAAATATACTAATGTGTGACCACCAATAGGAAACACATATTTACATTGTAAGAGGGATATCATTAATTTGGGTGTGATCCCATGGGATGAATGATACTGGAGATGACCATGAAGAAAAAATGATAAAAAATTCCCCCACCCATGTGGGTTATGTTTTCCATTGTAATTTTATAGTCACAAAGGACACTTAGGATAGATTCTGATGCTTTTAGATATTAGAGCATTGTCACCATCCCTAGTTTATTATCTAGATATTCTAATGGGCCTCAAGGGTGTTTAAACTAGTAGGGGTATAAATATACTCTTGAGTGTCAGTGGTTGGATATCCCCAGTGGGATCAACTTTTAGATGCTTGAGTATAGACAATAGGGAAAAACACCCTATATATCTTCTTGAGTACTCAAGGTCACATGTTAATAAAAATGAATATAGTGAAGACGATACTCATAATGAAGTTCTAAGGTGATTTCTACTTTATGGTGGACATATTTATCCAAATCAATATGATAAGAGAAGAACGTGTTCTCATGATCTATTGAAAGGATACCAAAAGGTTGGATGTGAAATTATGGACCAATGGTTATGCCATGGAATATTTTTAGTTCGACAACCTGTGGGGCATTATTCCCTATAGATTACCATGAGTGTAATATAATGTTAGGATAGATCAATTTAGATGGTATTCCTAAAATAAAGTGTGAACCATCATGAACATATTTTACAAGGGTAGGAGACAATGTACGTCAGGGTATGGGGAATATATATTCATAGAAATTGATTCCTATGTATGACATAACAATTGTTTTCATGCCTCACCGTTGTGTTCCTTATGGGTACTATCAGTTTGTTTTTGGTCTTGAACCTAATTGGTGCATTTGGTGATTCAATTTTAATTGAAGGATGTGATGAAGGTATTAAAAAGGAAACACAATGAAGAAACCCATCAATACGTCATTAAATATAAGATTTCGTAGTTTATCAATCCAATTCCATGTTAATGGATTTACATTAGGTTATATATTTTTTGATGAGAACCTCTAATGGGCTTCCATGTATATGAATATTTGGTATGGATGTCTTTTTAGAACTAAATTACAATGAAAGGTGTTCACTAGTGATTCATACTTTAGATTCTTCAAAATAGGTATTGGTAAAAGGTGTGAGATTTTGGGATCATCAAATATTCTTTGGGTGGAATCATTTGAATTATTGTATTCCCTTATAGATTTATGATTTTTTAATGAATAATATCAAAATACTAGTGTTTAACGACTTACCCCTATTCCTATGATCCCTCTCAATCTGTGTAGATATGAAAATATATGATTTTTAGGTTAATCATACATATAATACATGTTTATGATTCATTTGTTTAAGGCCACATAGTTAGGAAATTATTCATTTTTCTCCATACAAAGAGGTCGTAGGGGTTTATATTGTTGGGATCAGGCCCATGCGATGAGCATCATATAAATCTCTATAAATAGAATCATAACACACATAGTTTATTAATGATTAGTGGGATACATCATACCATTTATGTTCAATTTAAATAGAAATATTTCAAGAATCTTAACTTTTTGTGAAGGGGAACACTTTGTGAAAGGTACCTAAAAATAGATACTGTTTGAATTTATCATGAGTTTCCAATTCAGTTTCATCTTGGTCTTCAATTACTAATTTGGAGAAGGTATGGTTGTAGATTACACCTATTAGAGGGCCCATATATTGTTTTCAATATCATATATGTTGGTATGATGATAATGGATGAATGCTTAAGAGGCTGGGGCATACAACTTGAAGGTGGATATGATATTGTGATACTACGAGGGGTATCTAAAATTAAGGACTATATAAAGAATGTAATACTAGAGTATTTAACTATGGTATTTTGTAAAAGTGATTCATATTATTCTTATCGCATAAGAATAATAGTATGTTTCTTGATGTTGGGATTGAACCTAAGAGGGGAATATATTGTATCCTAGTTAAGAGGAATAAAATAAAATATAATTAAAGGCATGCATTTTAAGGTAATGTGACATGATTCATCATAGATTAAAATTGTGTTTAAATGATATGTGTAATGAATTTTAGAGTCGTCCTACTAGGTTTAGAAGGTGATTACTATAATGTGTCTCAATAATTATTTTAAATTATGATCAAATAGAACATAATGTTTTTGTGTATCAAGATTTTTTTAAGAAATAAGTTAATATAAGATTAGTTGCGTTACATAAAAGTGCATAATAAGGTATTGAGTGAGGCTAACACACAAGCTTCTCTAAGACACCTGGTATAGTAGATGTGTGTGGTGATGGTATATTTGGGGTATTAAACCAAGTAGGAGTCCCACACATGGTAAATATAACTGTTTTTTATGCTCACTCCCTATATGGGAACACCAACACACATGTAGATCTAATGTTTCATTTTCAAGTGATATATATTATGGGGGATGAAGAAGGATCAGCTAGATGTATGTTTGGAGAATAGTCAAATAATGGACCTATGTTTTATAGTTGATTCTATCATATATTTTTTTCTATTTATTCTATAATGATTTCCTAGGTTGATGTTTCTTGTTGTATGTTGGTATGTACAATATGGTTCATTCTTATATATCATGTTAATGTTTACTTATTTTTTTCAATTTATTCTATACCGATTTCCTAGGTTGATGTTTCTTGTTTTCTGTTGGTATATACAATATGGTATTTCTAGTTTGATTTGTCTTTCAGGGCAGTGGTGCAGCGGAAGAAAAAAAAATTATTTTTTTTTTCTGGTCATCTTTTAGCGGCGGTTTAAACCGCTATGAAATGTACATTGGCAGTGGTTTAAACCACCGCTAAACCATGAAAACCACCGAGAAATGTAAAAAAAATTACATTTCGCGGCAATTTTAACCGCTGCTACATAGTCGCATCATAGATTCTCATTATACGGTGGTTCTTGTGACTTCAGCAATGGTTTTACGGCCACTGGATTTGAGTTTATTCGCGGAGGATATAACCACCATGAATAAACTGATGTCAAGGGCTCATAAAAACCACCGCTAAACTCAGTAAAATCACCGCGAAACGAGACAGCTACGACGCTTTCCTTAAACTGCCGTGAAACGGAAATAACCGCCACTAATAGATTGACGACATCGTATTACGCGGAGGTTTATAGAAACCGCTGCCAAACCATGTATCGGCAGTTTAAACCACCGCTAAATGGAATTTCTGTTGTAGTGTTTACTTTTGTAAAAAGTAATTTTACAGTAGCATCATTACTAGAATTTATAGCTTCCTATTCACTTTCATCATCTTCCCCACACTTAGATTAAAAAATTCTCTTTTGTATTTAAATGACTTCTTATTCTTTAATTTTATATAGGAATTTTATTTTTTTTCCTTATTTTTAAAAAATATTTTTGACTTTATATCTTCTTCCTCACTATCTTCATATTATTTTGATCTTAAATAATTTATAAAAAAGTGTCTAATGAATCTGCTGCCAAATAACTTCAATGGTAATTTTACTTTATACTTCCTTGTTCTTCTTTTTCCTTTCTATAAAAAAATCCATTAATTCATCAAAAAAATTATTAACCTCATTTTTAGTTTCAGATTCACTAACTTCTTCTTTGGGAACTTTCTTAGACATTCTTATCTTAGAAAATTTGAAAAAAAAAATCCTAATCATCTTTTTCTTTGTGTTTGAAATAATTTTCAATCCTCATTTCATATGTGATGATAATGTTATTTATTTCATCCAAAGATAGTATTTAGGGTCTCTATCTTCTAAATATGATACCTTTACATCTAATTCATTAAAAATAATTCTTGTAAAATTTTCAACAATGGTTGAATCTTCTAACTTCTCACTAAAACATCTTATGGTGATTAAAATGCCATTAACTCTTATAAAGAATCCACCAATAGAATCATCATCATCCATATTAATATCTTCATTCTTCAAGATCCATATCTATCACTTAAATTTCTTAAATTTTTTATTTCCTTCATAAATCTTCTTCAACTTTTCCCAGATTCCTTTAGCTATTCCAAAACCTTTAACTCTTAGAAATTCACATTTGTAGAGAGAGGGGAAAATATAGAATTTCTGGATCACCCATCATTCTAAAAATTATTATTATTATTAGATATTAAGGTAGAACCCTCAAAATTATGAGTGAAACCATATATAGTAGCTTCAATAACTTCATATAAAATGGATATTAGGTAAGGAAACATTTTATCCTTCCAGATATTAGAGTTTTTCCCATCAAATACAGAAATCCCCTTACTATTGACAAAGATATGAACATCCATGGTGGATATAATTTTATTCAATATTTAGTAAAGATTCAATGAATAAATCCTTCCTTTTGATACTAATTTAGAGGTTTAATTTGGATCAATTTGATCACTTAGAGGGAGAGGGGCAAATTAGTGATCTTCTCTTTTTATATTTTCTTATATAATATGCAACCTTCACCTCATGCCAGCGAAAAATGACTCTAATAGAAAACAAAAATCCAAGAAAAACCATAGTAACATGGTTATTTACATGGTTTTATAATCAATAATAGTATATAGTCCTTTTCATGGTTTGAAAGTACTACAAGACCACACAAACCACTTAAAAATAATCCTTTTGTGGATATAGCAAGCATGGAATATTCATCACTTATGTAGCACTATAGTCCTTAGATATTTCATGTTTCCCACACAGAGATAATATGATATAAAAATGTTCTATAATAATATTAAGAACCTTTAAAAATAGGTTTTAATTTTGTTGTTGTGTTGCTTTAACTTTCATCACACTTTCATTAATACAAGTTCTTCTTCCTCCACTTCACTCTCTTTCACAAATACAAGCAAGATATTATTTAAAAACTTATCTATCCAAACTTATTAATCCAATTTATCATTATAATACACTCTGTATAATTCATCGGTATTATTTCCTATACATAATACCTCACCTGACTGATAAAAACTCATAGAAAACTCTGTTTGGTACCACTTGAACTAATTTCAACTGAATACATGTTCATCTAATCACCTCTTCACTCTTTTCATCAAATATAAAATGAAAAAAAATAATCTATATCAAATCACTTTATCTATTGATATTGTAACACCAAAATATTTTTCAGCATATTTCTATTTAAATTTAATCTCTTCGACATCTTATGATCCACACAGCCCCGAGTCTAAAAGAACTGTGAAATAGTATACCATAATAACCTAGCCATTAATTTAGAGGGTATGAAAAGGAATAACTAAATTATAAAAATTATATGTTTTACACATATATAAATAAATTTATTGGTTATAATTTTTTAAAAAATTAAAATTAAAATCATTTAAAAGATAATGAAATGTTTTTCAAAAAAACGGTATGTTATCTAAAAAGTGGTTTTATCGTGTTTTGAATACTTATGTTAAAAATTAATTTTTACCATTTTATAAAATGAATTTTAAAAAATAAATAATTTTTTAAATCATCATGTTAAAATTATATTAGGGTGAATTTTTGATAATTTTAGGAAAAAGATTAATTTTTCAATGAATAATGAAAAATACTAATTTTTATTAAAAGTTGGACTTTCATTTAAATAATTTAAAAAGATATATTTTGTTTTAAAAAAATTAAATTAGATAAATTATATCATACTTAAATAAATTTATGTCATTATAATTAATTATATTTTCAATTTCATATATAAACTTTTTATACTTAAGGAAATTTTTCTTTAGAAAACTGTTTTTTCGTCAATTCTCTGGGATTGATTTTAAATTACATTCTACCACTTATTTGAATTGAGTTTGATAAAATGGATTAAAATTTTTTAATCCTGATAATTTATATTATATAAAAATTTCTACTTAATTTTTTCATAATTAATATTAAAAACGATAAAAATTTGTAACAGTGGTTATAGTTAAAATAGATTTATCGGGGAATTAAACTAAAAAGAAAAGGTTTAAAAAGACCTAAATATTTTAAAATTATTATTTTATAGACATATTTAGACCTTATATCATCTAAGGTTCCGTAATGATCCATTTTTTATCCTTTTTAGGTGTGTAAAACATTGGTATATCTTTTTCTTTTCAAAAATTATAAGTGTGTCCTCTCCCCAACTTATAAAAGGGCACCCCCTATCCTCTCCAATTCACACTTCCAAAGAATTTTTTTTAGGTAAATACCTACCCAAATTATTTAATTAAATCCATTATAATAAACTATAGTCCCTATTTTGATCCAAAAAAACCCTTCTAGAAATGCTTCTGGTGCCAAACTAAAGAGGTTGTCTGAAAAAGATGTATTGTTTTAACTGAGAATTTATGTTTTACAAGGTTATTTTTATGTAAAAAAATTTCCAAAATATTTGGTAAATATTTTAAACATTAAATAAGTGATTTCAAAGTGAAAAGGGTATTTTCCTCTATAAATTTTCTAGTAATATTCTTAAAGTATATTCATCTATGTAAACATACTTTATTGAATCTTATTCTAAGGATGTACTTTAATGATACTATCATTATTATTTATATGAATAGTGTATGATTAGTTTGACTATGGATATACTATTTTGATATCATTCACCATATTACTCTGTATGGTTTATGATTATGTTTATTGATTAGGGTAATTATTAACATTATATATCCTAGTTTTTCAATATGAATGTTTATATTGATTATGTTTCACACCTTTCATATGATTAATTCATTGGACTAAGTAAGTGATAAGTGGGGCCCACTATAGCCCTTCGATGCATTGGTAGGTCTCATGAGGAAAACTGGATTGGGTATTTGTCCAAGTACTTGTCTATTTATATAATATGTCCTGGAATAAGGACTTGACAGTATGTTTATGGTTTCTGTAATTATACACTCCCTCATTATGAGATTAGTTATTTATGTCCATGTGATTATTATACTAGTTATGATATCCATGTATTATTTCAAGCTCATGCTATTATTTATATATAATTATTTCATCATCATTTATTCCTACCATATTATTCTTTATGTTCAAGATATTGATTAAATTGCATGTTTTTTTAGTTATTTTCCTTTCTATATTGATTTTTCCTCATTTATTCATGATAGATTATGTTGTATGCATAACCTTACTAAGCATATGAGGTCACCAATTTCTTATTTTTCCTTTATGCATGATGACATTAAGTATATTGTAATTGATATGCAGGGATATGAAAAAAGGAATAATTTTGTTATCAAAAAAATGATATGTTTTAATTTAATTTTTCAATTATTATATGATATTAAAGTTTGTCTCTAGTTTTCAAAAACTATTAAAATATTTGGTCTTTTGGGATGTGATTTCTCGCATTTAGTTCTAATGTAATAAAGTAACTATTGACTCTATGATACTAGGGTCGGGGTCTTTATAGATACTGCATATGATGCTTCGACACAAGATATCTTCCATTGGAACCTCAAATATTTAGCACTCTACCTAGTGGTAACAACACACATGTAACTTCATGAAAATAAAATAAACCCCTTTATATAGGCAGATCTCCTCTGACAAGTATGTATCAAATTCAAACTTCCCGCTACAATTTTGATCATCCAACTCAAAACTTCCTTCAGTTGACCGCATTCAAACATCCTAAAAATAGGAGATAATAATATTCATAGGAAAATATCCTTAAATCACAGCATCAATTTTATTCTTAAAACCTCCTGAAATCTCATTTTGAACCATGGTCTTTGATTCATGAATAATGAAACATTCAATGGATATCTTAGAATCTTCACGTTTTATATATTCACAAAATACTTTACAAAGATTTTGAAAATCATTTAGTTCAACTTCATAGAAACTTATCTATCTAGTCGTACTTATTATAGTGTTCCTTTGTAATGATCTTATTTTTTTCCCTTGTAAATATTTGATAATATTCTTCCTTCCTCTGATAGGTTACTAAATTTTTGTACATTTTTCTCTATCCAAAGAACCCTCATAGTCCATCTCTACTTCTTCTATTCGATAACTTTTCATAACTCCATCAAACTCCATTTCATCCTAAGCATCCGTAACAATTTATCTATCTAATGACATACTATGAAGACTTTTTTAATGAATTCATGTGTTTCTTATGACTGATTAATTTTTTAGGAGACATTAATTCTATCATTCAGAAACCTTTGTCTATTTTAATTTCTTGGAAACTTCTATCCAATGAATTTTATTCAAAAGAATCTTTCTAATATTATTATATATAAACCGATTTTTGATACTTCTTGAAACTTAATATGGTTGGTATACTTCATAAATTTATTTTTTATATCACTTCATACCACCATAACTCTATATCTTCATAAAATTTGATATTTGAATAATGCAACTTTATTACATCTTGTCTTGAACTTTTCATAGCTACACCTTTTTTTGATAACATCAGTTTGGTAAACCCTTGTTTGTATAATTTTAACCTTTTACACAAACTCATATTGAATCATGAAATTTTTTATGATGTTTTATACATTAAGTAATAGAAAATAATCACCTAATTTACTTTACCAAACATATCTTTCTTATAGAACTTGTCAACATATTCAGATAAAAATTTAGTGCCATGCACTATTTAGTGACTTTAGATTGATGGTATTTGTCCACTAAACTTGGTCTGTTTGCCTCGATCCATTAGACTCAGCCCATTAAACTTAGTTCATTCAACTCATACTTCTCTATTTGTTTATGCTTTTTTGGAAATCTCAACAATGTTAAGTGATTTATGTTATGAAAAAATATATAATACTTATAAAATCCTTCATTATTTAAAAACAAACTTCTTATTGATAAAAAACACCTTAAAACCTCTTAGACTCAACATAAATGAGGATTAATCCTACTTTGATAGTTATCTCCTCCTTTTTATTAAGTTTAAGATTTAACCTGTCTTATTATGTGATTACCACATGCCTTGTATTTTTATTATCATTTATTTATCCAAGTATTTATTTTTTTTATTGTGGTATGATAAGTATATTTCATGCATATATTTTAAGAGTGTTTTATGAATGAATTCTTTTATTTAATTATTTAATCTTTTTAATTTTTTATAAAATTGATTTTTTTTTATTCTATATGGTAGGAAATGATGAATATTTGGAAAAGGAACAAAAAGAAGAGAAAATATGAGCAAAACGATCCTTATCACCACGAGCAAAGCTCGCAGTGTGAAACCTAATTTTTGAGAGAGGAAGTGAAGCTGGAAATTTGGAAAACACTTATTATATATTGTGTAATGATATTACACATTGTGATATTTTCAAATGGAAATTGTTGTACTGGACAAGTCGTGAAGGCAGTACACGTTGTGATATGATGTTACACGTCATGCATCACTGTTTCACATTGTGACTGAAGTCAAAGTTCCAAACAAGAATTGTGTGATATTCATGCATGCAAAGGAAAACTCAATGGTATTACACAATGTGAAACTTCATTTCAGGTCGTGATGAAAATGATGTGTGAAAAATAAAAACAATGTTGCAGGCAACATTGATGGATTTTCCTATAAAAGGAGACCTCTGATCACCCTTACAATGTACACTAGGACCATTAGGAGTAAGTGAGACACCAAGGGATAATGGAGTAATGATCTGAAGCCCCTCTTCACCACCATTCTTCCTAAGTTACCCACTTCAATCACTCTCATCATGATAGATTAGTCTTCTTAGTGTATAGTGATGTGATTATAGGGGGATGTGATGTTAGGGATTAATTCTATTTTATTATTCATGTTTTGGATTACTACAACTCATTATATCAATTATAACTCGTCTTATTTTCATATTCTACAACCATTTTGTGTGATTTGAGGTGTTTCATTTTATTGCATTAATTAATTAGCTTATTTTATGCATGACCATAATGAAAATTATGTCGATTATGTTTAAACAAGGTTTTGGGTCAACAAGTTCTGATATTTCACTAAGTAGATGACCATTGCAAAGATAAAATCATAGGATTAGGGCAAGATACCTAGACCAAGGATCCCTATTGACCTGATTCTGATACCAAAATTGAATAAACACACTTTCAATTGAATCTCTAGCACACGAACCCTAAATCACTGAACCTGACATGTCTCCCATATTGAATTTCAACCTAACAAGTCTTATTGTTTCTTTATATTTCTAAAAAAATTAAAAAAATATATTTCTATTTCCTTAATTAATTTAAAACATACAAACTATTTCTATGGGTTCAATCCCAGACTTTCCTTATACTACATTTTAATTAATCGGGTATCATAGTTTGGGTTTTATAAAAAAAATTCATAGTACCGTAGGGAATTAACAATGCCCTATGGGGTTGTCATGGTACGAAAAATGCATATGATATTTCTTCCTTGCTATTATTTAGTTTAGGAATGACTCTTTTTTCATAGGAATATGATTAGTATGGATCTTAATCTCTATATTCCTAGGGTCTCAGGATTGAGATTGAAAATTTTTAGAGTACCACTGACTGAATGGTGATTCTTGAGGTGATAATTATGATCTTGAATTAGGATGGGATGTGAATATTCAATATATATTTTATTTTTTGAGTCATAATCAAATGTTTTTATTCTTTACATAACCAACACCTGATGCTTGAGGTCGGGTTCAATCCAAAATTAAGGTAATGATATAGTTACTAGATAATTATTTGAGTAATCATATACTCCCCTCCCTATGATTAATTATATATTTTATGGGTATAAGGTTAGACCGTGGGACTTTGAGCCATTGGTCAGTGAGATTTGGTTTGAATGGGCCTTTTTATTATTGTGTATTTTTAGTAATGAGTTTTATATTATATATTTATCCTTTTATTTTGAAAATATTACTTGTGGTAAATGGGTATCATGAGGTGATGTGGACCTTACACTTAGTGAGAGTTGAAATGGTTGATTTGGATGTTTTTACCCCACTGTAACACCCCAACCCCAGTTACCCAGAGTCAGTGAATTATTACATAATATTTTCATGATCATAATAGATCAAGTCCCGAAATACTGATCAGTTTAGTAGCCTTGAAAGTACTAGATACATACCTAAGTTTTACATTACATCATGAAATAAGAAAACAACATTGTGTCCCATTTGAACATACTCAAATCCTTTATCCTATCCCTACATGTTAATCATAATATAATTATTCACATCCTGGGAAAAATAAAACATAGAAAGGGATGAGCTCAGATTCTCAGTAAGGATAACAATATAGTAGAAACTTTTATAAATAAGAATAACAATTTAAGGCAATGAATAATACTAAAACACAAGCCTTTTTAACTTAAACTTCAGCATAATATGGAAAATATAAATCAAACAATTCCATTTACTTATTAACATAGATATTCTACTAGTAGAATAATCACATGTAATGTCAATATTTAATTTTATACTGATGGAATTCATAATGTTGGACATCATAACCACATAGTCAAGGCCTCGTGCCAAAACTACAAATAAGATTTTGTCAAGGCCTTGTGCCAAGACACTAGTTTGTCTCATGAGACCTATCGATGCATCGAGGAGCTATAGTAGGCTCTACCTGTCACTTATTAAGTCCAATGCATTCCTCATATGAAAAGGTTGAAACATAATATAAACATTCATATTAAAACTGGCATACAAAATTTCAATACTTTAACCATAAACCATGAATGGAATAAAAAATATCACATCCATAGTCAAACATATCACAAAACCTTCAATACAATATGGAATATTGTATCATAATAAATCAAATTTAAACAAATGTAAAATCCAATAAAGGATGTTGACATAAATGAAATCAATACAAAAACTATTTGAGTGAAATATTTATTTCTACATTGAAATCATTAAAAAGTAAAGAAAACTTTAATTTTGAAAATATTATTATAATATTTTAAGGGAATCTTAAAAGGTTTTATAATGGCGTAAGATAGTCGCACCCATCGTATAATTTAAAAAACATTCTTTCCTTAATTTGTTGAAAAGGTCATAAAGTACTTTTTTTGGAAAAATGAAGGAAATATTCCTTTAAAAACATTTTATAAAGAGTCAAAAAAAGGTATAAATTACTTTAAACCATAGTCTAGTAAATATTAAAAATTCTTTCAAATACATTTTTAAGAAACACAGATGTGGATGATAAAGAGGTCCCAATAGATATTCACGTATAAACAACCTCGGATAATAAAGACATTGTAAAATTAACCCTTACCTTGTATTCATTATTAGTTTAGGGTATTTTAACCTCTTGTATAATGGTTAAATAATAGTTATTTAATTATACAAGAATACACATACATAAATATGATATCATATAAGATCATATAATATTGATTTGTTAATAATATTTCAGTAGTATCATTGTTTCAGGTGTTAACTGATTCATTTTCATTTATATGTTTTGTTATGTAAGTTAGGTTTGTTATAGATATGATGTATTTTATTCATATCCCTAATGATATTAAGTTCTTAAACATTATTTTTAACCATAAAATGAAAATTATTCTTGAATTATTACGATGGGGAACAAAATCTCATCGCGTCATGGAGACGGTAGTTGGATGTTATAATATATATAAAAAATATTTAACATGTTATATTTATTATTTAAATAAATTATACTCATTATTATACCCATCCAAATAATGAAGTGTTGAATAACAAACTAAGCCATGACGTGGAGACGGTAAGCCGTACGTATGCACGTATGGTGACTTTTTCCTTCATAGGATGGATAGAATAATGAATATGGTCATACATATTTATAATAACATCACATTATGTAGAAGTTACTAGAGTTATTATTTTTTTATGGAAACAAAGAAATAGGAAGTGGAATAAGAAAATAACTTTGAAAGAGGTGATGAAATAATTACCTCTTCTTCAGGTGCTTCCTTTTTATTTGATCAAAAGGGCTCCCTAGGTTGGATTTATGATCAAAGTCCTATAGGTTGAATTGAGGTTAGTTTAGGGGATATTTGAGCATGTTTTGGGCGAGAAAAATGGCTTTGGATGTGTGAAATTAAGAGGGGAAAGTAACATTTTATAAGAGAGGTGTGGGTCACTTTAGGAAAAGCTTGAAATATTATTTTATTATAAAACCATTTTCGGTTTATAATGGCTCCAAAAGTATTTATTTTGAGGATAAGGTAGATATAGGTCTAAATATTCTCAACCAATAGGTTTAAGACAAGTTTAGCTCACCATATTAACCTTATCTTTTAGATTTAACTCTCAGTTAAATAGTTTAACATTTATCATGTCTTCTTGTATTATTATAAGAAATGGTTAATAAACTTACTATAAAAATCCAATAGATTCAAAAGTGGTTCATTATTGACATATATAACCTTATCTAAGTCCTTTGGCCCAACCTTAAATTTTTAGAAATATTATATCATTTAATAATATAGTATTTTTCTTAAACTCATTTATGTCAATTTTGACACTATTTAGTATTTGGTTTTTGTGAAAGTCACAAAAACTTTATCACTTCGAAAAAAATTATTTAATCAACCCTAAAATGTCATATTAACCTATAAAATTCTTTTAATGTATCAAAAGTCTCAATTTACATTTATTTTGATATCTATAATATCAATTATTTTAAACTTTTATTAATAAGGTAATTGCTGAATCATCATTGTGTCATAAATAAATATAATTATTTAATGTATAAAAATTATAAATAAAATACCATGATGTAGGAAATATTTTTCTATTTATAATTTATATTTATAGTCCAAATTATCTTATGTATAACCCTATATTAAAAATTTTTTAGTTATCAAAATTTGAATTTAACACTTTTAACTCTTCATTAAATAAAATAATAATAAATGTCCTAATATAATACAAGTGGATCAAAAAGGATCATATTTTATTCCAAAGGTTGATTTTGGTTGAAATAAACTTATCCAATAGAATTAGGATATGTGTTAGGGTAATTATAATATCATTTTTACCTTTAATTACCCTATTTACTTTTAACCGTGGTAATGAAAATTCAAAAGTAATTATTCACCAAATTATTTTCATCTTATGGAACCACATTTTACTTATTAATGTCAACCGTGTCTCTTGGATTTTTTAAATTCAATTCACAAAAGAATTAAAATTATGTTTTATGCAAATTTTCAAATGTGCCTAGAAGGTGGGTAAAAGGCGTTAAATAGTTCAATAAAATTTTATATATCTAATCTTATTATAAAATTACCCCAAATAATTATATTGAAATAATATATGTGTTATTTATCTATTTTTACTTTAAAATAAATTTAATAAAAATAATTATTATTTAAATAAAAGTCAGTTTTAAAAAATAATGCAGTATTTTTCACTATTCATCAAAAATTGAAAGTTTTCAAAAAAAATACCAATAATTCACCCTAAGATAATTTTGACATTACGAATCCAAAAATGAAGTCCACTTTGAAAAATAAAATTTATAAATTTTCAAAAAGTGTGTATTACTATTCATACCTGTTTTTTTAAACGGCTAATTTGATTGGTTGTGGTGTGCTAGAACTTGAAGTTGTGTACAACGCAAGCTACCATATTATTCATAGAAAAATATAACATAGAAGATTCAAGTGATACATTCTCCCCTCCTTCAAATAATTTCATCCTCAAAATTTCTAGATTACTACTAAATAAAAAGATTTGGATGGTTCTTCATCATAAGTTCCTCAGGTTTCCACGGTGCCTCTTCTATTTTATAGTTTCTCTAAAGAACTTTTACCAGACGAGTCGTCTAGTTTCTCAAAACTTGTTCTCTGGTATCAAGAGTTCTGATAGGCTCTTCGCAATATGATAGATCAGGTTCCAGTTTTATTTCATCATAGGTGAGTACATGCATTGGGTCAGGCATGTATTTTCTCAACAGTGATACGTGGAAACCATCATGAACTTTGTAGAGACTTGGTGGCATTTCCAAATGATAATCTACAACACCAATTCATTCTAGAATTTAAAAAGGTGTGATGTACCTAGTACTCAATTTACCCTTCTTACCAAATCATATAACACTCTTCCATGGAGATACCTTCAAGAAAATAGGATCTACTACTTGAAATTCACAATCCTTCGTTCGGTTATTGGCATAGCTCTTTTTCCTACTTTGAGATACTTTGATGTGGTTTTGGATGATCTTCACCTTTTCCATTGTTTCCTCAACACGTTATGGGCCTGCTAGTTTTCTTTCACCAATATCATCCTAACAGTTTGGTGTGTGACATCTCTTTCCATATAACGCTTCATATGGTGTCATCTGAATACTTGAATGGAAGCTATTGTATAGAAAAATTATACCATAGGTAAATACTGATCCCACGTACCTTGAAAGTCAAGTGATCAAGATCTCAACATGTCTTCTAAGGTTTGAATATTCCATTCTGACAGTCCATCGGTTTGAGGGTGGTAGGCAGTGCTCAAATGAAGTTTAGTATCAAGGGAATTCTAAAGACTTTTCTAGAATCTTGATGTAAAATGAGGATCACGATCAGAAACAATCTATAGGGGTATACCATGAAGTCTTAAAACTTCATTAATATATAGTCTTTCTAAACGTTCTAGTGGTAAATCTTCTATTATAGCAAGAAAATGTGCTGACTTTATAAGATGATCAAAAATGACCCATATTGCATCATTCCTTCTGGGAGTCTTTGGTATCCCCATGAAAAAGTCCATCATAATATCATATCATTTCTACTCAGGTATGGGAAGAGGTTGCAGGACTCCTCCAAGATGCTACCTTCCAACCTTAACCTATTGACAAACCATACATATTGACACATAATCAGCAATCTCTATCTCCATGTTGTCCCACCAAAAATTTTCCTTCAAATATCTATACATCTTAGTGATACCAGGGTGAATAGAGAATTTTGAGATATGATCATCATCAAACGATTCCCTTTTTAGATCTGGTATATCGGGAACAAAAAGCCTTTTCCCAAATTTCAAAATTCATTCTTCGTATACGAAGTTGATCAATCTCCCATCATTCACAGCTTTAATTTTCTTTTGAAACTCCTCATCATAAGTCTAAGAACTTTTTATCCTTTCTAGTAAATATGGCTTGGAAACCATTTGAAAAAGTATTGATGTTTCACCTTCCATGATTATTCTTATATCTATCTTTTCTAGATCCATGAACATAGGATCCCTTTCAACTCTCATCTTGTTCAGAAATCCATGATCCTTTCTACTCAAAGCATCTTCCACTTTATTTTCCTTCCCCGGGTGGTAGTTTATAGTGAAATCATAATCTTTGAGTAGTTCAAGCCATCACCTTTGCCTCGTGTTGAGTTATTTCTGTGTGAAAATAAACTTCAAATTCTTGTGATCAGTATATATCTCACATTTTTTACCATAAAGATAGTGTCTCTATATCTTCAGAGAAAATATTACAGATGCTAATTCAAGATCATGAGTGGGATAGTATTGTTCATAAATTTTTAGCTGTCGTGATTCATAGGCAATAACTCTATCATTCTGCATAAGGATTCAACCAAGTCCTTTCTTTGATGCATCACTATAAATAACAAACCAATCATTCCCCGAAGGTAGAGTCGAGATAGGATCATTGACTAATATTCTCTTCATTTCTTCAAAAAATTCTTCACACTCTTTTGTCCAGACAAATTTAACCCTTTACGTGTGAGCTTGGTTAATGGGTTCGCCAATCAGGAAAAATTCTGGACGAAACATCAATAATAACCTACTAAACCAATAAAAATATGTACCTCAGTTATACTCATCGGTGATGGCCATTCTTGTATTTCTCTTGTCTTTGAAGGATCAACAGAGATTTTGTCCTTAGAGACAATATGGCCATGAAAAGAAATCTCCTGAAGCCAGAATTCACACATGCTAAACTTCCCATATAATTCATTTCTTCTAAGAGTTTTTAGAATAGTGTGCAAGTGATTTTCATGATCTTTGTAGCTTTTTAATTATACCAAGATATCATCAATAAATACCACTACAAAGTCATCAAGATATTCCTTGAAAACTATATTCATTAGATCCATGAAAACATAGGGAGAATTAGTCAGTCCAAAAGGCATTACTGTAAACTTGTAATGCCTGTACCTGGTTTGAAATTTTGTCTTTGGAATGTCTTCCTTTTTCATGCACAACTGATGGTATCTAGATCGAAGGTTAATCTTTGAAAAATATTGAGCTCCATGAAGTTGATAAAATAAAATCAATGAAAGGTGGGGGATACTTGTTCTTTATTGTTATAGCATTGATATCCATGTAGTCAATGCACAACCTCATAGATCCATCTTTCATCTTAACAAAAAGAATAGGGGCTCCCCATGGAGAAACACTAGGGCAAATAAATCATGTATCACTCAATTCCTCTAGTTTTTTCTTTAGTTACACTAATTCCATAGTGGTCATTCTATAAGGTGTCTTAGATATAGGCCTTGAAACATGAATTAAATCAATGGAAAACTTAATTTCTTGTTCAGGAGGATGTCTAGGTAAATCCTCTCAAAACACGTCAACATATTCTTGCACAATAGCTACATCCTCTATTCAAACATTCTTTTCCTCACCCATAGTTATTTCTCTCACTTCCTCCCCAATAATTGAATTTACTAGAGCTATTGGGGTGGATATAGATGAGAATCAAATGGTGACATTTCTTGTAACGACCCATAGTTTTCAATGGAAATTTCCCTTCTTATAAATATTCCATAAAATAATATGAAAACACAATATAATGAACTAATATTCAAGTAGGAAGTACGATATACCTATATTTTACAATAAGTTAATGAATATTTTAAAATGGTTTTGATAATAAATTATTGTTTTAATTAAATATTAAATTAAAAATATTTAGAAAATTATATTTGAAAAATGGACTTCATTTTTGGATTCTACACATCAAAAAATGTTTAGGGTGAATTTTTGGATTTTTTCTGAAATACTTGCTTTTTTTATGAATAGTAGAATCTGATAATTCACAATAAATGCTAAATAATGGATTAATTGAGTCATTGATGATGTCCTGCTGATGTAATCCCACTTGTTTAGGTATCACATGAAAAAATTACTATTATTAGTCATGGAATACTTACTATTCCTTGTCTTGTGAAGAAATAATAAATTAATGATTATAATATTATGAAATCCCTCCTCTCCTCCACTATAAAAAACCCCCTTCACTCCCTCTTCTCTTCACTCCTCTCAAGCCTTGTTCCTTGCCATAATTCTACCCAAATCTCTCCCCAAGATCCTCCCCCATGTCCAAAATCTCCTATCCTCTTCAAAATACCAAGACCTCTCCCCTTAAGATATTCTCAAAGGAGAAAGCCTCAAGAGGTAAAATTCATCTTCCCAATTTCTTCTTTTCATTTAAGTTATTTTATTTTTATTTCTTTCCTCACCTACCTTCACAATAATAGTATGATAAATCTAGTAACATACATGTACTAGAATTTTTTCATGCTAATGTTATATTTCATTATCTTCTCTCCTTTCTCTGCCCTTTTATTTGAAAGAAATGAAAGCACCGTTTGAGATGTGCTAATTTAGCACATTCAAGGACAATGGTTTATCAATTTCTATTATTATCATTAATTATTGTCATGAAACCATTTAAGTTATGTTTGAAACAGATTATTATATTTTTAATATACCCTATTTTTAGTTCTTTATTCTTTTTGTAAAAATGGTATTAAGTTATAAAAACAAAACATGTTCTTTGTAATCAAACCCATCGATTAACAAAAACGGTTATCACTAAGGTTATATATATATTAATTCGACTTCACTCTAAGTAGCCTAATTAAAATTAAAACCATGTTATCTCCTGGATGTGCACAAAATAATATAACTTCAATTCTGTACAACCACTTTCATCTTACATATAATCCAAACTTGAATATAAGTGAACCGGTCTTTTAAATCCAAGTAAACAAACGATCCCGAACAATGAAATTGAACCTTATAACTAATCAAAAAGGATTTGAATGAGAAAAAAAGGGTTATGATAAATAAATTACGTATATAATAGGTTCTGTACTTATTAATTAATAAGCCTAAATTTGTTTATTCAGGTCTCTAATAATAAGTGGAGAACAAAAATGGATTTAAGGTAAGGGATCCTCTCCTTTTCACTCTTAATCAAGATTGTTCTCTATGCTATGTTTTTTTGTGTAATATCAAGTGATGGGGTATGTTTATGAACCTCCGCCATACTACCCTAATGTTTTATAGGTGATGATAAACCCTTTATCTCTCTCATCAATCCCTCTTAGTTGCACCTAATACCATGTCAATAAACCGTAATGGATTCTACCCGAACTTCCTTTATTCCTTTGGGTTGCTCTATCTTTCTTTCTACCAAAATGTAGTTGTCTTTTATTTTTATGTAGAAATTATACATTCTTTTTATATGATCCAAAATCATGTTTCAAGATCAATATTTCACTCTCTTTTGGGGATATACATGCTTTTAAGTGAATTCTCCCTTGATACTTCCCAATAAGCACACTCATTTTAAGGGAACTTCCCAAATTCTTACGCGATTTCAAGTGCACTCTATCTTCTATTTTGAGCCACCATTGTCTTTATAAAATCAGTATTTTTATTATGAAAACCTTCTTGGTTCATTTATGGTTTATATAAAAGGTCTTCCCCTTTTCTATTTTAAAATCTCTATAGTATTTTCCTTAAGACCACACAAAATGTTTTAATGCTAAAAATTTCCCAAATACATTGCTTACAAGTTTTCACTCCTTTTGACATCAAGTACCATTATATATGCCTATTTAATGCCCATGTATTATTCCTTTATTTCATGGAAACTTTCATGATATTCCCATTGGTTATGATTTATGTCATGATTGTGGTACCCAATTCTCTCCATGGGTATCCTTATGTTTATGTATGGTTGATTATGTAAGACTATTTATGTGGAAAGAATATTTATGTGGAAAGAATATTTATGTAGAAAGAATATTCATGAAAATTTTGAGATGGGTGCGCCTAAATAGTGCTCCAATGCATTGGATAAAGTTAAGTCTCATGAGATACGATGTGAAACAGGATTGGCGGTTATCCTTGACCCGTACTAAAATAGGAAACGGGATTGGCAGTTATCCTTGACTCATACTAAAGAAATGTGTTATGATTATTCCACATTTATATGATTCCTTGTTTATATGATCCCATTATTGTATGATATTATTTCATATGTTCCATGTTTTTTATATCAATATGTCATGCCTCCTAACTCATGTGCTTAAGATGTATCCTTATGTTCATTCCCTTACTGGGATTTTTAGCTCATCCCTTTGTTCATGTGTTCCCCAGGGTACCCTATGTAGATGTAAGGGCTCAAAGGAAGTTAGGAGCTCATTATGGAGATTAAATAAAGAAGTTTTTTTTAGCCCCAAGTTTTATGTTTTATGTTTTATGTACCTAGTATTCCAAGACACTAGACTTAATTATCCTTGTCTTGTACTCTGATGATTAATTATGATTAAAATCATGAAATGTTATATGTAAAAGGCTCAGAATGCTATAGTTGGTATCATACGGAGGTTTAGTTATTTTTGGAGATTAGTAATAGAGCGCCTTAGTGAGAACCTTAAGGATGAGATGAAGTATAATAAAACATACCTAAATTTTGGTAAGTATAGAGTAAGGGGTTTATCAAGAAAATGCATCCCTATCTAGATACGAGCAGGTAAAGGCAGCTCTAGCATAGATGTACCTAGGATTGAAAACTCCGACAATGAGTTTCAGGCTCGACCTAGGGTATCCTGGTACACGACAACGGGCTTTTCTGCACTCTTGGTTACAACACTCCTGGGGATATGCTTTGGTATATTCACGAGCTTAGTACAAACCATTATTAAGGGACAAAAAGAAGCCCATAAGAATATAATTTAAGAAATATATTGAGGATAACCTAGGTTTTAACCTAATGAATCACAAGTTAGGATATACTTATTCTTTATAATTTTATACTTTTATGTTCAAAGTTTCATTTTTATGCTCAATAGCTAAGTATTCAAGACATATAATTATACGTTCTTTTTCTTAGTTAATGGTGGGAAATAGAATAACACGTCCCAACAACCATTGTGATAGGAAATGTGATGATTTCCCTAATGATATGCCTGATGTGACGGAAGAGGGTGCTCAAAACTTCATGGCAGTACTTGTTCAGTTGGCTCGAGTTATGAATAATAACTTGAATCAGGTGGAACGTCCTCCTCCTCCAAGGAAAGAGAAAGTTGCTGTAAAATCCTTCATGCAGCAAAGGCCTCCCATGTTTAGCAGATCTTCTGATCCCCTCCTCATGTAACAATGGATTAACTCCATTGAAAATATATTATCCATTCTCCAGTGCTCGGAAGAAGAGAAGGTTGTACTGGTAGTCTATCGTTTTGATGGGGAAGCTAATCAGTGGTGGACACTGATCAAGAATACAGAGTCCCAAGATGAAATTGATTCCATAGATTGGGAGGAATTCAAGAATATGTTTTTCAACAAATATTTTCCTTGAACCCTCTATATCAAGATGGAAAGAGAGTTCCTCGGACTCAAGAAGAAGGAAGAGATTCCATCGGGGAATATGAAGAAAACTTTATAAGGCTTGTAAGGTACTCCTCTAGCTTTTTCATGAACACCAAAAGAAAGGTGGATCACTTTTTTAGTGGACTAAAGCCGAGTCTATGAAAAGTGTTGGCGATTCAAGACTTCGACAGTTATAAGGAGATTGTCCATTGTGCCCTCAAGGTTGAAATGGATATTAGAGACTCTTAGTTATCTCATGGGCCTAGTGACAAGAATTGAAAAATAGAGAACATCATGGGTGGTTCATCAAACAAATCCCATGATGGAAGGAAGCCTCACTTTACCCTTTGAAAAAATTATGGGAAAAAGCATCCTGGTAACTATCTCAAGGGAACCAAGAACTGCTTCAAATGTGGAAAGTTTGGTAATGTATCCAAGAACTTCCGAAGGGATATGAAAATCCCATTAATGTTGAAGAAGAAAGGAAGGTTAAAATCAACACTCAGCATGCAGTGCAGTGTTACAACTGCAAGGAGCTTGGGCATTATGCGAACAATTGACCTAAGTCGAGGGTTGTTGAAGGCAATCAGCAACAACCTACAAGGCAACAAGGAAGGGATTATGCTATCACTACTGCTGAGATGGAGCCGGAAAATGATGTTGTGACAGGTACGCTTGTTATTCATTCAATAATAGAGAACATACTATTTGATTTTAGTTCTATGCATTCTTTCATATCTTGAAAGTTTAGTAGAACTATTCAAACACCACCTCAAAATTTGGAGGAAAAGTTATCTCTGAGAATAGAGAATGGGGAAATTATTGAATCCATGGTTTATAACTCCTCCCTGGTTAACGTTTGTGGACTGAACCTCCCAGAAAATCTCGTCATACTTCCTTTAGTGAAGTTTGATGCAATCTTGGGAATGGATTGGCTATCTTTGTACAAAGCCAACATCAATTTTCGGGAAAGGGGGATCACTTTTCACATCCCAAAGCATCCTCCAATTATTTACAATTGTAAGGAGGAACATGAGTCTCCTTTAGAATCTTTGTCTCAAGTGTGGATATTGTTGCCTTATGAGCAAGAATATCTAGCTCAAATGATTGAGACAAAGGATAGAATCATGCTTGAAGACATGCCCATCATCAGGGATTACACTGATGTATTCCCTGAAGAGTTTCTCAGTCTTCCTCCTAATCGAGAGGTTGAGTTCTCAATTGAACTTATCCCTGGATCTCCGCCAATCTCAAAGACACCTTACATAATGTCCACCATAGAGCTGGAAGAGCTAAAGAAGTAGTTATAGGAGAATATGGAGAAGGGTTTTATACACCTGAGTGCTTCACCGTGGGGTGCTCCAGTCCTCTTCGCCAAGAAGAAGGATGGATCAATGCACCTATGCATTGATTATCACGAGCTCAATAAAATCATGATAAAGAACAAGTATCTCCTTCCACGGATAGATGACTTATTCGATCAGCTTCGTGGGGCCAGTTATTTCTCTAAGGTGGACCTTCGGTTGGGATATCACCAACTAAAGGTGAGGAAGGAAGATATTCCCAAGACTGCCTTTCGAATGAGGTATGGACACTATGAGTTCATAGTGATTCCCTTCGGACTCACTAATGATCCAGAAATTTTCATGGATTTAAGGAATAGAGTCTTTAGATATTACCTCGACAAATTTGTGGTGGTCTTTAGTGATGATATTCTGATATACTCCAAGAGCAAGGAGGAACATGAGGAGCATTTGAAAACTGTGTTAAAGACTTTGCGAAGGGAGAAGTTTTATGAAAAGTATAGTAAATGTGAGTTTTGGATGGATGAAGTATCATTCTTGGGGCATGTTATCTCCAGAAAAGGGATATCTGTGGACCCTTCTAAGATGAAGGCAATTGAAGAGTGGTCGAGGCCAACTTCTGTAACGAAGATCCGCAGCTTTTTGGGTCTAGTTGGGTATTATCGACGATTCGTGAAGAACTTTTCACAATTTTCAAACCCAATGACCAAGATGACATGGAAGGGAGTAAAGTTTGTCTGGACATAGGAATGTGAAGACTGTTTCAAGGAGTTGAAAAAGAGGCTTATCACAACACCAGTACTCACACTCCATTCAAGTCGAGAACTCTTTGTGGTGTATAGTGATGATTCTAAGAAAGGCTTAGGTT
The DNA here is from genome assembly GCA_963277665.1 of Viscum album. NCBI lineage: Eukaryota > Viridiplantae > Streptophyta > Magnoliopsida > Santalales > Viscaceae > Viscum > Viscum album. The sequence continues at coordinate 1,694,035,259 of OY728160.1, forward strand.
GTGTACTAATTCAAAATGATAAATTGATAGCCTATGCCTCAATGCAGTTGAAAATCCACGAGCAAAACTATCCTATGAATGATCTAGAGTTGGCGGTTGTGATCTTTGCATTGAAAATTTGGTGGTATTATCTCAATGGGGAAAAATGTGAGATATATACTGACCACAAGAGTATCAAATATATATTCACATAGAAAGATCTTAATATGATCCAGTGAATATGGATAGAGCTCATCAAGGATTATGACTGCACAATCCACTACCATCCCGGTAAGGCAAACAAGGTGGCAGATGCTCTAAGTAGAAAGGATTATACATCTTTATCAATTATGAGAATTGAAAAGGATCTGATCTTCTTAGATTTTCAAAGGATGGAAATGTGAATAATTAAGGGAGGAACATTTTAAATCCTTTATCAAATGATTGCTCAACCATCCCTCTTGGAGAAAATAAAGGAATCTCAAAGAAAGGATGTGGAAATTTAGAAAAGGGTGGAAGTTGTTAAAAATGGGAAATCCTCCGATTTCAAAATTGATGAGGAAGGAGTTGTAAGATTTGGGACATGATTATGTGTACCATCTGATCCTGAGATAAAGAATGAGATATTGAGTGATGAACATAGCTCGTCCTTCTCTATCCATCCAGGGAGTACCAAGATGTATCCTGATCTCCGAGAACACTTCTGGTGGGATAACATGAAGAAGGAAATTGTGGAATATATATCAAGGTGCTTGGTATGTCATCAAGTTAAATCAGAGAGAAAAAAGTCCAAAGGGATGATGCAACCATTGCCTATACCCATGTGGAAATGGGAAAATGTCATAATGGACTTTGTCATGGGTCTCCCGAAGACGTCGAAGGGAAATAATGTGATATGGGTTGTGGTTGATCGACTCACCAAGACTACCCATTTTATCGCTATTTGGGAAGACCTTTATCTTGAATAACTTTCAAAAATATATGTGAAGGATTTGGTGAGACTGCATGGTGTTCCACTCTCAATTGTCTCTGATGGTGATCCAAGGTTCACATCAAAATTCTGGAGGAGTCTTCAACACGCTTTGAGTACTGAATTAAATTTCAGCACAGCCTGTCACCCCCAAACTGATCGCCAGTCTTAAAGGACTATTCAGAAGCTGGAAGATATACTAAGAGCCTGCTCTCTAGAATTCAAAGGTGGATGGGATCAGCATCTTCCATTGGTTGAGTTCTCATATAATAATAGCTTCCACTCGAGTATCCAGATGGCTTCGTATAAATCCCTTTATGGAAAGCAATGTAGAACTCCAACCTGTTGTGATGAAGTTGGAGAACGAAAGCTACTTGGACCTGATCTTATGCAAGAGATAACGAAGAAGGCTCAACTCACCCAGAAAAACATCAAAGATAATCAAAGTCGGCAAAAGAGCTATGCTGACAACCGTCGAAGGGACTTGGAGTTCAAAGTTGGGGATAAATTCTTCCTTCGAATATCGCCATGGAAGAGAGTCATGCAGTTTGGAATTAAAGGGAAGCTAAACCCAAGGTACATTGGACCCTTTGAGATCCTTGATCGCATAGGAGTCATGGCCTGTCAACTCACACTTACTCTGAATATGGATCGATTTCATGATTTGTTTAACGTATCACTCCTGAGTAAGTACATACCTGATCCCTCACATGTACTGAACTCAGAGGTGGTGCAGCTGGAAGACGATCTCTCTTATGAGGAGAAGCCAGTGAAGATTCTGGACCAAAGAGATAAGGTTCTGCGCAACAAGACAACCCACCTTGTCAAAGTGTTGTGGAGGGACCAAAAGTTTTAAGAAGCTACTTGGGAACTGGAGGAGATTATGAAGGAGAAGTACCCTCACCTGTTTAAAACCTATAATGTAAAACGAAATTATGAGGGCGAAATTTCATAAGGGGGGAAGAATGTAATGACCCAAAGTTTTCAATGGAAATTTCCCTTCTTATAAATATGTCATAAAATAATATGAAAACACAATATAATGAACTACTAAGTGCTAAGTGGCCTTTAAACTTAAGTTTGTCACTTTTGTGTTTGGAATTTCAAAAATCTGATATACATGATTGCAATCAGTAAGTTATTTGGAGTCTGATAAGAAAGACATAATTTTAGGTGAATAGTAACCTACCCTAATGAATAGTGAAATACCCTTATGAATAGTGATATACCCTAATGAATATTAACCTCACCTATGATAGTATAAAAATAATATTCAAGTTGGAAGTATGATATACCTATATTTTAGAATAAGTTAATGAATGCTTTAAAATTGGTTGTGATAATAAATTATTATTTTAATTAAATATTAAATTAATAATTTTTAGAAAATTATTTTTGAAAAATGGACTTCATTTTTGGATTATACGTGTCAAAAAATGGATGGGATGAATTTTTTGGATTTTTCTGAAACACTTGATTTTTTTATGAATAGTAGAATCCAATAATTCACAATAATTGATAAATAATGGATTAATTGAGTCATTGATGATGTTCTACTGATGTAAGCCCACTTGGTTCAGGATCACATGATAAAATTACTATTATTGGTCATGGAATACTTATTATTCCTTGTCTTGTGAAGAAATAATAAATTATTGATTATAATATTATGAAATCCCTTCTCTCCTCCACTATAAAAACCCCGCTTCACTCCCTCTCCTCTTCAATCCTCTCAAGCCTTGTGCCTTGCCATTATTCTACCAAAATCTCTCCCCAAGATCCTCCCCCATGTCCAAAATCTCCTAGCCTCTTCAAAATACCAATACCTCTCCCCTTAAGAGATTCTCAAAGTATAAAGTCTCAAGAGGTAAAATTCCTCTTCCCAATTTCTTGTTTTCTTTTAAGTTCTTTTATTTTTATTTCTTTCCTCACCTCCCTTCACCATAATAGTATGGTAAATCCAGTAACATAAATGTACTAGAATGTTTTCATGCTAATGGTATATTTCATTATCTTCTCTCCTTTCCCCACGCTTTTATTTGAAAGAAATGAAAGCACCGTTTGAGATGTGCTAATTTAGCACATTCAAGGACAATGGTTTATCAATTTATATTATTATCTTTAATTCTGGTCATGAAACCATTTGAGTTATGGTTGAACCAGATTATTATATATGTAATATACCCTATTTTTATTTCTTTATTCTTTTTGTAAAAATGGTATTAATTTATTAAAACAAAACATGTTCTTTGTAATCAAACCCATCGATTAACAAAAACGGTTATCACTAAGGTTATATATATATTAATTATAATTCACTATAAGTAACCTAATTAAAATTAAAACCATGTAATCTCCTGGATGTGCACTAAAGAATATAACTTCAATTCTGGACAACCACTTTTATCTTACATATAATCCAAACTTGAATATAATTGAACCGATCTTATAAAGCCAAGTAAACAAAGGAGCCCAAACAATGAAATTGAACCTTATAACTAATCAAAAAGGTTTTTAATGAACTAAATAGGGTTATAATAAATAAATTACATATAGAATAGGTTCTGGACTTATTAATTAATAATCCTAAATTTTTTTATTCAGGTCTCTAATAATAAGTGGAGAACACCAACGAATTTAAGGTAAGGGATCCTCTCCTTTTCACTCTTAATCAAGATTGTTCTTTATGCTATGTTTTTTTGTGTAATACCAAGTGATGGGGTATGTTTATGCACCTCCCCCATACTAACCTAATTTTTTATAGGTGATGAGAAAGCCCTTATCTCTCTCATCAATCCCTCTTAGTTGCACCCGATACCATGTCGATAAACTGTAATGGATTCTACCCAAACTTCCTTTATTCCTTCGGGTTGCTCTATATTTATTTCAACCAAAATGTAGTTGTCTTTTATTTTTATGTAAAAATTATAAATTCTGTTTATATGCTCCAAAATCATGTTTCAAGATCCATCTTTCACTCTATTTTGGGGATATACATTCTTTTAAGTGAATTCCTCCTCGATACTTCCCAATAAGCACACTCATTTTAAGGGAACTTCCCAAATTCTTACCTGATTTCAAGTGCACTCTATCTTCTATTTTGAGCTAATATTATCTTTATAAAATCAGTATTTTTATTATGAAAACCTTCTTGGTTCAATTCCCTTTTTATATAAAATATAGTCCCCTTTTTTACTTTAAAATCTCTATAGTATTTTCCTTAAGACCGCACAAAATATTTTAATGCTAAAAATTTCCCAAATACATTGCGTACAAGTTGTCACTCCTTTTGAAATCAAGTACCATTATATATGCCTATTGAATTCCCATGTATGATTCATTTATTTCATGGAAACTTTCATGATACGCCCATTGGTTATGATTTTTGTCATGATTGTGGTACCCAATTCTCTCCATGGGTATCCTTATGTTTATGTATGGTTGATTATGTAAGATTATTTATGTGGAAAGAATATTTATGTGGCAAGAATATTTATGTGGAAAGAATATTCATGAAAATGTTGAGATGGGTGCACGCAGATAGTGCTCCAATTCATTGGGTAAAGTTAAGTCTCATGAGATGCTATGTGAAACAGGATTGGTGGTTAGCCTTGACCCGTACTAAAATGGAAAATGGGATTGGAGGTTAGCATTGACCCATACTAAAGAAATGTTTTATGATTCTTCCACATTTATATGATTCCATGTTTATATGATCCTATTATTATATGATATTATTTCATATGTTCCATGTTTTGGATATCAATATGTCATGCCTCCTAACTCATGTGCTTAAGATGTATTTGTATGTTCATTCCCTTACTGGGATTTTTAGCTCATACCTTTGTTCATGTGTTCCCTAGGGTACTCTATGCAGATGTAAGGGCTCAAAGAAAGTTAGGATATCATTATGGAGATTAAATAAAGAAGTTTTTTTTAGCCCCATGTTTTATGTATTTTTGTACCTAGTCTTCTAAGACACTAGACTTAACGGTCCTTGGCTTGTACTATGATGATTCATTATGATTTAAATCATGAAATGTTATATGTAAAAGGATTGGGATACTATATTTCTACTCTAAAGATAAGTTATTCCTTATCATCATCAAAAATTGTAACCTCCTTCTTATTACAATAAATTTTCACATCATGGTTCGAAATCCAGTCCATACCGAGGATTATATCAAATTCAATCATGGGTATGATGATGAGATCAGAAGATAAAACACATTTATATGCCATAATGGTAACTGATTCAAAAAACTTTGTTGCAATGAAACTTCCCTTAGGATTTTTTACTGACAACTCACTTGTTAAATCAAATTGGAAATATATAATTTTCTTGGAAAACTGGGAAGATATGAAAGAATGCGATGATCTAGAATCAAATGAAGCATTGGATAAATTTTAGGAAACGATTATTGTACCTACCACCACGCCATTTGGAACTTCAAACTCTGCAATTGTGATCACATAAGCTTGGCCTTTCTCCCTTGTCCTTTTTTGAGGTAAGTTTCATGGGCGCTTATAACATTCATTTGCATAATACCCCATTTCTCTACAATTGTATAATTCAACACCGACAACCTCTTTATTTTCCTTACAATCATGAGAATGGTGGCCTTTTTCACCACACTTGTAATAGACTCCCATTCCCTTCAGGAAATTACTGAGATGTTTCTTCCCACATTTATTACAGGATAGAAATTCAACTTTTCCCTTCTTCCCCCTATTTCCATTTCCAAAGTCATTACTACAAAAATGGCCTATATCAGCACTAAAAAGGGCTTTAACAGCACTAAAAATGCATTGTAAATCTCAGAACTAATATAGGGGGTCCCTTTTATCAGTGCTCCGAAAAGTGTTGATAAAGGCCCCTTTTATCAGTGCTAAAAAAAGCGCTGATAAAAGACACATTTATCAGTGCTTTTTTTAATGCTGATAAATGTCAAAAAAAATAAAAAAAAATATAAATAATGCAGGGAGTGCTTTTATCAGTGCTCACACCCCCTTTATCAGTGCTAAGAGGTCTCCCATGCGCTGCCCTTCCTGCGCATCCTCATACGCGTGCACACCCTTCGCTTCCACCCGAACTCGAACCCGGGACCTCCCCCATTTCACAGCTACACCTTTACCACTAAGCTATTTTGTTTTGTTCTCTATTTAATGATATATCTATATATATATAGTTATATTTATTCATATATTGATATAGATTCATATTAATATAAATATATTTATCCATATATTAGTATATATATATTAATTCGTATATTAATATATTTATATGTATATTTTTAGTTATAATTTTTTATACGTATATTTATTTGTATATTAATATATACTTACAAGATTAGTTTTAAATGAATTTATGAAAAAATATGTTTATTATGTGTGTTTATAAATAAATACATAAATACATAGATAGATATATACAACACATAGACACACATAGATACACACACACACACAAACACATATATATTTACGAATAAATACATATATATGTGTATTTGAAAATCCATAGAATGTACTTATAAGATTAGTTTTAAATAAATTTATGAAAAAATGTGTTTTTGATGTGTTTTTATAAGTAAATAAACAAATACATACATATATCATATATAAAACACACAGACACACACATAGACACCCACACACACACACACACATATATATTTATGAATAAATACATATATATGTGTATTTGAAAATCCATAGAATGTTAAAATGACCATAACTTATAATCTAGAATTCTGTTTCAATGCCACAACTAGTAAAATCGAAGAAAATGAAACAATCTTAGATATGATATGTGGTACAGGACTAATGGACATCCGGATCAGAAGTTATACTTGTTTGAATGTTAACAAATCGAGGTATCCCAACTTAAAACTCAGTTTTGGAGGCCTTATGGGCCTTTTTTGGTCTCGAAAAATGTGACAAAGGCTTTTCCTTGGTCACCATCACGTAGAGCTCATCACAGGCTTCAATTTGATATGCTGTAGAGCTCAAATGGAGACTCGGATCAAAATTTATGTCCGTTTGAAGTTTGAGTTACATTTTCAACTTATTTTAGATCTTTTATTAATTGTTTTGATTTTTTGTGTCCTCAAATTGTTATTAAATTATTTTTAATCGATAATAATTAGAAAAATATTCATTAATAATATTTTTTAAAAATATTTTAAAGCCATTTTCACTAAATTTCTTATATATTAAATGTAATAGTCTATTTATACGTATCTATAACATATTTAAAAAAATATATATTGTATTTATATCAATATAAATATAATTATATAGAAATATATTATTTTTCATGAAAAAATATTTTTTTTGAAACTTAACATTTATCAGCGCTTGGGAAAAGCGCTGATAAATCCCTCCTTTATCAACGCTACTAAAAGAAGCACTGATAAAGGGGTCCCCTTTATCAGCACTTTTTTTAGCACTCATAATGGTGAAGCGCATCCTGTGCCCATTTTTTTAGTAGTGAGTGTTTAGTATATCTCTTCTTCTCTTTCTTTACTTTAAATTTGTAAGATTTAGAGAATTTATTTTCTATCTTGATAGCACATGAGACAATATCTTCGTATGAAGAGAAGGATTTTGAGACTAATGCTCGATGGAGAAATGGTTTTAACCCATCAAAGAATCGATCAATCTTACTCTTTGGGTTACGTATATAATCTGCAGTATACCTTTCTAACCTTGTAAAGTTAGCCTCATACTTTGAAACATTCTCATCCTCCTTTTGCCTCAAACTCAGAAATTGTCTTTCCATGTCTCCTCGATGGTCACGAGGAAAGTATTTTTCTAATAAAAGATCTTTAAACTCCCTCTATTACATATTTGATACTTCTTCATCCTCCTTTGTGTTTTGAATTAATGACCACCATTGATCTGTATCTTCTCTGAGGTGATAAACTGCCATGAAAACTTTTTCCCTTTCGCTACTCCACAAAGCATGAAATATTTTCTCTAAGGAACTTATCCATTCCTCATATACGAATGGATTTGTAGTACCATGGAATGTTGGTGTTTGTTTCCTCATGAATCGGTCTAACATTGATCCTCTGCATTGTGGATCCGGGTTCTCCATACGAGTAAGGTTATTATTCATAACCTGAGTGAGTTATCCCAGTATGTTTATAAGTTGTTCATCACCAGTTTCATCACCAGCTCCACTATAATTATTTTGATTATGAGGGAAATCCCTACATGGATTACTTGCATTGATACAATTTCCATTCCTTACACTAGGCGTCATTTATAAACAATGGCATACACTAGATCAATTTATGAATCGCAATACACAATTCCAAACTAGTAAAATACCTAACATAAATTGAACAGTTTATGCATATAATCCATAATCGTAAAAAAAATGTTTTCTTTGAGGAATTATTTACTCATAAATCCTTCATAATTTTTTGTAAATAAAATGTGAATTATCCTAAGTATATCCTCCAGGAGTGTCGTAACCAAGAGTGCAGCAAGGCCCATTGTCGTGTACCAGGATACCCTGGGTCAAGCTCGAAACTCCTTGTCAGAATTTTCACTCCTAGGTACATTTGTGACAGAGCCACCTCTACCTGCTCGTATCCAGACTGGGATGTATTTCTTGGAAAACTCACAAAATCTCTACATTACCATAATTCTAGGAAGTTATTCTATACTAATCCTCAAAGTCTATCTTAGGGTAATGTTCTCAAATCATAGTTTTTCTAAATATAGTTTCCAAGGTTTGTACTAAACTTCCTATGATACCAACTATAACACTCTAACCCCAATTACCCAGAGTTAGTGCATTATTATATAACATCGTCATGATCACAAGAGATCAATTCCCAAAAAATCGATTAGTTTTGTAGCCTTGGAAGTACTAGATACATACATAAGTTTTACATTACATCATGAAATAAAAAAAACATTGTGTAACCTTTGGAAATACTCATATCATTTGGCCTATCCCTATAGTTTAATCATAATATACTTCTTCACATCCTAGAAAAAATAAAACATAGAAAGGGGCGAGCTCAGATGCTCAGTAAGGATAACAATATAGCGGAAAATTGTATAAATAAGTATAAACATTTAAGGAAATGTATAAGACTAAAACACAAGCCTTTTAAACATAAACTTTAGCATAATATGGAAAATATAAATCAAATAATTCCATTTAATTATTCACATGGATATTCTACAAGTCGAATAATCACATGTAATGTCAATAGCTCATTTCATAATGATGGAATGCATAATGTCAGACATCATAACCACATAGTCAAGGCCTCATGCCAAGACTACAAAGAAGATTTTTTCAAGGCCTTGTTCCAAAACACTAGTTTGTATCATGACACCTACCGATGCATCAAGGAGATATAGCAGGTTCCACCGGTCACTTACTAAATCCAATGCATTCCTCATATGAGAAGGTTGAAACATAATATAAACATTCATATTAAAACTAGCATATGAAATGTCAATACTTTAACCATAAACCATGAATGGTATAAAAAATATATAATCCACAATCAAACATATCACAAAACCTTCAATACAATATAGAAGATTGTATCACAATAAATCAACTTCAAAAAAGTGTAAAATCTAATGAATGATTTTGACATAGATGGAATCAATCCAAAAACTATTTGAGTGAAATATTTCTTTCTACATTGAAATAATTAAAAATTAAATAAAATATTTATTTTAAAAATATTCTTATAAGATTTAAATGGAATCTTAGAAGGTTTTATAATAGTGGAAGATATCCACACCTGTCGTATAAGTTAAAAAACATCCTTTCCTTAATTTATCGAAAAGGCCATAAAGTACCTTGTTTGGAAAATGATGAAAAGATTCCTTTCAAAAAAATTATAAAGAGTCAAACAAGGGTATAAATGACTTTAACCCATAGTCTAGGAAATAGTAAAAAAAATTGAAATACATTTTTAAGAAACATAAATGTGGATGATAAATAGGTCCCAGTAGATAGTCGCATATAAACAACCTTGGATAATAAAGAGATTGTAAAATTAAACCTTACCTTGTATTATTCCTTAGTCAAGGGTACTTTAACCTCCTATATAATGGTTAAATAATTTTTATTAAATTATACAATAATCCACATACATAAATATGATATCATATATGATCTTCTAATATTTCATTGTTAATAATATTTCAGTAGTATCATTATTTCAGGTGTTAACTGATTCATTTTCCTTTATATGTTTTGTTACATAAGTCATGTTTTTTATGGATAGAATGTATTTTATTCATATCCAGAATTAAATTAAGTTCTTAAAAATTATTTTTAATCATCAAATTAAAATTATTCTTGAATGGTTCTATGGGGAACAAAATCTCATCACGTCATGGAGACGGTAAGCTGTACGTACGCATGAGTGACAATATCATTATATTGATGGTGAAATCATGTGTAATTGGATGGTATATTATATATAAAGAATATTTAACATGTTATATTTATTATTTACATCAGTTATACTCATTATTATACTCATACAAATAACGAAGTGTTGAATAACAAACTACACCACGATGTGGAGATGGTAAGTTATATGTACGCACGTATGGTGACTTTGTCATTCATAGGATGGATAGAATAATGAATACGGTTGTACAATATTTATAATAACATTACAGTATTTGGAAGGTACTGGAGTTATTATTTTGGTATGGAAACAATACATAAAGAGTAAGTGGAAGAAGAAAAGAATTTTGAAAGAGGTGATGAAATAATTACCTCTTCTTCAGGTGCTTCCTTTTGATTTGATCAAAAGGGATCCTTAGGTTGGATTTCTAATCAAAGTAAGGCCTCTAGGTTGAAATGAGGGTAGTTTAGAGGATATTTGAGTAGGTTTTGGATGATCCAAATGGATTTGGATGTGTGAAATTAAGATAAGGTAAAGTAACCTTTTATAAGAGAGGTGAGGGTCACTTTAGGAGAAGCTCGAAATATTATTTTATTATAAAATCATTTTCAATTTATAATGGATCAAAATGAATTTATTTAGAGTATAAGGTGGTTATGGGTCTAAATATTCTCAAAAAATATGTTTTAGACAAATTTAGTTCACCATATTAACCTTATATTTTAGATTTAACTCTTAGGTAAATAGTTCAACTTTTACCATGTCTTCTTGTATTATTATAATAAACGGTTAATAAACTTACTATAAAAATCCAAACGAACCCCAAGTGGTTAATTATTGATATATATAACCTTATATAAGTCTTTTTTCTGAACCTTAGATTTTTAGAAATATTATATCATTTAATAATATAGTATTTGTTTTAAAAACTCATTTATGTCAATTTTGACACTATTTAGTATTTGGTTTTTGTGAAAGTCATAAGAACTTTATCACTTCAAAAAAATTATTTAATAAAACCTAACACATCATATTAACTTATAAAATTCATTTAATGCATCAAAATTATCAATTTAAATTTATTTTGATATTTATAATATCAATTATTTTAATCTTTTATTAATAAGGTAATTATGGCATCATCATTGTGTCATAAATAAATTTAATTATTTAATGTCTAAAAATTATAAATAAAATACCATGATGTAGGAAATATTTTTTTCTTTATAATGAATATTTATAGTCGAAATTATCTTATTTATAACCCTATATTAAAAATGTTTATTTATTAAAATTTGAATTTGACACTTTTAACTCTTCTTTAAATAAAATAATAATAAATGTCCTAATCTAATCCAAGTGGTTCAAAAAGGATCATATTTTATTCCTAAGGTTGATTTTGGTCTAAATACACTTATCCAATATAATTAGAACATGTGTTAGGGTAATTATAATATCATTTTACCATTAATTTCCCTATTTACTTTTAACAGCGGTAAATAAAATTCAAAAGTTACTATTCACCAAAAATTATTTTCATCCTATTGAATCACATTTTACTTACTAATGTCAATAGTTTCTCTCTGATTTTTGAAATTCAATTCAAATAAGTATTAAAATCATGTTTTATGCAAATTTTCAATTGTACCTAAAAGAAGGGTAAAAGGCGTTAAATAGTTCAATAAAATTTTATATATCTAATATTATTATAAAATTACTTCATTGAATTACATTAAAATAATATAGGTATTATGTATATATTTTGAATTTAAAATAAATTTAAATAAAAATAATTATTATTTAAATAAAAGTTGGTTTTAAACAATAACGCAGTGTTTTCACTACTCATCAAAAATTAAAAGTTTTCAAAAAAATACCAAAAATTCACCCTAAGATAATTTTGGCATTCTGAATCCAAAAATGAAGTCCATTTTGAAAAATAAAATTTATAAAATTTCAAAAAGTTGTTATTAATCTTCATAACTGTTTTTTTAAACAGCTAGTTTGATTGGTCGTGGTGTGTTAGAACTCGAAGTTGCGTACAATGCAAGCTATTGTATTATTCAAAGAGAAACATACCATGGAAGCTTGGGGTGTTACACCCACATTACATTAACATGAATAATTTATATTGATCATGTTGAGTCCCCTTTAAATATGACCGTTCTTAGTTTTTATATACTCACACCTACTTGTACAGCTTGTGAACTTCTGTTTGTGTCTATAAAAATTACTAGGTCAATGTTGCAGGTGTATTATGGTGACAGGAAAATTGGATATGGTGTTTTATGTTAATGAGATAATTGGGTACATGATTTAATCGAAGTCATATCAATGATACATAAGTTATACTTATTATAGAGACCCAATATAATCATATATTAATAATACATTGATTTTTTGATTTAATTAATACTTTCCACAAACTTTCACACAAACCAAGGACTAAAAGTTTTAGTGTCTTAGAGGCTAGAAATGTTAAAATATTATTTTACAAAAAATTATGAACATTTCTCCGTAAATATTCTCCTTTTTACCATCTTATAGACATATCATATGACTTAATCATCTTCATACCTGGGGAAAGGAAACATAGGAAGGGGTGAGCTCGAATGCACGGTAAGAGAAACATATCAACTATTCATAATGGTTGGATCTTAAATATTATGGAAAACATGAGTAAGGGGGAAATATAATATAAAAATATCATTATATCATAACTTACAATCATAAAACTTGATTGATCATTAAGGATCATTAATAAGAACATAAGACCAAAGAAATGTCATCAAAAACATGGCTTATAAACATATAAAAAAATTAAATCAATACATAAGAAAATGGAATATCTTTAGAAAATGGATATCATAAAAATTTGTTATAGTTTGAAAATAATTTACATTTTAAAGAAGTAATGTCACAAACATAAGCATAGAAAAACATTGTGAACGAATCCAAGTATGTACACCCCTTAATTTTGTGAAAAAATACATGTATCTCCACCCTTTAGTTTTTTAAGAAAATGCATGTATGCCCATGAATCATTATATCATGTGATATAAAATCATAAAAATTTATTTTAGTGTGATATAGGATCCCACCCATCATTATCCATGCATATGAGTTCCACTTAAAATTAAATTATTCATCATATCATAAATAACCCATGAGAAGAAAAAGGGGTTTCATAACTTTTCCAAATGGTATCACATAAAAAACATGTTAATTTAATACCAAAAACATGATCACCCAAAAATAGAATATATTAGGTGATTTATGAACCAATGCTTTACTTGATAATAATCTTTTGAAAATGAAAGATAAATCACAAGAAGGATTTTTTTTTAAAAAAAGTTTCTTAATATCATCTTAAAAAATACTTGATTTTTTAAATCATGATAAAAATATATATTTTGAAAATAAAGAGGAAGAATCTTTAAAAAATTATTTAAAAAATCCAATAAATATACCTTGAAAATAAATAAATCATATGTCAAAATGCGATGCAGAAGAGAAGAATATATGATTATTGAAAGGAAAATACTTTGAAATATTTGAAAATGCCATTATTGAAAACCCACATCATTAAATGGAAATTGAAAACTTAGTTTTTAAATAGAGGTAAATATAAGTATAATTGGAGATAAAAAAAATTATTTTCTATTAGGTAAAAGAGAACATTGGTGGGAAATAAAAACATGGATATGGAGGGAAATCCATTAAAAGAGACGATAATTATTCTCAAAAAAATTACAGTTCCAAAAAAAATTCATTAAGGAAGAATAATTTGGTGTGACACATTATTTACCTAGAAAATAAGGTGTAAATAAAACATAACATTATCATAGGTTAAATACTTGAAAAACAAATAGACAAAGAGAGGTTATTATGACCCAAGGGAAGGATTTGAGTCATGAAAACCCCTTACCTTTACTCCCACTTATTCATATGAACTCTAACATACTGTATCATAAAAATAAATATCTTAATAACCTATTTAAAAACCTTATTCACTTATATAACCTTTTATAAAATTTATTTATAAATATTAAATACATTTTTATTAAATAGTTATCATCTATTTTTGAAATTAAGTTTCAGACATCTTGATCATTTTGAACTAGTTTTGTAATGGAAATGTTGTTATTCATTCTTATACAAAAATTAATCATTACTAGATCATAATAGGTAATTTAAATTATGTTTTAAAATAATTTATAAATTTATAATTTCATTACATAAGTATTTTGGTAATGTTTTTTGATGATGAAATTGAAGATGATCTTGTTTTGGTGAGTTTAACAAATAATAGTTGATATATTAATAACATAATTAGATATTTATATAATTAATATACATTAATTTAGAAATATTTAACAAATTATTATTAAATTTTTTTACTATAATATAACATTAATCAATCATACAAGATGTAAACATTACAACATCACTTGTGTGAGTGGTAAAAAATTTCCTAAATGAGAGTGTGTTATAGTGATTGAACGAGTAAGAGAGTGTAATTATATAATGTTAATATAAAATTTAAATAATGTTTAACATGTTATAAGAATAATATATCTTCAATAAATTCATTCTTATAACCATCCAATATGGGTGGTTATAAAATATGAAACTCATTGTCCATTGAGGTGGAAGTCCGCACATATGCACAATTAACAATCTCATTTCCCAATGAATGGGTGGGATGATGGTATATAAAAAATGATCATTTTATAATTTTATTCATGAAATAGAAAAACTATAAATTCAAAAAATCCATCCTTGTTACCATCCTTGATAGATGTTGATGGAAACCAAACCAAACCAAATCGCGTCATCAAGGCGGTAGTCTGTTCATACACATGATTGATCTTATTTTTTTTCCTAGTGGATAAAAAGAATTTAATATTTATTGTATAATTAATATAATGAAATTTTATTATAATAATGATACTTATTAAATTATATTAACAAGGTTATAAATTATTTTAGGGAGTATTAGAATAAAATAAAAGACTAAGAGAAATTAATATAAATGTTGGAATCTTGAGTTTTGTGACATCCCCCGATCTGGAACTCTCTCACGTGGCCAAAACGGGTTGGTTATATGACCTCAAGAATGTCTCCTCATACACAAAAGGATACTTACTAGTAGTAGGGGTGTGATATGTTTAGTGGGGATACTATACCTCCTAGTGTAGAGTATAACATAACAGTAATAATCAAATAGTATTGATAATATCATAGTAACAAATAAAAACATAAACCATTTATCATACAACTAGAAAGTAAAAGGGGAAACCAATAAACCAATAATGATGAATCATTTAATGAAATAATGATATGTATCTAAATTTCAAACTAAAAAAATAAAAATAAAAGAATCAGCTGACACCAAATAAACTCAAATGACCCCGGTCTCGAACACCATGTTGGTCCCATATCTAAAATCCATCCCATCCAACAAGTAAAAAATTAGTAACAAGGTCCATTGACCTTATCAAAACCTACATGAATTTAATCTAATTAGGTACCAAATAGTGGCCTGAATAGGGTGTGAGTAAAACTCAGTCAGTCAACACCACTATGTCTAAACAAAACCAATCTGATAAAAAGAGTATGAAATAAATCGATAATGGGTGTATTAATTAATCAATTAATATAATACATCAATCAACCTGCTTCAGAACCATGTCAAAATGTCTCTTATCATGTATCACAATCACGCCAACCATAACCATAAACCATGGAATGATCAAAAAACTGGGAAAATCTCTCTGTATAATGATTTCAACCTTCGGTAATAACCCTATATATAATCATTTTAGCATTAAATAGTCCAATACCACTATATAATCATTTCATCATGTACCACTAGGTATAGCCCTCTATATAAGTATTTGATCATGTAACAATGGGAATAGCACTCTATATAAGCATTTCATCATGTATAACTAGGCCAAGACCGCTATATAATAACTTAAACCTTCGGGAAAAGCCCTATATATAATCATTTCATCATCAACTCAAAAATTCATAACAATAAGGATATCACAATATCACATCATAAATCTCAATGGTTAATTATGAAAATTACCATTAGTCTTTCAATTCCACTTTCATTTATATATCATTTCATCAATATCCATAAAAATATATCATAATATATTAATAAATTTATTTTATATCAATAAATAACCTACAATCTCATGTCATGCTAAACACACTTTAAACCATTAGCCAAGTTCTTATTATTCAAAGGTTTTCTCACCCAACGAGCAACCATAAGCTAGGTCGCATCAATAATTGAACCCAAAGGGATTTAATAAATATTCCAATCCACTATTTTCAATTAATAATTTAATAAATTAATTATAGTTCATGTTGTATCATCCCAATCATATTATTTCATAGACTTGAAAATTAAATAGACCATAGGGTTAGGTTTAGACCCCCTACTTTTATCCAGTAATTAAGCAACACTTCCAACCAAAATCTCCAACAATAACAGAGGTGAGGAATATCACAAGAAGGAACCTATATCACACTATATTGAGATAAAAATCCAAAACAAACTAACATAGTCAAGATATTTATACCACAATGACAAGGAACGATGGGAGAGAAGGGAAACATAAACCAAACAACTCACCAGGGATCGGATACATGATCGGGACATCTTTAATGGAGGAAGAGGCTCCAAATTCACCTAGAAATCATCCTAGGGTTGAGAGAGGAGGGATACAACGAAGGAATGAAATAAATCATACACATTTTCCACTTAAAATTGGTGGGTCCAAATAATAAATGGTTTGTAATCCTTTCACATTGGTTATTTCCTAATTTTTTAGTTATGCTGAAAAAACCAATCATCTCAGGTTAATATTTATCTTGATCAACATTTACATGACATGAAATAGGTTCATGATGTGTAACCACTTCACGTCATGAACCAATTCATGAAATTTTACTGGCAGTAGTTAAACGTCATGTAACATATACACGAAGTGTAATTTTTCAATGAACATATTTCAGACCACCTTTTATGAAAGTACCCAAACTACCTCTGAATCCTTCCAATCTCATGGTAAACCTTCATAATACTATTTAAAATATTTATATCTAGACTCCATTAATTCAAATAAACATAAATTCATGAACTTTAGGTCATTTTCCCCAACAAAGGCTCCCCATCTCCAAACAAAACTCAGCCATCAAGGTTTAAAGACAAAGGAAAACCCAATGAAAGATGTTTAATGAAACACTAAAAGAGGGAAGTACCTAGAAAAATATGGGATCATATAACCTCTCCACCATATAACATATCATCCCCAAGTTTCTATAATCATCACTTTGGTGTATCGGCCAACAAGTCTGGTCATTGTGCTCACATATCAAACTCCTTATCCTAGGTATCCTCATAAACACGCCCATGCTACCACTTCACTCGAACCAAAGGTATAATCCTACCCCAAAGATAATTCTCATTATTGTCCACAATCTGTATTGGATACTCCTCAAAGGTCACATCAGCACAAATCTCTACATCCTCGACATCTACCACATGATAAGGTTCGGGATAATATCACTGAAGTTGTGACATGTGAAACACATCATGCAAAGAACTATAGCACTATGGAAGGGATAATAGGTATTCTGTTAGACTTACCCAATCTATTATCTCAAACGTTATGAAAAACCTAGGTGCCATATTTCCCTATTTACTGATACAGAATTTACCCAACCTAGGTGACGCCCGAAGGAAAACATGATGACCAACCTAAAACTCCACAGGTCATCTCCAATAGTTATCATATGATTTATGCATGCTCAATGTGGTCACCAACCACATCCTGATCAGCTGAACTTACTTAGACATATTCTTCATGATACTAGGACCAACAAGTGTTGACTCACTTATATTCTTCCAATAAAGATACAAACAACATGGCCTTCCATACAATGCCTCAAAATTTTCCATCTAGAATGATTCTTGGAAGATATTATTATACATTAACTCCATGAGTGCCATATGATGCTCCCATGAACTACAAAAATTCAAAACACAGTCTCATAACATATACTCTAAAACCTTAATAATCCACTCAAATTAACCATCAGTCTAAGGATTATAGGTTGTTCTCAAATGAACCAATGATCTCATATACTTTTGATGACCCTACCAAAATCGCAATGTGAAATGATGATCTCTATTTGAAATGATTCTCCTTAGAACACCAGGAAATTGAACTATTTCACGCATGTATAGACTACGCATATCATTGACAATGAAGGTCTCCCTGATAGGAATGAATTGGGATACCTTTTTTAGTCGATACATGATCATCCATACTACATCATTCTTATGGGATTTCTGATATAATACTATCACAAAATCCATAGTGACATCATCCCATTTCTAATCTAGAATGGGAAGAGGCTACAACAGCCCAGCTAGCCTCTAATGATTGGAATTCACCTACTGAAATATTAAACATCTCACCATAAAAAAGATTTACTCCTTCATTCCTAACTACCAATACTATATACATAGATCACGGTACATATTTGTCAAGTTAGGATGCATCACCCATTTAGAAGCATGAAACTCTCTCATAATCTCCTCACGCAAGCACGTAGGAACCCATACTCGACCATAGAAAAGAAGATAATTTTTACTACCAAGATACAATTCTGATGGTTTCTCCCAACTATATAACTTATATCTCAAAAAAAATCCATCCAAATTAGATAAATGATCTATCTTGATCCGGTCCAAAAGCACGGGTATTATAGATGTTGAAGTTAGTGCTACTCATCCCTGATACTCCTGAACATCTAGATTCATGTATACAAAGAGTGTCATCATCTAGAACTCATTGAAAGATTCATACACCACCTTAGTCTACAACTTCTAGATCAAAGTATCAGAAATAAAGTTTCCCTTTCCCAGTGTATAAGACAACTTGATGTAAAAATACTATAGATACTCGACCCACCTCCTCTGCCAAAGGTTCAAGGATCATTGAGAAAAGATATACCTAAGGCTCTTATGGTCCATGTATACCAAAAACCTCTCACCCATAATATAGTTTCTCCAACATATCATGGAATTTACCACCATAGATTACTCTAGATTGTGATTAGGATAATTCCTATCATGTGGTATCAGCTATTTGGAGTCATAAGCAACCACTTGATCCTCCTGAATGAGAACTTCTCTGTGTCCAGCTCCTGATGCATCATAGTACATGGTATAGGATTTACCTAGAAAGGGTAATTTTAATATAGGTACTAAGTTCATACTTCCATTTAGCTTCTAAAAAACTCCCTTTCAAGACTCTGACCAATCTATAAAATCCACTAACACTCCGACCTATGAGATGACATGGCCCAAGAAGTAAACTTTATCAATCTAGAAAATCCATTTGGTTATCTTGCCATAAATTCAATGCTCTCTTAATGTAATCTAGATGATGTCAAGATGTTTGGAATGATCATATGTTGACTGAGAGTACACTAAGATTTTATCAACAAAAACCACCACAAACTGGTATAGAAAATGATGAAAGATCTGATTCATCAAGTCCATGAATACCATCATTGTGCTTTTTAACCTAAAAGAAATCATTATGAATTCATTCAAGACATACCTACTCCTAAAATAATTTTGAGGTATGTCTGATAGTCTCACCCTCAACAAGTGGTATCTCGATCTTAAATTGATCTTGGATAATATCGCAGCACATCTCATCTTATTGAATATATCATTGATACACTGAAGGGGGTACCGATTCTTGACCGTCATCTGGTTCAATCTCTGATAATCTACACATAATCGCAAGGTTCCATTATCCTTTTTGGTGAAAATAACTAGAGAAACCCATAGAGACATACTAGGCCATATGAAACCTTTATCATCTAGATATTCCAATAGAGATTTTAACTCCAAAATCTATGTTGTTCTATCCTATAGGGAAGGATAGAAACTGTATCTCCTCCCAGCACCAACTCAATCTTGAACTCAATCCCCAGCTCAGGATGTAATCTATAGAAATCATCAGGAAAGACATCCTGAAAATGGTCTACCACTGGAGGAAAAGAATCATGTTTCATTCCACCATCATCTAGAACAATACTTGTTATCTAAGCTTTGATACAATCCAATCTGTATTGAATTGGTCATGAATAACTATCCTAAAGATCCCACTCACCCTAGTGAGAATAGCTACCACCTTATGGAGGTAGAAAGGTAAATTTCCTCTGGTAATAGTCAATATGAGCCTGGTATAGTACTAACCAATCTATACAAAGAATAAAATTGAAAACTATCACTTCCATCACTAATAGTTCCCATAAGAAATAGTAACCACCAATCTCTAAGGAGAATGCCTTGCGGAATTTAATATTCTCTGAACACACTCCCAACAATGTATAGATGGTCAAAGTTCCATCCAAGATTTCCACAACCAAGCCCAAACCATTTGAAAATAGAGTAGATATAAAGGAATGTGATGCTCCCGTATAAAAAAAATGAAAGAAATGGTATATTATACAAGAATTGTACCTCCAACTACCTATATGATGAGGATTAGTTGATTATTTCCTAGGATATGGTACCTATCCTGATCCCCTTACATTTCTCTATTGTGAGAAGTTCTGACAAAACTTCTGAAGATGGCCCATCTTGTCGCAAGCATGGCACTCCAAAGTGGGTTACAGATAATGAGGCTACTTGTGGAACAAATTTCAACACTAATAGAACCGTAACAGAATAATGTACTAATATGGATTCTCATTTCCCTAGTTTCTCTACCCACTATTTCCTTGGAAAAACTATCATATCAGCACTTCTTTCCACTAAAATAATAGCTTCTTGTTATCCCTAATGAAATAATTTGGCCACTACTCAAGGCCTATCTTAGATTATATTCCATGATGAGTTCCTAATTCATCACATATGAAAAGATACTCAAATGAAAAAAAAATTAACTTATGACCTGATCTCATAGATAATTTTTTCCTAAAAACGCATTTCCCTAAATATCTCAACAGCATATAAAGATGTTACAAAATGCTACAAGCTAGTGAAACGTTCAGCATAGTATATCACTAACACAACCTCCTATGTCAAATGCATGAACTCATAAGCCTTCTCATCCCTCAAAGTCTCTAGAGAGAAGTGTCTCAAGAACTTCTCCTTGAATTCCTTCCATGATAAATCCTCCTGTTACCCAGCCTACTCTAGAATATCCCACCAATTCTTGGAAGGTACACAGAGTTTATACATAGAAATATTCACTCCCCTATCGATGGGTGTCTCAAGTTGATTAAAGATCTTATAAATAAAATTAATCCATAACTCAATTGCCTGAGGTCCTCCCTCCCTAGTGAACATAGGAAAATGTTATTGATGAAACTCTCTCATCATCTCAAACATGGAAGGCACAATGCAAATGGTCTCCCTATCCATGGATTGCATGACTGTTAAGAAGATATTATGAAGTTGGACATCCGTATGATCCTCAAGAGATATGGGAAGATCTGGCTTGGCTGAATTAGAAGTGTGATGATTTACACTCTCCTAATGATCAACCTAATGACAATGAGGATAAATTTTATCTACAAGATAAAACACTCCTTAAAACACTGGTTATAAAAATAAAGTCAACCTCAAGAGGTGATAACAACATATAACCACTACTCTTGGTCTCTCTAAATATGGTTTGAAAGTGTTTTAACATGACATATCAGTTCCTTTATTTTATTTATCAATATAATAGGTTACTCATATCACAATTCATATAGGAAAGTATATAACACGTGTAATAAATATTTCCCTTTCAGGAACGATGCATGTTAATATATATCCCTATGTTTCTATCATGATGCAAGCATACTCATCTCACGCTATACCAGACCATGAGTATAAATCTAAAGAAACAATATAATCACAAAATAATAACATCACACAATATGTGAGTCACCCTGAGTGAAATAACATCAACTATAACAAAAGAATATCATGAATATAAATCTCATCCTTAGGTACTCAGATTTTCACACGTACATGGGTTATCGACTCCCATGATAATGATAATTGCAAAGTATCAACACATCCTAGTCTCCTTTATACCTGTCCCAAATAGTAAATAAATAGAAAAGAATAATATTCTCCACTCATACCACATTGTAATATCCCCGAATCTAGAACTCTCTCATGTGGCCAAAACAGGTTGGTTACGAGACCTCAAGTGTGCCTCCCCATATGCTAGAGGCTGCCAACTAGTAGAGAGGGTGTGATATATTTAATGGGGAGACTATACCCCTAGGTATAGAGTAAAAAACATAAATAATCAAATATTATTGATAATATTAGAGTAATGAAGAACATTGGAAACTATATATCATACAATTGGAAAGTAAAATGGAAAACCAATAAACCAATAATGATGAATAGTGTAATGAAAAGTTGATATTTATCTAAATTTCAAACTAAAAACAATTCAAATAAAACAATCAGATGAAATTTAATAAACTCAAAATACCTTAGTCTCAAACCCCACATTAGTTTCGTCTACAAAATTCAACCAATCTAATAAGAAAAAAAATCATCAACAAGTTCCCTTTCTCTTATCCAAAACTATATCAATGTAATCTGCTCGAGTACCAAATAGCGGCCTGAATAGGGTGTGAGTAAAACTCAATTGGTTGATACCACCATGTATAAAAAAACTAATCAAATAATAAGTGTATGAAATAAAGTGATAATAGGTGTATTAATTAATTAATATAATATAACACATCAATCAACCTGCTTTGGTACCATGCTGGAATGTATTTGAGCATGTCGTAAATTCATGCCAACCATAACCATAAACCATGGAATAATCAAACAACCAAGTAGATCCCTTTGTATAATAATTTCATCCTCTGGGCATATCCCTATATATAATCATTTTAGCATCAACAGGGCTAAGCCAGCTATATAATAATTTCAGCATGTACCACTAGGAAGATCCCACTATATAAGCATTTTAGCATGTAATGTTGGGCATAGTTTTCTATATAAGAATTTAAGCATGTATCACTAGTTTAATCCCACTATATAATTATTTTATCCTTCGAGAAAATCCCTATATAAAATCATTTCAGCATCAACTCAACAAGTCATAACAATAAGGATATAAAAATATCACATCATAAATCTCAATGGTTAATTATAAAAATTACCATTTGTCTTTCAATTCCACTTTCATTTATATATCAATTCATAAACTTACATAACAATATCCCATAATCTATTAACACAGTGATTATATATCAATAAATAACCTTCAATCTCATGTCATGATAAACACACTTTAAACCATTAGCCAAATTCTTATTATTCAAAGGTTTTCTCACCCAACAGGTAGCTATAAGCCAGGTCGCATCAACAATTGAACCCAAATGGATCTAAACAATATTCCAATCCATTATTTACCATTAATTAATGAATAAACTAATTATATTTCATGTTTCATTGGCACAATCACAGTATTCCATAAACTGGACAATTAAACAAGCCATGAGGATAAGTTTAGAGCCCCTACCTTTATATGGTGATTAAGAAATGATTCCAAATGGAATCACCAATAAGAATAGAGGTGAGGAAGACCAAAAAAATGGTCCTATATCACATCATATCAAGATCAAAACCGAAAACAAAAAAAATAGTCATTAGATTTACAGAACAACGATAAGGAATGATAAGAGAAAAGGGAAACTTAAATAAAACAACTCACCAGGGATTAGATGCATGATTGGGATATCCAGATTGGAGGGAGAGACTCCAAATTATCCTAGAAATAATTATAGGGTCAATATATTATGGATAAAATAAAGTAATGAAATAAACCATTTGTTATTCCCACTTAAAATCATTGGATCCAAGGAATACATTGTGTGTAATCCTTTCATGTCATGTATTTACTCATTTTTTAGTTACATTGAAAAACCCATCACCTCAGGTTAATATTTATCCTGATTGATATTTACACAATAAAAAATATCTTCATGATGTGTAACCACTTAACATCATGAACTAGTTCTCGACATGTGTTAGGCAGCAGTTACACATCATGTAACATATACACAATGTGTAATTGTCCGAAGAATATTTTTCGGCCCAACTTCTACGAAAGTTCCCAAAACACATATGAAGCCTTCTAAACTCATAGGAAACCTTTTTAATCCCATTTAACATGTTTATATATGGACTCTATTAATTCAAATTAACATACATCCTTGAAATTTAGTTTATTTTTTCCAACAAAGGATCTATTTATCTAAACAAGATTTGGCCGCCAAGGTTAAAATACAAAGGAAACCCCATTGAAAGACGTTTAACAGAAAAATAGAAAATATAAGTACCTAGAAAAAATAGGATTTTATAATTTTTCTCTTGGAAAGCTCCTTATAAGTGAAGGCCTTTATAAAACTTGAGGTGATCCAAATCTTAGGTAGGTGGGAGAGGGTTATAGGGGGAGAAAAAAAGGCAGAGTTTCAAGGATGAATTTGATGGTGTAGTGTAACTAGGAAGGTAGGGGTTCCCAAACACAACCTGGCCTAACCCAACTAGGTTGGGTGAGATTGGGTATGGTGACATGTGAGGTATGATCGGGTCAGGTTTGTTTTGGATGGTTTGAGGTCAGATTTGTTCGGGTCACGAGTGGGAAAAATTTTGATCCAATTAAACCCCACCAACCCATCCATATGTATATATAATAAAAAATAACTGGAAATTTATATTGATTGATAAATAATTAATAATTAATTAGTAAAAATCTCTAATAGCTGATAATAATTTATACTAAATAGTAAATATAAACTACCAACAATTAATAATAATTAAAAATAAATACAAAGTTTATATAACAAAAATGTAACCTTGTTTTTACATTATATTAATGTTATATTTATATTATATTTACATTATATAAATTTATATTTGTGTTATATAACATTATATAATATTTTATTCACATTATATAATGTTATATTTATGTTATATAACATCGGATTTATGGGGTTAGGTGAGGTCTGGGGTTCGGTGTGGTCTGGGGTTTGATTCTTGGGAGCCCACTCTTGGGGGAATTTCCACCTCCCATGTACAAATCGTCTTGTCGGGTCACCCGGTGTCTCACCGGGTGGGCATAAAGGGCACACTTCACCTAGCTGACGGATTTCTATGTCGAACCATCGCTGATCGAAGTGTAACCCCGTGGGGATGCTCTATCATTTCGACTGACAAAGGCTCCTTCCTGGCTGAGGCTTCTCCAAATGACTTCTTCATGGGGATGGGGGTTCCTGGGTGTGGAGGGTTCGAAAAGGCCACTCCTGGGAATTCCCTTCTAAGAGAAAAAAAACATCTGATTTATGGAAATATAACGTAAATATAACATTATGTTTACATTATATAACATTTTAGTTATGTTATAAAACATTATATAATGTTATAAAACGTTATATAATGTTATAAAACATTATATTTATGTTATATTTTTCAATCAATATTAATTTTTTGTTTTAATTTAATCAATATTTTTATAGTTTTTTTTATTATAATTTACTTTTTTTCTGATAAAACCCCACCTATCATGGGTCGGGTCGGGTTAGGTTAGGTCATCGTAGAAAAATAGTTACAACCCAGCCCAACCTAAACTGTTTTCTTAGGTTGAGTCCAAAATCCACTCATACCCAACCCAACCCCATCCGAAAACACCCCTATTGAAAGGGTGGAATTGGTATCC
The DNA here is from genome assembly GCA_963277665.1 of Viscum album. Classification (NCBI taxonomy): domain Eukaryota; kingdom Viridiplantae; phylum Streptophyta; class Magnoliopsida; order Santalales; family Viscaceae; genus Viscum; species Viscum album. Next base: position 1,694,061,409 of record OY728160.1, read on the forward strand.
TTTTATAAGAGAAGAAAATGGAACTTTTGGAAAAAATGCATCATTTTTTAATAATGTGATCACACTATTCAAGGGTCAATAGATCCAAAGAAGACAAATAAGGGGTGTGGGAGAATATAAGGTTTAAGAACCTCTCATCCATTCATTTTGATACAAGGTATGAGTGATTTAAGGCTTTTTCTTTTTTACTTTTAACCTTTTACCAAAATTATCTTTTACCTTGGTAATTAACTTTTAACCTTAGTAATTAACATTTCTAAAAAAATTAATATTGGATCCTTTTAACTAATTTGAACCTTATAATTTAAAATTTGAAAATCATTTTAACCCATAAAATTTTTAAAGGTGTGAAAATTTAATTTTAAAATAAACTCACTTAATCACAAAAAAAAACAATTTTTAGAAAAAATAACATTTTTAAGATTTAAATTTAAATATAATATATAATTATCTTGGATATTGATTTTAATGACATAAATTAATTTATTATAAAAATAAATAAAATTTATGAGGCTTTCAACTCAATCCAAAACCAAATTTCACCATCAAAACACTTAATTAGAGGAAAAGACATAAAGCACTTTTTTATTAAAGTAGCATTTTAATTTAGTTTTAAAAATATTGGACATAGAATTATAAGTTCATGGAATATTTTAAAATAAATAATTTTATTCCTTAAATTAATAATTTATTATTTAAAAGATATTTTAATCTTATAATATAATCTTACATAATAATAAAATCATACACATTATAATTTTCGCAAAAAAACATATTTTTTGACTAAAAACAGCCTTTTCAGAAAAAACTCAAAAAAATAATATTAAGTAATTTTTTATGTGAGAAATTAAAAAATCAATTTTATTTTATAGAATTTAAATTCTAAACTTTTTTATTTTTTCTTTTAAAATAAAATACATAATACAAAGAAACGGATTTTATTAAAAATAACCTTTTCAACATTAACTCATATTAATTATTTACCTTCTGAATTTTTAATGGTTTACCATATTAGTATTTATTATAGCTTTATTAATAATTTTATCTTAATATGTTGTGGTTTTTTTCATTGTGTGTAGCATGTAATGTAATTTATCGAACATAAAATTAGTTTTATAAATCTAAAATTTAGGTTTGTTACAATATAACCCCATTAAAATAATTTTGTCCTTAAAATTATATTAAATAGAAGAAAACAAGAGAGGATACTTTTATATCATCACATCCTCAGTCTCCCACATAGCTTCCTTAAACTTATGATTACTCCATAAAATTCTGACCCAATGAGTGCTCTTTTTCCACAACACATTCCCTCTATAGTCTAGAATTTCCACTAGTTGTTCCTCATATGAGAGATCATGTTCCAGTTGAACGGTTTCTGAGATTAGCATGCGTGAATATTCTAGTATGTGATTTCTCAAAATTGATACATGTAACACATCATGTACTTGGGATAGGTGTGGAGTGAGTGTTTTTTGACAGGATGCAACCCCAAAATGATCAAGGATCTCAAAGGGATCGATTTATCTAGGGATTAGATTCCCTTTCTTCTCAAATCTCATAACTTTATTCCATTGAAATATTTAAAGGAACTCCTTACCACCAACTACAAACTCTAGATATTGTCAAAAATTATCTACATAACTCTTCTATAAACTTTGTTCCACTTTCATATATCGTTGAGTGGTTTTTAACCTTCTCTAAAATTTCATGGACAAGTCCTGGACCTGTCAACTTCCACTCTCCAACTTCTTCCTAGCTTGTTGGATTCCTATATCTCTTCCAATTCAGAGCCTCATATGGTGCCATATAAATTCTTGAATGGAAATTTTTCTTATATGAGAACTTTACCAGGGGGAGGTTTTGATCCAAACATCCTTGGAAATCTATCTAACAAGATTTCAACATATCCTCTAGAGTTTGATTTGTCCTCTCAGAATTACCATCTATTTGAGAATGATATGAAGTGTTTATGATCAACTTTATCACCAAATATTTATGAAGACTTGTCTAGAACTGCGAGGTAAACCTCAGATCCCCATCAGATATAATGTATGGTGGTACTACATGTAGCATCACCACTTACCTTATATATATATTGGTGAGTTGGTGTAAAGGTAGAAATCCTCTCTGAGGGAAATAGAATGCGCTGATTTTGTAAGGATATTGACTATAACCGAAATAGAATTATGACCTTTAAATGTTTTGGGGGTCCCTATAATGAACTCCATGGTGATATTTTCCCATTTCCATACTGGTATCGGTAATTATTGTAAAATCCCCTTATACTTTTTTTATTTATCCTTAACTTTTTGTCATACTAAGCATTGAGATATGTATTCTGAAATCTCTCTCTTCATGTTATCCCACCAAAATTTTTGTTTTAAATCTATATACATCTTCATATTTCCTGTATTTATTGAAAAATATGATCTATGTGCATCATCAAAAAGTTCCTTCTTCAATTCAAACTTTTATGGGACACAAATATGGGTTCCATAAATTATAAATCTATCATTATCAAATTTGAACTTTGGAATACTCACTTCCTTTTTCTATAGTTGCACATCATCTTTCTGGGAATATTTAATCTTATCATGAATGGATGGTTGAGAAATAATCTGAGAATTATAGTCCTTACATTATGATTAAAATATTCATCTGTTGTCAATCCATGAGAATTTAATCTTTTTAAATCCTCATCATGGATAATATTGAATGATTCTTTATACTAAGGTCATCGGAAACTTTGTTTTCCTTACTAAGGTGGTAATGTATTGGAAATTAATAATCCTTTATTTCTTCTAATAATCTCCTTTGGTGAATGTTTATCTATTTTGGTGTGAATATATACATTAGTCTCTTATGGTTAGTATAAATATCACACTTCTCACCATATAGATGATACCGCAAAATTTTAAATGTAAAGACTACTACCACCAACTCTAGATCATGATTTGTGTAGATCTTCTCATGAGTCTTTAATTTTCATAATTCATAAGCAATTACCTTCTCATTATACATAATAATGCATCCCAAACCCTTCAAATAAGCATCAATGTATATCACAAACCCTTCTCCACTGTAGTGTATTGCAAGCATAGGTGTAGTGAACAATCTCTTCCTAATCTTCCTGAATCTTTCCTCACATTTTGTTGTCTAGAGGAAATTCACTCCCTTCTAGGTCAACTTGGTTAGTGTATTGGGTAATCATGAGAATTTTCTCAAAAAAATCTCACTACTATCCATCTAATCCAATAAAACTTAAGATATCAGTCATAGAGGTTGGTCTCAGCCATTTTTCAATTGTATCTATCTTTGATGTGTCCATAGATATACCCTCATTGGTTATATCATAACCTAATAAAAATATTTTTACATTAAAAATTCATACTTTCTAAAATTTTCATATAATTTATCCTTTTATAAGGTCCTTAGCAAAAATCCCAAATGATATTTAAGTTCTTACTTTCTCTTAAAATATATGAGAATGTCATAAATAAAGACTACCATAAATTTATCAAGGTAATATCTAAAAAATATATTCATCAAATATATAAATGTAGAAGGGGAATTTATAACCCCAAATGTAATAACTATAAATTCCTAGTGTTTATAACTTATATTGAATGTTGTCTTGGATATATCTTATACCCTTACCCTCAATTAATGATATTCAGATCAAAAGTTAATCTTTGAGAAATATTGAGTGCCTTGTAGTTGATCAAAAATATCATCAATATGGGTAAGAGGATATTTTTTCTTGATCATGATATTATTAAGTTCATGATATTCAATAAAAATGCACATTTATCCATATTTCTTCTTAATAAAAATCACGGATTCACCCCAATGAGAAGAACTTGAGTGTACAAATCCCTTATCCAGATTTTTTTACAGTTGCTTCTTTAATTATTCAAACTCAATGGGATCCATTATATAAGTAATATTTAAGATAGGCATAGATCTAGGTATTAGTTTGATTGAAAACTTAACCTCACACTCTGGGGGGAGGTCAGATGATTTGTCTGTAAATATATTAGTATACTCTCGTATAATAGGAATGTCATTAATTTTGACTTCATCCTTAATCATTTGATCCAAGAGTCCCTCATTGTTAGGTATAATAACCCATATTATAGAATTTTATTCCGAATGGAGATCATAATAATACTTACATCAATATTTGATCATAGGATAGTTGGGGATATGAAATGAGATCTCTTTATCTAGACAATTGATATGTTCTCTATGTAGGGATAGCTAATCTATACCCAAAATCACATCAAATTCAACCAAGGTAAGAATAAATAGATCTTCAAGGAGTATATTTCCACAAAATTTTATCGAATAAGAGTAATATATATTAGATGATATCATTGTTACACCATGGGTTTTCACATATACTTCATTACCCATGGTTTTAGGTGGTAAATCCACATTCTTAGCAAACTCTTGTGATATAAAATAATGTGAATAACTAGAATAAAATATGTTATTTTTAGATCTATAGTGAAGAATGGGTGTAACATGAACCACTTCATTATCATGATCCACCTTATAAGTATTGATAACATACACTCTCCCTTACTCTCTTGGTTTAGGAGGTTGTTGATGCTTATTATATTCAATAGCTCTTAGGTTAGGGTAGTTATTTTCATAATTCCCAAACTCATTTCACTTTAAGCATTATATTTTGGAACATTAATTGGAGCCTTCTTCTCCTAGGTTGTATTAATTGGCCTCTTGTCACCACTTAGATAGTTTTATTCAATATGGCCTACCCTACCACACTTAAAACACTTCTTAGATCCCTTGAGGGGGTTTCTCAGGTGCTTACTCCAACATTTTTGACACATAGGTAGTTGTAATTTCTTTCTCCCATGTGGATTATCATCGGATATTCCATGATACTCCACCTTTTTTCATTTCCCCAAAATAAATACAGTACCTAATTTTCATCTCCACCTTTATCACACATCAAACAATCTCATCATTGATTCCAAAGTCTCTTATGGATAATTCTATTTAAAGACTTGGTTTTAACCCGCCAAATAAATAGTATATCTTTCTTTTAGATAGGGAGATATAACTAGAGACATAACTTGTGATCCTCGTGAAGTTTTCTTCGTAAGTTTCAACATATTCATCCTCATTTTGTTTCATCTAAAGGAATTCCCACACCATATTAGTGTGAAGTGTTCATGTAAAGTGATTTATGAAGAATGCTTTCTTGAACTCCTCTCATTCCATAGAGTCCAATTCCTCCTTTTCTATTTTATTCTTAACAAGACTCAACCATTGGTTAGCCTCTCCTTATAAATGATAAATAAACAAAATGAACTTCTGGTGGATGAAAATATATTTTCCATTGCATTGATCCGTATCTCAAAAATAAATGAATTATAAGATCCACTATAGTATAGTGGACATTGATGTATAAAGGATTCAATAGAAATATAATCCCTTTTTGGTGTGTTTGGGAGATCTATGCGATCCATGATATTATTCATAGTATATTAATGTTTCGTGTTCATTTCTATGAGGTTTTTTACACCAAATACCATCCTATTTGGCAACACATTCATACAATATCCACATCTTCCATCACATTAATTATTAGTTCATTTCCTCCTTATTCTAGACATTAATTCAAATAAAAGAATTTTTAGGGACATAATTTAGTAAATTTAATGAGGGAAAACTATGATTTTTAAATAAATAAATCATAAATGAAGTACATATACTAACATAAAAACCTCTAGGATTCAATCTAATTTATCCCTGGTAATTTCTATTTTAGGTTCTCTAGCCTAAACATATTCAAATCCATAATCATGGTTCATAAAGAGAGTGTGAATTAACCAGAGCATATCCCTTAGGGGTGTCTAGTAAAGTGTGTCATCTTAGTCCCATTCATCATACATCAGGGTGATGATCGATTCAATGCTCAGCCAACCCTTTTTGGTGTGATTACCCCTAGGTTCATCTATGTCATCGTTGCATCCACTTTCCAGTATCCCGACAGGGATGTGTTGTTAGGAAACCACATAATGTATACTTTACTAAAACATGGTATGTTATCAAATACTTAGACTCATTATAATATTTATCACTAAATTTCTCTGTATTAATCCCCAAAATAACTAAACCTTCCCTCAAATACCAATTATGGTGACCCAAGATAATCATACATAAATAATACATTGATTTATGGTTTAATTAATACATTTCAAAAATAACCGTACAAACCATGGACTAAAAGGTTTAGTGTCTTGGTGACTGCCTGCATAAACATATCATTTTACAATACTTATGAACATTTATCCATAACCATTATCTTTTATACCTTCTTTTATAAATCTCATATGACATAATCATCGTCATAACCTGGTGAAAGGAAACGTAATAATGGGTGAGCTTTAATACTTAGTAAGGGAAATATATCAACTATTCATGATTTTTAGATCTTAAATATGAAGTAAAACATGAGTAAAGGAGAAATTTATGATAAAAATATCATGAGATCATAAGTGACAATCATAAAACTTCATTGATCATTAAGGATCACGGTATAGGAACATAATACCGAAGAAAGGTCATAAAAACATGGCTTAGAAACATATAACAAACATGAAACCAATACATAAGAAAGAAGAATATATTTAGAACATATAATATCATAAAAATTTGGAATAGCTTGAAAATAAGGTACATTTTAGAGAAGTATTGGCACAAAAATAAGTAGAGGAAAATATTTTGAATAAATACAAGTATGTCCACCCTTTAATTTTATGAAAAAATCCATGTATGTCCACCCTTTAGTTTTGTGAAAAAAATACAAGTGTGTATATGAATAAATATCTCATATAATGTAAAAGCATAAAAAATCATTGAATGGTGATATAGAACCCCTCCCATAATCATACATGCATATGAGTTCCAATTAAAATCAAATCATTCATATTATCATAAATAACCCATGGGAAGAAAAATTGGTTTCATAAATTTTCCGAATGGTATCACATAAAAAAAACTAATCATTTTATACCAAAAATATAATCACCCAAAATATAATATATTAGTTTATTTGTGAACCATTACTTTATTGGATAATAATCCTTTGAAAATGAAAGAGAAATCACAAAAAGGGTTTTTCTAAAAAAATCTTAATATCATCTTAAAAATATGTGATTTTTAGTCACCTTCCAAACACATTTTTTTAAAATGAAAAGGAAACATATTAAAACATTTATTTGGAAAAAAAACCAATAAAGATACATTGAAAATAAATAAATAATATGTTGAAATGTGATGCATAAGGGGGGGATATATGATCATTGAAAGGAAAATCCTTTAAAATATTTGAAAATGTATTTATTGAAAACCCACGTCATTAAAAGGAAATCAAAACCTTGGTTTTTAAATAAAAAGAAATATAAGTATCATTGGAGATAAAAACGGTTTGATTTTCCACTAGGTAAAATAGAACATTGGTGGGAAGTAAAAATGTGGATATGGAAGAAAAATCCATTAAAAGATATGAGAATTATTCTAAAAAATCATTTACACAAAACAATAAATTCGTCAAGGAAGAATAATTTGGTGTGAAACTTGATTTCTCCAAAAAAATATGAAAATAAAAAATAACATTATCATAGGTTATATAGGGTCATACTTGAAAAAAATTTAGACAAAGAGAAGTGATCATAACCCAAGGGAAAGATTTGAATCATGAAAACCCCTTACTTTTACTTTCTCTTAGTTGAATGTGATCAACCTCATGTATCACAAAAATAACTATATTAATCACTTATTTGAGAAACTTATTCATTTATATAACATTTTATAAAATTAATTTATAAATATTCAATACATTTTAATTAGTTAGTTGTCATTAATTTCCAAAATCGAATGTCAAAAATCTTGATCATTTTGAACTAGTTTGGTAATGTTAGTTTTGTTCTTCATTATTCTCTAAAATATCATAATTCTTAGATCATACTAGGTACTATAAATCATGTTTTAAAATAATTTATAAATTTATAATTTAATTTCTTAAGTGTTTTATAATGTTTTGTGACGATGAAATAAAAGACGATATCGTTTCGGTGAGTTTAACGAATAAAAGGTGATATATTAATAACATAATTAGATATTGATATTATGACTCCATAATAATTTTGAAATATTGAATAAATTATTATTATTATTTTTTTTACTAGAATATAACATTCCTTAATAATCCACGATATAAACATTACAACATCACTCATGTAGGTGGTAAGATTGACCTAAACAAGAGTGTGTTATAATGATTGAATGAGTAAGAGAATGTTATTATATAATGTTAAAATGACCAATATAGAATATTTCACATGTCATAAGTATAATATATCTTCATTAAAATCATTCTTAGAACAATCCAAGATGGGTGTTTATGACAAATGAAATTTGTTGTGCGTGGAGGCAATAGTCTGCACATACGCACAATTAACGATCCCATTTCTCAATAAATGGGAGGAATGATGGTATATGAAAAATGATAATTTCATAATTTTATTTGTGGAATATACAACCTATTTTTTCATCAAATCCATCCTTGGTACCATCCTTTAGATATGGTGATACAAAAAAAATGCATCGCGTCGTGGAGGTGGTATTCCGCACGTATATATGATCGATGTTATTTTATTTTCTTAGTGGATGAAAAGGATTAAATACTTGTTTTATAATTAATATAATGAAATTTCATTATACTTATTATACTTATTTTAATATATTAATAATTTTATAAATGATTTTAGGAAGGAGTAGAATAAAAGAAAAGACTAAGATAAGGTAATAATCATGTTGGAATCCAGAGTTTTCTCTTATAAAACTCCTTGGAAGTGAAGGAATTAAGAAAACATAAGGCGAACAAAAGCATATATAGGAGGGAGAGGGTTCTAGTAGGAGAAATGTAACGACCCAATGTTTTTCAATGGAAATCCATTTCTTATAAATATGTCATAAAATCACATGAAAACTCAACATAATGAACTACTTAGTGTTGAGTGACCTTTAAACATAAGTTTGTCACTTCAGTATTTGGAATTTCCAAAATCTGACATACACGGTTGCAATTAGTAAGTTTTTTGGAGTCTGATAAGGAAAAATTAATTTTTTGTGAATAGTAACATATCCTTATGAATAGTAACATACCCTTATGAATAGTGATATACCCTAATGAATAGTAACCTTACCTCTGATAGTATAAAAAAAGTAAATGAGTGTTTTAAAACTAGTTTCCGATAATAAATTATTATTTTAATTAAATATTAAAATAATCATATTTAGAAAATTATTTTTGAAAAATGGACTTCATTTTTGGATTCTACACATTGAAAAATGGTTAGGGTGAATTTTTGGGATTTTTCTAAAATACTTGAATTCTTGATGAATAGAAAAATGCGATAATTTACGATAAATGCTAAATAAGAGATTTATTGAGTCATTGATGATGTTCTGCTGATATAAGACCAATTAGTTCGGGATCACATGATAAAATTACTATTATTGGTCATGGAAGACTCTCTATTCCTCATATTATGGGGAAATAATAAATTAAGGAATTTTATATTGAGAAATCCCTTCTCTTCTCCACTATAAAGACCTCCCTTCACTCCCTCTTCTCTTCACTAATATCAAGCCTTATTCCTTGACAATATTCTCTCCAAATCTCTCCCCAAGAACCTCCCTCACGTCCAAAATCTCCTATCCTATTCAAAATAACAAAAACTCTCCCCTTAAGAGGTTCTCAAAGAAGGAAGTTTCAAGAGGTAAATTCCTCTTTCCAATTCCTTCTTTTCTTCTATGTTCTTTTCTTTTTGTTTCTTTCCTCACCTCCCTTCACCCAAATAGTATGATAACTCCAGTAACATACATGTACTAGAATGTTTTTATTCTAATAGGATATTTCATTATCTTCTCTCCTTTCCCCACCCTTTATTTGAAAGAAATGAAAGCACCATTTGAGATATGCTAATTTAGCACATTCAAGTACAATGGTTTATCAATTTCTATTATAATCTTTAATTCTGGTAATGAAACCATTTGTGTTATGGTTGAACCTGATTATTATATATTTAATATATCCTATTTTTAGTTCTATAATCCTTTTGTACAAATTGTATTAATTTATAAAGCAAAACATGTTCTTTGTAATCAAATCCACCGATTAACAAAAACGGATGTCACTATGGTTTTATATAATAGTTAGACTTCAATCTAAGTAACCAAATTAAATTTAAAACCATTTAATCTCTTGTATTTTCACTAATAGCATATAACTTCATTTCTGGACAACCACTTCCATCTTTCATGTTTATCCGAACTTGAATATAAGTGAAACGATCTTTTAAAACCAAGTAAACAAACAAGCCCGAACAATGAAATTGAACCTTATAACTAATCAAAAATACATTTAATGAAATAAAAAGGGTCATAATAAATCAATTAAATATATAATAGGTTATGGAATTATTAATTAATAATCCTAATTTGTTTATTCAGGTATATAATAACAAGTGTAGAACATCAACGGATTTAAGGTAAGGGATCCTCTCTATTTTACTCTTAATTAAGATTGTCCTCTATGCTATGCCTTTTTATGTGTAATAGAAAATGATGGGGCATGTTTATGCACCTCCCCAATACTTCCCTATTGATTTATAAGTTATGATAAAACTCTTTTCTCTCTCATCAATCCCTCTTAGTTACAATCGATACCATGCCGATAAACCATAATGAGTTCTACCCAAACTTCCTTTATTCCTTCGGGTTGCTCTATCTTTCTTTTTACCAAAATGTAGTTGTCTTTTCTTTTTATGTAAAAATTCTAAATTCTTTTTATATTCTCAAAACTCATGTTCCAGGATCCATATCTCATTCTCTTTCGAGGATGTACATGCTTTTAAGTGAATCCCTCCTCGATACTTTCCAATAAGCACACATGTTTTAAGGGAACTTCCCAAATTTTTACCCAATTTCAAGTGTACTCTATCCTATGTTTTAAGAAACCATTGTCTTTGTAAAATAATTCTTTTTATTATGAAAACATTCTTGGTTCAATTATGTTTTTTATATAAATGATTTCCCTCATTTCTATTTTTAAAATCTCTATAGTATTTTCCTTAAAACCGCACAAAAATATTTTAATGCTAATGTTTCTCAATTACATTTATTATATTTTTTCACTTATATTTGACACCACCTACCTTGTTATATGCCTATTTTACCCTATTAACGTCCATGTATGTTCTAATACTTTTCTTTCATGGACACTTTCATGATACGCCCATTGGTTATGATTTATGTCATGTTTGTGGTGCCTAATTCTTTTTGTAGGTACCGTTATGTTTATGTATGGTTGATTATGTATGATTATCTATGTGGTAATAATATTTATGTGTCAATAATATTCATGAAAATGTTGAGATGAGTGCACCCAGATAGTGCTCCAATTCATTGGGTAAAGTTAAGTCTCATGATATGCGATGTGAAACGGGATTGGCGGTTAGCCTTGACTTGTACTAAATGGGAAATGGGATTGGTGGTTAGCCTTGACCCGTACTAAAGAAATGTTTTATTATTATTCCACATTTATATGATTCCATGATTATATGATCATATGCTTATATGATAGGATTTTATATGTTCCATTATTTGGATATCATTATGTCATGCCTCCTAACTCATGTGCTTAAGATGTATCCTTATGTTCTTTCCCTTACTGGGCTTTTCAGGTCATCCCTTTGTTCATGTGTTCCCCAGAGTACCCTATGCAGATGTAAGGGCTCAAAGGAAGTTAGGAGCTCATTATGGAGATTAAATAAAGAAGTGTTTTTTTAACCCCATGTTTTATGTTTTATGTTTTATGTACCTAGTCTTCCAAGACACTAGACTTAACGATCCTTGGCTTGTACTCTGATGTGTAATTATGCTTAAATCATGTAATGATATATGAAAAAGGTTTGGGTCACTATAATAAAAAAATTACATTTTCAAGGAGTAATTCTAATGTGAAGTGAATCTTGAAATGGCGGAATTTTTATTTTTTTAAGAGAAGAAAATGGAATTTTTGGAAACTCTCATAATTTTTTAATAATTTCATGACCCTATTCAAGGGTAAATAGATCAAAATTTAAAAGTTATGGAGTTCAGTACATGATAAGGTCAAAATTCCTCTCATTTATTCATTTTGATACAAGGTAAGAGTGATTTAAGTCTTTTGATTTTTACTTTTAACTTTTTACCCAAAATAACATTTACCTTGATTATTAATTTTTAACTTTAGTAATTAAAATTAATGAAAAAAATTAATATTGGATCCTTTTAACTAATTTAAACTTTCAAATTTCAAATTTGAAAATTGTTTTAAAATGTAAAATTTCAACGTGTGAAAAATTGATTTTAAAATAAATAAACTTAATAGTGTAAAAACGGTTTTAGAAAAAAAACATTTATAAACTTAAAATTTATATATAAGAAATAATTATATTGGATAATTATTTTAATGAAAAAAAAAATGATTTATTATAAAACAAATAAAAGGTATGAGGCTTTAAAATTTTAATGTATTGGATTTTCTGTGTATTATTTTTGGATATTATATTGATTATTTTTTAGACCAGGCACTGAGATGGCATGTAATTCTGAGTCCTGGTGTACTCGGAATAAAAGTTTGAAATATATTAATTATATTAAATAGCACGCATGCACATTTTTCCTAAAAAAGTGGAATAAATCACGAACAGGGGGCCATATCAGAAATCTGAGGGTGTTATTGAGTTCAAAACATGAGTTTTACCTTAGGCATGACATAACCTTTGTTGGCACTAGCCATTTTTGAAAAATGGAATAATTAAATAAAATAAATTCAATAATTAATTTATTTTGTTATTTCGATGTAATGACTATTTTTCTCCAATAAGTGTGCAGTTATGGATTTTGTCTTAGGGTTTCCCACTAAACCCTGGAGCCCAAGAAGCTGTTGGTGGAGAGAATTATTTTAGCCCATGATTCGATGAATACCTGGTATTTGATCATTGTATGACCATTCTTTGGTGCAATGGATCGATACCGTGGGTGCATTTCATGATCAATGGGGAATTTGAGGTGTGATGATAGTGTTGGAAGATCAAAAGAGGAGTGGATGGATTTATGGTTCTAGTCTTTCCTGGTTTTGATGTGAAATTATGGTTTGGCTCGATTGATCGCTTTCCAATCTAATTGAGGCCATGGATTCTGGTCGATGGAATTATAAAGGAATGGAAGACCCCAAATCTATGATCTATAGCAAGGATGAAATTGGTGGTGGCGTGCATAGGAAACATGGAGGAGAGCCCATGGGATCTGGAAAATCCTGAGTTACACGGTGTGTAATCTGACATTACACACCATGTGGGCCCCCTAGCTACAACGCTAGGGTTTTGGATGAAGTTGAATATCACAAGTTGTGTGACTTGGTCACGAGCCATGTGACCTCTTCCATGAGGCTCGATGTATACTTCAGAGAGTACACGGACACAGGTAAAGTACACAGCCAAGTGGCATAGTGTGTACTTGGACACGGACACAGCCTGGTGTACATGGGTCAATACAAGGACACAATCACCGTACACAAATAGGGCCAGGTGACATGGGTAGGATTCTATGTGTCTCTACACACTATGTACTTCTTCTACACACCATGTATATGAAGACTTACATGTGTGAGGCTCTTCCACACTGGAAAACATTAGGATAGTTGGACACATTGTGTACCCCCTGGTACATGCCATGTACCCCCTTCAAGATTGTTTGTAGCTCTTTTTTCCCTTATTTTAGACTAGTATCATTTGAACGTGTTCCATTGGTCCATTTCTTAAAGGGTACAGTGTGACATTACATCCACATCACAGGATTGTGATCCCCTCTAGAGGTCAAGTATTAGATAAAGTTGTGGTGTCCCTCTATGATACTGGAGTGTGATCCTCTATCACCTTTGTTCCCTAGGTGGGGTTTATGGAATCGGCATAACCTCCCTAAGCAGAGCGTTGATCCTCCATCTAGAGGGTCATATCATTAGGGTTTGTGGTATTATTGAAATATGGTCCCCTATATAGTAGGTTGATCCAGAGTGGGTTTGTGGTCTCCCCTGGTGGTTATGGGCATGACCCCCTATCTATTTATCAAGGTCTTATTAGACTGGTGAGATTTTTTTAGGTGGGGCTCAATGATCTAGTCCTCTTCATCGGGTGTCTTTGATGATAACACAGCTTGTAGAGTGGATTCTTATGAAACGAGCATTGCTTCAAGCAGAATCATGTGGCTGGCAGTTGGTTATGAAAACCTAGTGGAATTGTGTATATCCTTGGTATATCTAGGTTTTTCTGTTATACATTGATTGTTATATCTTTTATTAAGCTTGCAATACTTGGTGCTTCATTTTTAGCACTTTTGGGGTGTCCTACTAAGTATTGTTATACTCATCCCTGCATGGGATTTTCTTGCATGTGTCATGTCTTATGTAGACGAAAACCCTTTTGATGGTGTCCTGGGAGGACAGGGAGCAGGTGGAGCATATTTGGAGCTTGTTAGACTTAAGTGTTTACTGTGAGCTTACATTTTACTTATTCCTAACCCTTGGAGCTAGTTGGACTTTTTATAGTTTTTGGTTGTGCTTGTATTTGGCCCCTTTTTCTATTTTTAGTACTTTACTATCGTACTCTGTTTTGGGATCTTAGATGTATGCATGCATTATTTAAATTGTTTTACATTTCGTTATTATTTGGTCTTGGAGATGTGTGTGTGTGTGTGTGGGTGGGTACTTTAGGAAAATGTCTCTCATTTGTGGGATATGCCTACTCGGTGATGGTCATCATCCCCTGGCCTATTGGAGGTGGGATTGGCGTAGTCACGGGTTAGACCTCGGTGGGTCAGGTTATGACATAGTGGTATTAGAGTAGGTGGTTATACTATAGGAATGGATCCAGTGAGTTTGGTTTGGAGAAATATTGTTTAGTGTTTTGAGTTCGGATTTTAGGTTGGGGATTCCAGTGTTGGTGTGGCGGCCGACGTATCCATACACTAGGACTCTGATCACCTACCTTTAAACTCAGTACATGTAAAAATTGGTTTTAGGGAAAACTTTTGGTACATGAATCATATAGGATGGTTGTGTTTTCCATGTCCTTAAGTCAGCTCCCCAGATATACTCTTTTGACCATGGTACATCTTGTTTTATTTCAGGATACCCCCATATAGACAGCCAGCTAGGATTCCACTGTGTGATCATGAGGATGATCCACCTAATGACAAGGCATTGGTATAAGGGATTTTATTGGAGTTATAAACTCTAGATGGTTTACCAGCTATACCACCACCCGTTGAGCAGAAGCTAGCACTGGAAGTACCATCTGAGGATGCATGTAGTTTGAGTGTGTTGCATGTATTTTAGAGGTAATGACCTCTTAGGTTTCAGGGTGAGCCATACCCCTAGGTGGTTGAGGAATTTCTAAAGGCATTCACTCGTCTTTTCCACCTTATGAAGACGCCTGATGATCAGATGGTGGTCCTAGCAGCGAGACTTCTTCAGGGCTCTATTGGGTGATGGTGGAGCTTGGTGACTCAGTCATATTATGAGATAGCTCTCTCCTAGATAGACTTTAAGAATCACTTTAATAAGGAGTTCTATCTGGAAATGTTATGATATTTATGCATACAAGAGATTCTACTACAGTAGGATAGTATGACTGTAGGGGAGTATTCATTAAGGTTTACTAATATATCGCATTACTCCTTGGATATAGTGCGAGACCATTTCTTCAGAGCTTGGACTTTTGATCAGGGATTGTTTTGGGACATCAGGACTTCAATGGTATCCCTTTTCATTCCCATCTATGTTGGGGTGATTTAGCGAGCCTTATTGGTGGAGATCTTCCTAAAAGATTATACACTGGTAGTTGGATCAATTAGTGGGAACCCGGTAGATGAGACCTCAGTAGTAGGAAACCAATAGCAGTCACAGGGATCCAAGCATGTCATACACTTTAGGAGGTGATCCTAGGACTCAAATACAATGGTGTAAGTATCTCAGGGTGTGTTGAATCTACCGAGGGATAGGTGATGTTTCTCCTATGATGGTTGGAGACATCTGGCTTGGGATTATCCAACCCATCGTACAACTGATCATGAGACGATCGAGGGACCATCAAGGCAGAGACAGAGTAGGGAGTGGTGTGGTTTGAAGGACAGTGAATGTGGCAGAGGGGATTATAGGGTAGCAGGAGGTGGTTAGAGGTTCGACCTATTACCACTACCACCCCCAGGTGGTCTAAGCCAGGCTCAGGGAGCTAGTGGGCAGGGACGGGGCTAGATGCAGGCTATTGAGGCCTATGATCTTGAGGCTCCAGGGATAATATGAGGTAAGATCTGTGTGTTTTATACTTTAGCTACATTATTTATAGAAACATGTGCTAGTGATTCCTTCCTTTCCACTTCTTTATTTTGAGACTTGGAGATTCTGATTGAGCCATTGGATTGACCCTTGTGGTTGGAGACTCTGATAGGTGGTGACTCGGTAATTGCGTACTTCTAGTGATAGTGCGATCTGATTCTTGGATGTGATAGTTTTGTATGGGATATCTTTGTAGAAGAAATGAGTCCTTATAAATAAATCTTAGGTATGGACCGTTTATCCACGGTTCTTGGCCAGATTGATTGTTTTAGGTGGAGGATGTGTTGTGTCCATAGTGAAGGAATGGGGTTTTCCTTTGTGGATGAAAAGGAAACCTTGGAAAATGAGGATGTGCTCAATAATAGGAGAGTGCAGCTAATTACTCACCAATTGGATAGCATGAATCTTGGAGCAGTGGTTGCTTTAGTCTATCGGTTTTCTACGGTGGTGGTGAAGTATGAGGAAGTCATTCCTGAGGATGTACTAGGTTTACCTACCCACTGAGAGTTAGACTTATACATTGACTTGCATCTCATGATGGAACCGATATCTACACCAACATATTGTATGGGTCCCATAGATCTTCAAGAACTGAGGGTGCAATTGGAAGACTTGTAGGAGAAGGGATTTGTGAGACTCAGTGTCTCCCCTTGGACATCCTCAGTGTTGTTCGCCAAGAAGGTGGATGTGAGCTTGTGGTTATGTGTGGATTATTGGAGCTTGAACCGGGTGACTATAAATAATAAGTATACACTATCGATGATCGAATAACTCTTTGATCAATTGAGAGGAGTGTGGTGGTTCTCAAAGATTGATCTCAGATCAGGCTATCACCAGTTGCAAGTACAGGATGAGGAAATACTAATGAATGAATTTAGGTGTCTCTATGGTCACTATGATTACTTGGTGATGTATTTATGCATGAATAATCTCCCATAAGTTTTAATGGGACTCATGAACCAAATCTTTTAGCCTTTTTTAACTGGTTTGTGGTGGTCTTCATTGAAGACATCCTAGTGTATTCGATGCCTGGGGAGGAGTATGCGAGATACCTGAGGATGGTCCTGGACACACTATGAGAGCATAATATTTATAGGAATATCTCAAAGTGTTAGTTTTTTATTCGAGAGGTCCAATTTCTAGGAAACATCATCTCAGAGGCTGGAGTTGTGGTGGATCCGGCAAAGGTTGAGGCATTTTTTTCTTAGGAGCCACCTTAGAGTGCTACCAAGGTGTGGAGTTTCCTTAGGCTAGTAGGGTAATATCAAATGTTTGTACCTGACTTCTCCATATTGGAAACACCCTTGATATCTTTGTCTCAGAAAGGGAAGAATTTCATGTGGACAGAAAGGTGCTAGTGGTGCTTTTAGGAGCTGAGGCAGAGGTTGAAAAACATTCCCATCTTGAGATTTCTAAAGGAGGGTGTTGAGTACGTAATGTTCTTTAATGAATCAGGGACCAGACTTGGTTTTATTATGTACATAGGAATGAAGTGATTTCATAGGGATCATGTTAGTTGATACCACATGAGCATAAATACACAACCCATGATCTTGAGTTAGTAGTAGTAGTCTTATATTTGAAGATGTGGCAATACTACATGATGGGCATGCAGTTTATTGTTTACTCTAACCACAAGATTGTCAAGTATATATTCTCACAAAAGGATATTAACTTGAGATAGAGGTGATGACTAGAGTTCCTCCAGGACTATGACTTTGAGATTGTTTTTACTCCTGGGAAGAGGAATGTGGTGGAAGACACTCTCATTAGGAAATCTTATTCTTATTTTTTTGGTTGAGGTTTTGGAGTAGTTATCCTCATTGTAGTTGTCCTGCATGGATAAGGATAGCACTTCATATCTTCAGTAAATGGTTTTCACTTCACTATTTTTACAACGTTTCAGGGATACTCAGCATGGAGATGCTGATTGTGAGTCCTTATGTACTCATATATCCACTGTACATGATCCTGATGGATATTCTGAAGTTGGGAGCATGTTATCCCTTTTAGAGGTCATATGGTGGTACCTTTGACATGGAGGGAGGATGTGTTGTGGTATTTTCATAAATCCCCTTTAATGGTACATCCAAGTGTGGAAAAGATGTACCAGGACCTCTGACATCGGTTTTGGTGTCCAGTCATAAAGAAGGGAGTTGCAGAGTTTTTATCTCGATGCCTCACTTGTCAGCAGGTAAAGGCAAAGCACCGAGTTCCTGTGGGTTTAGCTCAACCCCTTGAGGTGCCAAAGTGGAAGTGGGATGGAGTTTGTGACAGGATTACAATGTACATCCAGGGTACACAATTTCATCTAGGTGATTGTAGACCGACTCACCAATTCATCCCACTTTCTAACTATTTGAGATTAGAGTTCAGTAAAGAGCTTGGGATGCCTCTATGTGCAGGATATATTCTGACTTCATGGAGTTCCCTCAAAAATCATCTATGACCATGTTTTAAACTTCACATATCGGTTATGGAGAGGATTGTAGGAAGACTTTGGGACTCGGTTACATTTGAACACAGTATTCCACCCCTAGACTGGCGGCCAGATAGAGTGGACCATCCAGGACTTGGAGGACATGTTGCGGGCTTTCATGTTGGACTTTGGATATAGTTGGTAGGATAACCTACCCTTAGCGGAGTCTGCGTACAAAAATTTCTATCATTCCACCATTGGTATGGAACTATTCAAGGTTTTGTATGGGAGACCCTCCATATCACCACTTTGTTGGACTAATCCAGGCGAGTCAGCACTTATGGGCCTGGAGTTAGTGCGAGCAACTAAAGAGAACGTGCATATCATCAAGGAGTGGATGAAAATGTACAGAGTCATTATAAGTCTTATGCAGACCAATGATGAAGACCTATAGAGTTTGAGGGGGGAGACTATGTGTTCTTGAGAGTCTCCCCTTGACATGAATTGAGGATATTTCACCACAGTGGAAAATTATCTCTGAGATTCATTGGTCCCTTCTAGATACAATGTAGAGTTGGTGAGGTGGTGCACCGCTTAGCTCTACTGCTACAGTTGGACCGGGTACATGACGTCTTCCATGTGTCATAGCTGAGGAGGTACGTGCATCACCTGTCGCACATTATGGATTGGGGTGAGCTGGAAATTGATGATTAAGCTACCTTTATAGAGTACCTGGTGGAGATTAAGGATTGAAAGTAGAG
The DNA here is from genome assembly GCA_963277665.1 of Viscum album. NCBI lineage: Eukaryota > Viridiplantae > Streptophyta > Magnoliopsida > Santalales > Viscaceae > Viscum > Viscum album. The sequence continues at coordinate 1,694,081,069 of OY728160.1, forward strand.
GATCCTTCATGTGCATTCGATTCCCCATGTGTGTGTCCAATGGAATCATGATAATCTCCAAGATATCAACTGGGAGAGGGAGACCTAGATGTGATCTTAGTAACCTCATCCTTTTGAGTAGGTTTTTCTCTTTTTAGGATGAAAATCTCTAAGTTGGGGAGAATGTAATGTCTTGGATTTTCTGTAAATTATTTTTGGATATTATATGGACTATTTTTGTGACTAGGAATGGATATGGAATGTGATTCCAATTCTCGGTGTTCCTGAAATAAATTTTTAAAATATATTAATTATATTAAATAGCACACACAAGAGGTTTTCCTAAAAAAGTGTAATAACTCCCAAACAAGGGATCGGACCAGAAATCTAAGGGAGTTGTTGAGTTCAGAATGTGGGTTTTACCCTAGTAATGATATAACCATTATTAATGATGGTTTTTTGTGAAAAAGTCATTGCGGGTGTAATTAAATAAAATAAATTAATTTTTTATTTCTTAATTTTGATGTGGTGACTGTTTTTCTCATATAAGTTTGCAGTTATGGATTTTGTCTCAGGGTTAGTCGCTAAACCCTAGAGACCTATAAGTCATTGGAGGAGAGCATTTTTGGTGGACAGTGATGGATTGAAATCAGATCATGGATCGTTGCACCAGTAGAGTTGGAGGATCTCATCAACGATGGCAACGCAACCGTTCTTCATCAATGATCAATCCAAAATCCAAGTAGGATGTTTTTGTGATTTCCATCCCTTTTATTAATCTTGGACAAACACCGGTCAATTCCATGAACATAATTGATACCTGCATTGTCGGTAGATTTAATTTTATGGAATTGTTTAATTATTCGTTGATTTATCCATCTTCATTCATATTTTCTATGATAAAGAATTGAGTCCAAACAAAAATGGTTAAGTTTCAGTCCTCACTTTTATGGCTTTTGGTTTTCTTCCTCCATTATTCATGTGTTTATCATGGGTGTTTTCTTTTGGACCACAATTATGACAACCCTGATCTTTTATTACACAATTAAACATAATTTATTACATAAACTTCTCTTGATACAACATAGAATATCGAGAGGTCTAGTGTCTTTGGGGCTTAGGAACATTACATAACATCTTAGAACATAAAACACACAACATATTTATTGAAAACTTCCTTTACATGACCACTACATTCCCTCATACTTATCATTGCATGGGATAACTTGAGGGCATGCATAAAAAAAGGGTGATCTATAAAGCCCAGTAAGAGATTAATCATGGAATAACATGAGGAATACAATACATGTTATACGATAGGCATATCAATAGAGCACAAAATAAGTATAAACATAAAGGCATGATAAATCATGATAATCATAACATGGAAATGTGGAAACAACACTTAACATGGAATTAGCATGAACCAAGGCTCATTGCACATGGAGCATGAGTAAACCCTCATTGCATATGAAGCACGATTAAACCCTCGTTGTACTTAAATTAGCATGAGTAAACACCCATTGCACATGACGTATCATGATACTATACTTTACCCAATTCATTGGAGCGCTATAAGGGCACACCCTTCTTAAACATTTAATTTCATGCATAAGTGTGTCACATGGATCATATAACATGGATTCATAAAATATCATCATTTATTCCACAATAAAGGAATATGGAATTAATACATGAAACTTTATAATAAATAAGTAAATGTGCATAAAGTTGAATACCCTTGATAGAGAAATGGGCATGGAATTCACTACACAATGACATTGGCTTGGAAAATTGGTGCAATTTCGGCAGCATAACGGCGTGATGTAAGAATTCATAAAAATGGTTAATGAGAGAGAAAGGGGTGTCTCATCATATGTACATGAAATAGAAAATAAGTGGGTAATATATATACATTTCCCAACAATTTTAATGGAATTTATATTTATGATACAAAATAATTGCTTGAATGTAAGTGAGGAGAGATAAATTCCTTTCAGAACAAATTGGACAAAAATGAGAAAGGAAGAAAAACCCTTACTTGGAAGTGTGATTCCAAAGGCTTGAGAGAGGCTTGAGAGAGGCTTATTGGAAGCTTGGGGCACCTTATGAGGATTATATAGAGATGAGGGCAGAGTTTGGACTAACTCCAAAGGCTTTTATTGAGAAGGAAGTGGGATCTTGGGTGGGTTTATATAGGAAATGTGAGGGAATTCTTTATTATTTAGGTTTGGGACACCTCACATTAAACTAATCCAAACCACAAACTAGCCCATGGATTTTTCCCATGGTTTTTGGAAAATGGAAGTGGAAAAAAATATTTTATAAGTCCAAAGTCCTAACTTCTTAAAATAATGGGGTTGCTTATGTAGAGGTGAGTCACACTCCCAAGGAAAACAATTTAAAAAGACAAAATGTTTAATAAGTCTTGAAGGGTCCACTAAAGCTTTGTAAAATAAATCATCAAACCCAAAATCAAATTATTTTAATGTTAAAACATATATTGTCCGAACATAAAGTTTATAGTATTTTATTATATCACTATTGTTTCATTATGATGTCATAAAACACATTATATATTTAAACGGTATTTAATTTTTACCCAAAAATTTGACTGTCTCATAAAATTATGAAAAAATCACCATTGGATAATTTTGATGTCCTAATTCCAGAAATAATATTTATTTTACCTAAATAATTTTCTAAATATGTTAATTTTCACTTTTAAAATAAAAACTGGCATTTATCAAAAATTCATGGGTTTTGACAAAAATGGCTTTCAAACCTTAATAAAAATTACAATTGTATTCATAAAATTATATGATCATTTATATTCAATAAAAATTAATTTAATAATAATAATATTTTATTAAAATATTATTTAATTTAAAAATCCATTAATTCATCAAAATATATTTCTTAGTTGAACATTAACTAAAAATACTATTTGTGCTTTAAAAACTATTTACAAGGTAGCAATAAAAAATGAAATTATATTCATTATTATATACAAAAATAATGTAGATAACCATAGTGCTAAGTTCTTGTTACATAACCCCTTATAACACCTACATAAGACTGAAGAGTAAGGTGTGCGATGGTGACAGACTCTTGGGGTGGCTCGGATAACATTGTTCGGGTGGTAATCTCTATCAACTTCCACTTCTCTCGTAGGCAGTCCTACTTGAGCTTAACATATTCAAGATCGGCTTGGTATTGGTCAAGAGAAAATCCAAAAGACGCAACCTCCTTTCCGAGCTCTGACAAATGGTCTTTGTATGGGGCACATCTACTGGATGAGGTCATCGCTTCCTTTGTTTGAGTAAATTGGATTTGTTAAAGCCCTATATTTATACTAATCATGTGATCATTTTTCAACAGCTATATTAGAAATGGTCAAAATTCTTAACAGTATTTTAAAATCCAAAAACATAAAGCCAAATAAGTTGACATTTTATATAAACATTTTACATAAAGCGACATTTAATTAGATCAAGAGGGATTTCCATTAATGAAAGTTTGGGTCGTTACAACAATTCGATGAATACCTGATATTTGAACATTGTGTGACTGTTCTTCAGTGTAATGGATCAATACCATGGGTGTGGTTCATTATTGATGGTGTGTTTGAGGTGAGATGATAGTGGTGGATGATCAGGAGTGGAGCGGACAGATTTGTGGTTCCCATTTTTCCCAGTTTTTACATACAGTGACGGTTTGGCTCGACAAATCGTTTTTCAAGTGGATCAAGGCCTTAGATTCTGATCGATGGTGTTATTAAGGCATGAATGACCCCAGATCAATGATCTAAAGTGAGGATAAAGGTGTTGGTGGTGGTGTGTGTAGGTGACGTGGAAAATAGCCCGCGGGATATGGAAAATCTTGGGTTACACGGCATGTAATCCGACATTACACACTATGTGGGCCCCCTGGATGCAGTGCTAGGGTTTCTGATGAAGTTAAATATCACATGACATGTGACTTGTTTACTCTCCATGTGACCCATTTCATGAGGCTCGGTGTGTACTTCGAATAGTTCACATACACGGGAAAAAGTACATGACCAAGTAGCACGTTGTGTACTTGGACACGAACATGGCCTGGTATACACGAGCTGGTACACGGGCACGGCCACCATACATGGAAAAGGCCAGGAAACATGAGTAGGATACAATGTGTCTCTACACACCATGTACTTCTTCTACATGTTGTGTATATGGAGACTTACATGTGAGTCTCTTCCACATGGGCAGACATGGGTATATTTGGACACGTCATGTACCCACTGGTACACGCCGTGTACCCCCTTCAAGAGTGTTTTAGATCTTCATTTTCTTAATTTGAACCATTATAGTTTGTGCATGTTCCCTTGGTCCATCCCCTCAATGGTATAGTGTGTAATTACATCTACGTCATTGGATTTTGATCCCCTCTAGAGGTTGAGTCTCAAATAGAGTTGTGACATCCCTCTTTGAGACTAGAGTGTGATCCTCTGTCACCTTTGTTCTTTAGGTGGTGTTTGTGGAATTTTTGTGACCTCCCTAAGAAGTGTGTTGATCCTTCATCTATCAGGTTGTATCTATAGGGTTTGTGGTATCATTGACATATGATCCCCTACATAGTGGTTTGATCCAGATTAGGTTCATGGTGTCCCCCAGCAGTTTTGGGCATGACCCCTATCTGTGTATCAGGGCCTTATTAGACTAGTGAGATTTTATTTGGTGAGGCCCAATTCTCTAGACCTATTTATCAAGTGTCTTAAATGATAGCATAGTTTGTGGATTGGATTCTCCCAGAACAAGCGTTTCTTCAAGAAAAATCATGTGGGTGACAGTTGGTTATGACCGCCTAGTGGCGTGGTGTCTTTTATGAGAATATTTAGATGTTTTTATTATACATTGATTGTTATATCTTGTATTGATATTACTGTAATTGGTTCTTCATGTTTAGTGTTTTCGAGGTGTCTTAATGAGTATTGTTATACTCACCCATGCATGGGATTTTCTCGCACATGTTATGTTTTATGTAGATTAAGACCCTTTTGATGGTGTCCTAGGAAGACAAGGAGCGAGTGGATCAGAGCTATAGCTTGTTAGACCGAGGTGTTTATTGGGAGATTACATTTGACTTAGTCCTCAGCCTTAGAAAATTTTGGACTCTTTACAATTTTTCGTTAGGCTTGTATTTGTTTCCTTTTTCTGTTTTTAGTACTTTACTATCGTACTCTATTGTGGAATCTTATATGTAGGCATTCATTGTTTCAATTGTTTTACATTTTAGTATTGTGTGGGCTTGGATACGTGTGCATGTGTATAGGTACTTTAGGAAAATGCCTCCTATTTGTGGGATATGCCTACTCGGTGTTGGTCATCAGACTCTGGCATATTGGAGGTGAGCTTGGGGTAGTCACGGGTCAAACCTCGGTGGGTCAAGTCGTGAAAAAAATAATCAAAACCGAATTTCACTATATAAACACTTACTTAAAGGATATGAACAAAAACTATTTTTTTATTAAAGTTACATTTTAATTTAGTTTTAAAAATATTGGATATAGGATTATAAATTAAAGAATATTTTAAAATTCATAATTTTATTCCTTAAATACATATTTTATTACTTAAAAGGTTTTGTAAACTTCTAGGATAAGTTTACATAACAATAACAACATAAAATTATAATTTTCTCAAAAATGGTATTTTTCTACTAAAAAACAACATTTTTATAAAAAAAAATCAAAAATCAATATTAAGTAAATTTTGATGTGAGTAATTAAAAAATGAATTTTATTTTATAAAATTTAAATTTTTTAATTTTTTAATTTATATTTTAAAAGAAAATACATAATACAAAGAAAATGAGTTTCATTGAAAATAACATTTTCAATATTAACTCGTCTTAATTATTTAATTTCTAAATATTTAATGATTTACCATCTTAGTATTTATTTTAACTTTATTTATAATTTTTTTCTTAATATGTAAGGTCCCTTGGCCCAACTCTCTCTCACGTTCCCAAACTAGGTTAGTTACCGAACCTTAAACATGCCTCCCCATATGCTAGAAGCTTCCGACTAGCTGTGGGGTGTAGAGAACATAATGGGAAGACTATAACCCTAATATATAGTTGAAATATAGTGGAAATAAATAAATATCAAAGTAATGGAAATAGGGGAAATAGTGAAACATACAACAAGAAAAACTAGACAATGAATATCGACTGAACCATCTAAAAATAATCGAAATAATGTAATGATAGGCTGGGATGTAACTAAATGTCATGTTTAAATTAATACAGATAAAATACTAAAAAACTTTAAAAAATCAAATACATTTGATCCTGAACCCCACGTCGGTCCCGTCTCCAAGCTCCAACCCATCCATCAATCAAAAATAAACAATAAGGTCTCTTTCCCTTGTTTAGACCTGCATCCATGAAATATGCTCGAATACCTAATAGTGGCCCGAATAGGGTGTTAGTGAAACTCAAAAGGTCGACATTGTCATGTCTAAAAAAAACCAATATGATAGAAATTTAATGTAATAAATCAATAACAGAGTATCATTTAATCAATTAAAACCAAACATAAAATGAACCTACTAACCCTCAAGTTCTGGGTTAACACTTGGGGATATCCAAACCTGTTGTAGATCCATGTTATATGTCTCTGTCACATGGATAATCGTCCTATATTAGGATAGATATTTTGTACCATGTATAAAATATCCCAACTGGGCTCCATGTTTATTCTCATGCTGGAGTCGCTTACGTCTTCCTAGGGCACAATACCATGCCAAGGGGAAAGTAACTTCTCATATTGGGCTCCATGTGAATTCTCATGATGGAGTCACTTCTTCATATGTGCACGTCACAAGGGGTGAATCTCAGCTCAAGTAGTGTGTTCTCCAGTGCAAGAACGAACCACCAATGACACATCTCATGAGATAGTGGTCCAATCCCTCATGAATCCTATCATAAAACATATATACAAGAAAACCATGTATACCTTTCATCCCATTCATATAACATGCCTTTGGTTGATTTATATCATTCTATTAACCAGGCATATATTCTCAATTGGTATATTCTCTTATAACAAGATGAATCACAGCAATCAAACCATACCAAGTTTCCCTTTATCTCAATTCATTTCCAAGTCACATCATGCCAAATTCTTAATTCAAATTGTTGATCCAAAACCTAAATTCATAATTTTTTTCTCATTTTAGTTTCAAGGGAACCACATGGGTCGATGTAAGTCTGGTCTCAATGCCAATGGACTTAGTGAGGTCCAATGGGAGGTCTATGCACTTACCTTTCACCAAACATAGATTCAATTAATTATTTGGGTTGCACGCATGATGTGCTGATGTGATCAAAATTATTGCACGTACCTAGATAAATTGGAAATAGGATTTAGGGATTTATTCTAGACCACCCACCTTTATCCAGTGATCAAAGAAACACCCTCAATAGGGAAAACCAATAGATAAATGAAGGCAAAAGAGATCATAAGGAAAACCTAGATCACACAAGTATCATGATCAAAACCCAATTAAATAGTGGTCAAGAGATCACACTACTATAACGGAGGATAGTGGGATGAAGGAGAAAACCCAAAATGAAGGAACTCACCAGAGATCATACGCTAGATCGAGATGCTTAGGAGGGAAGGAATCACACAAAAAATTGCATGGAGTCTCCCTAAGGTTCGAGAGAGGAGGATACACCATGAAAGAAAATAAATTATATGTGTATCATGGTTTAAAACCACTGGTTACAAAAATTCATGATGAGAACTCCATTCACATTGTGAATTTTAGGACTAACGAGATATGTCGAAAAACGCATCGCCTCAGGTTAAAATAACCCTCACTAGCCTAGTCATGATGTGAACTAGTTTCATAGTGTGTAAATGTTTCATGCTATGAACCAGTTAACATCATTTTCCCAGCAACAGGCTCATATCATTTAACCCTTTCATGATGTGAAAGTGTTGAGAATACATATCACAACCTAGATTCTAAAGAAAATACCTAAACCACCTATAAACATTTCCAAACCCACAGAGATCCCTCAAAGGTCTTTTTCACATTTATACCCACACTCCATTAATTCAAACAAACATACATCCCTGAAATTTATGTCATTTTCCCTGGAAAAATCTCTTCATCCCCAAAAGGATAAACTACCAAGGTTTTAAAAGAATAAAAATCAACTCAAATAGGTTCAACCAAAACTCAAAGAGGGACATGCCTAGAAAAAGATAGAATCTTACAACCTCCCCACCATATAAAATCACATCCTTGATTTGTTCCAAGAATCACTATAGGGTCTCGAAAAACAATTTTGGCCACTGCTCACATATCATATTCCCTCTCTCATGTATCCTCTTGAACACGCTCATGTTACCACTACACTCACACTAGATGTATAGTCTTTCCTCAGATATATTTCTCACTATGGTCCACAATCCGTATCGGATGCTCCTAAAGACACATCTACACCAAGCTAGACGTCATCAATGTATATCGCGTGAGAATGGTTAGGATGATATATCTAAATTTTCAACTCATAAAACACATCATACATGGCACTATAGCACTATGAAAGGGCCAATTGATGCACCACTAGACCGTCTCTTTCCACTGTCTCAAATGGTCCAATAAACCTGGGTGTTAGCTCTCCCTATTTCTTGATATGGCATTGCCCCAATCTAGGAGACACTCAAAGAAAAACTTTGTGACCCGCCCCAAACTCTATAGGTCATCTCTGATGGTTAGCGTAAGATTTCTACCTACTTTGCATGGTCACAAACCGCTTCCTAGTCAACTGAACCTAATCAAATGACTCCTACACAAGACTGGTTCTAACAAGAACTGACTCGACTGCCTCTATCCAATAAAGAGGTGATCGGCATGGCCTTTCATATAGATCCTTAAAGGGTGCCATCTAGATCAATTTCTGGAATATGTTATTATTTGAGAACTCTGTGAGTGCCAAATGTTTCTCTCATGAACCACCAAAATCCAAATCACAGGCTCATAAAATATCCTCCAAAATCTGAATCGTCCATTCAGATTGGTCGTTAGTCTGAGTATGATAGGTTGTACTCAGAAGAACATGTAATCCTAGATCCTTCTAAAGACCCTTTTAGAACCAAGACATAAAATGAGGATTTCCATCAGAAAAGATTCTCCTCAAAACATCGTGTAGTTGAACTATCTTCCACATGTAAAGACTACCCAAAACATCGATGGTGATGGTCCCCTGATAGGCAAAAAGTGGGCTACCTTTTCCAGTCGATCCACAATCACCCATACCACATCATTCTTGCGAGGTGTCCTGGGTAATCTTGTCTTGAAATTTTTAGTGAAATCATTCCATTTACATTCCAGAATGGATATAGGATGCAACAACTCGGTTGGCCTCTGGTGCTCAGCGTTCACCTTCTGATAGGTGAAACATCTCGCTGTAAATATTGCTACCACCTTTTTAATTACTAGCCACTAGTAATTTCTATGGAGATTACAATACATCTTTGTCATCCCTGGATGTACTGCTCATCTAGAAGTCTGAAACTCTCTCATTAGCTCCTCATGCAAGCCCATAGGAACTCATACTCAACCATGGAAAAGAAGAGAATTGTCGCTACCAAGAAGAGACCGTCATGATGGTGACTCCTCGCCATATAATTTTTTCCTCAGAGATAATCCCTCTGGATCAAATATCTTCTTGGTCTAGATATGGTCCAAAAGCACGAGTATAATAGATGTTGAAGTCATAGATACTCATTCCTGGGACTCCTAGACATCAAAATGCATGTCTGCAAAGAGTATCATCATTTTCTACTCATCGCAAGACTCCCACACTGCCTTTGTCTACGTCTTCTAGCTCAATGAATCGGCAACAAAATTACCCCTACTCTGTGTATAATCCAGCTCAATGTCAGAAGACTACATATACTCAACTCACCTCCTCTTTTGAATGTTCAGGTCTCGCTAAGAAAATATATATGTGGGGATCTTGTGGTTTGTGTAAACCACAAACCTCTCACCCAAAAAATAATGTCTCTAGCATCTCAGGGCGTGTACCATTACAGCTAACTCCATATCATGAGTAGGATAATTCCTCCCATGTGGTCTCTACTGTCTAGATCCATAAGCAACCACTAAGTCCTCATGTATTTGAACTACTCTAAGTCTAACTCCAAATGTGTTATAGTACACGGTATATGCCTTACCTAGAACAGGTGAGGTGAGGATTAGTGCTAAGGTCAACCTACTCTTCAACTCCTGAAAATCTCTTTCATAAGAATCTGAACAAACAAACTTCACTCATTTCTTGATCAATCCATACATCGGTGTTGTCATGCGAGAGAAGTCCTAGATGAAGGTTATTGAAACGTCCAACGTAATCCATCACTGACACGCCCTCCTATGTCAGGTGAATGAACTTTTGATCTTTCTCATCTCTCAATGTTTCAAGATAGAGGTGGCTTAGAAACTTCACCTCAAATTCCTTCCAGATTAGCTCCTTATGCTGATCAGATTTCTCCACAATGTCCCTCCAATGCTTGGATGATCCTTGAAGCATGTATGCAGCAAGCTTCACCCTTCTATCAACGGGTGTCTCAAGGTACTTAAAGGTCATTTGTACTTACTCGATCCAAAACTCAAATCTCTGGGGGCCTCCCTCCCCAGTGAATGTAGGCAGATGTTGCAGTTGAAACTCTCGCGTCAACTCAAACATCGAATGTATGGTGAAAACAGTCTCCCTCTCCATGGATCATCTGACCCTCAGGAAGCTGTCGCAGAGCTGATCGTCCATCTGATTCTCAGGAGCTGCTGGAAGCTCCGACTCAACTACGTTAGGAGCATGTCGATTGCCACTCTTCCGGAACTCTACTCAAAGATGATAAGGAGTTGTTTTCTCAACAAGACAAACGCACTCCTTAGAATAATGGATAAACATCAAGGTCAACCTCAATAGGTGACAACAACAGAGAACCACTAACTCATGGTCTCTCTAAATATGGATTAACAAGTGAATTGGCATGACATAACAGTTCTCTCGTTTCATTTATCAGATATAACTAGAAACTAATTTCACAACTCATATAAGCAAATATATCGCATGAAATAAATATGTCTCTGTCATAAACAATGCATGTTAATACATATCTCTATGTGCCTATCATGATGTATGCATACCCATCTTGCGTCATATCAGGCCACGAGTATAGATCTCAATAAATAATAACATCGCACAATATGTTAATCGCCCAATGTGAAATAATATCAACCATAAAAAAAACAACATAAACAGCAATCTCATCCCTGGACACTCGGATTTTATCCCATACATGGGTTAGTTACTCTCATGCACAAGCTCATTACCAAGTCTCGAAACACTAGTCATCTTTCTACCTTTCACAAATAGTATGGAAACAGAAAAAGAAAACCACCTCTGATACCACTTTGTAACATCACCCGACCTGACACTCTCTCACATGGCCAAACCGAGTTAGTTACTATACCTCAACCATGCCTCCATGTACGAAAGATGCTGCCAAATCGAAACAGGGGTGTAAAAAACATAGTGGGAAGACTATACTCTCTGATACAGAGTTTCAATACAATGGAAATAAATAAATATCGTAGTAGCGGAAATATTGGAAACAGTACAACATATAGCAGGAAAAACAAGACAATGAATGTCAACTGAATCATCTAAAAATAATCGAAATAATATAGTGACAAACTAGAATGTAACTAAATGTCATGTTGAAAGTCATACAGATAAAAGACTAAACAAACTCTATAAACTCAAAAAACTTAGTTCCTAAACCCCACATCATTCTCATCTCCAAGCTCCAACTCATCCATCAAGCAACAATCAACAACAAGTTATGTTGTCCTTGTCCAAACCTGCATCCATGAAATCTGCTTGGATACCCAATGGCGGCCCGAATAGGATATGAGTAAAACTCAGTAGGTCGATACAACTGTATCTAAACAAAAACAATCTGATAGAAAGTGTATGTAATAAAGCGATAACATTGCATCATTTAATCAATTAAAACCGCACATAAAATAAATATGTTGACTCTCGAGTTCTGGGTTGACACTCAGGGCCAACCAAATATGCTTTGGCTTCATGTTGGATGTCTCTATCACACAGCTAATCCTCCTATATCAGGACGGATAGTTTGTATCATGTCCCAAATAGCCCTACTGGGCTCCATTTGAATTCCCATGTTGGGGTCGCTTGCGTCTTCCCAAGGCACAATACCATGTCAAGGGGAAAGTAACCATCTCATACTGGGCTCCATGCAAATTTCGATGCTGGAGTCACTTTATGTCTTCTCATATGCACGTCACAAGGGGTGAATCTTAGCTCAAGCAGTGGGTTCTCCTGTGCCAGGACGAACCGCCAGTGCTACGTCTCACAAGACTGTGGTACAGGCCCTTAGGCATCCTGTCACCAAACATATATACAAGCAAACCATGTATACCTTTCATCCCATTCATATCACATGTCTAGTTGGTTAATTTATCTCATTCTATTGACCAGATATATATATTCTCAATTGGTAGATTCTCCTGTAGCAGGACGAATCAAGGCAATGTCAATTTGCCCTTTGTCTAAATTTATTACTAAGTCACATCATGCCGAATTCTCAATTCGCATTGTTAATCCAAAACCCAAATTCATAATTATCGGTTCATTTTAACTTCAAGGGGAGGCTCATTGCATAGGTGGTCGCAAGCCTGCTCTCAATGTCAATGGACCCGGTAGGATCCAATGGGAGGCCTAAGCACTTACCTTTCAACAAACATAGATTTAATCAATTATTTGGGTCGCGTGCATGCCGTGTTGGCACAATCACAACTATTCCACGTACCTAGATAAATTGGAAACAGGCTTTAGGGATATGTTCTAAACCACCAACCTTTATCTAGCGATCAATGAAACACCCTCAATGGAGAACACCAACGGAGAAATGAAGGTGAAGGAGATCACAAGAAAAACCTAGATCACAGAAGCATCAGGATCAAAACATGATTCAATGGCGGACAAGAGATCACACACCTATAATGGAGGATAGCAGGAGGAATGAGAAAAACCAAAGTGAAGGAACTCACCGGAGATCAAACGCTAGGTCGGGATGCCTGGGGGGGATGGAATCACCTCAAAAAATCGTCTGGAGTCGCTCTGAGGTTCTAGAGATGAGGCTGCACCATGAATGAAAAGAAATCATACGTGCAACGTGGTTTAAAACTGCTGGCCGCGAAACATTCACGATGTGAACTCATTTCAAGTCGTGAATTTCACAACTAACAAGATATGGTGTAAAACATGTTGCGTCGGGTTAAAATAAACCCGATCGACCTTTTTCACGATGTGAACCCGCTTCACGACATGTTGATGTTTCACACTTTGAACCAGTTCATGACATCTACTCGGCAACGGCTTCACGTCGTGTAATCCGTTCATGTCGTGTAAGTGTCCAATAGATAGATCACAACCCGGATTCTGCATAAAAGATTTGAACCACCTCCAAAGTTTTCCAAACACACGGAGAATCCTCAAAGGTTTTTGCTACATTTATACTTAGACTATTAATTCAAACAAATGCACATTCATGAAATTTAGGTCTTTTTTTACGGCAAAAACTCTTCATCTCCAAAAGTATCAACCACCAAGGTTTTAAAAAAATCCAATTAAAAGAGGTTAAATCAAAACTCAAATAGAAACATACCTAGAAAAAGACAGGATCTTACATAATATGTTGTGGTTTGTTGCCGTTAGATGTAGCGTATAACGCAAGTTATCGAACATAACATCAGTTTTACAAAGTTTAGAATTTCAGATAATTTTTGGTTAATTTTGGATGTTTTTCATAGATTTTAGTTGTTCCGCTTATAATTTCATTGCATTTGAATAAGACGTTACCTCATTTTAATATTTAGATAATCATAGTTGCTCTAGTTTATTTATTTACATTTATATAATGGTTTGGATATTACCGCTATAATTAAAAATTGGATACAACCGCGAAAGCGGCACACGACGCAAGTAAGAAAATTACATTAAATTGCAAATTCGGGGATATTATCGCTATAATTGATTCTATCATTTATTGAATACGATAAACACATGTCATCCTCGGTCGAGGATGGATGTTTTAAAAGGGATCAAGTAATGTCATAATAAATTGGTCACATGATGGCAGGTAAATTTATAAAAAAAAAAAATCCCAAAAAAAATATAGATATATATTTCTATTAATTACAAGATTTCAAGCATTTTTAAGAGATTAATTTTAAGTTGTATTTGGTTTTTAAAAACATTTCATGTTTTTATTTTTAAAAAATATTATAGTGTATTGGAAAATATATGGAACAACAAGAAAAAAACAATGAATTGTATAATCTATCTTTGCCTGCATTTTAGATGTTTAAAAAACTATATATTTTAATTTTATTAAAAAAATATTTTCTATTTATAGGAATGGAATATATTTTTAAACGAACTATAAATTACTTTTAAAAAACCAAACTTATTGTTATATTAATAAAATAAATATATAAAAACATGAAAGAATAATTATATAAAAATTAAAATAACATGTTATAGGTATATACGGGTAAGATGGCGTTGACATTACTGTGTCTTGGGTGGGGAGCATGATGATGCGCGTGGCGTTTGGAGGGGGCAAAAAATCATGACTTTTTTCGCACCAAAAAATTGAAGGGGGCATGGGCTTTTCCCGTCAGCGCTGATGCTGGCCGGATCCAAGAAAACTACCGAACTTTCTGGAGCGGCAAATTAATTATTACATGGACGTGAGATGAAGAATAAAGTGCGTCGGTGGGATGGATGGATACATCATTTTAATAATATATATATCGAATCTTATTATATATTCATAATTAAAAAAATGAATCTTATATATATATATTTATATATATATTTTTTAATAAAAAATGAATCTTATTTTCATATATATATATATATATATATATATATATATATATATATATATAATTATCAAATTTATATTAGTCAATAAAAGTGTTTAATAGTATATTTATATACATTAATTACAAAATGTGTATGTAATTAATACAAATATGATATATTGATATTTAATTTAAACAATTATATAATATATAAATGAATATATTTATTTAAATATATGATTCATATTTGAATTTCTATATTTATATTCATATTCATATTTATTCATTTTTAATATATATTCATTTAATATTTTTGTAATATATTCAATTTTGATAGTTATTTATACAATTTAAAATATTTATACATTTAATTAAATAATAATATTTTTAAAATTATTAAAAATTCTAAAGGTTAACAATTAATTACATTTTCAATGTACATTCAATGCAATACATCAATAATTAGCAATGTTAATTTTTATTCATTTTTATGTGTTTGCAATTCATACAATTAATGTTATGAATTAACTTTTTAATTTTTTTGTTATTTGTTTAATTTTATTTATTCATTTTTAATCTTATTTCATTAAATATTTTTTTTCATTTTTGATATTTATTAATTTTTAATATTTTTGGAATTTATTCATTTTTTAAAATTTATATATATTTAGCCCAAAGGTCTTCTTTTTTATGTATATTTTTTTACTAAGTTATATTGTTTTCAATATGTTTGTAATTTATATAATTAATATTTATTAATTTATATTTATTAAATTTTAATATTTTTAATATCTTTGCAATTTATATATAATTGATTCAACTACTATAGAATAAGGATTTAACAGTGCTAAAAAAACTTTTATCAGTGCTAAAAAAACATTGACAATCGAGGCGCTATTAAAAGGGTGTTCCTTTTATCAACGCTAAAAAACGCTGAGACCTCCCTCCCATAAGCCCGCGCCTCTTCCACTCGTTTATATTGTTTTGTTTTGCATTTTTTGATATATCTATATATTTATGTATATTTCGTTACATTTTTTTATCCACATGTATATTTGTGTGTTTAAATACATATATAAAATATGTTTTTTTATGCCTTTATGTGTGTGATTAGAAATACATACATACATTAATACACACATATATATATATATATATATTTGTGTGTTTGTGAATCTATAAATATAATTATACATGTTTATATTTATTTACATATATTATATATTAATATTTATATACATATATTAGAATATATAGATAAATATAAATATGTTTTTCAATACACACACAAAAATATTTATATATATATAAACATTATATATACATTAATTGTATATGTATATAATTATTCATAAATTTTTATTTTAAATAAAATGAATGTTATTTTTTATTTAGACGAGGTCTATATATTTAGAAGGATACTTTTCATGTAAATATATTTACATATATATTTATAAAATTAAACTTTTATGTTTGAACATATACAAAATATGTATATATTTGTTATATATTTGATTATAAATGAAACTACGTTATGAAAATGATAAAATTTCAAAACCATAATATCAATATGAATGTAAGACTTGTGATTAAATTCAGTCCTCATTGAAAAAGCCAACAAGTCCCCCTTAAATAAGGCTGAAATTCCATTGAATGTTTAATAAATTGGGATACTCTGACTAAAAACTCAGTTTTGGAGAACTTATGGGCCTTTGTGGCCTCGAAAAAACAGTGATCAGGGTCCCCCTGGTTATGACGGTGTAGAACTTGTCGCATGCTTCAATTTGATATATGGTATATAGCCCAAACAGACACCCATATCAAAAGTTATAGCCGTTTGAAGTTTGAATCACATTTTCAACTTATTTTAAATTGTTTATTATTATAATTTTTATTTTTTCTATCTTCAAATTGTTATTAAATGACTATTACTCAATAATAATTAGCAAATTATTAATTAATAATATTTTTTTAATTATTTTATAATCTATTTTCACTGAATATCTTATATATTAAGTGTAAATGCGTATTTAGCCTTATATAAATCATATTTTATAAAATATATTATATTTTTATCAATATAAATATATTTATATATTAATATATGATTTTTAATGATAAATATTTTTTTTATGAAATATACCTTTTATCAGCGCTGAGAAAAACGCTGATAAAAATATCTTTTATCAGCGCTAAAAAAACGTTGATAAATATGTACCTTTATTAGCGCTAAAAAAATACCGACAAATGGATACTTTTATCAGCGTTTTTTTAGCACTGATAAAAGCACCTTTTAACAACGATGACAAAGATACTCTCTTTATTAACAATGTTAAAGGGTGATGTTGTGTAAAGCCAATTTTGTGGTAGTGTTCCTATAAAACCATCTCCAACCCATTTCATGTTGGCATGAAATTGAACTCCAACTTATGTCATCCCCGACACCATTTTGGTGTTTATGTAATTAATTATGTTATTATATTAGTTTCATTTTTTAATATATGAAAAGTAAATATTGGGCTCACCACTCGAGTGCATGTGCCGGTTGATGTAGATGCGTGGCACAATGTTGTATGATCGCTTAAGACTAATATGAGAAGATATTAGGATAACATTATTATATACTTTCTTTATTTTACTAAAAAACAAAATAATGAAACGTTGATTTACTCTTCATTATCCATTGCAGAGTGCATTTGTAATAACTCGGACCTTCTTTTCAGGTATGTTTTCCCTTTTTCTAGAGTTTTTGAGAAAAGATGAGTTTTCGGAAATTTTTGAAGTACACGCCGCGTACTTTCTGAGTACCCGCCGAGTACTTCGTTGCCGCTCGAGGCCGTGTACTGGTCGTGTCATGACCACACACACGACCATGTAGGGGTGATGTGGAGGCCGCCTAAAGCGAAGTACGGAAAAGCCTAGTACACGCCGTGTACTTTCTTTTTTTCACTAAACGTACCAGGGTCACGTCTTAACCCCAGAAACGTATTCATCTCCAGTTTCTTCGACCGAGAGCTTTCCGTACGGCCGCGGATCTTCGATGAACCCCCGAGCCTCCGTCCGTTCTCCGAATTGACCGTCGTCAATTGCGTTGGAACCACAACGGTGAACTCTTCCTTCTCCTAGAGCTTTGTTTTCCAATTCCTCCTCTTTTGCAAGTTATCGCGGGTTGAACGTTTTATGCGTTTTCGTAGATCTACGACGTTCTAAGTCGATTCAAGCCTCATGGTTCTAGTATATCGATCTCCTAGAATCGAGGTAGGTGGTTTGTGCCTTTCTGCAGGAAGTCTTTGAATATTTGTGCAAATTCCACCTATACCCTTGAACGGGGTATTGCGTGTTTCTTGTTTTGCCCTTGTTGTTTGTCTGATTTGCTTATATGCTTGAGTAGAGGTTATTGTTTGTGAATAGGGTAATTTATTGTGCTTTGGATGCTTTGCCCATGCATGTTCTGCCTGTTTAAGACCGTTTGGTCTAGTTTTGCCTGTTAGGCTATTGCCAGTTCCATGCCTAGTTTGTAGGATGGTATGACTGTTCTTCCATGCTGAGATACTGTAGATGCTAGCCAAGTAGTTCTTGAGGATACTTTGACCGTTACGCGATGCGATACTAACTGACTTTACACAGGGCCGTGAGAACCTAGTATAGTAGACCATAGAGAGAATGAACGTAAGAGCTTCTCCAGAGTGTCTTTAATTTACGATGCGAGACAACATGAGGAATTGACGCTGAGTGCTTCCTCAGAGAGTCTGTAGTTCCTCGACATGGGCCACATGGGCAATGAGAGGTTGAGTGCTTCCCCAGAGCGCCTTTAGTACGATACAAGACTATAGAGGGAATTGACGGTGAGTGCTTCCTCAGAGAGTCTATTCTTTAGCTGAACCAGAGGGGTGAGACTATGTGTGCCTCCCAGAGGGTTGCTAGTACTTGTAGGTTGAACCATAGGAGTTAGGCTGTGAGAACTACCCAGAGGGGTTACCCTGTTGTTTTACTTGCTTGTGTGGCTGCTTACCTGTTTGTTCTACTTGCTTGAGTGACTGCTTACTTGTTTGTAGATTACATGCTAGAAACTGTGGATTGTTGCTATTTAGTACCTCCCTGTTTACTACTTTCTATACTTTTACCTGCCATATATTCACTGACTGTTAGACACAGATTTTCGGGTGGTTGCCTACTGAGACTTTGTCTCACACCCTGTTTTGGTCATGCTTTTGGGCCCAAACAGATTATGTTGTTGCAGGTATAGATAATGGCAAGCGCCCTTCTACTTCATGTTCTTAATTGCACTAGAGTTGGAGAGCATGAGACCAAGCCGAGGCTTGCGATGCTGCTGGAGTTACTATTTACTTTTTGTACTTTGTGTTCTCAGTTGTATTTCAGCACGTTGTTGTGTTTGCTGCTTTCCTTATATACTTGTACTTGCTGCATCATTATCGTCAGTACTATATATTCATTGCTTCCGCTATTTAGTTTCAGTTATTGTTATTTGTTTCTCTTCCCTGTGTACTCTGCCAATGAGGGCATAGTTTCCCCACTATCACACCCAAGGCCCTCGCTGCTAGTCGGCAGCCTCTGGCGTTTGGGGAAATGCGCTTGAGGCCATGTGACTGACCGGGTACGGGGCACCTCTGGGTGGCTTCCGGAACCGGGACGTTATAAAGTGGTATCAGAGGGCTTTCTTTTCTCTTGACTTACTGTTTGGAGACTATAGCCAGGGATAGGATGAAATAGGCACTTGGTAATGAGCTGTGCCCGGGAGTAGCTAACCCGTGTACAGGGAAAAGCCATACTACCTCGTTTATTGTAATTTTACTGGTTTGTAATTTTACAGTTGATTTGATTTCACCGTTGGGCGATTCACATGCTTTGTGATGTTACTGTTGTTGTTATTGCGGTTTTATTTTTGTCACATCCTGAAGAGATGAGGGTATGTCATCTCATGCATCATATAGACACTTGCTAGAAATCACATGCCATGCATTCTTGCCATGCCATCTAGGATGTATTAGCGATTGCATGTTGTTGTGATAGATGTTGTGTAGATTATGCATGTTGTTGTGATAGATGCTTTGATAAAATCTCTGCTATTTGATAGAGGATTTGTTTGTGTAGTACTTTTCTTAAATGGACGCCAAACTTTGGTTCTTGAGGTGTTATGGGCCCTCATGAATCGGAATTTGGTGGATCGTTGACCTGTTTATTTGTTTGTAACTTTTATAAGATACCAAGCTCTGATTCGCAGGGAGTATGGGCCCCCCAAAATCAGAATTTGGTGCCTTAACTCTTGTTTTTTTGTGTTTTCTGGGCTTCAGAGCAGTTTTTGAGCTACTGCCCAGAAAAAACCCAGAATACACGGCGTGTACTTTATTAATACACGCCGTGTAGTTTTTAAACCGTGTCACTGACTGTGTGGGCAGAAACATGGGGTTGTGAAATATCTTTTGGGAACACGCCGTGTACTGGTTTAGCACGCCGTGTAGTATGAAATAGGTACCCCGACCGTGTCACTAATAACACGGGCCGTGTTTTCTTTTCACATACACGCCGTATCGTCTGATCTAGGTACCCGGCTGTGTCGCTAACAACACGTGTCAGTATTACCCTTTCTTGTACACGCCGTGTCCGTATGAATCACGCCGTGTAGTGTTGAGCTTTGGGTCAGGCTGTGTCGCTAACAACACGGGCCAGGTAAGACATGTCTAGTACACGCCGTGTCTGCCTCGAACACGCCGTGTATTTTGTCTTGGAGGAGCCGTGTGGCTTAACCATGTAGAAGGACTCAGGCAGGGAATAGGATTCAAGTACACGCCGTGTGTTAGGACAACATGCCGTGTATCTGGGGTGTTACACGACCAATTTAGGTAGAAGTACATGCCCATGTGAACGACTTAAGGGAACACGCCGTGTAGGGAAATTACACGTCGTGTAGTCATGTTTTGCATAACTTGAATGCCCTTTTTTCCCTATTCCTTCTTGTGCCTTCAGTTTTTCAGTTCTTGCTAATGTTGATCTACGGTGTACGTTTGACCTTGCAGAGTCATGGCACCGATACGTCCTCCTGTTGCACGCCAGTTTCCAGGCGGTGATCAGACACCAGATATGGCCGATCAGGGACTTCCCACAGATCCTCCTGTTGTGCCAGCCTTGACACCAGCAGTGATACCAGCTGCAGGCGCCGATGCGCAGTTTAGGGAAGGTTTTATGAGGATGATGCAGACCTTCCAGGGAGCTCTGCCTTCTACCGCGTCTATGACAGACTTGACGCGGGTTTTCCAGCAGCAGCATCCTCCCACCTTCTCAGGGGAAGGAGGACCACAAGCTGCTGAGTCATGGATAGAAGCCACAATGACAATCTTCGAGCATCTAAAGACACCTTCAGAGAGGCGGGTTAAGCTCGCTACCTACATGCTACAAGACTCCACCAAGATGTGGTGAGATGTGATCTCATAGGCGGGTCATCAGCAGGTTATGGCGTGAGAGGAGTTTCAGCGCGTCTTTTATGACTACTTCTATCTGGAGACCCTAAGGGCCGACCGAGCCTGGGAGTTCATGAGCCTGGAGCAGGTTACTCTTTCTGTCATGGAGTATTCCTCTTGTTTCACCAAGCTTCAGCATTTCACACCCCTCCAGAGTGCAGATGGGTTGTTCTTGGCAAGGAAGTTTGAGGATAGCCTTAGACGGGAGATCCGATCACAGGTAAAATATTCTGGCTGACTTCCATCGCTTCCATCAGCAACCAGACACTGATTGTAGATCGCAATCTGAGAGATTCCAGAGTTGAGATCCAGGACGGTTCCACTTCCAGGGTTAGTGCTTCACCAACTAACAGCAGGAAGCACCGTAGGGAGTCTACGCGCGGTGATCCGAGGTGGTGAGACACATCTTCAGGTAGCCAGGTGGTATGCTACCAGTGTAGAAGGACTGGACATACGAGATCGCAGTGCCAGAGAGACCCAGTGGAGTGCCGATCTTGTGGCAAGATGGGTCAGCTTCAACGCTTCTGTCAGGTTTTCTCACCAGAAGCTGGTGATAGGGGTTCATCCATGACTCCTCGTTCAGGAGCAGCACCGCCAGTTTCTCACCAGTCTAGGAACTGGAGTTCTTCCGACCGTTCAGGCTGAGGTGGAGGTCGTGGCCAGGGTGGTCAGTCTCCGGTTTATCAGCGACAACAGGGCTGATCAGCTCAGAGCAGTTAGGCAGGGCCACAGGGCTGTGGTACAGGTCAGGCTTTTGCAGTGGAGCAGGCCCAGCCGGAGCAGGATCCCAGACCCTCTACAGTTCGAGGTACGATCTTAGTAGCCTCAGTTTTATCTTCTTCTCTTTTCGATACAGGGGATTCCCATAACTTTATCTCTGTTACTGTTGTGGAGAGCCTTGGGCTCTACATCTTCTCCTTTTCCAATACTTTAGACACACCGTTGAGGACTAGAACGGTTAGTGTACATCAGTGCAGAGAGTGCCCTCTTGAGGTTGCGAGGTGTCACTTCTTATGGGACCTCTATGTACTAGAGATGACAAACTATGATGTCATTCTCAGAATGGACTGGCTAGTTACCTTCCAGGCAGTCATCGACTGTTATCGTCATAGGGTGAGCTTTATATCACCAGAGGGTGGATCTTTTCTTCATCGGGGCAAGTGGGATGTCTAGGTGAGTAGAGCAGGACCCGAGCATCATGGGCTAGGAGGAGTTACGACCCAGATTGCTAGTCTATATCTAGATGACGAGGAGATTTCACAGTTAGACTTATCTCCAGTGGTGGGTCGTTTCAGAGATGCCTTTCCAGAGGACTTTTCAGGTTTGCCTCTAGAGCGTGAGGTAGAATTCTCGATTGAGCTCGTGCCAGGAGTGGAACCAGTGTCCATTCCTCCTTATAGGATGGCGACACCTAATCTACATGAGCTCAAGAAGCAGTTGGAGGAGTTACAGGCAAAGGGTTTCATCCGACCCAATACTTCTTCTTGGGGTTCGCCTGTCCTGTTTGTGAAGAAGGCAAACAACACCCTCAGGCTGTTTGTGGACTATCAGAAGTTGAACCAGTTGATGGTCAAGAACCGATATCCCTTGCCGAGGATCGATGATCTCTTTGATCAGCTCTGAGCAGCCCGAGTGTTCTCGAAGATTGACTTGAGATCTGGTTATCATCAGTTGCATGTTAGACCATTATATATACCTTTGACAACCTTCGAGTGCAGGTATGGTCTATACGAGTACATGGTTATGCCATTCGGTCTCACGAATGCGCCTTTAGTTTTCATGGAACTGATGAACCGAGTGTTCCATCCATACTTAGACTCTTTCGTGGTGGTTTTCATGGACAATATCTTGGTTTACTCTCACACTCGACACGACCATGCTACCCATATTGAGATAATTTTGAGTACACTGAGAGAGAATTGGTTATATACTAAGCCCTCAAAATTCCACTTTTGGATGGATCCGATTCACTTTTTGGGTCACGTTATCTCAGAGACAGGAGTATCAGTAGACCTGGAGAAAGTGAGAGCATTAGTTTCCTGGGAGCAGCCGAAGAACATCTTTGAGGTGCAGAGTTTTCTAGGGATGGATGGATACTAAAAATGCTTCATACAGGACTTTTCATGCTTAGAAGCACCATTGACAGGTCTGATTAAGAAAGGGGTGAAGTTCTTATGGTCAGATTCTTGTGAGTCAGCCTTTCAGGAGCTGAAAGGGAGGTTGAATTCAGCACCGATACTAGTCTTTCCAGAGTCGGGAAAGAGCTACACTGTTTACTGTGATGCTTCAGGTATCGGCCTAGGAGATGTACTTATGCAGGGAGATGGAGTCATTGCGTACGGGTCTCGGTAGTTGAGGCCACATGAGAGGAACTACCCGATGCACGATCTCGAGCTGGCGACAGTTGTTCATGCCTTGCACTATTGGAGACATTATCTTCTGGGAGAGCACTTTGTGGTTTTCACTGACCACAAGAGTCTTAAGTAAATTTTCACCCAGCATGATCTAAATCTGAGACAGCGTAAGTGGGTTGAGTATCTCCAAACTTTTGACTTTGAGCTTGCCTATACACTGGGAAAGGGCAATGCAGTGGCTGACGTGTTGAGCAGGAGAACTCAGATACAGGTAGTTCAGGAGGCCAGCAGTGAGTGGCAGCTTATGGCTATGTTCTCTGAGATGCATTTGGAGGTGCACGATAGATAGGGGCAGACTTTTCTATATTCGGTAGCTGTTACATCTACACTTCTTGATCGAGTACGGATGAGGCAGCTATCAGACTCAGAAGGCCTAGTCCTGCGGGAGAGCGTGTTAGGAGAGGACCATCTTCCTGGATGGACCATAGGCGAGGATGAGATCTTGCGTTTTCAGGGACACATATGGGTGCCAACAGATATACGCGAGGAGCTGATGTGGAACTTTCATTCCTCAGTTTGGGCAGTTCATCCTGGCGTCACCAAGATGTATCGTGATCTACACCGCGAGTATTGGTGGCCAGGTATGAAGAGAGATGTTGCTGGTTTTGTCATGAGGTGTTCCACTTGTCAGTAGGTGAAGGCAGAGCATCAGCGACCAGCAAGTCTTTTACAGTAGTTACCCATTACTGAGTGGAAGTGGAATGATTTCGCGATAAACTTCATGACCGGTCTGCCGAGATCACCTCGAGGGAATAACGCCGTATGAGTTGTCATTGACAGACTCATGAAGGTTTCTAACTTCTTGCCGATTAAGGAGACCTTTAGTGTTGATGAGTTGGGACAGTAGTACATCTAATAGATTGTACATCAAATGGAGTTTCGCACTCCATCATTTTAGATAGGGATGCATGTTTTACTTCTCGTTTCTAGCAGGGGCTTCAGAAGGCTTTGGGTACACAGGTACTTCTGAGTACAACTTACCATCCCCAGACATATGGCCAGTCCAAGTGCACGATTCAGGAGCTTGAGGATATGCTCCGAGCTTGTATTCTAGACTTTGGAGGTTCTTGGGAGAAGCATATACCTCTTGTGGAGTTCACCTACAACAACAGATTTCAGGCGACTATTCAGATGGCACCTTATGAGGCTCTGTACAGCAGGCCATGCCGGTCACCTTTATGTTGGATGGAGGTGGGAGAGACAGCTTTGTTGGAGCCTCGTCTTGTTTAGGAGACCTCAAAGCAGGTAGAGTTGATTCAAAAGAGGATGGCTACGATGCAGTCTCGACAGAAGTCTTATGCTGATCAGCGGAGACGACCTCTGGAGTTTGAGGTCGGGGATCAGGTTTTCCTGCGTGTCGCACCAAGGTTGGGACACAAGAGGATTCAGAGACAGGTTAAGCTTTCACCACGGCACGTCGGGCCATTTGAGGTGTTGGAGAGAGTTGAGCTGGTTGCCTATTGGTTTCAATTACATCAGAGGTACCAGGATATGCACGAAGTCTTCCATGTTTCTTAGCTCCAACATTACTTTTCAGACCCGTCTCATGTCTTTCAACCTGAGGAGGTTAAGCTCGAAGAAGATGCATCATTTGAGGAGCATCCTATCCAGATTGTCGATCGCAGTACAAAGGTTCTCTGTGGCCAGTCTGTTCCTCTGGTATGGGTGCTATGGCATCACGAGTGAGTATAGGATGAGACTTAGGAGAGGGAGGCCGATGTACGATCGCAGTGGCCGGAAATGTTTGAGGTTTCTTCTTCTACGCCTCACTAGGGAAATTCGGGGACAAATTTCTTTAAGGGGAGAAGTTTGTAAGAACCCGAACATTCTTTTCAGGTATGTTTTTCCTTTTTCTGGAGTTTTTGAGAAAAGAGGAGTTTTTGGAAATTTTTGAAGTACACGCCATGTACTTCGTTGCCGCTCGAGGCCATGTGTTGGCCGTGTCATGGCCACACACACGGCCATGTAGGGGTGATGTAGATGCCGCCTAAATCGGAGTACGGAAAAGCCTAGTACACGCCGTGTACTCCAAAAGTACACGCCATGTACTTTTTTTTCACTAAACATACCGGGGTTGCGTCTTAACCCCATAAACGTCTTCTTCTCCATTTTCTTCTACCGAGAGCTTTCCGTACGGCCTCAGATCTTCGATGAACCCCCGAGCCTCCGTTTGTTCTCCGAATCGACTGCCGTCGATTGCGTTGGAACCGTAGCGGTGAGCTCTTCCTTCTCCTAGATCTTTGTTTTCCAATTCCTCCTCTTTTTTTAAGTTATCTTGGGTTGAACATTTTATGCGTTTTTGTAGATCTACGACGTTCTAAGGCGATTCAAGCCTCGTGGTTCTAGTATATCTATCTCCTAGCATCGAGGTAGGTGGTTTGTTACTTTCTGTAGGAAGTATTTGAATATTTTTGTAAATTCCACCTATACCCTTGAATGGGGTATTGCGTGTTTCTTGTTTTTACCTTGTTGTTTTCCTTCTTTGCTTATATGCTTGAGTAGAGGTTATTGTTTGTGAATAGGGTAATTTACTGTGATTTGGATGCTTTTCCCATGCATGTTCTTCCTGTTTAAGACTGTTTGGTCTAGTTTTTCCTGTTAGGTTATTGCCAGTTCCATGCCTAGTTTGTAAGATGGTATGACTGTTCTTCCATGCTGAGATACTGTAGATGCCATCCAAGTAGTTCTTGAGGATACTTTTTCCGTTACGCAATGTGATACTTGCTGACTTTACATAGGGCCGTGGGAACCAAGTGTAGTAGACCATAGGGATAATGGACGTAAGGGATTCTCCAGGGTGTCTTTAATTTACGATGCGAGACCACAGGGGGAATTGACGTTGAGTGCTTTCCCAAAGAGTCTGTAGTTCCTCGATGTTAGCCACAGGGGGAATGAGACATCGAGTGATTCCCTAGAGCGCCTTTAGTACGATACAAGACTATAGGGGGAATTGATGGTGAGTACTTCCTCAGAGAGTCTATTCTTTAGCTGAACCAGAGGGGTGAGACTATGTGTGCCTTCCAGAGGGTTGATAGTACTTGTAGGTTGAACCATAGGGGTTAGGCTGTGAGAACTACTGAGAGGGTTACCTGTTGTTTTACTTTCTTGTGTGACTGCTTACCTGTTTGTTCTACTTGCTTGAGTGGCTGCTTACTTGTTTGTATATTACATGCTAGAAAATGTGGATTGTTTCTGTTTAGTACCTCCCTGTTTACTGCTTTCTATACTTTTACCTGCCATATATTCACTGAATGTTAGGCACAAATATTCGGGTGGTTTCCTACTGTGACTTTGTCTGACACCCTCTTTGGGTCATGCTTTTGGCCCCAAAAAGATTATGTTGTTGTAGGTATAGATAAGGGAAAGAGCCCTTCTACTTCAGGTTCTTGATTGCACTGGAGCTGGAGAGTATGGGACCAAGCCGAGGCTTGCGATACTGCTGGAGTTACTGTTTACTTTTTGTACTTTGTTTCTCAGTTGTATTTCAGCACGTTGTTGTGTTTGCTGCTTTCCTTATATACTTGTACCTGCTGCATCATTATCAACATTAATATATATTCATTGCTTCCATTGTTTAGTTTCAATTATTTTTATTTGTTTCTCTTCCGCTATGTACTCTGCCAATGAGGTCATAGTTTCCCCACTATCACACCCAAGGCCCTCACTGCTAGTTGGCAACCTCTGACATTTGGGGAAATGCACTTGAGGCCATGTGACCGACCAAGTACGGGGAACCTCTGGGAGGATTTCAGAACCGGGACATTACATCATTTATACTAGATGATTGATGAATGAAATTTAAACTAATGTCTACTGGAAAGGCTCATAAAAGCTTTTAGACAATTCTTACAAAGCATCATCTCAAGGATGGTGAAGGAAAATTAAACCTACACCCACCACAAATGTATGCATACCTGATAAACTAAGAAACATGGAATGAATTTATTGGTTGTCATGAGGAGACATCTTTACAGGTAAATTGTGATTGGTAATACATTACTTAACAATACACATATTAATCACTTTGATTAAGAATTGTTAATTTATGAAATAACTAAGTGCTGAAAATAAACAATGTGCAACAAAACCAACATACTCATGTCATAAAGAAAAGATGGAGCATGCTTCATTTGAAAAGAATGGTATGTATTTCAAATATACAATAATACTTTTATATGACATGAAACACCATAATTATGTTCCTTTGTTTATATGTATATTGATGAATCAAAATCCAAAGCCAGTTCCATTTCACGTCATGTGTTATGGAAGAAGGCTCGTGTAAATAAAGACGAGACAATAATAGATAAAAATACACAAAAAGTATGAGAAACATGTGTAAGTGTGATATAATAAAAATTTGTTCTATTTTAAATTGGTATTACATAACAATTATTACTTATTTTTCTATATTTTTTATCCGGTTTAGACACAAGAATCGCCATCAGTTGTACCCGATGAACAAATACTATCAGTTACTTTGAAGTGGCCAAAATAATATGTCCGTGTCATAGGTACAAGTCTTGGGGTGTCACCCTGAACATATTTTGAGGGAAAAAAATGCACAGGAGGACAAAGATAAGAAAATGGATGAGATGCAGTCACAAATAGCCACTCTAGACGGAAAACTTAACTGACAGTCTCAGTTGTTAGAGAATGTTATGAGAAGACATCAAATAGAATAAACAACACAACTACAACAACCACTACATGAAGACCCCCACCCCTACCAGCTTTGAGGCAAGACATTCCCCTTAAAGGTTTACCTTACTATAGGTAATCAATTTTGTCATAGCTATTTCTATGAAATGCGAATCAGACAGATTCTAATACCTTTCCTGTACTGATAATATATAGGGTGAAAAGGATTGTGATTTATATCTATCATCACCCTCCCATCACCTTGTTGCGAGGGGTACAATGCAAAATATTCAAGGAGATATTCTATACAAAAAACAACTTCCAAATGATCATGTAAGAGTGAGGATTCACAAAGCTCATGAGCCGAGCACTGAGATACCTGTTCCTCATGATGATATGGATGTTCATACGACTGAGCTCACTATTGGAACTTTCATATCATGATCATTTTATCTTGTAAAAATACATGTCGACAAGGAGGTATTCCTTTCCAGTTTATTTTAATGAAAAACCTTTAAAAATTAATGAAAAAGTGCCTAAACCAATGAATGTTATTATAGATGGAGAAAGGAAAGTGGGTGAAATAGAAGGTCGATTCAAAAAAATCTAAAAGATTAACCAATAAATTGAAGATACCTTTAGAAAGTATCTTTAACCTATCAGTTCAACTTCCAAATTTACTAATATTATAAGTTCATTCAAATACAATGTTTAAAAATGGTGATACGACCATCATTGATTTTGAAGAAAAAAATGTACAGAGAGTTCATTAAAGACTTTCTTGGTCTTGATAATGTAGATGAAATACTCAAGCATGAATGACCATGAGTCTCAATTGTAAATATACACATGAGGCATGTTTTCATAATTTGTTTTTCCAATAGCTGATCTACTATGTTAATTACAGTTAAACACTATTCATATTTTTTGCAGGCATATATATTAGTACTATTTGAAGGGAAAAAACCGTGGACAAAAATTTGGACTAATTAGGCCCCACATCACATCTATACAAAAAATCTCATTGAAAGAATATGAATATTCAATAATAATGGAAAAACTAACCACAATGTTTGAAAACAAAATTATAGATGACTGACCCTTCTTAATACCCACAACACAGGGGTAAAACTCTACAATTTAATCATATTAAATATACATTTATTCCTTTCATTACTTATTCCTTTTTGTTTTTTAGGTAGCATTTGTTGCTCATTGCAATCAATTTGGATACTCTAAAGATTTATTTTCTAGATTCAATGCATAGATTCCCAACAAATTGACCACACATGATGATTTTTATCAATTTTTAATCCACTACATGCAACATTTTACAAATAAACTTCAAGTTATACATTTTATATTATGTTTTAATGGAATTTTTTTTATGATAGGGTGGTGTATATAGACATAATGAAAAGGTGACTTCCTACCACTTATTTAGTTAATTTTCTCGTCATTTTATCTACTATTTTTAGTTAATTTTATTATCATTTTTATCTAATACTTATTTATTTAATTTCCATATAGATAATGGTTGAAGACAAATAAGAAATGACATCATAGTT
The DNA here is from genome assembly GCA_963277665.1 of Viscum album. Lineage (NCBI taxonomy): Eukaryota > Viridiplantae > Streptophyta > Magnoliopsida > Santalales > Viscaceae > Viscum > Viscum album. The sequence continues at coordinate 1,694,111,113 of OY728160.1, forward strand.
GAAGGCTTGTTGTTCTCAAAAGTAGGTGATCTTGAATTAGCTCACATCCATGGTTAGAGTTTCTCATCACCATGAATGTGAGATAATTCAAGAGTACATTCTTTTGAGAATAATAAGAAATTTTTTGGCATATAGGAATTAACCACACCTCAATTCGATCCACGACATGCCCAGTATGACTCAAAGTATATGTTTTTAGTTTGAAATTGAAATTTTAGTTCAAACCACACATCACATACTCAAAATTGAGTAAACAAATTCCTATTATTTTAACACTTTATGAAAATGATTGATAAGTCATTTGTGACATGTAAGAATCAGCTGCACCGTAATCTGATACACGATGTGCCTTGTATGACTCGAAATGTTTGTTTTTTTAAATTGACACTCAAGTTCAAACCACATGTCACATACTCAAAACTGAGAAAAAATATTCTGATTGTTTTGATACTTTAGGACAAATACCCACAATACATTTGTGATATGTAAGAATCATCCGCACCTCAATCCGATACATGGTGTTCCCAGTATGACTTGAAGTTTGTGTTTTCAGTTTAAAACTGATATTTTAGTTCAAAACACATGTTACATGATCAAAATCAAGCAAACACATTTATATTGTTTTGATACTTTAATAAAAATGATCCATAAGAAATTTTTGATATGTAGGAATCAACTGCACCTCAATATGATACATGATGTACCTAGTTTGACTCGAAGTGTATGTTTTTAGTTTACAATTGAAATTTTAGTTCAAAACACATGTGAAATACTCAAAACTAAGAAAATTCATTAAAATTGTTTTGATACTTTAGGATAATTATCCATAAGCAATATGTGATATATAGAAATCGTCCATATCTCAATCCGATATGTGGTGTGATCGGTATGACTTGAAATGTGTGTTTTAAGTTTAAAATTAAAATTTTAGTTCAAAAAACATGTAACATACCAAAAAATAAGAAAACACATTCAAAATTTCTAGATACTTTATAGCAACAATCCATAAGTTATTTTCAACATGTAGAAATAAGCTTCACCTTAATCAGATACATGGTGTTCCGGTATGACTCAAAGTGTATGTCTTTAGTTTAAAATTGATATTTTAGTTCAGAACATGCATGACATACTCAAAACCAAGAAAACACATTCATATTATTTTTGATACTTTAAGACAATTATCCATAAGTCATTTTTGATGTGTATGAATCAACCTCACCTCAATCTGATACACAGTGTGACCAATATAACTTAAAATATGTGTTTTCAGTTTAAAATCGACATTTTAGTTCAAAACACATGTCACATACTCAAAACTAAGAAAAAAAATTTATATTTTATATAATTTAGTACAATGATCCATAATTTATTTGTGATGTGTAGGAATCATCCGCATCTCAATCCGGTACATGGTGTGTCTGGTATGACTCGAAATATGTGTTTTTAGTTTAAAATGACACCTTAGTTCAAAACACAGGTGACAAACTCAAAACCAATAAAATGTATTTATATTATCTTGATACTTTAGAACAACGATGCATATGTAATTTTTGATGTGTAATAATTATACTCACCTCAATTTGATACACGGTATGACCGGTATGACTTGAAATGCGTGTTTTCAGTTTGAAATTGACATTTTAGTTCAAAACACACATCACATACTCAAATATGAACAAACACATTCAAACTATTTTTTTACTTTATGAAAATAATCCATAAGTAATTTTTGACATGTAGGAATCAACCACACCTCAATTTGATACATGATGTGACTGGTATGACTCAAAGTGCGTGTTTTCAGTTAAACAATGACATTTTATTTAAAAACACGTGTCACTCACTAAAAACCTAGAAAACACACTATGATTGTCATGATAATTTAAGAAAATGTTCCTTAATTCATTTGTGATGTGTGGGAATCACCAACATGTTAATCTGACACATGGTGTGGCCGGTATGACTCTAAGTGTGTATTTTTATTTAAAATTGATAGTTTAGTTCAAAACACAGACCACATACTTAAAACCAAGCAGACATATTCATATTGTTTTGATATTTTAGAACAATGATCCATAAGTTATTTATGATGTGTAGAAATCAATCTCACCTCAATTCGATACATGGTGTGACTGAAATGACTCGAAGTGCATGATTTTAGTTTAAAATTGAAATTTTAGTTCAAAAGATACATGACATACTCAAAACCAGGAAAACACATTCAGATTGTTTTGATACTTTAGGATAATGATCCATAAGTCATTTGTAATGTGTAGAAATTAGCTGCACCTCAATCCGATACACAACGTGACCAGTATGACTCAAAATGCATGGTTTTAGTTTAAAAATGACATTTTATTAATGTATTGTTTCATATTTATGTTTAATTTATTTATATATAGTGTTACTAACATAAAAATTGTTTTATTATATAGGTTCATTCTTCTGACCGAGCTAGGGTGGTTTGTTCGACAACTAATGGCATAATCAGACTCTTTTGAGAGGGGTTTGGGAGCTGAAGACAATGGAACATTGGTTTTATTGAATGTTTGTGATAAATTGTGATTACTAATGTAATTTCACTAACAATTTCTAAAAATGTATATAATATAGTGTTTTTTTCTTATATTTATGATGTAAATTTTATTTCAATAAAATTACGTATTTTATAATCCCTGAATTTTCTACTGCAATGTGCTATAATTTTAGCATCACATTGCAGTAGTATGGCTTTTATCATCACTATTTCTAGCATCGATGAAGGATCCCCTTTATCAGTGATTTTTTCAGCACTGATGAAGACCCCTTTTATCAGTGTTATTTTTAGCACTAATAAAAGGGACCCCCTTTTATCAGCACATAGAAAATTGTAACTTTTTAGCACTGATAAAAGGGGGATCTATAGTAGTGAATACTCATCAAGTCTGTATGATAGGGATTATATATATATATATATATATATCCAATATCAACCATTATAAAAATAATGTTATATTACACATCATGGATTCATGGAAAGTCACATATCATAAAATTATATTTGATCAAACATCATGTCATTTAAAAAAAACATATATAATGGCTTTACATCACTTGGTATATTGTGATGTAGATCTTAGGTCATATAATGGTATCTAAACATATCAAGTATAAAAACATTAATTTATATCAAATATCATAGAAAAATACATCTTACCCATTTTATTAATTAATTTTTATGTTACAATACATTCCATTATACACTTATTTAATTCTTGAATCACAAACCTATTATCCATCATTTGTACAGTTAAATAAAATTTTAGTTCCTAGATTAGATGGTGTACTTTTGAGAGGGGGTGGGTGAATCGGTGGTACTTGTTTTTAAAAATTCTTTCCTTTTTAGAATTAAATTCCTGCGATATGTTAGAGTCTTGATTCACTCTTATTATCTCTTCCTCACCTGTATGAAATTATATAAGAAAACAAACAACACATAATAATTTTTACAAGGATTGACCTTGATGTGAGAGCCTACTTATTATCTTGATCAACCTATGGTTATTTCACATATTTTATTATCAATATAATTTGTAGTGATTACAAATTCCTAAAAATGGAAGACAAGGTTTGAGTAGGGTTTATCCACATCTATATGTGGGAAGGTTTCAACCACTTACCACTACTCGAATGCTTGACATTGTTTATACAAGAACCAATTATTCTTCAAATTTTTTTCCTTTTCTCTATAATGAATCAGATCTTCTATGTGCGTTAGGATGCTTCTACATTAAATACAAGATCTTCTTCTAGAAGGTTCTTGAATTCCATAACAAATGAAGTGAAGCAACAACAGGTTAGCCTTCTTCTCACTAGTTTAGAATAAAAAACCCATGAATGAGATCATGTATACATGAATGAATCTTCTTCCTTCTCTATAACAAGCATCTAGATCAATGACACTAGATACAACTTGCCTCAACCTCTTTAGAAACAAGAACGGATCACATGTCAATGTTCCTCAAATTCTATCTCTTCAATACAACATCATATAGAATTCTCTCAGAATTCTAAAACAATTCTTCTTTTTTTTCTTCTTCTTTATTTCTATTTTTTATATTTTCATTTATTAGTGAATAAAATTTCCATAATGATTTATGGAAACCCCTTCATTCTTGAATACACCAAAACCCTCGGTCAAAGAATTCCTGAAAAAAAAGAAAATATTATGAAAAGTGATTTTGAATATTTGAATTTGAAATCTCTACAATATTCTTCCATAATTTGTAATAACCAAATATTTTATGATATATCTATCTTTAAATAAATTTTATTTCTTTGATAACTTTCTTTACACATAACACTGAACTTAAATGAATTACAATTGAAATATTATAGTACATATGACCTAGATGTTGGATCAACATGTATGAATAGGTATAACCATATTATTAAATATAAGTATAATGGGTTTCCTTAATATATATGTATTGATTTATTATTAGGAAATAATTACTAAGTTTTAGTAAAATCATTTAATGATAAAAGACCAATTTTTCTGCATATTATGTATTTTTATTTGAAAAAATATATTGATCACTATTGAAAATGATTTTAATGAAATATAATAATTTATTTAAATAAATTAACAATCATTCATAAATATATTATAAATTTATCATAAATGAAGATAAAATCATTTAAAGGTAAAACAAAATATTTTTCAGAAAACCATCTTTATGTACACAATGTGTATTTATCTCAATAAATTAAATAAATCCCTAATGATGAATGATATAAATGAAATGTGTTGATTATATATTCAACTAAATATTTTAACATTCATCTAATGGATTTTACTAGTAAAGTAATAAGAATAAATTCAGTTTTATGCTTTAAAACACATTTTTCTAAAAATTGTTTTTCATTTCCTTTTACACATTTCTATTAAAATTGATTTTAGACACCTATAAAAATTGAATATTGAAATATGGATTTTATATTTTTAATTAGGAGTTTTTTTAAATAATTACCTTTTTTTTTCATTATGAATAGTAACAATGGTAAATATTTTCCACCTCGGTTAGGGTAAAACAGGAAAAATAAGGTTAAAAATATGAGGTAAGGCTTTAAAATCACTATAATACTTTTCTTTATCCTATTGGGTGATTTTTATTCAACAAATTTATGTTTAAATAGTTAAATAATGTCTTTTAAAATTTTATTTTAAATTTGGGAACCCATCCTCGACTTTTATGGTCATAAATTATATTTTATTCAAATTTAAAACTAATTTTAGGTATGCATTTAATGGTATGGTTGGAAGGTTCCATTAAGTTTTGAATTGATCCAAAATTATAAAACCTTTATTTTTTATTATTCAACCAAAAAAATTCTTGGAAATCAACTCATTACTTTATTTCAAGTTGAAATGATTTTTACGCTTAAATCAGGTATTTTCCGAAAAAATAGTTTTTCATGCATTTTGCGTACTTATATTAAATGTAATTTATGGAATATATAGATTTTGAAAATGATAAAATAGATTCCAAATTTGGAATCATAATTTACATATTTGGTTAGAAGTCCCCTTTTATTTTTCTGCTTATAATTAAGTTATCATGGTAAATAGTTAAGTTATCATAGTTAAGGATAAATTGGAATTAAAGTGGGTTTAACTTGGAGATAAGGCTTAAAATTGAAGGAACTAGAAAACCCTGTGAGGGAAGGGGTGAATCAGGGTGTCAAAATTTTCTTTTCAAAGTTATGGATCTTGTTCCCATATTGGTAGGAACTTGTTAAATCTATCAAACAAAATAAAATAGAGAGATGAAACAACACTTTTACTTGGTTCACTGCAAAGGGATCCGTCCAAGGAGCATACGCCGATAGTGTGTCGGTCGTACCTAAATCCACTAATCTTTACAAGTTTGAGGATTTCAAGATTTGGTCATAGTCACTCTGTTCTAGGCACACTGCCTTTACAAAGGTTCAGGGAAGGCTCACTACATCCCTCAGATCACTTCCCTCAACTTCCCCATGCTTACTACCTTGAGAGAAGACAAACTCAGTTTATCAACTTGAAGGTTGATTCAATAGATTTTCATTGAAGTATTTGTCTCTATTCATCATGAGACACTACTTGCATCGAATTAATGAATTGATGCACTTGAAGGCACTGATCACACAAACCAGACATTCAAAATCATGTCAAAAGCATAACACCACACTTGTGCGCAATACCTCAACATGCACACAAGATTTGGAAATTGTCACAAATATGACTTTTGTGCAATCCATACTTTCTATGCAACACTTATCTTTCAAGAAACACCACCTAAGGGTTCACTTGGTCTTTTTTAGACTAAAGGAGCAGCTTGCGTGCAAGATTAACTCTTTGTAATTATTTCACGCGCAAATCTTTCATGCAGCAGAGCAACCAGATTTTCGTTGGAAAATTCTTGAGTCTTTCATGGGGTAGCCACCTATTTATAGGCCTCGATGACCCTACGTGAAAGTTTCCAACACATCTTTGTCGGTGTGCGCAATATTCTTCCTAAGCGCGCAAAACCCATTTTGACATCACATTGGGCACGTAATATTCTTCCGCGCAACCTCATCTTTCGCACACCTCATGCCTTTTCCAATTTTCGATGTTCTGATCTTAAAACATGCCTTGTGTGCAAGTTTCCAAATCAACTTCATTCTTGCATGCAACTTCCTTTACCAAACACACATTTCTCCATTTTCAGATTTTCAGGCTCAAAAATTTGGTAAATACTGGGAAACGATTCCACCTTCAATACTGTTGTCCGCTTAAACTATATGAACCCTTTCCTAGAAAACATTCTGAACTTCTAATGAGGATTGAAAACAAACACAAACCATACTCCATTTCCTATATATAACAGTCATGGTTCCAAAAAAATGTCTGTAAAATTTTTCTATATTTTATCGGTTGAGTTTATTTAAACCCTTAAATATCTTATATATTATTTTTTTGTGCTTTGTATCCAATTGATCATGAATAATACCTTATATTAATTTGAAACTTTGAATAATTACAAGAGTGACACTCCTCTCGCTTATAGAAGGATACCACTTATCCACTCTTCTTCACACCTCTTGATCCAATTATCTCAACCAATAACCTCTTATATTCTTTCCCCACATCCAAGAGTTTTTTTATTCTCTTAAGAGTATCTTAAGAAGTCGTAAGGTGTAATCCAAAGGAGGTATCTGAAAGAAGAGGTAATCATCTTATCCAACTCTTTCAATGCTTATCTCTTATTATAATTCCTTTAAATATATTGTATACATATTAACATAATGAATATATTAAAATCAATATACTTAGATTTTATTATTCTTATGGGACAACCTTTTTATATCTCCTTCCCATCCATTGGAAAATGATAGTGTTGCTCGTGTGCATGTGTGGAGTATAACCTATACGAAGCGATATGATTCTTTTTTCATTTAATATCTACATGGATGGTTATAAATATATATTTAATTAATATATTTTATATTTATGATATATTTATTATTCGATAATTTTTAATTATTATTTATCTTTCTTTTGTTCCATCAATCTAAAAGTGAACATCACCAGTGCGTACGTGTGGACTACCACCTCCATGAAGTGATGTAATTCATTTTTAATTAAAAATTTATATTAATGATTAATGAATAAATATTATACTCATTTAATTATTAAAATCCTATATATGATGAAACTATGACCAAGGTGCAAGTACTAGAACCATCGAATTGAAACATGCATGGAAAACAAACTATTTTTCACCCGAATGTTCATTTTAATAAAGAAGTTGTTAATAAAAGGATAATTAGAAATTATAATGGAATGATACATATTAATTTATGCATGAATATTATTCTATAATATATATATAATAAATATATATTTATTACACAAGAGGTTTGACTGTGTATAAAGTAATATGAGACTTGAGTAAGAGATTTATGTTAAAATATCATTTCTTTTCGAGGTTGTCTTTGCTAAATTTATATTGAGGGAAATTATATGGATATTATCCTCTAAATACCATATATTTTATTATACTATGACTATTAATTAATTTTTAAAGTAATATTACTATTTTTCTCTCTTCGGTACTTAAAATGACTGAGAAAATGTTTTTAAGGAAAAAATCCGACCTAGTTTCCTTTTTGGTTGATGAATTTTTTCATCCATATCCATGTTATTTAAAATATTATGAATAATGTTATTTTATATGATTAAATTATTGTTTAAATTTATTTTCAACCATTTTTCATTTCTTTTCAAAGGTTTAAAAATTAATTTATGCAATGTTTTTTGAATTGTTTTTTTATAACTTTTTACAAAAAGTGTGAAAAGAAACATTGTTTTAACATTTACCACACAAATGGATTTTCCCACTATCATGATGATTTTTTCATTGAAGTTTCCTTTAAAAGTATCAATAATTATTTTTAAATAAAATATTTTCTAAATATTATAGGAATTTTTACTTTTAAAAAATACCAAAATAAAAAAGTATTTTCCATGTTTTCAAAGAAATGTTTAAATGCTCTTCTAAAGGTATTTTTAATCTATGTAAACATACTTTAAGGATTTTTATGCTTCATTGGGGACATGATCTTATGATACCATGCAATCTCATTCTCTATATGACTTAAGATGATGATGATTTAAATATGCTTCTATAAAACTCATATGTTCCCATGAGTTAATTAAGTTATGATGAAATCTTCATGAAACCCGTTTCTTTTCCATAGGTTATGTTATAATGAAATGATGGAATGAAACCCGTTTGATTTCCAAAATTTATGATACGATTAATGTTTTATGATCATGTATCACATATATGTATGGTTTTTCATTATGTGATGGGTGGGCCTGCAATTATATATCCCTCCAATGCATTGGGTAAAAAATGACATCTCATGAGATAATATGGACTAGAATGGGGAGTGAACCTATTTTATTAAGGGACTATATCCAATATGATATCCCTGGGAGTGAACCTTGGCTCAAGACATGATGGAATGTAGAGTGAACCAAATCCACTATGATAATCTTAACAGTGAGCCTTGATTAAGGAAATTATTTTCAATGCTATGTGTATACCACCAACCTATATATTTTTCTTATGATATGTTCTCATGGATATTAATTGATTATTGATGATTCTGTACTCTTATGAATTATGTCTTTTGTTATGAAAAAAACTTATTTCATGATTCATGATTAAAGATCTTTTACAGTTTAGGAATGAATTTATTAAGTTGTGATCATGTTATCATACCCTTATGATTATGATCACTTATAATAATTGATTGATATCTCATATTTTTACCCTTTTTGAGCATCTGATCTTACCCTTACTTATGTTTCCCTTTACCAGGTTATGAAGAAAGATTTGAAGCAGGGTATGTCTAAGAAGTGTGCTATGTGAGAAGAAATTTATGATATATATTGAAGATCATTCATGAAATAAGATTATTATGTATCTAGTCTCTAAATACACTAAATCATTATGATTCTAGGGCATGTATTATTATGAGATGTATTGAATATTCTTCTAAAATGATGTAATATTTATGTATATTATGCTTGGGTGACCTTAATTGTAACATCCCAGGTAAATAAAGAATATTAATTTTTCATATTTATTAATATTTGTGAATAAAATATTAATATTAATTTAAAGGGAATGCTATGCTCGATGGCGTACCCAATACGCAACAACGAGTTTCTTTGAAATCTTACGTTGCACTCTAATAATAAAAGAATATTATTTTAAATGGTAGTTAACGCCTAGCTATTGTAATGGCGGGAATGAACAGAACTAACTAAAAAATGATTATATATGTTTGTCAAATATTTTTACTTTTTACAATAAATGTTAGAGTATTAAAATGTGAATGAATTCAATTTTAAGCGTAAATATTATAATATTCTTTAAAAGGTCGATTAACCGCCTTTTGATGGAGAACCCTTTTTAAATTTACTTTTTGACAATTTTATATGTTATATTGGACCAAATAAAATCCTTCTTTAGAATCAGGACATCAAAATTTACTTTGTGTATGTTTTTGTTATTTTTTCCGATAAAGTTCATTTTTAATGAATAAGTGAAAAATGTTGTATTTTAATTCAAAACCACTTTTTAATCTAATTTATTTATATGATTAGATCATATTTTTAATTGGTTTTAAAGTTCAATTAGAATATATTTTTACCATTTAATTCAATGGTGGTCATTGGAATTAATTTCACTTTGAAATTGGACTTAAACTAGTGTCAATCTTTTGATATATTTTGTTTCTTAAAAACACGCTATTTGTTTTGACAATGGGAATTAATTATTAAACTGATTAATGCAAATTATATGTTTTTAATTTTTTAAAATAGACATCATTTTTGAATTCAGATTATCAAATATAGATTAGGGTGAATTTTTGGTATTTTTCTGAAAAACTTCAATTTTTGATGAATAGTGAAACCACTAAGTGGTAGTTAAAAAATTGATTTTTCGTTTAAATGAAATTTTACCACCTATGTGATTTTAATTTCAAAAATCCTACATAAATGGTTGTCATTAGTATGTAAAATGCGGTTCAATGGGACAAAAATATTTTTTTTGGTGAATAGTAACTTTTAAGTTTTATTAAGCGCGATTAAAGGTAATTAGTGTAATTTAAGGTAAAGATAATGTTATAATAATATGAAATTACCTTGAAACATGTACTAACATTATTGGATGAGTCATGTACGACCAAGATAATACATGGGCCAACTTGGGGACCCCACGGAGCCACTTGGGTAAGAAAATGACATTAATAACTTTTTATTTAAAGTTAAAATAAAAATGTCACAAACATGTATTGTTTTACTAAAACAATTTTTACATGGGGTTATACAAGTCATATTTTTGGCTATAAATAGTCATTGTAAATATAAAAATATTTCCTACATCTTAGTATTTTTTTTATAATTTTTATACATTTAATAAATTAATTTATTTATGAAACCATGATGATGTAACGATTACCTCATTAATGAACGATTTAAATAAAATGAAAATATAATGCAAAATCTAAGACATAAACTTGTAAAAAACCTATTGTATGGTTTTATTTCGAACCCTTATCACCTTATCCTCTAAATATATAATTGTGGGACCTTTTATATCCTAAAATTATTTTATAATAAAGTAACTTTTCATGACATTCCAAGAGTGCCCCTCCTCCCTCTTATAAAAGGCCCCCACCTCTACCTCCTTACCCACACCTCTCAATCCATTGGATCATCCAAACTCTGATAACTTTATCTCTCCACATACCTCTCTTAATCCTAGAAGACTTCCCTTAGGAATAAAGCTCTTCAAGAAACCCTTTTGGTTCAGACCAAGGGGAGTTACCCGATTTAAAGGTAAAGTCTTCCCTAATGTTCTTTTATTTTATTTTGCTTCTCCAACCACCTAAACTCTTTTTATTAAATTATTTTGTAACAAAACCAGTATCATAAATATACTATGATGTTTTTATGATAATTATTTGAGCTACACTTACACACACATCCTTCTAATGGTTAAAGAACATACTGTTTCCGTGGATGGCGAATTACTGCCTCACGAAACGATGATTGTTCTATCTTCTCCTACCACCTCTCATGGTGGCCATTATGATGTCACTATATTTATTTATGATATATATTATATTAATTTCCTCTCTATGCTTATGTATTTTATATTTAATACATACCTTTATGCTTTTCATGTTGTGCAAATGCGATAATTTCATTTGAGGAAGTGTGGACTACCGCCCCCTCAAGTGATGTGACTCGTTCATGAAATACATGGAATGTATAAATAATGAAATTGATTAACTTATGTAACATATATAAAATATTTATTATACTGGAATTATAATATATATATATATCTCATCTAGTTTTAATTCCATTAATGTGTCAAAGAAATGAAAGTAGCGTTCATGCGTACGTACGACCTACCGTCTCCATGAACGGTGCATTTCATTTATTTTTATCTAAAAATATTATGGAATAGTATAAAATGAATATATAATGGATATATATTATATTTTAATCATTAATACTATTCTGGAGATAATGTACTTATAACTACATGGAAAATTATTTTCCAACAAGTTTGATTTTTACTCATGTACCGAACATCAACAAAAACGTCTGATATGAACTCACATTATTAACCAATTATTATAAAATTATAATATGTGATATGAACTGAATAATAATATTTAAATGAGGTCCTTAATCAATTATAAATTTACCAAAGTTTATTATTCAGGAATATAAAGAAACGAACAAGACAAGTCGGACTTGAGGTAAGGGATCCTACCTCTCTCTTATTTTTAAGTACTCTCTTTTATGTCATTTCTTTTAAGCTCATATTTATTATGTTTGGTGATGTTATTTTATATTACTAATTCTATAATTTTTATGTTAATATCATGATAGACCCTATTTGATCTCATAAATCCATTTTTGGAAGTTTTAAGTGGCGCCGTTAGGCTGCCGAGTTTTCGTAAGGGATTTTTCATCTCACCTTTATTCTTGTGAGATTTATGCTACATTTGCCACTATTTCCTTTGAGTGGTGTATGTACTTCCAATTATTATAATCTTTGTGTAATATACTTTCTTTTATGTGGATTTACATCAACGTTGTATAGTCCTTCTTTCATGGGTTGTACGTTTCGAAAGTTACCCGAATCGGTAAGGGAACCATTCACCCTCCTCTTTTTAAAAGACTTATTTTTGATGGGTCTTTTAATTTACATATTGTTATGTTGGGATATGTTCTTCTATATCCATATTGATGTAAATTTTATGTCCAAGTGATGAGATACCATTTTCTCTCTCATTAAATCATTTTCTAAATTTTAAAGTGACGTCGTTAGGCTGTCGATTTTTTGCAAGGGAACTTCTTAACTCAATTTCAATTCTTTGGGTCAAAATTGTACTCCTTGAATATGTCATTATATAAATATGTGTGAATGAATCTGATTTTTTTACACTTAATATCCACTTATATTGGGTGTATTTATTTGTCACACATAATTACATAATTGATTTATCCTTAATCTAAGGATACCGTCTTTATAATGGACTTCATCTCAATCTCCTTTCATTGAGGCATATTTTATTCTAATACATGACTTTCTTTTATACGCTGTATAAAACACCTTTAAATTTTCATTTCATTCAAAGGAAATCTTTTTCTACGAATCATTTTACTAAACGACAAAAAGGAATGTTTATTTTAACGTACGCAGTGACAATGACCTTTTCCGCCGCTGCGAGTATTATTTGGTCTTTGGCTTCCTCAAAAAACCATAATGTTTTTAAAATGAAATAAATACCATATACTATTTTATGTATTTTGGTATTGAAAATGGTTTTTATAATGGATTTGTTATGTCAATATATTTAAGTGATATATTGTGATTGAAATGTGGAAATTTTTTCTTTCCATTATATTTGTTTTATGTATTATGATTTTGTAATGGTACTTGGACATTTGACGGGTGGTTATGTGATAAACCATATGACGGGTGGTTCCGTGAATACTAGGATGGGTGGTTACGTTATAACCTCCAATGCATTGGGTATGGAAGTCGGACGTATGACTATTCCATGTAGTGATATGTGTGATAGTAGACCGTATGGTTATTCCATTTAAGTATGTTTATGTCCCAAGTTACCTTTATATGTTATGTGTTCTTTACATGGTTTTATGGTAATATTTTGGTTACAAAGGATAAGTGGTGATATTTTATTCATTGAAGAGTATTTAATACTTCGTAAAGGTGAAAAGTATTACTTTGATAAAGTATTCATGGTTTACTTATTGTTTTGAAAACTAACAGTTTTCCTTCTTTGTGTATCCTTTATTGGGATTTTTATGCTCATCCCAAGTTTTTGAAATGTTTTACATAGGACTTAAATATGAGTAGGGTCAAAGATGGGATCAAGGAAAGACATGCTATCTAAAACATGGAACTAGACATGTTTCTTTTTAAGAGTTTTTTATGGAAACTTAGTAGAAGTGTCTACTTTGTAATCTTTTAAGATGTAATAGTTAGGTCCTAAGTCTCTAAAACTCTAAACATGAAAATATCCTCTATGTGAATTATTCATTTAACACATGATTATGTAAGGTTTTAAGGCCAGGTCCTTATAGTTGGTATCATAGGTCGGTTTAGATAACTTTAGAGGTTAGGGTATTCTCTAAGCATAAGTAACATTACCACAATGGTTAGGATTTCAGAAAGAGTCATAGTTTTAGATAAAGTGAATGAGTAAGTATATCTTAGTGTTTATCTTCCTCATTAGTACATGATAATTTTGTTGATATACTCACACTGACATTTTTTGGTTTTAGTAAATGGATGGATCTAGCAGGCACCAAAGTGACAAGGGTTTGAAGGAAACTGTGGTGGTTCTCTGATTAAGAGACTCGATGAAATGGGGGATTTAATGAGGAATCTCATGGTTATTATAAACCAACTATCAAGGAGTCATGATTAACCACTTGAACCTTGGTGAGTTCTCTGATGCATCATGTACGAGAGAACCAACTTAATGTGGAAGTTCAGGTAATAATTATAATGGTAACCATTAGGGTTGATATGATCCTTAATTTTGAGGCAATTATGGGTTACTATATGATGGAAGATGAAAGGAATGAGGTAAAATTGAGGTTAAATTATGTTATGGTTATTTTTGATGATTTTATCTCTTTTTGGGGAATGTTTTAAGAATTATATAATTTTGGAAAAATGGCAACCCACAGACCGTGTGACAACCCGTCGCGTCAGACAAAGCTGTGGGAATCGAACCCAAAACCAAAGTGCGACTGGTATTTATCCCCTAACACTGGATTACATGAAGTCCCTGATTAGTACGACAAATTCTTTTTAGTTATATAATTTTATGAATCAAGAATAAGTTGATTTTGGGTTATCTAGGAAAATATTGACCTATCATAGAGGATATATGATTAGGTTAATTACTTTTCAATATGAGACTTTAAGAGAAACTGATGTTATTTGGAGATAAATGTTAATTTTTACCTTGGAAGAATATGTGATTAAATCCTTCAAATATTTGGGTTTCAATATTAGTTTGGTTTACTTTGAATAATTTTATGGACAAATTGTTTATCGAATGGTCTTCGTTGAACTTTTGGTTTTGTTGGACAAATTTTGGAGATTAAGAATAGATTTTCTTTTTTATAAAGGATTATACTTTTGTGGATTATCTGATCTTCTTCTAACAATTTTGGTTTTGGTAAGGGTATAAATACATGGGAAATATATAGTTATCTTTTTTGGATTAGGTGATTCTCTAGAAGTTGATTATAGCGCTCTTAATGTGAACAAGTAATCCTAAATACTCGTCTTTTGGAGAAAATTAGAGTTTGTGTAAGAAATCTAGTAAGAGATGAAAGTCTACATGACAAGTAAGTATGTTTCCTTAGGATTTAGTTAAGCTCATAAATAAATTCCTCAATGAAAATTAACTTAAAACAAAAATGTTGTCTGTTAACTTTTCCTATTGGGGAATCAAATACCGTTTAACCCATCACAAGTTTGTGATTTTCTTGTGCTTAACTTTCTCTTAATCATGTTTTTTATCACTCTCCATAAGAACATGACCATTTGTTTTCTCTTCCATGTCCATGTTTTTCTACATGGAATCCTAGTATGGGTTAACTCGGGTGACCTTTGTACTTCCCTTTATTTCTTTTAAAGTGACAGTTTAATTTACTCCTTTTCCGATGTGGGGCTTTCAATGAAGTTTCCAAGCCCAATTTTAAAATTGCGAGGACGCAATTTCCAAAAGGGGGGAAGGATGTAACATCCCAGGTAAATAAAGAATATTAATTTTTCATATTTATTAATATTTGTGAATAAAATATTAATATTACTTTAAATGTAATGCTATGCTCGATGGCGTACCCAATACGCAACAATGAGTTTCTTTGAAATCTTACGTTGCACTCTAATAATAAAATAATATTATTTTAAATGGTAGTTAATGCCTAGCCGTTGTAATGGCGGGAATGAAAAGAACTAAATACAAAATGATTATATATGTTTGTCAAATATTTTTACTTTTTACAATAAATTTTAGAGGATTAAAATGCGAATGAATTCAATTTTCAGCGTAAACATTCTAATATTCTTTAAAAGGTCGATTAACCACCTTTTGATTGAGAACCCTTTTTAAATCCACTTTTTGAAAATTTTATATGTTATATTGGACCAAATAAAATCCTTCTTTAGAATCAGGACATCAAAATTTACTTTGTGTATGTTTTTGTTATTTTTTTTGATAAAGTTCATTTTTAATGAATATGTGAAAAATGTTGTATTTTAATTCAAAACCTATTTTTAATCTAATTTATTTATATGATTATATCATCTTATGAATTGGTTTTAAATTGAAATTAGAATATATTTTTACCATTTAATCCAATGGTGGTCATTGGAATTAATTTCACTTTGAAATTGGAATTAAACTAGTGTCAATATTTTGATATATTTTGCTCCTTAAAAACACGCTATTTGTTTTGACAACGGGAATTAATTAATAAATTGACAAATAAAAATTATATGTTTTGAATTTTGTAAAATATACATCATTTTTGAATTTATAATATCAAATATATCTTAGGGTTAATTTTTGGTATTTTTCTGAAAAACTTCAATTTTTGATGAATAGTTAAACCACTAAGTGGTAGTTAAAAAATTGATTTTTCATTTAAATGAATTTTTACCACCTCTGTGATTTGAATTTCAAAAATCCTACATACATGTTTGTCATTATGATGTAAAATTTGGTTCAATGGGATGAAAATATTTTTTTTGGTGAATAGTAACTTTTAAGTTTTATTAATCGCGATTAAATGTAATTAGTGTAATTTAAGGTAAAGATAATGTTATAATAATATGAAATTACCTTGACACATGTCCTACCCTTATTTTATGAGTCATGTCCAACCAAGACAATCCATGGGTTAACTTGGGGACCCCATGGAGACACTTGGGTAAGAAAATGACATTAATAACATTTTATTAAAGTTAAAATAAAAATGCCACAAACATGTATTGTTTTACTAAAACAATTTTTACATGGGGTTATACAAGTAATATTCTTGACTATAAATAGTCATTGGAAAGATAAAAGGATTTAAGACATCATAGTATTTTTTTATAATTTTTATACATTAAATAAATTAATTTATTTATGACACCATGATGATGCAGTGATTACCTCATTAATGAACGATTTAAATAAAATGAAAATATAATGTAAAATCTAAGACATAAACTTGTCAAAAAACTATTGGATGGGTGAATTTCGAACCCTTATCACCTTATCCTAGAAATATATAATTTTGGGACCTTTTATATCTGAAAATCATTTTATAATAAAGTAACTTTTCATGACTTTCCAAGAGTGCCCCTCTCCCCTCTTATAAAAGGCCCCACCTCTACCTCCTTACCCACACCTCTCAAGCCATTAGATCAGCCAAAATATGATCATTTTATCTCTCCCCATCCCTATATTAATCCTAGAATCCTTCCCTTAGGCATAAAGCTCTTCAATAAACCCTTTTGTTTCAAACCAAGGGGAGTTACCCGATTTAAAGGTAAAGTCTTCCCTAATGTTATTTTATTTTATTTTGCTTCTCCAACCCCCTAAAATATTTTTATTCCTTTATTTTGTAACAAAAACAGTATATTAAATATACTATGATGTTTTTATAGTAATTATTTGAGCTACACTTACACACACCTCCATCTAATGGTTAAAGAACATACTGTTTCCGTGGATGACGAATTACTGCCTCACGAAACGATGATTGTCCTATCTTCTCCTACCACCTCTCATGATGGCCATTATGATGGAACTATATTTATTTATGATATATATTATATTTATTTCCTCTATATTCTTCTGTATTTTATATTTAATACATATCCATATGCTTTTCATGTTGTGCAAATGCGATAATTTCATTTGAGGAAGTGTGGACTACCATCCCATCAAGTGATGTGACTCGTTCATGCAATACCTGGAATGTATAAAGAATGAAATTTATTAACTTTTGTGACCTGTAAAACATATATATTATACTATAATTATAATATATATATGTACATCTCATCTAGTTTTAATTCCATTAATGTGCCAAATAAATGAAAGTAGCGTTCATGCGTACGTACGACCTACCGTCTCCATGAACGGTGCATTTCATTTATTTTTATCTTCAAATGTTATGTAATAGTATAAAATGAATATATACTAGATATATATGATATTTAAATCATTAATACTATTCTAGAGATGATTTAATTATAAATACATAGAAAATTATTTTCCAACAATTTCGATTTTTACTCATGTACCAAACATCGACAAAAACATCTGATATAAACTCACATTATTAACCAATTATTATAACATTATAATATGTGATATTAACTGAATAATAATATTTAAAGGAGGTCCTTAATCAATTATAAATTGACCAAAGTTTATTAATCAGGAATATAAAGAAATGAACAAGACAAGTCGGACTTGAGGTAAGAGATCCTACCTCTCTCTTCTTTTTAAGTACTCTCTTTTATGTCATTTCTTTAAAGCTCATATTTCTTATGTTTTGGGATGTTCTTTTATATTCCTCATTATGTAATTTTTATGTTCATATCATGAGAGACCCAATTTGATGTCATAAATCCATTTTTTGAAGTTTTAAGTGGGGCTGTTAGGCTGCCGAGTTTTCGTAATGGATTTTTCATCACACCTTTATTCTTGTGAGATTTATGCTACATTTGCCACTATTTAATTTGAGTGGTGTATTTAATTCCCATTATTCTACTCTTTGTGTAATATACTTTCTTTTATGTGTATTTACATCAACGTTGTATAGTCCTTCTTTCAGGGGGTGTATGTTTTGAAAGTTACCTGAATCGGTAAGGGAACCTTTCACCCTTCTCTTTTTAAAAGACTTATTTTTGATGGGTATTTTAATTTACATATTGTTATGTTGGGATATGTTCTTCTATATCCTTATTGATGTAAATTTTATGTCTAAGTGATGAGATACCATTTTCTCTCTCATAAAATCATTTTCTGAATTTTAAAGTGACGCCGTTAGGGTGTCGATTTTTTGCAAGGGAACTTCTTAACTCAATTTCAATTCTTTGGGTTAAACTTTTACTCCTTGAATATGTCATTATATGAATATGTGTGAATGAATCTGATTGTTTTACACTTAATATCCACTTATATTGGGTGTATTTATTTGTCACACATAATTATATAATTGATGTATCCTTAATCTAAGGATACCGTCTTTGTAATGGACTTCATCTCAATCTACTTTCATTGAGGCATATTTTATTCTAATACAAGACTTTATTTTATACTCTGTATAAAACACCTTTGAATTTTCATTTCATTCAAAGGGAATCTTTTTCTACGAAGCGTTTTACTAAATGACAAAAAGGAATGTTTATTTTAACGTATGTGGTGACAACGAACTTTTTCACCGCCGCGAGTATTATTTGGTCTTTGGCTTCCTCAACAAGCCATAATGTTTTTAAAATGAAATAAATACCATATAATCTTTTATGTATTTTGTTATTGAAAATAGTTTTTATAATGGATTTGTTATGTCAATATATTTAAGAGATATATTGTGATTTAAATGTGGAAATGTTTTCTTTCCATTATATTTGTTTTATGTATTATGATTTTGTAATGGTACTTGGACATTTGACGGGTGGTTACGTGATAAACCATTTGATGGGTGGTGTCGTGAATACCAGGACGGGTGGTTACGTTATAACCTCCAATTAATTGGGTATGGAAGTCGGCCGTATGGCTATTCCATGTAGTGATATGTGTGGAAGTAGACTGTATGGTTATTCCATTTAAGTATATTTATGTCCCAAGTTACCTTTATATGTTATGTGTTCTTTATATGGGTTTATGGAAATATTTTGGTTACAAAGGATAAGTGGTGATCTTTTATTCAGTGAAGAGTATTTACTACTTAGTAAAGGTGAAAAGTATTACTTTGATAAAGTATTAATGGTTTAATTGTTGTTTTGAAAAACTAACAATTTTCCTTCTTTGTGTATCCTTTACTAGGATTTTTTTGATCATCCCTAGTTTTTGAAATGTTTTCCACAAGACTTAAAGATGATTGGGTCAAATATGGGATCAAGGAAAGACATTCTATCTAAAACATGGAACTAGAAATGTTTCTTTTTAAGAGTTTTTATTTTATGGAAACTTAATAGAAGTGTCTACTTTGTAATCTTTTGAGATGTAATAGTTATGTCCTAATTCTCTAAAACTCTAAACCTGAAAAGATCCTCTATGTGAATTATTCATTTAATTAATGATTATGTAAGGTTTTAAGGCCGGGTACTTATAGTTGGTATTAGAGTCTGGTTTAGATAACTTTAGAGGTTAGGGTATTCTCTAAGCATAAGTGACATTATCATAATGGTTAGGATTTCAGAAAGAGTCATAGTTTTAGATAAAGTGAATGAGTAAGTATATCTTAGTGTTTATCTTCCTCATTAGTACATGATAATTTTGTTGATATACTCACACTGAAATTTTTTGGTTTTAGTAAATGGATGGATCTAGCAGGCACCAAAGTGACAATGGGTTTGAAGGAAACTTTGGTGGTTCTCTGATTAAGAGACTGGATGAAATGGGGGATTCAATGAGGAATCTCATGGTTATTCTAAACCAACTATCAAGGAGTCATGATTAACCACTTGAACCTTGGTGAGTTCTCTGATGCATCATGTACGAGAGAACCAACTCGATGTGTAAGTTCAGGTAATAATTATAATGGTAACCATTAGGGTTTATATGATCCTTACTTTTGAGACAATTATGGGTTATTATATGATGGAAGATGAAAGGCATGAGGTAAAATTGAGGTTAAATTATGTTATAGTTATTTTTGATGATTTTATCTCTTTTTGGGGAATGTTTTGGGAATTATATAGTTTTGGAAAAAGGACAACACACAGACAGTGTGATAACCCATCGTGTCAGACAAAGCTCTGGGAATCGAAACCACAACCAAAGTGTAACTGGTATTTAATTCCTACCACTGGACAAAGTGAAGTCCCTGGTTAGTATGACAAATTATTTTTAGTTATATAATTTTATGAATCAAGAATAAGTTGATTTTGGGTTATCTAGGAAAATATTGACCTATCATGGAGGATATATGATTAGGTTAATTACTTTTCAATATGAGACTTTAAGAGCAACTGATGTTATTTGGAGATAAATGTTAATTTTTACCTTGGAAGACTATGTGATTAAATCCTTCAAATATTTGGGTTTCAATCTTAGTTTGGTTTACTTTGAAGAATTTTAGGGACAAATTGTTTATCTAATGGTCTTCGTTGAACTTTTGGTTTTGTTGGACAAATTTTGGAGATTAAGAATAGATTTTCTTTTTTATAAAGGATTATCCTTTTGTGAATTATCTGATATTGTTCTAACAATTTTGGTTTTGGTAAGGGTATAAAGACATAGGAAATATATAGTTCTCTTTTGTGGATTAGGTGATTCTCTAGAAGTTGATTATAGCACTCTTAATGTGAACAAGTAACCCTAAATACTCGTCTTTTGGAGAAAATATGAGTTTGTGTAAGAAATCTAGTAAGAGATGGAATTCTACATGAAAATTAAGTATCTTTACTTAGGATTTAGTTAAGCTCATTAATAAATTACTCAATGAAAAGTAACTTAAAACAAAAATGTTGTCTGTTAACTTTTCCTACTGGGGAATCAAATACCATTTAACCCATCACAAGTTTGTGATTTTCTTGTGGTTAACTTTCTCCTAATCATGTTTTCTATCACTCTCCATCAGAACATGACCATTTGTTTTCTCTTCCATGTCCATGTTTTCCTCATGGAATCCTAGTATGGGTTAACTCGGGTGACCTTTGTACTTCCCTTTCTTTCTTTTAAAGTGACGGTTTAATTTACTCCTTTTCTGATGTGGGGCTTTCAATGAAGTTTCCAAGCCCAATTTTAAAATTGCGAGGATGTAATTCCCAAAAGGGGGGAAGGATGTAACATACCAGGTAAATAAAGAATATTAATTTTTCACATTTATTAATATCTGTGAATAAAATATTAATATTACTTTAAAGGGAATGCTATGCTCGATAGCGTACCCAATACGCAACAATGAGTTTCTTTGAAATCTTATGTTGCACTCTAATAATAAAATAATATTATTTTAAATGGTAGTTAACGCCTAGCCATTGTAATGGAGGGAATGAACAGAAATAAATACAAAATGATTATATATGTTTATCAAATATTTTTACTTTTTACAATAAATGTTAGAGGATTAAAATGCGAATGAATTCAATTTTAAGCGTAAATATTCTAATATTCTTTAAAAGGTCGATTAACCACCTTTTGATGGTGAACCCTTTTTAAATCCACTTTTTGACAATTTTATATGTTATATTGGACCAAATAAAATCCTTCTTTAGAATCAGGACATCAAAATTTACTTTGTGTATGTTTTTGTTATTTTTTTCGATAAAGTTTATTTTTAATGAATTAGTGAAAAATGTTGTATTTTAATTCAAAACCTCTTTTTAATATAATTTATTTATATGATTAGATCATATTTTTAATTGGATTTAATGTTCAATTATAATATATTTTTACCATTTAATCCAATGGTGGTCATTTTAATTAATTTCACTTTGAAATTGGACTTAAACTAGTGTCAATCTTTTGATATATTTTGTTTCTTAAAAACACGCTATTTGTTTTGAAAACGAGAATTAATTATTAAATTGATTAATGAAACTCATAGCTTTTGAATTTTTTAAAATATACATCATTTTTGAATTCAGAATATCAAACATAGCTTAGGGTGAATTTTTGGTATTTTTCTGAAAAACTTCAATTTTTGATGAATAGTGAAACCACTAAGTGGTAGTTAAAAAACTGATTTTTCGTTTAAATGAAATTTTACCACCTCTGTGATTTGAATTTCAAAAATCCTACATACATGGTTGTCATTAGGATGTAAAATGTGGTTCAATGGGATGGAAATATTTTTTTGGTGAATAGTAACTTTTAAGTTTTTTTAATCACGATTAAAGGTAATTAGTGTAATTTAAGGTAAAGATAATGTTATAATAATATGAAATTACTTTGACACATGTCCTACCATTATTGGATGAGTCATGGACGACCAATAAAATCCATGGGTCAACTTGGGGACCCCATGGAGCCACTTGGGTAAGAAAATGACATTAATAACTTTTTATTTGAAGTTAAAATAAAAATGTCACAAACATGTATTGTTTTACTAAAACAATTTTTACATGGGGTTATACAAGTCATATGTTTGACTATAAATAGTAATTGGAAAGATAAAAAGATTTCCTACATCATAGTAGTTTTTTTATAATTTTTATACATTAAATAAATTAATTTATTTATGACACCATGATGATGCAGCAATTATCTCATTAATGAACGATTTAAATAAAATGAAAATATAATGTAAAATCTAAGAAATACACTTGTAAAAAACCAATTGTATGGGTGGATTTAGAACCATTATCACCTTATCCTAGAAATATATAATTTTGGGACCTTTTATATCCTAAAATCATTTTATAATAAAGTAACTTTTCATGACTTTCCAAGAGTGCCCCTCCTCCATCTTATAAAAGGCCCCCACTTCTACCACCTTACCCACACCTCTCAAGCCATTAGCTCAGACAAATTCCAATAATTTTATCTCTCCAAATCCCTATTGTCATCCTAGAATCATTCTTTCATGCAGAAAGCTCTTTAAGAAACCCTTTTGGTTCAAACCAAGGGGAGTTACCCGATTTAAAGGTAAAGTCTTCCCTAATGTTCTTTTATATTATTTTGCTTCTCCAACCCCCTAAACTCTTTTTATTCCTTTATTTTGTAACAAGACCAGTATCTTAAATATACTATGATGTTGTTATGAGAATTATTCAAGCTACACTTACACACACCTCCGTATAATGGTTAAAGAACATACTGTTTCTGTGGATGGTGAATTACTGGCTCACGAAACGATGATTGTTCTATCTTCTCCTACCACCTCTCATGGTGGCCATTATGATGGAAATATATTTATTTGTTATATATATTATATTTTTTTTACACTCTATGCTTCTTTATTTTATATTTAACACATACCTTTATGCTTTTCATGTTGTGAAAATGCGATAATTTCATTTGAGGAAGTGTGGACTACCGCCCCCTCAAGTGATGTGACTCGTTCACGCAACACATGGAATGTATAAAGAATGAAATTGATTAACTTATGTGACCTATATAAAATATATATTATACTGTAATTATAATATATATATATATATATATATCTCACCTAGTTTTAATTCCATTAATGCGCCAAAGAAATGAAAGTAGCGTTCATGCGTACGTACGTCCTACCGTCTCCATGAATGGTGCATTTCATTTCTTTTTATCTCCAAATGTTATGTAATAGTATAAAATGAATATATACTGGATATATATGATATTTAAATCATTAATAATGTTCTGGATATTATGTACTTATAACTACATGGAAAATTATTTTCCAACAAGTTCGATTTTTACTCATGTACCGAACATCGACAAAAACATCTGATATGAACTCACATTATTAACCAATTATTATAAAATTATAATATGTGATATGAACTGAATAATAATATTTAAATGAGTTCCTTAATAAATTATAAATTGACCAAAGTTTATTATTCAGGAATATAAAGAAACGAACAAGACAAGTTGGACTTAAGGTAAGGGATCCTACCTCTCTCTTCTTTTTAAGTACTCTCTTTTATGTCATTTCTTTTAAGCTCATATTTATTATGTTTGGGGATGTTATTTTATATTAATAATTCTGTAATTTTTATGTTAATATCATGAGATACCCTATTTGATCTCATAAATCCATTTTTGGAAGTTTTAGGTGGTGCCGTTAGGCTGCCGAGTTTTCGTAAGAGATTTTTCATCTCACCTTTATTCTTGTGAGATTTATGCTACATTTGCCACTATTTCCTTTGAGTGGTGTATGTACCTCCAATTATTTTACTCTTTGTGTAATATACTTTCTTTTATGTGTATTTACATCAACGTTGTATAGTCCTTCTTTCACGGGGTGTACGTTTCGAAAGTTACCTGAATCGGTAAGGGAACCATTCACCCTCCTCTTTTTAAAAGACATCTTTTTGATGGGTCTTTTAATTTACATATTGTTATGTTGGGATATGTTATTCTATATCCTTGTTGATGTAAATTTTATGTCCAAGTGATGAGATACCATTTTCTCTCTCATCAAATCATTTTCTGAATTTTAAAGTGACGCCGTTAGGCTGTCGATTTTTTTGCAAGGGAACTTCTTAACTCAATTTCAATTCTTTGGGTTAAACTTGTACTCCTTGAATATGCCATTATATAAATATGTGTGAATGAATATTATTGTTTTACACTTAATATACACTTATATTGGGTGTATTTATTTGTCACACATAATTACATAATTGATTTATCCTTAATCTAAGGATACCGTCTTTATAATGGACTTCGTCTCAATCTCCTTTCATTGAGGAATATTTTATTCTAATACAAGACTTTCTTTTATAGGCTGTATAAAACACCTTTTAATTTTCATTTCATTCAAAGGAAATATTTTTCTACAAAGCATTTTACTAAATGACAAAAAGGAATGTTTATTTTAACATACGCGGTGACAACGACCTTTTCCGCCACCGTGAGTATTATTTGGTCTTTGGCTTCCTCAACAAACCGTAATGTTTTTAAAATGAAATAAATACCATATACTATTTTATGTATTTTGGTATTGAAAATGGTTTTTATAATGGATTTCTTATGTCAATATATTTAAGTGATATTTTGTGATTGAAATGTAAAAATGTTTTCTTTCCATTATATTTTTTTTATGTATTATGATTTTGTAATGGTACTTAGAAATTTGATGGGTGGTTACATGATAAACCATATGACGAGTGGTGTCGTGAATACTAGGATGGGTGGTTACGTTATAACCTCTAATGCATTGGGTATGAAAGTCGGCTGTATGGATATTCCATGTAGTGATATGTGTGGAAGTCGACCGTATGGTTATTCCATTTAAGTATGTTTATGTCCCAAGTTACCTTTATATGTTATGTGCTATTTATATGGGTTTATGGTAATCTTTTTGTTACAAATGATAAGTGGTGATCTTTTATTCAGTGAAGAGTATTTCCTACTTCATAAAGGTGAAAAGTATTACTTTGATAAAGTATTCATGGTTTACTTGTTGTTTTGAAAAACTAACAGTTTTCCTTCTTTGTGTATCTGTTACTGGGATTTTTATGCTCATACCAAGTTTTTGAAATGGTTTCCACAGGAATTAAAGATGATTAGGGTCAAATATGGGATCAAGGAAAGACTTGCTATCTAAAACATGGAACTAGACATGTTTTTTTAAGAGTTTTTATTTTATGGAAACTTAGTAGAAGTGTCTACTTTGTAATCTTTTGAGATGTAATAGTTATGTCCTAATTCTCTAAAACTCTAAACTTGAAAAGATACTCTATGTGAATTATTCATTTAATTCATGATTATCTAAAGTTTTAAGGCTGGGTCCTTATATTAATTGGTACCATAGTTGGCTTTATTTATTTTTAGACATTAGTATTAGTGAATTTTTTTAAAACCCTGAAAATAAGTATAAGTATAGGATAATATCATAAAGATTTGGGAAAATATAGATTGTGTGGTTTTCCTAGAAAATAAATCCCTGTATAGATATTGGAAAGTGGATGCTACTGTGGCATAGATGCACCTAGGAGTAATAACTCTGAAAGGAAGGGGTGGATTGGGTATTAACTCGTTCTTCACTAGTGCACGATGAATGGAACTAAAATTTCACACCTAGATAGAAACTAACGCGATATATTCTTGAGTTAATTCATATTTTATTTATGAACCATTATGAAGGATTTGGATAGATAATGAAAATTAATGAACTATCTTAAACCTAAGGCATCATAGATTGAAATAGGTGTCATGATTTTGACATCCTATGAATGATTTTTCATGATTAATTAGTATGATTATTGTTGCTCATAATATGATTGTTGGTTTTATTCAATGGCTGGATCCAGAAGGAATCATGTTAATTCTGAATTTAATAGACAATGTAATGATTTTACTCCTTATAAATTGAATTTTATGAGAGTTGGAATGAGAAACCTTGTGATTATGCCTAACCAACTATCTTGATATATGATAAAAAACCTCAACTTGGTTGAGTTTACTAAAACACCTAATAAGATAAAAATTTAGTTTCATGGGGGTTTATTTGATAAATACCATTGAGGAAATAATATTCGCTTCTTACATATCAAGAATGTGGGAAGAAACACCTAAGGTAATGTCTCAAAGGAATGAGAAAATGTTTTATGTATGGAAAAGAAGGGCATAAAGAAACTATTTTCCAAGTAAACATTAAGAGTTAAATTAGAATAACATAATATTTTAAGATATTTTTCTCTTTAAATTATTTTAAGTGTTCAGTATATTTCTTAATATGAAACACTGAGCTTTAATTGAACTACGTTATACTATAAAAATATTATTATTTAAATGTGACCTCCATAACATAACAATTAAATTGGATATATGAATAGGAATATTTTTTTAAAAATATTTATAAAGTTTTTATATAAATAAAATATAATGATAAATAAGTAATCAATTTTTAGTAAAGTCATTATATACTTCAAAAATACATTTTTCCTCAAAAATGATTTTTATTTCTTTTTATAAAAAAAATAATATAATTAATTTATACCAATTTTAAAAAGTGTATTTTAAAAAATTAACTTCATTTTTGAAATAATATTGTTAAAATTATATTATAGTTAATTTTTTATAATTTTCTAAAAAGTTTGATTTTTTGATGAATAGTGAAAAATAAAGATTTTTATTGAAAATTATCTTTTCGTTTAAAGAATTTAAAAAGTCCAATTTTGTTCCAAAATAGTTTTAAAAATAAAGTTAGTTAATTTATATTAATAATAATCCAATTAATTTCATTGGTATTAATTTCATATTGGATTTTGGTATAATTTTTTTATACACTTAAAAAAACATTTTTTTTCCAGAAAACTGCTTTTCATTGCGTTTTGGGGGTTTAATTTAAAATTAAATTATACCACCCCTATTAATTTAATTTGATAAAATGGTTTTAATATTTTTAATCAAAATGTACAAATTTTTTTAATGATTTCACTTTCATTTTTGGTCACGATGAATAGTAAAAACAGTAAAAACTTGTCACTGCGGTTAAGGTTAAAACTGGTTTGTCAGGGGGGGTGGTTAAAACAAGAGATAAGGGTAATTTTATTAATTAAACATTTCCAAATCCTACTATATGATAACATTTAAACCTAATACTATCCCAAATTATAATACATGTTCATTTTGAATCATTTTTCTTTTGTATGACATTTTTATATTTTAATCCTTTAAGAAATTCCGAGTGTGTCCTTTACCCCACTTATAAAAGGAGGGTCCTTAAAAAGGGATCTAAAGGAGGACCACTGAAGAAGAGACAATCATCCCACTCAACCTCTTTTAATTTAATTATTCTTAAACATCATATAAATATATGGTATTCATAATAAAATAATAAATTAATAATCCTAAATATATTAAAATTTTATTATTATTATAGAACCACCATTATCCACCCTCTTTTCCATCAAGTGGGAAGTGAAAATACTGCTCGAGCATGCGTGTGAACTACCGACCCCACATAATGATGCAATTAAATTTACATCACCATATTTCATGGATATTTATTATAATGGATTTGAATTTTATATATTATATTTATGACATAATTATTCTTATATAATTATGATATCATATCTACCTTATTACCTTATCAATCTGCTGGAAGACAATGACGTCGCTTGTGCATATATGTGGATTACTACCTCGACGAAGTTAAGTGATTCTTTTTTTGTTTCTATTTTAATTTTATGGTAATAGGGATATATTTAAGTTATATATATGTTATTTATTATACAATTATGGTTATTTATTGAAAAAATAATATTTATCTTTCTTTCCTTCCTTTCATTTGAAAATGAAAATACAGTTCATGCGTACGTATAACCTATCGTATCCATGAACGGTGTAAATAATTTTTCTATATCTACATTTTATGGATGATTATAAATATTTATATATTGAATATATATGATATTTATATCATTAATATAATACTGGATATGATTTAACCATTATCAATATGTATGGATCAAAATTACTGAACCAAAACTTACTTGAAAAATGAAATAGTTAACACTCAGAAATGACGATTTCAATAAATAATTATTAATAAATGAGCATTGAAATGTTATAAGTGGATCATATATGATGTTATAATCATATATATATATATATTATATAATTATAATAAATTTAAATTTATTACACAGGATATTTAAATCATTTTCAAATTCATTCAAACCTAAGGTAAGAGTTTATTTCACAATCTCATCATTATTCAAGATTGTTTGTGTTTAAGTATCTATTAGGGAAATTATTTTATATTTACATATTAAAAAAGTTTATATTCTTATCCTTTGTTTATTTCTATAAATTATGAGTTTTCCTTTCATTTTTATCTCTTGAAGTACTCAAGATACCAAAATAATGTTTTTATAAAAAACTAATTTCTTTCTTTCGGTCGGGAATATTTTTCTTTCATGTTCATGTTTTCTTTAAAATATTTCCAAGAATATTTTTAATAGTCTACTATGATTATTTTAAGTCATTTTTACCCATGTTTTAATTTATATAAATGTTTTAAAGGAATATTCTTTTTCATTTTTGAAACGAGTCACTTTTGATTTTTTATCAAAAATATGTAAGGAATAATTATTTTAACATACTCAACATGAACTAAATTTACCACCATCATGACCTCTCAATATTTTTAAGTTTCCTTTAAAATATTTTTGTAATTTATTTAATTTTATTTGTTCATTTTTAATGTTATTTCATTATTTTTTTTCATTTTTGATATTTATTAATTTTTAATATTTTTAGAAATTATTTGTTTTTTAAAATTTATACATATTTATTTACTAAGTTTCAATTTTTTAAATATGTTTTTAATTTATATAATTAATGTTTATCCATTTATATTTTTTAAGTTTTTATATTTTTAATATGTTTAAATTTTATATAATTGATTCCTATAAGACCATCTCCAACCCATGCCATTTTAGTGTGAAATTGAACCCTAGTTTATGTCATCCCTGACACCATTTTGGTGTTTATGCAGGTAATTATGTTATTATATTTGATTCATTTTTTAATATATGAGATGTAAATATTTATCTCACAACTTGAATGCACGTGCCGATTGATGTATCTTTATGGCACAATGTTGTGCCCATGCTTATGGCACTAATCTGAGAAGATATTAGGGTAAAATTATGATATGATTTCTTTATTTTAATAAAAAACAAAATAAAGAAACACTGATTTACTATTTATTATCCATTGCAGAGTGAATTTATACTAGATGACTACCAAATTAAATTTATATTAATGTTCGCTAGAAAGTCTCATAGAGGATTTCAAACAATTCTTATGAAGCATAATCTCAGGGACGCTAAAGGAAAAGTAAACCTGCACCCACCACATATGTATGCATGTCTGATAAAACAAGAAACATTGAATAAATTTATTGGTTTTCATGGGAAGATGTCTTTACAAGTACATTTTTATTGGTAATACATTAATTGACAATACACGTATTAATCACTTTGATTAAGAATTTTTAATTTATGAAAAAACAACTAAGTGCTGAAAATAATCAGCATGTAACAAAACCAATGTACCTATATCCTAAAACAAAGATGGATCATGCTTCACTTGAAAAAAATGGTATTCATTTCAAATATATAATAATACTTTTATACGGTATGAAAAAACATAATTATGTTCCTTTGTTTATATATAGATTGATGAATTAAAATCTATATCCAGTTCCGTCCCACATCATTTGTTATGAAATAAGGCTCATGTAAATAAATACCAAACAATAATAGATGAAAACACAAAAAAAGTATGAGAAACTTGTGTAAGTGTGATAATATATATATATTTAATTTAAATCTATATTATATAACAACAATTACTTATTTTCATATATTTTTATCTAGTTTAAACACAAGAATCATCATCGACTATACCCGGTGAATGACTACTATCAGTTTCCTTGAAGCAACCAGAATAATATGTCTGCGCCAGAGGTGTGGGTTCTGAGGTGTCACCCCGAACATATTTTTAGAAAAAAATGCATAGGTGGAAAAAGATAAGAAAATGGATGAGATTTAGTCACAAATATCTACTCTAGAAAGAAAATTTAACTAACAGTTTGAGTTGTTAGAGAATGTTATGGAAAGACATCAAATACAAGAAAAAAAATAACAAAAACAACCACTACATGAAGACCCCAACCCCACCATCTTTGAGGTGATACATTCCCCTTAAAGTTCTACCTTACTAGAGGTAATATATTTTTTCATAAATGTTTCTATGAAATGTGAATCAGGAAGATTTTGATACCTTTCCTTTACTAATATTCTACAGGGTGAAAATGATTGTGATTTATATCTATCATCACCCACCCACCACCTTCTTGTGAGGGGTAAAATGTAAAATATACAAGGAGATATTTTATATAACAAACAACTTACAAATAGTCATGTGGGAGTGGGGATTCATGTAGCTCATGAGTTGAGCACTGAGCTACCTATCCCACCTGATGATATGGATGTTCATATGATCAAGCTTACTATTGGAACTTTCGCATCATGATCGTTTGATCTTGTAAAAATACATGTCGACAAGGAGGTTTTACTTTCCAATTTATTTTTATGCAAAACCTTTAACAATTAATGAAAAATATATAAACCAATGAATGTTATTATAAAAGGAGAAAGTGAAGGGGTTGAAATGGAAGTTTGATTGAAAACAATATAAATGATCAACTAATCTATTGAAAAGAACTTCATAAAGTACCTCTACCTAATTAGTTCAACTTTTGCATTTAATAATATTATAAGTTCATTTGAATAAAATATTTAAAAATAGTGAAACAACTAACATTGATTTTGAAGAAAAAATAGTATGAAGAGGCCATTACAGACTTTCTTGGTCTTGATAATGTAGTTGAAATCCTAAAGTATGAATGGCCATGAGTCTTAGTTGTAAATATATACATGAGGCGTGTTTTCATAATTTGTTTATCCAATAGCTGATCTAATATGTTAATTATAGTTATACACTATTTATATTTTTTACAGGAGTATATATCAGTACTATTTGAAGGGAAAACCCTATGAACAAAAAATTAGACTCATTATTCCTCACATAACATCTACACAAAAAATCTCATTAAAAGAATATTATTATTCAATAACAGTGGAAAAACTAACTAAAATGTTAGAAAAAAACATACAGATGACTAACGATGCAGGGGTAAAACTCTAGAATTTAATCATATCAAATATATATTTGTTCATTTCATTCATTATTCTTTTTTTTCTAGAAAGCATTGGTTTCTCATTAAAATCAATTTGGATACTCCAAAGATTTATTTTCTAGATTCAATGCATATATTCCCAACAAATTGACCACACATGACGATGTTTATCAATTTGTAATACACTACATGAAATATTTTACAAATAAACTTCAAGTTATACATTTTATATTATGTTTTTATGGAAAATCTTGTTATTATAGGGTGGTGTATACAAACATAATGAAAAGGTGACTTCTTATTACTTATTTAGTTAATTTTATCTTCATTTTATCTACTATTTTTAGTTAATTTATATTGGTTGGAGTAAGTAACTCAAGAGGGGGGTGGTGAATTAATTTCCCAATATAAATTTCTATTAAAAATAAGTTTAAATAAAATACCCCAATTAAAATAAATATGCACAGTTAATCAAAAGAGTAGTTTAATATAATTTTTATCTTTTAAAAGATTCAACAAAGCTTTATTAATGCTCAGTTAAAACAATATGAAAATTAATTTAACTTTTGAAATCAATTTACTCAATCAAACACTTATATAAACACTAGTTAAGATTAAATATCAAAGTACCAGTTTTTTTAATCTTAAAAATAAATACATTTTAAAGATTTGTAAAGAATAAAACAAAACAAAAACAAGTAATGAAATAAAACAAGAGGTTCGGTCTCAAGCTGAGACCTAATCCCCTCCACTTGACAACCACCTACTTCCAAATAGATTATATAAATATAATCTAATTCACAACCTGGATTGGGTATACAAACAATAACTTATGAGCTATCCAATCCATGCAGGGACCTCTTCCACAATAACTGTAGTAATAAAAAACAACTCAAGACACACAATGACCTCTTCCAAAAACACTATGGGTAAACAGATAAAAATAGATAGGTGAGAACATCTTGTATTCTCTAGTTTTAGTGCATGAGATAGTTCGTGTTAATAAACAAAATAGACAACACACTACTCAAAAGTAAAATTAACAAATAGATAGTGTAAGAAATGATATAGAAAAAGATAGTGCTGCTAAGTATGAAGTTCTCAAGATGCTTGATTCTCCTCGAATGTAGCTCAGAGAGGATCACAAGCTATTTCTATAAAAGTAGCAGTAAAAAAGCGCATCATAAATTTCTATTTTTCTCTCTATAAAAAAGGATGTTGATATTCAATGAGTTTTACTCTTTCACAAAATGAAAGTCTATAGGATTACAACATGTAAGCTCTCAAGTGATGATTTTTTAGGTTTTCAGTAAGTGAAATTCTTGATCATGCATCATAGTATAAAGAGAGTCCTTAAAAAATACATATAAGTGAGAGAACGAACAACTGTTGAAGGATAATCATGAAGATTTCCTGAAACCTCGTACTGGGATATGATTTTGTCCATAATGTGTCTATAGAATTCTTAAAGAAAAATAATTAATTAATCCATAACATTAATTAAAATAATATAGCCGTTAGGATCATTTAATTAAAATACCTCATAATAGCGATGATATCACATGCTGATGTCGACTCATGTCCGATGGTGAGTCAGTCTAACGGTGAGTCAGACTAGTGGTAGGTCATCTGGTAGTGACTCATATTCAACGGTGACTTATATGATGTTGAGTCATTTGATAGTAGGTCACCTGATGGTAGGTCATATGACAGTGGCTCATCTTTGGCGGTGAGTCAAGTATGGTGGTGACTCATCTTTGGCAGTGACTCATCTCTGGTGGTGAGTCAAGTCTTGCGGTGACTCAACTCTAGCAGTGAGTCAAGATGAACTAACAGTGACTCATCCTAACACTTAGCCAAAATTTTATCAGATTTTATTATATTATAAAATTCTATCATTGAAGAGTAAATCAATTAGAAACATAATTAAAATGATTTGAGATCATTAAAATAAGGAGGTTCCAATAATCTCCCCCATTTAGATGATCACAAATCATGAAATTTTATAAACCATGTATAAAATAGACTTTGGTATAAAATAGATGTATTTGAAAAATTAACGATATCTTCTTAAGACTTCAAAAAGCTAATGTGAGGGTTTTAACATAAATTTTTAAAAATAGAAGATGAATAATTTAAATTACATAACTATTCTTTCCCTTTTGGGATTATCAAAAAGTGAAGATAAGAAACAATAAATTCAAATATGAAAAAGATGAATAATAATAGAAATTTAATTATAGAAAAAATTGATTGCAGTACATCAAAAAAAAAAATACAATGAAGTCCCTTTTAAAGAGAATGGAGAATCTCAATCACTTTTTAGCCTGGGTACTAGGAACAGTAGGTGATTTTCCCTTTTTAGAGACTAGGGGTATGGAGGTAGAGGCTAAAAAAGAGTTAGTGGTTATAGGGACTGAAGTAGAATAGGATAGATCTATGATAATCACTAGCTAAATATGACAAACTACTTCCACTAGAGAAAAACTGATAAGATGAAACTGAGCAGTTAAAAGAGCATTTGGATTTTGGACAACAACTTTTCTGAAATGAATAGGTTCAGTGGATATATTAGATAGAAGAGAGGCAACTGGAATGGACTCAGGAGCTACTACTTCCATAATAGACACATGAAAGAAAGGCTTTATGAGATTTATGTAATCCATAATAATGTTGGTTTTGTGATCCATGGCACTAAATAAGTCTTTATTTTCCTCCATAAACAACTGAAGCACAGGTGTCATCACCTTCAACTGATTGACCTTCTCCTTGAAGTCTTGGGTAACTTGTGGCATCTGAAGGTTCTCAACTAAAAACTTAAAGTGAGAGTTCAATCCATGTTTGGTGTAAATCATGTAAAGTTAATATTTAATGAAATTTGAGACGTGTTCCCTATCATTTATGGCATCATTAAAACATTCCCTAACCATATTATAAATATGTCCACCATGCTGTCTGATCTACCTCAGATCCTCCTGACGAGTATCATGAACATCTCCCATAGCATCAGGAAGTTCCTCCCCAACAATAGGCCAAATCAACTCTATATCAAAATAAGATGAGGGAGTTTGAGCACTAGAAGTAGAATCAACTAAAGGTATATTATCTAACCTCTCCAATAAAGCAATGAGACTGGCAGAAAAAGAGGTCATAATTTGTCCATCATAGATCTCAAGGACTCCATCTCACCGGCTAACCTCCTGTTCTCAGTCTCAAACTCTTGAATTTGATGAATAATTTTTGGTTGAATGTGACATAACACAAGCTCAAATAGATGTCTCACATCATACTCACTCAACTAAGTGTCTAGAGGTTCTTTATTCCTTAAAATACTACCAAAATATGAAATAAGATTCTCTCTGAAAGACTCCAGATCAACTCTGGAAATAATATCTAAAGGCACATGTGAAGTAGTAGTAGTAGGTAGGGGTGAAACACCTCTCTCAGTGTGAGTCAAAACAACCACTACTAGATAAGTTTTGGAAGGAATATCTAAATTAAACCCCTGAATAACTCCTACAACATCGATCTACTTAACCAAGGATACCTTAAGATCTATCTCAACTTGAACTGGGGTAGCGGGCCCACCATGATTTATGGAATGCTCTCATTATCATCTGAATATGAATAGATTAATCAAAGCCTCACATACCCTAGGAATATTTCCCACTCATCAAAAGCTATAAAATCTATTCTGGTAGACGACAAGTCAGTAGGTATAACATCTACAGGATCAACTCGGTGGCTACCAAAACTAGGAGATTCCTCCACCTTAATGGATTCCCCCATCTCATCCCTATCAAAATAAGCTTAATAAAATTATTGAAAAAAACTTTGACTCTCCTAAAACCTAGTATAAATAGATAAAACTGGAGAAGAATGATGCGTCTGAGTCATCTCATGATCATTAGTATCACCATGATCAGACCCATCATCACTGCCATCTTCATCATCATCTCCTTTATATTTCTCATCTATATTACTTCCATCATATCCTTCATCTTTATCCTCTCCATAATTTTCATCATATAATTCATATTTATCCTCCCCATCATCTTCATCACCATTACTTTCATTATTAGAAACTTCCACAATTTCTTTAGAAGATTTAAATAAATAACTCTTAAACTGTTCCTCTCCTGAAACTTCTATTTCCTTCTCCTCATCATATTTCTCACTCAAAAAACTTTCTCTAGTAGGTATAGATCTTTGAGGACTATATAGAAGAAAGGATACCACTGGGATCTTGGTTTGTTAGGGTTATTTCCCTCCCAAATGATATCTCCTCCTCATCACTAGGTGAAACATCCTCCACTTCTTCTTGCTCTTCATCTGAGTACTCTACTACCTCATCTTTCTCCAATCCATGATCAACAAGGTTCTTTGTTCTTAAAGGGAGATCTATATGATTAAAATACCCATATATATTACCAAAATCATCCACCAATTTCTTTATCCATGGGGTTTAATTTATCTTTATTCTTTTAAAAATAACTCTAGATAAGAAAAAACCACCACACTTAACTTCGGATTCTTCATCCTCATCAACTAATCCTTTATCCTCAAGAATGGATGAAATAAACTTGGGATAAATAAGGGAATTATACTTGTAAGATTTCTTGAACATCTCCATCATATGCACTATTAGATACCTGTATAGATTAATTCTTTCTCCTCTTTTCATAAAATATAGGAGATACACACCTTTATATCTCATCATGCTGACGTATCCTTTTCTAGGGAATAACATGTTCTATAGAAACTTAAAAAACAACACACACTCACTATCCAATTCAGTTACAATAGGTATTATTAGAGTTCCATCTCCTTTCATCTCCACTAAGGCATTCTCATACACAAAATATTCACTATCACTAGGAATGGACCCTTGATAGTCTTTCAAAACTCCTTCATGAGGTACTTTAACATGCTTAGCCCATTATTTTGAAGATAAGACTACCTCCTATCCATCTATCATGATTCTTGTACAATCTTTGTTTTCCTTAAATTAAACTCATAATATTGATAAAATTCGAAAAAAAACCTAGGACAGGATGGTCTCTCATTATTCTAGAACCTGTTCATCCATCCCTAGCCCTAGATCACTTTGAGAACCAATGATTTTCTAGACAATAACCATTATACATTTAATTATTTTTCAAAGACCACTATATGATTTGTGAGTTGTGGGTTTTACTACTCGACTATCGGTATATTTTATTCTCCCCTAGGTTTCTTTGAAGTTTGATACTCCTTGGGATATGAATCAACAAGTCAATTTACTCTAACCATTGAAACAAAGTGAAGGTTTGAGTGAGTATAAGAGAAGGCTCAAGGTTAGGAAAGAAAGGATAGTGGAGAAGTTTAAAGGGTAAAATGTGTGAGGGAGAGAGTGATTGAAATTTAGACTAAATCCCTAATTTATATCATTTAGGGATTTGAAAAATAGAAATCAAAATAAAACATTTAAATTAAAAAGAAATAAAATAATTAACCTAATTTTTTTAGTAACGGTGGATTAATTCCAACGATGGGTAATTTATAATGGCGGGTAATTTCCAACACTTGGTAATTTCTATCAGTGGGTAAATTCCAATGGTGGGTAATTTCTAATGGTGAGTAATTTATAATGGTGGGTAATTTCAAACGGTGGGTTATTTCCAACAGTGGGTTATTTATAATGGTGGGAAATTTCCAATGTTGGGTAATTTCTAATGGTGGGTAATTTCTAATGATGGTTAATTTCCAACAGTGGGTTATTTTCAATGGTGGATAATTTCCAATGTGGGTTATTTCTAATGGTGGGTTATTTCCAATATTGGGTTATTTCCAATGGTGGGTAATTTCCAATGGTGGTCTATTTCCAATGGTGGGTTATTTCTAACAGTGGTTTATTTCCAATGGTGGGTTATTTCTAATGGTGGGTAATTTACAATAAAGTCTAACCAAAATTTATCATTCCTAATTCATGTTTGATTTAGTTTAATCTCTCACAATTAAATGTATTAGTAAAAATATAACTAATCTAATGTTAAGTTCCTATGAATTCAAGACTTATATCACCCTTTTGAAAATGATCTCTAAAAAAGTGATGTCTTAAATCAATATAATTTTTTTATAGAGTGATACAAAAGATTATTGGAAATATTTATTTCACTTTTTTTGTCACAATTTATAGGGAAATTTCTGAATTGATATCCATATTATAGCGATGTGTGTTTCATCTACAAAATTTAATCACAACTTTTTTCTGCTATGTATTCAGTTTCAGTAATAGTAAACATAACTAAAATTTTCTTCATACTACACTAAGATACCAGAGAATTTCCCAAAATATGACATGTTCTATAGGTATTTTTTCTATCTAACTTAAAACTACCAAAATAAGCATTTGAATAACTTACTAAGTCAAATGCTTTCCCTCTAGGGTAGAACATTCCTAAATTGGTTATATATTTGAAGTATTTGAAAATAATTTTTACATCAAGTAGGTGAAAATATTTAGGTTTTTTTTGAGAACAAGCACACATACATACACTAAACATAATATAATGTTGACTAGTAGTTAAGTATAGAAAAATTCCAATCATACCTCTAAAATTAGTTTGATCTACTGGCTTCCCAGCTTCATCATGATCCAAATTACAGGTGGAACTCATGGGAGTGTCACTACTTTTAGTGTTATCCAAACCAAAATATTTTATAATATCTTTGGTGTACTTACATTGATTTAAAATAATTCTTTATTTATTTTTAAAAAACTTAAAACCATGAAAGAATTTAATTTCATCCATTAAAATCATTTAAAATTCATTTTGCATCATCTTTAAAAAATTAGTACACAAATAATTTTTAGAAGATTCAAAAATAATATCATCCACATATATTTGAACAACTAAAAAATCTTTTGAAATTATTTTTATGAAAAGGGTAGGATCAGCTATACCTTTAGAAAAACCTTTAGAATTTATAAAAGATCTAATCCCATCATATCAAGATCTAGGATTCTATTTTAAACCATATAAAGATTTCGTTAGTTTAAAAAAATCTTTTGGAAAATAATGATTTTTAAATATAGGGGGTTGTTCAAAAAAAACATCCTCATCTATATAACCATTAAATAATTCAATTTTGACATCCATTTGATATATTTTGAAATCCAAATGTGCTGCATAGTAAAGGGCTATTCTAATGAATTCAAGTTTGACTATAGGTGAAATGGTTTTCTCATAGTCAACACCCTATTATTGACTATATCCTTGTGAAACCAACCTAGTTTTATTCCTTACTATAGTGCCTGACTCATAAACCTTGTTTCTAAATACCCATTTAGTTCCAATAGTCAAGGTTCATTTAGGTTTATCTATAAATTCCCAAACTTTAGTTATTTTAAATTGGATAAGTTCTTCTTATTTTTTCATCACTCAGAATTCATCATTAATTTCATCAGTGATGTTCTTAAATTCAACCTGAAATAATAATTCTTTATGTTCAACCTGATTTATAAGAGAATCTCTTGTCTATAT
The DNA here is from genome assembly GCA_963277665.1 of Viscum album. NCBI lineage: Eukaryota > Viridiplantae > Streptophyta > Magnoliopsida > Santalales > Viscaceae > Viscum > Viscum album. The sequence goes on from OY728160.1 coordinate 1,694,151,337, forward strand.
ACCTCTATCTAGGTCTCCAACTAAAACATCTAGAGGATGGTATCTATGAGTCCCAATAGCTGTTTGAAAATAAGGTCTGGTCATCTCATGGTATTCTATAGGTTTGGGTTTGGGTTGTGAATGTTCTTCAGAACTGGATGTTTTTTCTTTCTGTTTCACAAAAGTTTCAAAAAGTTTGGTATTTATGTTCAAAGTTGAAAAATCAACCTCAAGGTTTTATAAAGGGTTTTTAGGCTCATGTGGATCTATTTCATCAAACATGACATGAACATACTCTTCCACAGTATTGGTTTTTTATTAAACACTCTATATGATTTACTAGATATTGAATAACCAAGGAATATTCCTACATCACTCTTGGAAGAATTTTTTTCCAATATTATACTTAGTGTTAAAAAGAAAGACTTTGAAACCAAAAAATATAAAGTAATTAACCTTAGGATTTCTATTATTCTACAATTCATAAAGGATTTTATTTAAGAGAGGTCTGATCGAAACTCTATTAATTATATAACAAGTTGTATTCATCACCTCTTCCCAAAAGTAAATAGGATGGTCATATTCATTAAGCATAGTCTAGGAAATCTCTTAAAGTGTCATATTTCTTATTTCTACAATACCATTCTACTGTGAGGTCCTAGGATCAAAAAAGTTATGATTATATCCATTTTGTGAGATAAAATATTCAAATTCTTGATTTTCAAACTCATGACCATGATCAATTCCTAAGGTTTTAATCCTATGTCCACTAAGATTTTATATATATCTAGAATACTTGGTAAAGTAAGAGAATATTTCACTTTTTGAGATAAAAATAATACCTAAATATACCTAGAAAGTTCATCTACAAGGACATAGACAAAATACTTCCCATTCAGAGTAGATACTTTAGATGGTCCAAACAAGTCCATGTGAACCAACTCTAGGGGTTGAGAATTTGAAACTTATTTATTTGATTTGAAAGATATTTTGTGTTATTTCCCCTTTTAATATGGGTTACAAAGTTTATCATTTGGGAATTAAAGTTTTGGTAGATCTTTGACTAACCCTTTCCTAGTTAGCTTTCTAAGTGAGTAGATATTATAGTGTCCTGGTATCCTATGGAAAATACAATATTAATTATGAATGGAAATTATACAAGAAACATTTTGAGAAATAGAGAGTCTAAATTAACAACATAAACATTTTTATTTCTCAAATTAGTAAATACTAAATCTTTTTTGGAATAAAAAAAAATTCAAGAATTGTTTTCAAATTTTACATGAAAACCATCATCACATAGTTGTGAGATGCTAAGAAAATTTTATTTTAAGCCACCTACAAATAATACTTTGGAAATAAAAAATGAGTTAGAATTACCAATTTATCCAAGGCCAATTATTTTCCCTTTAACATTCTCACCAAAGGTGACATGTAGACCTTCAAACTTCATCAAATTCTTGAATCTTGAGTAATCTTTAGTAATATTTCTAGAACAACCACTATCAAGGTACCATAAGTTATTACTAGATCTCTTCAAGCAGTTTCCCTACAAAACAATTTTTAAACCAAGAATTATTTTGGTACCTAGATCTTCTTGGGTAAAAAAATGTCTGTAATTAAGGCCTGAGGAACCTATATTTTCTTAATGGGTTTACTATACACACATTTTAAACTTTTGTAAATAAAAACTTTGCTCGGTTCAGAAGAGTAAAAACTAGTAGTAGCATTTCCAGAACTGGATTTAGGAATAAAACTATTCTTATCAATTCTCTTTTGTCCAAGTTGATAACCTAAGACAGTGATCTACTTAGGTTCTATTTATTTTCACTGTATTTTATTGATAGTATTTATACCATTAGTAAATATTTATAAATCCTTTTTAGTTGATCATTATACAATTTCAATTTAGTATTTTCCTTCAACAATTGAGCATTTTTCACTTTTGCTACATCAAGATCAGAATTAGAATTAGTATTTAATTCATGTTGTTTGTTTATAATTTTATACTTATCCTCAATATCATTGAAAGTATATTATATCATGTTACAATATTTTCACATATCATCATTTTACATATTTTCATCAATATTTTCCTCTCTATAATGATTATAAATATTTGCAGGAGAAACAGAAAGATATTTGATACCTTAGATGTGTTTGTTATGAAACACATGTTTTGTCTGTAACGTTTTCCTCTTGGGTAGTGTTTGAATCACTTGATCTGTCTTCAGAGGTACTACAAGTTTTTTTCATTACTTTCTTATATTTCCAATATTTTTCACCATATTTTTTTATATTTTTTCTTAGGATAGTTAGATTTTACATTCCCTTTACACTTACATTCATAGAAGATGATCTCATTTGAAGTATCATATTTCTTCCAATCTTTCTTAAAAGTTACTATATTATCATATTTTACTTTATATCATGGTTTCCTAAAGAATTTATTCTTCTTATAAAACCTTTTAAACCTTCTGTCCATATAGGCCATTTCCTCATCACTATTAGTTGGTGATTCTTCATCACTTAAACTTTCATCTTGAACTTTTTTCCTTATGTTTTGAAATAGTGGATTTGAATGCTATAGACTTACTTTTGGGATCATCATCCTATTATCGATTAACTTTAATTTCTTAATCATACATCATTAAACTTCCAATCAGATCCTTGATAAGTATTTTTCTAATATCATAAGGTTCTCTAATTGAGACCAAGGTTCTTCTACATCTTTCTAGAAGACACCCCAACAGTCGCATGAATTGATCCTTATATGAAACAAGATTTACCAAAGAATGCATCGTATTTAAAATCTCATTGAATACGAGATACATCTCAGAAATAATCTCATCACATTTCATATTAAATGTATCATATTTAATTATATAAATATTTAATCACATTTTCTTCACATTAGTTGTTCCTTATTGAGAAACAACTAAAGTATCCCAAATTTCATATGCAATTTTACATGAAGATATTATATTGAATTCTTCATCTCCTAAAGAAAAATAAATAGAATTCATAACTTTAAAGTTATTGTTATAATCATTTTTAGTAGCATCAACCCACGTATTTTTAATTCATATTTATCTTCAATAGAAGTCTATATTTCAAAACCCATGATTTTATTATGCATTTTCATCTTGATTTTCCATTGAGAATAGTTTGTGCCATTAAAGAAGGAATGTCTATTGGTAGTATAAAATTATTGTATATTATCTATTAAAGAACTAAATTTAGAACTAACATAAATTTAGTATATTTAAAAAAAACTAAAATCATAGTTGAAAAGATTTTAAAAAACCTCTGATACCAAATGTTGGTCAGAGTGAGTAACTCAAAAGGGGGTTAATTGAGTTCCGAATATAAATTTATCTTAAAAAAAGTTTAAATAAAATATCCCAATTAAAATAAGTATGCCAAGTTAATTAATATAGTAGGTTAATATAATTTTTATCTTTTAAAATATTTATCAAATCTTGATCAGTGATTAGTTAAAATAATATGAAAGTTACTTTAACTTTTGAAATTAATTTACTCAATCAAATAATTATATGAAAAGTAGTTTTTGTTTTCAAGTTAAAAAAAAATATATTTTAAATCTTTGTAATGACTTAAACAAACAACATGCAATACAATAAAACAAGGGGTTCAGTCTCAAGATGAGACATAATCCCTTCCACATGGAAATCACCCATTGCTAAGAATATTATATAAATATAATATGATCCATAACCCGGATCGAGTATACAAACAACAAATTATGAGATTTCCATGCCACTAAAGGACCTTTTCCACAATAACCGTGGGAATAAAAAACAACTTAGGCCACATAAGGAACTCTTCCACAAGCACTATGGGTAAATAAATAAAAAGAGATAGGTGATAATATCTTGTATTCTCTAGTTCTAGTGTAGGAGATAATGTGTGTTGAAAAACAAAACAAACAAAGCACTGCTCAAAAGTAAAATAATTAAACAAATAGAGAAATAAATATATATTGAAAAATAAATTTCTACTTGGTTTGAAGTTCTCTAGATGCTTGAGTCTCCTTAGACGTTTCTCAAAGATGATATCGATTTGTTTCTCTGAAAGTAGCAATAAAATAATGTGTTGTAAAGTTCACATTTTCTCTCTATAGCAAAGGATGTTGATCTTCAACGAGTTTAACTCTTTTAAAAAATGAAAGTCTATAGGATTGTAGTGTTTAATCTCTTGAGTGATGATATTTTTGATATTCAGTAAGTTCACTTCTTGACCACGCATCATAGTAGAGAGAGACTCCTTAAAAAATACATATAACTAAAGGAACGAATAGCTATTGAAGATAATCATGATTATTTTATGAAACCTTGTACCAGGATCTAATTTTATATTTAATGAATATTTGGAATGCTTAAATAAAAATCATTAAATAATCAATCTCATTAACTCCAATAATATAGTCCTTAGGATCATTTAATTTAAATACCTCAGAATAGAGATGGTGTCACATGTTGACGGTGACTCATGTATGACATCAGTCATGCTAGAGATAGGTCATCTGGTGGTGACTCATATTCAATGGTGAATTATATGATGGTGAGTCATCTGACAACAAGTCATCTAATGGTAGGTCATCTGATAGTAGGTCATCTGATGGTAGGTCATCTAATAGTGTATTATCTCTGGTCGTGATTCAAGTATTGCAGTGAATCATATCTGGTGGAAACTCATCTTTGACAATGACTCAAATATAGTGGTGAGTTAAGTCTTGTGGTGACTCAACTCTGGTGGTGATTCAAGTTTGGTGGTGACTCAACTCTAGAAGTGAATCCAGTTTAATTGACAGTGACTCATCTCAGCACTTATCCAAATTTTCATCAGATTTTCCTATATTGTGAAATGCTATCATTAAAGAGTAAAGCAATTAGAAACATAATCAACATGATTTGTGAGAATTAAAACAAGTAGGCACCACAAATTTCCTTATCATTTTTATCTAATACTTATTTAGTTAATTTCCACAAATACAATTCTTGAATAAAAATAAGAAATAACACGATATTTGAAGGATTATTATTATAAAAAGTAGATGATATTGAGTTATCTCACATCCATGGTGAGAGTTTCTTATCACCAAGGATGTGTGATAATTAAAAATCATATTATTTTTGAGAACAATAAGAAATTTTATGGTGTGTAGGAATTAAACGCACCATATTCTGATACACATTATGCCTGATATGACTCAAAGTATATGTTTCTAGGTTAAAATTGAAATTTTAGTTTGAAGAACATATCATATACATAAAATGGAGTAAAAACATTCATATTTTTTTGACACTTTAGGAAAATTATTCATAATTCATTTGTGATTTGTAGGAATTATCTGCATTACAATCTAATACACGGTGTGCCCGGTATGACTTGAAATGTATGTTTTTGTTTAAAATTTAAACTTTTTTTTCAAAATACATGTCACATAATCAAAAAAGAGAAAAAATTTCATATTTTTTTGATACTTTTGGAAAATTATCCATAATTCACTTGTGATATTTATGAATCATCCGAACCTCAATCTAATACACAGTGTTCCTGATATGACTTGGAGTGTGTGTTTTCATTTTAAAATTTACATTTTAGTTGAAAACACACATCACATACTAAAAATTTAGAAAAAACATTTAGATTATTTTGGAACTTCAATTAAATGATCCAAAATACATTTGTGATGTGTAGGAATCAACCAAACCTCAATATGATACACGTTGTACCCAGTATGACTCAAAATGTATGTTTTTAGTTTAAAATAAAAATTTTAGTTTAGAACAAATGTGACATAATCAAAACCAATAAAATTTATTAAAATTATTTTGATACTTTAGGAAAAAGATCCATAAGTCATTTGTGGCATGTAAGAATCAACTATATCTCAATTCGATACACGGTGTGACCAGTATGACTTGAAATGCGTGTTTTCATTTTAAAATTGACATTTTAGTTCAAAACACACATCACATACTCAAAACCAAGAAAAAACATTCAAATTTTTTAGATACTTTATGAAAGAAATATATAAGTCATTTGTGATGTGAATAAGTTATATGCACCTTAATCTAATACATGGTGTGCCCAGTATGACTCGAAGTGTTTGTATTTAGTTTTAAATGGACATTTTGGTTCAAAACACACGTGACATACTCAAAACCAAGAAAATACATTCATATTTTTTGATACTTTAAGACTATGATCTATAAGTCATTTGTGACATGTATGAACCAACCAAACCTTAATAAAATACATGGTGTGACTGATATGACTTGAAATATGTGTTTTCAGTTTAAAATTGACATTTTAGTTCAAAACATATGTCACATAATCAAAATTGAGAAATTTTTTTTTATATTATTTTGATAATTTAGGAAAATGATCCATAAGTTATTTGTGATGTGTATTAATTATCCACACCTCAATCTGATACATGGTGTTCTTGATATGAATCTAAGTGTGTATTTTTAGTTTAAAATTGATATATTAGTTCAAAACACACATGAAATACTCAAAACCGATCAAATGCATTTAGAATATTTTGATAATTTAAAATAATGATCCATAAGTATTTTTTGAGGTGTAAGAATTAGCCCTACCACAATATGATATACAACGTGACCAGTATGTCTTGAAATGTGTGTTTACATTTTAAAATTTACATTTTAGTTCAAAGCACACATCACATGATTGAAACTGAACAAACACATTCAAATTGTTTTGATACTTTAGGAAAATAATCTATAAGTCATTTGTGACATATAGGAATCAACCACACCTCAATCTGATACATGATGTGACCAATATGACTCAAAGTGCATATTTTTAGTTAAAAAATGACATTTTATTTAAAAATACGAGTCACTCACAGAAAACCTAGAATTTTTTTTCTATTTTCATGATACTTTAGGAAAATGATCCACAATTCATTTGTGAGGTGTAGGAATCACCCACACATTAATCTGAAAAATGGTGTGACTGGCATGACTCTAAGTGTGTATTTTTATTTAAAATTGATAGTTTAGTTCAAAAGACACACCACATACTCAAAACCAAGAAAAAATATTCATATTTTTTGATATTTTATAATAATGATCTATAATTCATTTGTGATGTGTAGGAATCAACCTCATCTCAATTCGATACATGGTGTGACTCATATGAATCAAAGTATATGTTTTTAGTTTAAAAGTGAAATTTTAGTTCAAAACATACATAACATACTTAAAACCAAGAAAACACATTCACATGGTTTTGATACTTTAGGATAATGATCTATAAGTCATTTGTGATGTGTAGGAATCAACATCACTTTAATATGATACACAGTGTGGCTAGTGTGACTCAAAATGCATGGTTTTAGTTTAAAAATAACATTTTATTAGTGCATTGTTTCATATTTAGGATTAATTTATTTCTTTATAGTATTAATAACATAATAATTGTTTTCTTATATAGGTTCATTCTTTTTCTTGATCTTGGGTGGTTTGTTCAACAACTGATATCATGATCGATCTATTTTGAGAGGGGTTTGAGGTTTGAAAACAATGAAACATTTATGTTATTTAATGTTTGTGATAAATTGTACTTACTAATGTAATTTTAAAAACCATTGCTTTAAATTTCTATAATATAGTTTTTTTCTTGTATTTATGACATTAATTTTATTTCTATTAAATTATGTATTTTCTAATCCATGTATTTGATGCTGTAGTGTGCTGTAATTTTAGCAGCACACTACAGAATTATGGATTTTATTAGTGTTATTTCTTGCACCAATAAAGGATCCCCTTTATTAGTGATTTTTAGCATTTATAAAGGGACCTTTTATTAATGTTATTTTTAGCACTGATAAAAGGGATTCCCTTTTATCAGTTCTTAGAGCATCCACAGTTTTTAGCATTGATAAATGGGTTTTCTTGTGATGATAAAAGGGGGATCTATATTAGTGAATACTCATCAAGTCTATATAATAGGGAAGTTATATATATATATATATAAATCCAATATCAACCATTATAAAAATAATGTTATATCACACATCGTGGATTCATGGAAAGTCACATATCATAAAATCATATTAGATCAAACATCATGTCATTTTAAAAAATCAGATATCATGGCTTTACATCACTTGGTATATTGCGATTTAGATCTCATATCATGTAATGGTATTGAAACATATAAAGTATCAAAACATAAATTTATATTAAATGTCATATAAAAATACATATTACCCATTTTATGAATTAATTTTTATGTTACAAGACATTCCATTATACACCTGTTTAATTCTTGAATCACAAACCTATCATCCATCATTTTTTCTATTAAGTAAACTTTTAGTTCCTTGATTATATGGTGTACTATTGATAGGGGGTGGGTGAATTAGTGGTAATTGTTTTTACAAATTCTTTCTTTTTTAGAATTAAACTCTTGTATCTTATTAGAGTTATGATTCAATATTATTATCTCTTCCTCACCTATCTACAAGAATATAAGAAAACAAACAACACATGAGAATTTTTGCAAGGTTTAACCTTGATGTGAGATCCTACTCCTTATCATGATAAACCTATGGTTATTTCACATATTTTATTATCAATATAATTATTAGTGATTTCAAATGCCTGAAATTGGAACACAAGGTTTGAGTAGGGTTTATCCACCTCTATATAAATGCAGGTTTCAACCACTTCCCACTACTTTAATGCTTGATGTTGTTCAGAAAAGAACCACATGTTCTTCAAATTGTTTTCCTTTTCTCTAGCATTAATCATATCATCTATGTGCATTAGGATGCTTCTAAATCAAATACATGATCTTTTTATAGAAGGTCCTCGACTACCATAAAAAATGAAGTTAAGCAGAAGTAGGTTAGCCTTACTCTCACCAATTTAGAATAAACAACCCATGAATGAGAGCATTTATACATGAATGAATATTCTACCTTTTAAAAAACAAGCATCTGGATCAACGACACTTGATACAACTTACCTCAACCTCTTTAAAAATAAGAATGGATCACACGTCGATGTTCCTCAATTTTTATCTCTTAAATATAGCAACATATCGACTTCTCTCAAAATTATAAAACAATTATTCTTATTCTTATTCATTTCTAACTTTTATAATCACATTTATTAGTGAATAAAATTTCACTAATGATTTATATAAACCCCTTGATTCTTGAATACACCAAAACTCTCAGTCAAAGAATTCCTAAAAAATAAAATCAAATATTGTGAAAAGTGGCTTTAAATATTTGAATTTGAAATCTCTATGATATCCATTCATGATCTGTAACACCCTTATATTTTATGATATATTTCTCTTTAAATAAATTTTATTTCTTTGATAGTTTGATTTACACATAACATTGAACTTTAACAAATTGCAATTGAAATATTATAGATTATATGACCTAATTGTTGGATCGACATGCATGAATAAATATAAAAATATTATTAAATATAATTATAGTTGTTTTCCTTGATATATATATATTTATTTATTCTTAGGAAATAATCACTAAGATTTATTAAAACCATTTAATGATAAAACCCCATTTTTCTTCACATTATGAATTTCTATCTGAAAAAATATATTTATCACTATTGAAAATTATTTTAATGAAATATATTAGTAATTTATTTAAATAAATTAATAATCATTCATAAATATATTATCAATTTGTTAGAAATTAATATATAATCATTTAAAGGTAAAACAATATTTTTTTTTAAAAACAATCTTTATGTACACAATGTTCATTTGTCTTAACAAATTAAATAAATCTCTATTTATGAATGATATTAATGAAATGTGTATATTATATATTCAATTAAATATTTTAACATTCATCTAATGGATTTTACTAGGAAAGGAATAAGAATAAATTCAGTTTTATGCTTAAAAATGATTTTTTCTAAAAACTGTTTATCATTGACTTTTATGTATTTATATTAAAAATGATTCTATAAACTTATAAAAATTGAATCTTTAAATATGGATTCCATATTTGGAATTATAAGGATATATATTTTTTTTAAATAATTCTTTTTATTTTTGTTCATTATGAATAGTAACCATGGTAAAAATTTGAAACCATGGGTAAAATAGGCAAAACAGAGTTAAAAATATGAGGTAAGTATTTAAATTAACTCTAACACCTTATTTTATCCTTTTAGGTGATTTTTATTCTATCAATAATGTGTTTTAGGAGTTAAATAATTTATTTTAAATTTGGGCACCCATGCTTGACTTTTAGGGACATAAATTATATTTTATTCTTATTAAAAACTATTTTTAAGTATTTGCATTTAATGCTATGGTTGGATGGTCCCATTAAGTTTTGACTTAATGAAAAGTCTAAAAACCATTATTTTTTATTATTTAACCAAAAAAATTCATGGAAATCAACTTCTTACTTTATTTCAAGTTGAAATGATTTTTACGCTTAAATCAAGTATTTTCCAAAAAACTGTTTTTCATGCATTTTGCATACTTATATTAAATGTAATTTATAGAACATATAGATTTTTAAAATTATATAATGGATTAAAAATTTAGAACCATATGTATAAATTTTTTTATAAGCCTCTTTTATTTTTGTTCTTATAATTAAGTTATCATGGTAAAAAGTTAAGTTATCACAGTTATGGTTAGATTGGATTTAAAGGGGTTTTAACTTGGAGATAAAGCTTAAAATGAATCCAAAATTTGTCTAAATTTTATTGGTTGTGTTTATTTAAACCCTATAATATATTATATATTAATTCTTGGTGACCTGGATCTACTTTACCATGAATAACACCTTATATAAATTTAATACTTTTAATAATTACAGGAGTGCCACTCCCCTCACTTATAAAGGGCAACACTTCTCCTATATTATTCACACATATTTATCCACTTATCTCAACCAATAACTTCATATATTTATTCCCCACATCCTTGATATTTTTTTATTCTTCTAATAGTATCTTAAAAAGTCTTAATTTGTAAGCCAAAGAGGTCGCTCACAATAGAAGTAATAGTCTTACCTGAATCTTTCAATGTTTATATCTTCTTATAATTCCTCTAAATAAATTGTATCCATACTAGAATAATGAATATATTGAAATAAATATACTAAGATTTTTTTTTATTTTTATGGTAAAACCTTTTTATATATCCTTCCCATCCACTGGAAAATGAGAGCATCGCTCGTGCACACGTGTGGAGTAGAACCTCCACGAAGCGACGTGATTCATTTTTCATTTCCTATTTAAATGGATGGTCATAAAGATATATTTAATTAATATATATAATATATATAATATATATGATATATTTATTATTATATAATTGTGAATTATTATTTATATTTCTTTTGTTCCATCCATCTAAAAGTGAACATTACTAGTGCGTACGTGTGGACTACCACTTCCATGAAGTGATGTAATTAATTTTTCATCACCAATTTATATGAATGATTATAAAAGTGTGTATAATGAATAAAAATCACAATAATTTCATTATTAAAATCCTATATATGATTAAACCATGAACTAGGTGCAAGTACCATAACGATCAAATCGAAACATTCATGGAAAATAGGCTAGTTTTCACCAGAATGTTCATTTTAATGAAGAAATTGTTAATAAAAGGATAATTAGAAATTATAATGGAATGATACATATTAATTTGTGTATAAAAATTATTATGGAATATATTTATAATAAATATATATTTATTATATAATAGTTTTGAACATGTATAAAGAAAGATGAGACTTGTGGTAAGGGATTTATGTTACAATCTCTTTTCTTTCCAAGATTGTCCTTGATAAATTTATATTGAGGGAAATTATATATAAATTATACTATAAATCCCATATATTTTATTATACTATGATTATTACTGAAATTTTAAATTAATATTACCATTTTTCTCTCTTTGGTAATTAAAATGATTGATAAAATGTTTTTAAGGAAAAAAAAGACCTTATTTCCTCTTTGGTTGATAATTTTTTTCTTTTATGTCCATGTTATTTAAAATGTTTTGCAGAATTTTATTTTATATGATCAAATTATTGTTTTAATTAATTTTTAATCATATTTTAATTTCTTTTAAAAGGTTAAAAAAGGAATTTTTATAATGTTTTCTGAATTGGTTATTTAAAACTTTTTATAAAAGGTGTGAAAGGAAACTTTGTTTTAACATTTACCACATGGAAAGGTTTTACCACTATCATGATGATTTTTTCATTGAATCTTCCTTTACAAGTTTCCATGGTTATTTTTAAAGGAAATATTTTTCTAAATATTCTGGTAATTTTTAGTTTTTAAAAATATCTAAATAAAATTGTATTTTCCCTATTTTTAAAGAAATGTTAAAATTATCTTCTAAATGTATTTTTAATCTATGTCAACATAATTTAAGGATTGTTATGATTCACTGGGGATATGATCTTATAATACCATACACTATGGTTCTTTTAAAGAATTAATATGATTATGATTTAAATTTTATTATATGAAACTCATATGTTTCCTATGAGTTAATTAAGTTATGATAACATATTTATGAAGCCCATTTTCTTCCACATGTTACGTTATATTGAAATGATGTAATGAAACCTATATAATTTCCAAAATTTATGATATGATGAATTTTTTATGATTATGTGTCACAAATATGTATGGTTTTCATTTTGTGATGGTTGGGATAGAAATTATATATCCCTCTAATTAATTGGGTAAAGAATGATATATCATGAGATAATATAGACTGGAATGGGGAGTGAACCAAGTTAAATAAGGGAATCTATCTAATATAATAGTATTTGGAATGAACCTTAGCTCGGGAAATGATGGAATGTGGAGTTAAGTCAATCTACTATGATAGTCTTGATAGTGTGACTTAATTTAGGAAATGATTTTCTATGCTATTTGTATGACACAAACCTAAGTATTATTATTATGATATGTTGTTCTGGATCTTGATTGATTATTGAAAATTCTATACTCTTATGACTTATGAATTTTTTTATGGCAAAACCTTATGCCATGATTCATGATTAAAGATATTTTACAGTTTGGGAATGACTTTCTTAAGTTAAGATCATGTTCTTATACCCTTATGATTATGACCACTTATGATCATTGATTGACATCTCATATTTTTACCCTTTTTGAGCATCAGAATTCACCCTTTCTTATGTTTATCTTCCCCAAGTTATGAAGTAATATTTTAAGTAGGTTATATCCAATAAGTGTTCCATATGAGAAGAACTTTATGGGAGATATTTAAGATCATTCATGAAATAATATGATTATGTATGTAGTCTCAAAAGACACTAAGCCTTTAAAATTATGGGGCATGTATTGTTTTGATATATATTGAATAACCATATAAAATGATGTAATATTTTTGTATGTTATGCTTGAGTCACCATAGTTTGAATAAGGGTTGGGTTTATTAATTTTTAGAGATTATGATTAGAGATTTTTTTTTGAAAAACACGAGGATAAGTCTAAGTATAGGATAATATTATTAAGATTTTATAAAATAGATATTGTGTGGTTTTCCTAGAAAATACACCCCTATCTAGATATTGGAAAGTGGATACTATTGTGGAATAGATACACCTAGGGGTAATAACTCTAAAAGGGGTGGATTTTGTATTAAATATATCTTTACCAGTGCATGATTAATGGACCTAAGATTTTACACCTGGATAGAAACACATTAGGGATGTTCTTGAGTTAATTCAAATTTTATTTATGATCTATTATGAAGGATTTGAATATATAATGATAATTAATGACCTATTTTAATCCTAAGGTGTCATAGATTTAAAAAAGTTGCCTTGATTTTGGAATCTTGTGAATGATTTTTCATGATTACATGATTACTCAATATGATTATTGTTGATCACACTATATTTTTTAGTTTTATTAAATGGTTGGATCCAGGAGGAATCATGTTGATACTTAATTTGATAGACAATTAAATGATTTTCTTCCTAATAAATTGAATGTCATAAGAGATGAAATGAGAAACCTTGTGATTATGCCTAACCAGCTATCTTGATATATGATAAACAACCTCAACTTGGGTGAGTTTTTAGTACACATGATAAGAGAAAAATGGATTTTCCTAGGAGTTCATTTGATAAAGACCATAGAGGGAAGAATATTCATCTTCATACATGTAAAGAATGTGGAAGGAAACACCTGGAGAAATGTCTCAAAGGAATGAGAAAATGTTTTATGTGTGGAAAATAAGGGAATAAAGAAACTATTTTCCAAGGAAAAATTAAGAGTTAATATAGAACACACTAATATTTTAATATATATCTCTTTGAATAATTTGAAGTGTTCAATAGCTTTCTTAACATGCAACACTTAGCTTTAAGAGAACTACGTTATAATATAAAAATATTATTATTTAAACGTGACCTCTATAACATAGGTATTAAATTGGAAGTATTAATAGGAATAAAATCATTTAAAAAAATATTTATAAAGGTTTTAGATAAATCAAATATACTGATAAATAAATAATCAATTTTTAGTGAAGTCACTATATGCTTTAAAAATATGTTTTCCCTCAAAAATGATTTTCATTTCATTTAAAAATAATAATATAATTAATTTATACCACTTTTAAAAAGTGTATTTGAAAAAATGAACATGTTTTAAATCATCACGTTAAAATTATCTTAGAGTTAATTTTTGATAACTTTCTAAAAAGATTGATTTTTTGATGAATAATGAAAAATGTAGATTTTTATTGAAAATTTTCTTTTCATTTAAATCATTTAAAAGGTCCCATTTTGTTTTAAAATAGTTTTAAAAGTAAAATTAATTCATTTATATTATTAATAATCTAATTAAGGTCATTGGAATTAATTTTATATTTTATTTTGGTGTAAACAATTTTTACACCTAAGAAAACATTTTTCTAGAAAATTACTTTTCATCATGTTTTGGGGGTTTAATTTAAAATTATATAATTCCACTACTATTAATTGAATTTCATAAAATTGATTTAATATTTGGAATCAAAAATTAAATTTTTTTTAATTATTTGGATTTTATTTTTGTTTATAATGACTAGTAAAAATAATAAAAAAAATCACTGTAGTTAAGGTTAAAATAGATTTATCAGGGGTTAAACCAAGAGATAAGGGTATGTTTAGTTTTTAAACTTGTATAAATCATATTGGATGGAATTTTTTTAACCTAATACTATCCCAAATTTGAATAAATGGCCATTTTGAAGTATTTTTCTTAAGTATGAAATTTTTATATTTTTATATTTTAATAAATTCCAAGTGTATTTTATCCCCCAATTATAAAAGGACACCCATCTTCTTCCTACTTTACAACACTTTGATCCATTTATATTGACCAAACCCTACCCAGTTATCTTCTCAAATTCCCTAGATATGATTTATAAGTTCTTATATTCTTAAAATACCATTCTAAAGGAGTACTATCGAAGAATATTTAATCATCCTACCCAACCTATTTTAATTTATTTATTCTTACACATCCCCTAAATCTGTGATATTAATCAAAAATAATAAATTAAAAATAATAAATATACAAAAATGTTATTATTATTATATAACCACCATTATCCATCGTATTTTCCATAAATTGGGAAGTGAAAGTATCACTCGTGCATACGCGTAGACTACCAACTCAATATAGTGATACAATTTATTTTTCATCACCATATTTAATGAATGGTTATTATGATGGGTTTAAAGTTTATATATGGTATTTATGAAAAAATTATTCTTATATAATTATAATGTAATATCTACCTTATTTCTTTAAAGACTCATAAATTTCAAGGAATTTTTTTATTAATTTATTTGGGATTTTACGAGTTCGCAGTTTCTGACGGCATCTGATTCTAGGGCCCGGTGTGCCTGGAATCATTTTCCGAAGTTTAGCTTGGGTACGTTCAGTGAACGAACGAGCAGGTTTTTCTATATTTTGAACCGATGCTTGGAATCGAAATCTGAGGGCACCTATGAAACCGCTGTGGTGGTATTTTCTTAAGAGGACCTTTTCCGAAGGTGCGTTTTGTCGGGAGGAGTTGTTAAAAATTGAGGTTTAAATGTGAAGTAAATAAAATTTGTGGAACAAATTTTACTTCTAACCTAAGTGGTTTTATCCTAAGTATGGGAGTAGGGGTGGGACCCACTAGATCCTAACTCCTCTTGTTAGGATATTTGTGAGGTGGGGCCCACACTAGCCCCACCCCTTCAAATTCATTTAACTCCTCTAACCCCTCTTAAAGTTGGAAACTCCCCATTATTTTGTAACTCTCCTCTCTCCCCTCTTTAATAATTCCAACACACTTAATCAATTAAGTGAGTTATGTGTTTGAATTTTAAAATTAAAATGCTTGGCATGTTATAATAAAATAAGAGTAAGTCTTATTTTATTTGGGGTTTTAGGATTTTTGTGTGGAGACATTGGGGGAGAGAGATCTTTTCTATGGAAGAACTTCAACTTCCTCATCGAAGAATGCCAAGAATGCCAGTGCCAACCTCAGCTTCTTTATTCTCGACATTAATGAAGTGATTCCATCTTTCCGCGACAACATCAACGGAACAACGAAAGCATCTCCATCTTTCGTCAAGCGATTAACCTTCTTGAATTGAGGTAGGGGTTAAGTTCAATTTTTTTTAATTAAAATTGCGCTTTGTTTGCCGTTGAGAATTATCGTTCTTTGGGCCGCATGTTATCAACTTAACGGGAGGAGATCAGACCACACAAATAGGGCTGATCCTCCTCCCATTTTTTGTTGATCCTCATTGAACTTGCGACGAAGGTGGCACGGTGCCGACGCACCGCGTGGGAACGGAAAGGACCGCAGCTGGAGAGGGCCGCGGTGGAGGTGCGCGGCGCCATCGCGCCGCACCAGTGAGATTGAAGGGGGCTGCGGTGGAAAGGTGCGGCGCCGTCGCGCCACGCCGGAGCACCAAGGGACCGCGACTGGAGCGGGCCGCGATGGAGGGGCGCGACGCCGTCGCGCGGCGCTGGACAGACGGAAGCCGCGGCCTAAGGCCGCGGCGGTTCAGCTGGAGGCGGCCGGGCTCGGCCGGATGCCGGCACACCCTGGAGGCGGGACTCCTGCAGGTCCCGTGTGGCACAACTGGCCGGCTGTTACCCAAGAAAACCGGGGGTTGAAACCCCCGACCAGCAAGCAGGGCGGACCCCACTGGGTCTGCTGTTCGGTTCCAAGGGGGCGGCGCCCCCTTCGCACTCCGCAGCCGGCTCCGATCCGGGCCACGCCCAAATGGGCCGGACTCGGACCCGGGTCAGTTCGACCCGGTTCGGGCCGACCGAGGGGGTATTGGGCCGGGTCGGACCGGGCCCAAACCCCCTATTTTCGGATATATCCGTTCTAACGCTCATATCTTGGGCTACAGACCTCTGATCAACACACTGTCAGTTGCATTGGGATCCTTGGATCGAGAATGTAATTTCGGTATATTAAAATCAAGGTTTAGAAGAACTTTGAGTATGACCAGGTTGGTTCGAACATGAAACCAACCGGGCCCTTGGAGCGGAAATGCTTATAACTTGAGCTCCGGACGTCCGATTGAAGCGCCGTTGACTTTTTTTGATTCCTCTTAGTGAGACGGTTCTTTTGGATTACTCCGCTCAAGGTTTGGACATAGCTGGAGTATGGTCGGGTTGGTTTTAGCTTAAAAAGCAACCGGGCCCCTGGGACGAAAAAACCAATAACTCTCAGACTGGGCGTCCAATTGACGCACCGTCTGTTGTGTTGAGTTCCTATTGAGGAGACAGAACTTTTTGATACACCAACTCTGGACTTCGTGATAGTTGATGTATCGACCCCTTGGCTCGTGGAGCGGACCCTCCTGGAATCGAGCATGCTGTGTGCGGGAACCGTAGAGCTGGTTGCGACTGCGACGACGATGATGACTGTACTTGGATCCTATGTGGGTTCGGCAGCGAGGACGACTGTACTTGGATCCTCCGTGGGTTCGGCAGTGATGAAGACTGTACTTGGATCCTACGTGGGTTCGACAATGATGGTTACTGTACTTGGATCCTACGTGGGTTCGGCAGTGATGACTTCTGTACTCGGATCCTATGTGGGTTCGGCAGGGAAGATGATTCAGAGGCTACATCTATCATCTCCACCCCTCTTTGTGAGTAGTATACCTGTGTGAGATGAGTCTTGACTTTCAATCATTATCTTCGATATGATTGACTTGCTATCCTGTGTGGATTGGGATGTTCTTTCCTATGTGGATTGGGTTGTACTTTCCTGTGTGGACTGAGTTGAACTTGGGATCGTGAGTTGGAGCAGAACTGGAATTGATGACTTAGGTATATGTATGGGCATACACCTAAGTAGTGATGGTTGATACTTCGTGATTGTATCTTTCCTTTGTGGTTTATCCTTCGTGGATTCTGGGAGACATTCGGGAGTCTCGGGGTCCCTACTGAGTATCGTATAGTCACCCCTGGATGGGCTATGCCCGCACTACATTGTGTTGATTGCAGACGACGGACAGCGCTGATCGTGGATGAGGCTTGTGGAGCTGGACGGTACCCAGAGGTGGACTATTAGGTGGGATGAACACAAAGTGGACGACCGGACTCGAGGAGCCGATGAGACTATCTGTACTCACCCTTCAGGTGGAAGTTCCGGAGGACGTCTTGGTGGTTGCTGCTCTACTTTTCAGCTGTTGTACTTTCTTTTCTCAGTTGTACTATACTTTCAGTTGGGTTTGTATACTGGCCCATTTACTTTCCAGCACTTACTTTTTTACTCATTTTACTTAGTGTTTACTTCAGCTTGTGTACTATGTGGTGTTTGTTTTCTTATATAAAGGCAATGCCTTCCCTTTTGTCGAGATTTATGCCTTTGGTGCTAGTCGCTAGCCCCTGGGTTATGGAAGGCGGGCTTGGGGTAGTCACGGCACGGGCCCCGAGGACGGGTCATGACAAATTGGTATCAGAGGAGTCAGTTCTACCGCAGAACTCAGGACTCTGATAATTTCTTCTAAGTGAAGCAATAGTGTTTAGGGTATTGAGTGTGGTTATCAGTTCAGGGAGTCTAGTGTTGGTACGGCGACCGACGTATCCATACACTAGGACCCTGACTTCTGATTTCCGACTCAGTGCACGAAAAAATTGATTGCATGTGTGTTTCAAAGTTTTCATTGTGATTAATTTGTGTCAGCTCACCAGGTATACTTTATTAACCATGGAACACCTGTTTCTTTTCAGGATGACCCCATGATGTCAGCCAACTAGGGTTCCGATCTTTGTATGAGACGACAACCCACTGAGTAACGAGGCCTTGGTGCAGGGCCCCATTACAGCGGAGGCACCGGCGGTACCTCTACCCACGAGCCACTGATGCCATCAACCCCAGCAGCTGAGAGTGCACGTTTCCTGAGTGCACTGTACGATTTTTAGCGTCAGAGACTGCCCAGGTTCCATGGGGAGAGGGACCCTCAGGCAGCTGAGGATTGGATGGAGGCTGTTGTTCGAGTTTTCAGATTAGTAGGGACATCGGCTGACCTCATGGTGATCCTTGCGGTGAGTCTCTTGCACATGGCTGTTGGTAGATTGTGGAGCTTGATGCTCCAGGTGCATGACGAGGCATCTCTACTTTGGTCGGAATTCGAGATCCTTTTTCACCCGGGGTTCGTTCCAGCCATCCTCCGTGCGGTGCGCATCTAGGAGTTACTACAGCTGCGGCAGGGCAGCATGTCAGTAGCCCAGTACTCGGCGAGATTTACTGATCTCTCGTGCTACTCCACGGACATGGTACAAGACCCATTATTCCAGGAACAGACCTTCGAGTAGGGACTGAGGCATGAGATTAGGGCATCAATGATCTACCTCAACATTCCGACGCAGGCAGGAGTACTAGAGCGATCCCTTCTTGTGGAGAGATTTCTTGTTGAGCCTTCACCAGCAGCGAGACCTACCGTAGGGTGGCATGTAGCGGATTATTCTATAGATAGCAGTAGACATACGTTGCAGAGGTCCAAGAGGACCAAACCATTAGGTGGGAGACCTCAGGATACTAGCTCGGAGGCGTGGGGCACATGCAGCAGAACCAGTCATACGAGAGGCAGACAGTGCTATGCATGCGGCGGGCAGGGCCACATGGCTCGGGACTGCCCGACCCACCATGCAGAGGAGCAACAGACAGTTGAGGGACCACCTAGGCAGAGGCAGATGTTCGACCGTGGCGGTTCGCAGGGAGAAGGCGGACTAGGTAGAGGAGTTGGCCGAGCAGCAGGTGGTGGAGGATGCTTTGGGGCTCTACCACCACCACCACCAGGAGGTCCACCCCGACTATAGGGAGCTGGCAGAAAGAGGCAGGCTCAACTTCAGGCAGTGGAGACCTACGACCACGATGCACCTAAGATGATTCGAGGTACTATCTGTGTCTAATCCACCCTTGCTGCAGTTCTTATAGACACAGGAGCAAGTTATTCTTTCATTACCGCTACCCTTGTTCGGAGCACGGAGATTCCGACAGAGCTGTTGGCTCGATTTTTACGGCTAGAGACTCCTACGGGAGCAGACTCGATGATTACACACTGGTGCCGACAGTGTGATCTTACTATAGGAGGTGAGAGATTAGGCTGAGATCTTCTTGTAGCAGCGTCGAGGCCTTACGACGTCATCTTGGGCATGAATTGGTTATCTACGGTCCATGCTTAGATCGACTGTATTAGGCACAAGGTGTGGTGTGTCCGCACAGATGGGAGCAGGTTCACCTTCACCGGTGAGAAGGTATCCTTTGTAGTGCAGGATGGACTAACGCAGAGGAGAGGAAACCCGATCACTCATAAGTTGGCTAGTCTCATCCTAGGAGCAGTTGACGTGTGGAGTCTGAGTTTTCCTGTTGTGGTGGATCGGTATGCGTACGTTTTTCCTGACGACGTTCCAGGACTACCTCCTCACAGAGAGGTATATTTCTATATTGACCTGTACCCCGGGACAACCCCGATATCTACTCCATCATATCAGATGGTTCCCACTGAGCTTCGAGAGCTACAGGTACAACTGGAGGACTTACATGGCAATAGATTTATCCGACCCAGTGTTTCACCCTGAGCTTCCCCGATCTTGTTTGCCAAGAAGGCAGATGGGAGCTTGCGACTGTGTGTCAACTACCATCACCTGAACTAGGTGACCGTGAAGAACAAGTATCCACTTTTTAGGATTTAAGACCTCTTCGATCAGCTCAAGGGAGCACAATGGTTCTCGAAGATAGAACTCAGGTCAGGCTATCATCAGCTCAGAGTTCGAGACGAGGATGTGTAGAAGACGGCCTTCAGGTGTCTGTATGGCCATTATGAGTTCTTGGTTATGCCTTTCGACGTAACCAATGGTCCAACAGTGTTCATGAGTCTCATGAACAGGATCTTCCAGCCTTACCTCGATCGATTTTTTGTAGTCTTCATCGACGACATATTGATTTACTCGACTACTGAGGAAGAGCACGCCTACCACTTGCGGGTTGTACTGGACACACTCTGAGATCACCAACTTTATGGTAATATCTCAAAGTGTCGGTTTTGGATTTGAGAGGTCCACTTCTTGGGATACGTCATCTCTGAGGTGGGAGTTTCGGTGGATCCTACGAAGATCAAGGCAGTGCTAGCTTGGGAGCCACCAAGAAGCGTGACGGAGGTGCGGAGTTTCCTAGGTTTGGTAGGGTACTATCAGAGGTTTGTTCCAGACTTCTCAAGAGTTGCAGCACCACTCACATATTTGATGAAGAAGGGGAAACCCTTCGTGTTGTCAGATAGATGTTAGCAGAGCTTCCAGGAGCTGAGACAGAGATCGACCAGTGCACCCATCTTGAGGCTACCGGTGGAGGGAGTGGGGTACGTAGTTTAATACGATGCATTAGGGACCAGACTCAGGTGTGTCCTGATGAAGGATCGGGCAATGATCACCTATGAATCACTACAGTTGAGGTAGCATGAGCAGAACTATGCTGCCCATGACCTGGAGTTAGCAGTAGTGGTCTTTTCCTTGAAGATGTGGCGGCACAATCTGATGGGCGAGCACTTTACAGTCTATTCTGACCACCAGAGTCTCAGGTAAATCTTCTCGCAAAAGGACCTGAACCTGAGACAACGGTGATGGCTCGAGTTCCTCTAGGACTATGACTTTGAGATATTCTATACTCCTGAGAAGGGGAACTTAGTAGCTGATGCTCTTAACAGGAGGTCGGGCATACAACTACTTGGAGAGGCGACGAAGCAGCTAGCCGTGTTGCAGATATCCTTCTTGGATAGAGATGGGGAAAACTTTCTACAGTCGCTCACAATCACTCCTCCACTACTTCAGCAGGTCAGAGAGGCACAACGTGGGGACGTTGACTGTGAGACACGATGTGCACAGATATCCTCAGGACATGCACCTGATGGATTATCTGTAGGAGGAGAGAACTTCGTCCTTTTCAGAGGACGTACCATGGTACCAGTTTCATTACAGGAGGAGGTGATGAGAGAGTTTCACACTTTCCCTTTAGCAGTAAATCTAGGAGTGGCGAAGATGTACCAGGATATCAGACGATAGCACTGGTGGCCGGGTATGAAGAAGACTGTGGCAGAGTTCATTTCATGATGCATCACTTGCCAACAGGTGAAGGTAGAGCACCAGGAACCAGTAGTCTTGGTACATCCCTTGGAGGTTCCTAAGTGTAAGTGGGATGGGATATCTATGGATTTCATGATAGGGCTTCGACGTACTTCCAGAGGTCACGACTCAATTTGGGTGATTGTCGACCGACTCACCAAGTCGGCCCACTTTCTACCTATCAGAGAGCAGGGCTCAGTGGAGAGATTGGGATGCCTATACATTCAGGAGATCATACGACATCATGGTGTACCATTATCTATCATCTCTAATCGAGATTCTCGCTTTACTTCCTAGCTCTAGAAGGGGTTTCAGGAGGAATCCGGGACACAGCTACGCCTGAGCACCGCCTTTCACCCTCAGACGGATGGTCAGACAGAGAGGATCATTCAGACTCTCAAGGACATGCTCCGTGCATGTGTCCTTGAATTTGGTCACAACTAGGAGGATCACCTACCCTTTGTGGAGTTTTCATACAACAACATCTTACACTCCACCATCGGGATGGCACCATATGAGGAATTGTACGACCGAACTTGCAGGTCAACTCTGTGCTGGACAGACCCTGAGGAGTCAGCACTTGTAAGACTAGATATGGTCCAGGCCACGACGACGGAGAAGGTACAGATCATCCAGGAGCGGATGAGGACTGCTCAGAGCCGACAGAAGTCCTATGAGGATAGGAGGCGGAGACCACTAGAGTTTGAGGATGGAGACCATGTTTTCTTATGGGTCTCACCTCGACGTGGATTACGGAGATTTGGCCGGGGTGGCAAGTTATCTCCGTGCTTCATCGAACCATTCCAGGTTCTCAACAGGATAGGCAAGGTGTCTTATCGCCTGGCTCTTCCACCTCAGTTGCACCGGGTGTACGACGTCTTCCACGTATCTCAGTTGAGGAGATACGTGCACGACCCGACAGATATCATTGATCACGGGGAGCTGGATATTGATGACAGGACGACTTTTGCAGAGGTCCCGGTGGAGATCAAGGATCGACAGGAGTGGGTCCTATATGGACGGTCGATTCCTCTAGTGCGCATCAGGTGGTAACATGGGAATCTCCAGGAGAGAACATGGGAGCGGGAGGCTCAGATGCGTGCTTATTACCCTCATTTGTTTTCCTAGTTTTGTGATGTATCTTTACAGGGACGTAAATCCCTGAGGTGGGAGTAATGTAAAGACCTGTAAATTTCAAGGGATTTTTTTCTTAATTTCTTTGGGATTTTACGAGTATGCAGTTTCTAAAAGCACCTGATTCAGAGGCCCGGTGTGCCCGGAATCATTTTACGAATTTTAGCTCGGGTACGTTCAGTGAACGAACGAGCGAATTTTTCTATCTTTTGAACCGGTGACCAGAATCAAAATCTGAGGGCACTGATAAAACTGCAACGGTGATATTTGCTTAAGAGGACCTTTTCTGAAGGTGCATTTGCTCAGGAGGAGTTGTTAAAAATTGAGGTTTAAATGTGAATTTAATAAAATTTGTGGAACAAATTTTACTTCTAACCTAAGTGGTTTTATCCTAAGTATGGGAGTTGGGGTGGGACCCACTAGATCATAACTCCTCTTGTTAGGATATTTGTGAGGTGGGGCCCACATGAGCCCCACCCCTTAAAATTCATTTAACTCCTCTAACCCCTCTTAAAGTTGGAGACTCCCCATTATTTTGTAACTCTCCCCTCTCTCATATTTAATCATGCCAACACACTTAATCAATTAAGTGAGTTATGTGTTAGAATTTTAAAATTGAAATGCTTGGTATGTTATAATAAAATAAGAGTAAGTCTTATTTTATTTGGGGTTTTAGGATTGTTGTGTGGAGACATTAGGGGAGAGAGCTCTTTTCTCTGGAAGAACTTCATTTTCCTCATCGAAGAACACCAAGAACGCTAGTGCCAACCTTTACTTCTTTCTTCTAGATGTTGACGAAGCGACACTGTCTTTCCACGACAACATCAACGGAACAACGAAAGAATCTCCATCCTCCATCAAGCGATCAACCTTCTTGAATTGAGGTAGGGGTTAAGTTCAATTTTTTTTAATTAAAATTGCGCTTTGTTTGTCGTTGAGAATTCTCGTTCTTTGGGCCACATGTTATCGACTTAATGGGAGGATATTGGACCGCCCAAACTTGGTCGATCCTCCTCCCATTTTTTGTTGATCCTCGTTGAACTGGCGGCGAAGGCGGCGCGGTGCCGATGCACTGCGTAGGAACAGAAAGGACCGCGACCGGAGTGGGCTGCGGTGGAGGTGCGCGGCGCCATCGCGCCACGCTGGTGAGACCGTAGGGGGCCGCAGACGGAGCGGGCCACGACGGAGGGGCGCAACGCCGTTGCGCCATGCCTGACGGATGGAAGCCGCGACCTAAGTCCACGACGGTTCAGCAGGAGGCGGCTGGGCTCGACCGGCCGCCGACACACCCTAGAGAGGGGACCCCTGCAGGTCCCGCGTGGCACAACCAGCCGGCCATAATGGCCGGCCGTTACCCAAGAAAACCTGGGGTTGAAACCCCCGACCAACTAGCAGGGCGGACCCCACTGGGTCCGCTGTTCGGTTCCAAGGGGGCGGAACCCCCTTCGCACCTCGCGGCCGGCTCTGAGCTGGGCCGCATGGACGCACCCAGCGGCAGGCCGCTGGGCTGCGCCATCCGGGCCAGGCCACGCCGGCAGGGCCGGGCCGACCCAGGGGGTATTGGGCTGGGTCGGACCGGGCCCAAAACCCCCTATTTTTGGACATATCTGTTCTAACACTCATATCTTGGGATAAGGACCTCCGATCGACGCACCGTCAGTTGCGTTGGGATCCTTAGATCAAGAAGGTCATTTTGGTATATTACACTCAAGGTTTCGAAGAAATTTGGGTACATAAGGGTTGGTTCGAACACAAAACCAACCGGACACTCGGAGCGGAAACTCTTATAACTTGAGATCCGGACGCCCGATTGACGTGCCGTCGACTTTGTTGGATTCATCTTTGTGAGATGATTCTTTTGGATTACTTAGATTGAGGTTTGGATGCAGATGGAGTACGGTCAGGTTGGTTTTAGCTTAAAAACCAATCGGGCCCCTGGGACGAAAAAGCCAATAACTCTCAGACCAGGAGTCCGATTGACGCGCCTTCTGTTGCGTTGAGTTCTTATTGAGGAGACAGAACTTTGTGATACACCATCTCTGGACTTCGTGATAGTTGATGTATCGACCCCTTGCCTCATGGAGCAGACCCTCCCGAAATCGAGCATGCTGTGTGCGGGAACCCTAGAGCTGGCTGCGACTGCGACAACGATGACGACTGTACTTGGATCCTACGTGGGTTCAACAGTGAGGGTGACTGTACTTGGATCCTCCGTGGGTTCGGCAGCGATGGAGACTGTACTTGGATCCTACGTGTGTTTGGCAGCGATATTTACTGTACTTGGATCCTACGTGGGTTCGGCAGCGACGACTTCTGTACTTGGATCCTACGTGGGTTCAGCAGGGAAGATGATTCAGAGGCTACATCTATCATCTCCACCCCTCTTCGTGAGTAGTATACCTGTGTGAGATGAGTCTTGACTTTCAATCATTATCTTCGATATGATTGACTTGCTTTCCTGTTTGGATTGGGATGTGCTTTCCTGTGTGGATTGGGTTGTACTTTCCTGTGTGGACTGGGTTGAACTTGGGATCGTGAGTTGGAGTAGAACTGGAATTGATGACTTAGGTATATATATGGTCATACACCTAAGTAGTGTTGGTTGATACTTCGTGATGGTATCTTTCCTTTGTGGTTTATCCTTCGTGGATTCTGGGAGACCTTCGGGAGTCTCGGGGTTCCTACTGAGTATCGTATACTCACCCCTGCACGGGCTATGCCCAAACTACATTGTGTTGGTTGTAGACGACGGACAACGCTGATCGTGGTTGAGGCTTGTGGAGCGGGACGATACCCAGAGGTGGACTATCAGGCGGTACGTACACGGAGTGGATGACCGAACTCGAGGAGCCAATGAGACTATCTGTACTCACCCTTTAGGTGGGAGTTCTGGAGGACGTCTTGGTGGTTGATGCTCTACTTTTCAGCTGTTGTACTTTCTTTTCTTAGTTGTACTGTACTTTCAGCTGGGTTTGTATACTGGACCATTTACTTTCTAGAACTTACTTTTGTACTCAGTTTACTTAGTGTTTACTTCAGCTTGTGTACTCTGTGGTGTTTGTTTTCTTATATAAAGGCAATGCCATCCCTTTTGTCGGGATTTATGCCTTTGGTGCTAGTCGCCAGCCCCTGGCCTATGGAAGGCGGGCTTGGGGTAGTCACGGCACGGGCCCCGAGGATGGGTCATGACAATTTTCTTCTCAATCTGTTGGAAGACGATGACATCACTCGTGCGTACGTGTGGACTACTTCCTCCACGAAGTTAAGTGATTCATTTTTTTGTTTATATTTTAATTGGATGGTAATATGGATATATTTAAGGTATATATATTTTATTTATTATATAATTATGGTTATTTATTCAAAAAATAATATTTATCTTTCTTTCCTTGTTTTGGTTAAAAATTGAAAACAACGTTCATGCGTATGTATGACCTACCGTCTCTATGAACGATGTAAGGATCTAAACAAATGAGCTGAAACTTACTTGAAAAGCGAAATAGTTAACACTCAGAAATGATGATTTTAGTAATGAAATATTAATAAACGAGTAATGAAATGTTATAAGTGGATCATATATGGTGTTATAAAATTTTATATAGATCTATTATAGAATAATAATGAATTTAAATTTATTATACAGAAGGTTTAAATCAATTTCAAATCCAGTCAAACTTAAGGCAAGGTTTCATTTCACAATCTTATCATTATTCGAGATTGTTTATGTTTAAGTCTCCATTGGGGAAATTAATTTACCTTTATATTTTTTTATATTATTATAATTTTTTATTTATGTAAATTATGATTTTCCTTTCATTTTTATCTCTTTAGGTACCCAAGAGACTGAAATAATGTTTTTATGAAAAACCAACTTTTTTTCTTTCATTCAGGAATATTTTTATTTCATGTTCATATTTTCTTTAAAAGGTTTTCAAGAATTTTTTTAATAGTCTACTATGATTTTTTAAATTCATTTTTACACATTTTTAATTTCTATAAATGTTTTAAAGGAATCTTGTTTTCTATTTTCTGAATGAGGTACTTTTTAATTTTTAACGAAAATGTGAAAGGAATCATTGTTTTAATGTACTTGACATGAATGAAATTTACCACCATCATGAAATCTCAATATTTTGAAGTTTTATTTACAATATTCCAAGGTTATTTTAAAATAAAAAAAATTCCTTAATATTTTTTAATTTTTTGGATTATAAATAAGTGATTTCAAGATGAAAAGTGTATTTTCCTTAGGAATTCCAACGATATTTTGAAGAGATTTTTCATCTACGATAACATCCTTTGATATTAATTATTATTTAATAGGGATATGATCCAATGATACCATTATTATTTTCCCTCTAGATGGTTTATAATTAGTTTGACTAGGGAAATTATTCACATTCTCTATTCTAGTTCTTCTGATATAGATAATTTTTGATTATTATGGAATATTGATTAAGTTATATTATTTATTCGTATAATTAATGAATTGGATTTATTATGTGATGGGTGGGGATCAAAATTATATAGGACCTTGATAGATCAATAGGTCTCATGAGACCAAACATGTTGGGTATTTGGCTAAGGCCTTACCCATTTATGCAATATGTCTTAGCATGAGGCCTCAATGATAATTTTAAGATGTCAAACATTATATATTACATTATTATGAAATAAATTATTGATTTATATGTGATTATTTTAATAGTTATGTCATCCATGGATAAGTTTTAAGCTCATGTGATTATTTATATGACATTATTTTATCATCATTTATTACTTCCATATTATTCATGCCTTATTTATTCTATGATAGATTATACTATAGGAATTACCTTAATGATAATATGAGATCAACCCTTTGTTTATTTATTTCTCTAGGTTATGAAGAAAGGTTTTAAGTATGATCTGTCTAAGAAGGGTTCTAGTTATAATGAGCTTAGAGAGAGATAACATAGAACTCCTATGATTTTTTTATGTATCTAAGTTTCCAAAGACACTAAACCTATATGACTATAGATTGGATCACAATTTTATATAAATAATATACATATATTAAGATGTAATATCTATGTATGTAAATTATGGGTCATTATAGTTGGAATTATAGAAAGTTTAGTAGAAACCTTGTGAACTAGATTTTGGAAAACATAGATTAGGGAACATATCCCTATAAAAGACTTCAAGGATATGTATAATTGTAGAATAATATCATTTTTTTGGAATGATAGATATCATGTGGTTATCCTAGTGATACATACCTATTTGGATACTAAAAGTAGATGTGGTTTTGGAACAAATACATCTATGGGTAATAACCTCAAAAAGAGTTATTCAAGTATATCTCAACCATCATTATAGTGTACAGTGAATGGGTCCTTAATATGAACCTGGTTTGACACTCCTTGGGGATATGATTTGGATAATTCAAATTTTCATTGCAAACCATTATGAAATATTTGAAAATATTTTTATGATTAGAGAATGTTCCCAAAGAAACCAAGATTATGATTATGAGATTAGTTGTTCCTAAATTTCTAATTTATGTTAAGTGTTTTACTAGTTTCAAAATTATATATTTTTATTCCTAATGTTATGATATGATCTAGTGTATGTCATTGTTTATAAATGACACCTAATGAAACAAATGGAAACTATATAGATGCACGTAATCTATATAGGGATTTCCGTCCTTGGTAAGATAATGAAGTTAGAGTTATAATTGAGAAAATTATAGCTCTATTAGGTCAAATAACTCAACTTATGACCAATAAATTTTCCTGTATGGGGAAACCTAATGATCTACAATGTGATGTAACAATGTTATACCATTTCATGTGACAATATCCTTCATCATTCAATGGAACCATATATCCATTTGTAGCTGAGAAATGGATAAGTTCCTTAGAAAATATATTTCTTAATTTGGGAAGTAATTAAAGGGAGAAGGTTTTCATGAAAATTTATCATCTCATGGGTGATGTATATCAATGTTGGTCATTGTTTCAAAACATTAATTATGTGAAGGAAATAACGAGAATAGAGTGGAAGTATTTTTAGGTAATTTTATTGGAAAATTATTTTTAACCCAAACAAAAAGTGGATATGGAGAGACTAGTCTTGAGTTTAAGACAAAAAGAATAGGAAAATGTTACTAAGTATGAGGATAACTTTACAAGTTTAGAAAGACATTCTGTAGATTATGTATGTAATAAAAAGAGTAATATTGAACATTTATTTAATGGGATAAATTAAATCCTTCAAAGAGAGATGGTCTCTCATACATTCTTATTATATGAGGATATAATATCTTATGTTATCAAGAAAAAGAAATAATTATCCAAGTCTTTTGGCATCGAAGAAAATAAAGAGAAGAAGTGGATTTATGCTAAAATAATAGATAAGGGGAAAAAGAAAAATAGGGATTTTCCAACATGTTATACTTGTGGAAGGAAACACCATGGTACTTTATTAAAGGGAAAATGAGTTTTCTACAAGTGTGGAGGAAAATTTCATAATGATCATGGATTCATGGGTAATGGAGAAACCATCAAATTATAGTTATTTTACTATAAGGAAATGGGAAACTATTCCAAAAAAATCCCCAAATATCAAGGGAGATTAATATATAAGAATCCAATGGGAGAAATCCAAGCATATGAAATTACTACATCCTAAGTAGAAGTTCCTAGAGATGTGGTGAAAGGTACACTTATCATCCACCATGGGATTGAAAATGTTTTATTTGACTCAAGTTATACCCACTATTTTATATCTAAAGAATTTTTTAATGGTATCAAATCACTACCTCAACGATTGTATGTTGATTTGGAAGTGAAATTTTATAATTGTAGTATGACCACATTACAAGTCTATAACTCCTCTCTGATAGAAGTTTGTGGGAGTGTTCTTCTTGGAAATATTTTATTCCACCTCTAGTTTAATTTTATGTAATTTTGGGTATGGATTGAATCTCTTAGTTTAGAGACCATATCAATTTTTTGAGTAAGGGAAGTTATATTTTTTATTCAGAATCAACCTATCACTATCTATCAAAATGTTGATGAACATAAACACCCCATGGAAATTACTTCCATTATATGGGTTTTTTTATCTATTTAAGATAGATATTTATCTCATATGGCTGGGGAGAAACTCAACGTTGAAGATATTCCCATAATATGAGATTTTGATGATGTTTTTATAGAAGAGTTTCCTAGTCTTCTTCTAAATCATGAAGTTGAGTTTTCAATAGAACTCATACCTGGTGCTACACCAATTTCAAATAATCCTTATATAATCACCCCTATTGAGTTATAATATTTTAATAAGAAAATACAAGAGAATATTGATAAGGTATTCATCTAGACAAGTGCATCCCAAGGGGTTCACCTTTTTTTTATTAAGAAGAAATATTGATCAATGTGTCTTTTCATTGATGTTTGAGATTCTGAAAAGATCAATACCCAATAATAACTATCCTTTCCCAATATTTATGATTTATTTGATAAATTATAAGGACCTAGATATTTTTCCAAGATTTATCTTTGATCAAAATACTATCAGTTGAGGATAAATAGTGAAGTCATAACCAATAAAACCTTATGTGTGAGGTATGGACACTGAATTTATAGGGATGCCATTTGGACATACTAATCTCCCTTCTATCTTTATGGATTAAATTAATAAAGTCTTTTGAGAATACCTTTATCTATTTATGGTAGTCATTATAGATGACATTATTATATTTTACAAGAGTAAAAAAGAACATGAAGATCACTTGAGGATTGTATAGAAGACCCTAATAAAGGAGAATATATATGGAAAATTTACCAAGTTTGACATTTGGCTATAAAATATTTCATTTCTAGGTTATATAATCTCAATTGAGAGTATATCAGTGGATCCATATAAGAAGAAAGTTATTAAATGTTGTCCAAGACGAACCACTATGATTGAGATCTATATTTTTATTAGTTTGGATGGATATTATTAGAGATTTTTAAATAATTTCTCACAGCTATATAATCCACTTACTAAGTTAACTAGGAATGGAGTCAAGTTCTTTTGATAGATGAATGTGGGAAAAATTTAAAGGAAATGAAGAAAAGGATACTTAGTGAGACCTTTCTCACACTACCCTGCAGAAGAGAAAGGTTTGTGATCTATAGTAATGTATCATAGAAGAGTTTGGTATGCATCCTCATACAGAATGACATGGTGATAGCATATGCCTCTCACCAATTAAAAAGTCATGAGAAAAATTAGCAGACTCATGATTTGGTACTAGAAGTGGTAATTTTGTCATTGAATATATGGAGGAATTATCTATAATGTGAAATGTGTGATATATATATTGATCATAAAAGTTTAAAATATATATCTACATAGAAATATTTTAAGATCTTATAGAGAATATAGTCAGAGTTGATCAATTTTTACGACTTCTCAATACATTACCACTATGGGAAGGTGAACAAGGTGGATGATTATATGATTCAGAAAGACCATAAATGTTTTTCCACTATAAGGATTAAAATATATCCAATATTTATGGTTTTACAGAAGACGTATCTTGGAATTTTAAGGAAAGGGGTCATATCTTATCTTTCTCAAATGAATTTTTAACCATCCATCCACAAGAGGATTAAGAAGGAACAAAAGGACGGTGTGGAATAATAGGAGAAGGTGAGGAGTGTTCCTAAGTTCAACCATGATCATGATAGAGTGATAAGGTTCAGAAACCAAGTATGCGTCCCATAAATACATGAGTTAAAGAAGTATTTATTATATAAATCTCATAGCTCATCATTATCCATTCATCCTATAAGTATGAAGATGTATAGAGATCAAAAAGAGTATTTATGGTGGGATAACATAAAAAGGGATATTGTAGAGTATGCATCTTGATACCTAGTATGTTAGAACGTTAAGTATGAGAGAAAAAAGTTCATGGGATATTATAATCATTACCCACACTAAAATAGAAATGGGAAAACATTACTAGGTATTTCCACATTGGACTCCCCAAAACATTTAAAGGGAACAACACTATATGGATTGTAGCTGAATGCCTTAGGAAATCAGTGAATTTTATTTCCATTAGAGAATATCTCTCTCTTGATCAACTTACAAGGTTATACATTAATAAAATGGTAATATTTCATGGAGTACCACACTAAATTATATCTGATCGTGATCCGAGATTTACATTGAAGTTTTAGAGAAGCCTTCAATAGGCTCTGGATATAGAGTTGAGTTTCAACACTACTTATCATCCTCATAAAGATGGTCAGTTTAAGAGGACAATTCAAACTCTATAAGACATGTTGATATCTTTCTCTATGGATTTAAAAGGGGGTTGGGATCAACACCTTACTTTGGAGGAATTTTCTTAAAATAATATATTTCACTCTAGTATTCAAATGGATTTATATGAATCCTTCTATAAAAGGAAGTGAAGAACTCCAACATACTATAATAAAGTTTGATAAAGAAAGCTATTGGGACCAAATATAGATAAGGAAATAAAATTTAAGTTTAGATCCATTAAAAAACACATAAGGGTAGCTCAAAGTTGGTAAAAAAAAGTTATGTTGAAAATTATTGATGATATTTGGAGTTCAAAGTTGGTGAAAAGGTATTACAATGAATATATCCCCGAAGGAAGGATATGATATTTGGAAATAGGGGTAATATAAGACCTAGATATATCGATCCCTATTAAATTTTTGATCATATCAGGGTAGTATATTATCACTTGAAACTTCTACTAAATCTCTCTCAAGTTCATGATGTGTTCCATGTATCTCCGTTGAGGATGTATATACATGATCCTTCATATGTACTAAAATACAAGGTTATAATAATGGATAAATATATATCTTATGAAGAATAAATTATAGAGATTTTAGATTTTATAGAGAATTTTCTCTAAAATAATACCACTCACCTTGTCAATTTTTTTTGGTGAAAATATAAAATTGAGAAAGCTACATGGCAACCCAAGGATGTGATGAGGTGGAAGTATATCCTCAGTCGATTGTATTAGAGTGATGGAATTTCAAGGTTTAAATTATTATAAGAGGGTATAATGTAACACACATATATTTTGAGATATATTTCTCTTTAAATAATTTTATGTGTTCAATAGCTTGCTTCACATACAACACCAAACTTTAAGAAAACTACATTATACTATAAAAATATTATTATTTACATGTAACCATTATAACATAGTCATTAAATTTGTGGTGTTAATAATAAAACATATATTTTAAAAAAATATGTATAAAGGTTTTAGATAAAAAAATATATTTATAAATAAATAATCAATCTTTAGTAAAGTCATTATATGCTTAAAAAATACGTTTTTCCTAAAAAATGGTATTTATTTATTTTTTGAAAAAAATATATAATTAATTTCTATCACTTTTAGAAAGTGTATTTTAAAAATTAACTTCATTTTTAAAGAATCATGTCAAAATTATCATATAGTTAATTTTTGATAATTTTTTAAAAATAATGATTTTTTTGATGAATAGTGAAAAAACAGTTTTTATTGAAAATTTTATTTTTTAAAGCTTTTAAAAAGTATCATTTTGTTTTAAAATAGTTTTTAAAGAAAAATTAATTAATTTTTATTATTAATAACAAAATTAATTAAATATTAATTAATTTAAAGTTTGATTTGGGTATAACAACTTTTTACACTCAAGGAAACATTTTTCTAGAAAACTACTTTACATTGAGTATTGAGGGTTTAATTTTCAATTAATTTCTGCCATTTATATGAATTGAATTTTATAAAATGGATTCCAAATTTTGAATCATCATGTGTACTTTTTTTAATGAGGCCACTTTCATTTTTGGTCATAATTAATAGTAAAAATAGTAAAAATTTATCATCGTAGTTAATGTAAAAATAGGTTTACTAGGGGGTTAATCTAATAGATAAGAGAATTTTTTCCAATTATACTTGTATAAATCCTATTTAATGGGAATATATCTAAAAAATACCATCCTTAATTTTAATCCCTGTCCATTTGGAATCATTTTTCTTGGGTATGACATTATTATATTATAACTTCTTAAGAAATTCCATGTGTGACATTTCCCACACTTATAAAAGGAAACCATCTTCTATCTTATTTACACCACTTTGAGACATATATCATGAAAAAAACATGAAAAATTATCTTATTAAATTTTATAGACATGAATTATAGATTTTTTCTTCTTAAAATACAATTCCAAGGGTCCTTAAGAAGTTATCTAAAGGAGGCCTAGCAAAGAAGAGGTAATCATCCTGCCTATCATCTTTCAATTTATTTCTTATTCTATATCCTCTAAATATATGGTATTAATCATAAAATAATAAATTTAATTTAATAAAAATTTATTATAATTATGTAACAACCATTATCCACCCTCTTTTCTATCAAGTGGAAAGTGAAAGTATCGCTCGTGCGTACGTGTGAACTACCGCCTCCACATCGCGATACAATTCATTTTCCAGAACCATATTTCATAGTTGGTTATTATGATAGGTTTAAAGTTTATATATAATATGTATGAAAGAATTATTATTTTTGAATTATAATATCATATATACCTTATTAAATTCTCAATCCATTGGAAGATGATAATGTCACTCGTGCGTACGTGTGGACTACCACTTCCACAAAATGATGTGATTAATTTTTCATTTATATTTTATTTTGATGGTAATGAGGATATATTTAAGGTATATATATATATTTTTTTATAATATAATATTTATTATGTATTGATAAAATAATATTTATCTTTCTTTCATTCCTTTCATTATAAAATGAAAACAACCTTCATGCGTATGTATGGCCTACCGTCTCCATGAAAAGCGTAAATAAATTTTCTATCTATACATTTTATAGATGATTATATATATATATTGAATATATATGATATTTATATCATGAATAAAATCCCTAGGATTATGTAACTATGAGAAATATGCAAGTACTGAAACCACCACACTGAAACTTACATGAAAAATGAGACAATTAACACTTTAAAACGATGATTTTAATAAATAATCATTAATAAACAGGTATTGAAATGTTATAATTGGATAATATATGATATTATAGGAATGTATATTTTTTTATATAAATATAATAAATTTAAATTTATTATACCGGTGGTTAAAATCACTTACTAATAAGGTCAAACCTGAGCTTAGAGTTTATTTCACAATCTCATAATTATTCAGGATTGTTTATGTTTAAGTCTCTATTAGGGGAATTATTTGATCTTTCTATTTTAAAAAAATTTATTTTATTTTCATATGGTTATTTATATAAATTAAAATTTTTCTTTTCATTTTATTCTCTTTAATTACTCAATTGACCGAAATAATATTTTTATGAAAATGACTGTTTTTCTTTCAGTCATGAATCGTTTTCTTCCATATTCATGTTTTCTTTAAAATATTTTCAATAATGTTTTCAATATTTTTCAATGATTTTTCAATGATTTTTCACCCATTTTTTACTTTCTATAAAATTTTCAAAGGAATATTATTTTCATTTTATGAATGAGGTACATTTGACTTTTTAAAAAAAATGTGAAAAAAATATTTATTTTAACATACTTAAAATGAACATAATTTACCAAAATTATGAATGATTAATGTTTTTAAAGCTTCCTGATTCTCTCCCGTGTGAGAGTATCCCTCCTAGGTTTATAGGGTTTGAGTTCCTCCTCCCCGATCTGCTCACAGTGACGAGGGGTTTTCCTGAACCTTCATTTTCGCAGGCTGGCTTCGTCTTCCTCGGAGAGTCCTAGTTGCGGATTCGTGTCTTCATCCAGTTGCTCTGTGGAGAGGAAGGACCGCTTACCATCATACATTCCCCATGCTCGATTCCTATCCCCGCTTCCTGTTTTCCAGAGGGTTGGGTGTTTTTGGTGAGGGATCAAGGACTCTCTCCCGGTTTCTAAATTCTTTCTGCACCTGTTCTGGTTTGATGTCATGAAGACCTTCCCACTGAAGTCTTCCTTCACTGACTCCAGATCTGGGTTTTGGGGGTTGATCCAGATCTCATTTACTCAATTAGTTCGCGAATCTGCGTGGTCGTTTGGTCTCCTGTTTCTCGAAGGTACGAACCGCTTTTTTCATCCCTGCTTCATGTAAGAACGAAGGTTGATTTTTTGAACAGGGGTCGGTGCGAAGGTATAAGGCCCCAACCTTAAAAATTACTTAATCTTGAGTTGTTTTAATAATACACATTGAGGATCTTTTCAGGTTTAGAGTTTTAGAGAATTAGATCATAAATCATGCATTACATTCCACATTTAAACAATGTGGTTACATAAAATATAGTATTCATTTTTTTGGCATCAACGGAAACATATTTAAAACAAAACATGGACTCTTTCATGACACTTTCTTGACCCTATCATCACATCATGTACCTTTCCCTTGACCTATGAAAAAGATTTCAAAAACTTGGGATGAGCATAAAAAGCTCAGTAAGGGATATAAAAGTATGAAATGAAAACATTATTCCATGTATGAAATCATACTTTACTCATGAAACATAAGCATTTTAACATACCTCATTAAATCATGAATAAATCATAGAAATCATAAGACATAAAGGTAACTTGAGACATTCATAACATTCTTACGTAGGGAGTAACCCTCATGGTTACGTTTGGAATACCCATCACAATATATTCCCTAAATCTCTTTGGATAAACCTTAACTTTTAACTCCTTCGCGTTACCCAATGCATTGGAGAGCTATATCGGGCTCACCTGCCCTTAGTTTATCACGGAACCACCCGTCTTCATAACAATGCCCAAGAACCATAACATAATCGTATCACATAAAACATGCATAAAGGAAACATAACATTTCCACATTTCAATCACAAGATATCAATACGACACATTGATATAATAAAAAAATTATGAAAACCATTTTCAATACCAAAATAAAAGAAAAGTAAAAAATTTATGGCTTGTAGGGGAAGCCGAAACTCAAATAATGGTCATGGTGGCAGAGCAGTCATTGTCGCCGCATACGTACGACAAAAAAACATTCCCTTTTTTCGTTTAGTAAACGCTTCGTATAAAAAAGATTCCTTTTGAATAAACGTAAAAGTTAAAGGGGTTTATACACCGTATAAAAGAAAGTTGTGTATAAAACAAAATATGCCTCAATGAAAGGAGATTGAGATGAAGTACCTTACAAAGATCATTTTGTAAATAAAATAGATCGCTCATGTGTATTCACTATAATCTCACATAAATAAAGTATAAATTCATGATAAGATATAAAAATTAATTTCTCACATAATCAAAGAACAACATAAATAAGAACGATAGGTTCAACCCAAAGAATGGGAATTGGGTTAAGAAGTTCCCTTACCTCGTATCCAAATTGACTCGATCGTTCTTTAATCTCCTGAATAATAAAATTGAGTTAATTTATACTTGATTAAGAACCTCTTTCAAGTTCATTATTCCTTTTATATCACTTATTACCATGTCATGAACACTGTAATTATTTAAGTTAATAACGGTCGTTTTAACGATCATTGGTACTTGAGTAAAAAATAAACTCTTTATAATTACAAGTTGTTCATGTATCCATTATATCCAGAGTTATATTCATGATTTAGATATTATATATGTCATATATATCCAGTATATACATGCATTTATAATATTACATAACATTTAGAGGTAAGAAATGAAATGCAACGTTCATGGAGACGGTAAGCCGTAAGTACGCATGAACGCTACTTTCATTTCTATTTCGTATTTTATGGAATGAAATCATAATGATATAAAGGTATATTATAATTACATTATAATATAATATATGATATAATTAACTACATCCTTTATACATCCCACATATGACATTAACGAATCAAATCACTTTGAGGGGGCGGTAGTCCGCACTTCCTAAAATGAAGATATCGTGTTTTCCCATAATGAAAACCATAAAGGTATGCCAAAAATGAAAAATACAGAAGATTAAGGAAAAAATAAACATATTATATATCATATATATATATAGTGTCATCTTAATGGCCACCTTTGAAGGTGTTATAAGAATATTGAACAATCATCGTTTCGTGAGGCAGAAATTCACCATCCACAGAAACTGTATACTCTTTAACCATTAGATTAAGGTGTGTGTAAGAGTAGCTCAAATAATTCTTATAAAAACATCCTAGTATATTTAAGATACTAGTGTTGTTACAAAATAAATTAATAAAAATAGTTTAGGGGGTTGGAGAAGAAAAATAAAACCAAAGAACATTAGAGAAGTCTTTACCTTTAAATTGGGTAACTCCTCTTGGTTAGAACCAAAAGGGTTACTTGAATAGATTTATGCCTAATGTAAGGCTTATAGGATGAATAGAGGGATTTGGAGAAATAAAATGAGCAGGTCTTGGCCTATCCAATGGCTTGATAAGTGTGGGTAAGGAGGTAGAGGTGGGGGCCTTTTATAAGAGCAGAGGAGGGGCACTCTTGGAAAGGTATAAAATGTTACTTTATTTTCAAATGAGTTTCAGATTTTAAAGGTCCCACATTGATGTATTTCAAGGATAAGGTGATAAGGCTTCTAAATATACTCATAAAATAGGTCTTTGACAAGTGTAAGTCTTAGATTTTACATTATCCTTTCATTTTATTTAAATCGTTCATTAATGAGGTAATCGCTACATCATCATGATGTCATAAATAATTTAATTTATTTAATGTCTAAAAATTATAAAAAAAATACTATGATGTAGGAAATCTTTTTAGATTTACAATGACTATTTATAGTCCAATAGATAATTTATGTAGACAAAATTAAAAATGTTTTACTCAGGTGATACATTCTTTGTTATATTTAACTTTCTTTAAAAATAAAAAGATAAAAACTCATTATCACACAAAAGTGATTCTATGGGGTCCCCAAGTTTGGCACAAGGCATCACATGGTCGACCATGACACAACCAGTAGTATTATGACACATGTTGGTGTCATTTTTTATTATTATGATATTATTTTATTACCCTTAACTACCCGATTACTAATTAATCAAGATAATTAACGATAATTACCGTTGTTACTATTCATAATGTCCAAAAGCAAAAGAGTATTAATTAGATAATTTGGACCTTCTGATTCCAAATATGGAATAAATTTTACCAAATTACAAACATAGAAATTTCAATAATTAATTTAAATATTATTCCCGTTGTCAAAACAAAGAGCGGGTTTTTTTTGAAACAATATCTATGAAAAGTTTGACACTTGTTTATGCCCAATTACAAAGTGAAATTAATCCCAATGACCAAAATTGGATTAAATGGTAAAAATATATTATATTAACACTTTAAAACCAATTAAAAAGATAATCTAACCATATAATTAAATTATATGAAAAAGTAGTTTTGATGTAAAATGCAGTATTTTTCACTATCCATTAAAAAATGAAAATTGTCAGAAAAATACCAAAAAATTATCCAATGTAAATTTCAATGTCCAAATCATAAATAATAAGTTTATTTTGACAAATAGATCTTATAAAATTTTCAAAAGTTTTATTTAAAAATGGTTCGCCATCAAAAGTAGGTAAAACAATCTTTTAAAAATATTAGTGTATTCCATGCTTAAGATTGGATTTATTCTCATTTTAAGCCTCTAAAACACTATCTAATTCATAAATAGACATATATAAGAATTTCTTATTATTAATTACTTACTTGGGATGTTACAGAAGGATACCTGGTTTGCAGAGATCTCGGCACGATCTCCTTTTCCCCGGCGAACGCTGTGACTAAACCACGAAGACCCTGCCGCGAAGGGAGGCCGTGAAGTTCCCACAGTGGTGCTATTCCGTGGTGGCCGATGTGCTTCACGGAGAGTGGTGCATTGGTTACCTGTTGCACAGAGAGTGTAGCGAAGGTTTTCTGCTTCATGAAGACCCTGGGAACGCTGGCGATTCCCACGGCATGCGTCGTGGTTGACCTGTGAAGAGAGCCCACGATCTTCCACCGCGGTGATCCTTTCAGTGCAAGCTGAAGGGTTTCGCGGAGTACTCGTGTGGTGAGTGAGGGGGTTCGCAGATGCGCTGACCACGAAGCGTTTTTTGTTGGAGGATTCTCCACGAAGGCGTCACCTGCAAAGCCTCTTCACGAAAGGAGGCTGTGAACTGGGTTGTCTGGTTCGAGAGCCTTTGGAACATGCCTGTTTGAAACTTTTTTTTGGCTGGGTCGGGCCCGGGTTTTTTTTGGCCCAGGCATGTGCGGTTATTTTTGTTGTTTCCATTATAGAGAGGGGGGTAAGTCCGTGTTTCCCGGACAGTTGATACAACTGACTACCGATTGCAGATCACCGGGTTTTGTTTGAAGCGCCTCCCCATCCCATGGGCACTGATCAATGGACAAGGATTTAGCGAACCTATGGAAGATGATGTCCCTGAAGGGCAAAGAGAAAGCGACTATCGAGGCTTGGAGAAACAAAGACACACTCTTGGAGAAACACATGTCTCTTCTAGTTGTTGGAAAGGTTGTGGAAAATGTATCAATCAACCAGGGGGCACTCAAAAACACCCTCCAGAATCTTTGGAAATTGGAAGCCGGAGTGGCCATTCGAGAAGCGAGGAACAACCGTTTAGTCTTCAATTTCTTCAATGAGAGAGATAGAGATAAAATCCTTAGAGGTAGGACATGGTACTTTGACAACAAACTACTCCTAATGGAAGAATTCAAATGTGGGGATGAGATCCAGCTCATTTAGCTCACCTGTTCCCCCTTCTGGATACAGGTCAAAGAATCCCTCTTCACGCGCAAATGAAACAAGTTATGAGAGAAATTGGGGACTGAATTGTTCAATTCATTAATTGGGACTGTTTGGACCCTATCCAATGGGGACCCGAGGTTTGGATCAGAACCGGTATTGTAGTGTTAGAGCTGTTGATGAGGGGAAT
Organism: Viscum album; assembly: GCA_963277665.1. Lineage (NCBI taxonomy): Eukaryota > Viridiplantae > Streptophyta > Magnoliopsida > Santalales > Viscaceae > Viscum > Viscum album. Next base: position 1,694,193,134 of record OY728160.1, read on the forward strand.
GTTTCTGAAACTCGACGATGCAAACAACTGGATTTCTTTAAAATTCGAGAAACTCCCAATCTTCTGCTTCTGCTGTGGATGTCTCGGCCATCTGGAAATATTGTGTGTATCAACGCAAGAGAATGGTTCAGGTAATATTATTCTACAATATGGACCATGGCTCCGAGCTAAAACGACTAGATTTGCCTTCATCTCTGAGTCGGAAAAACAAAAGGACCGTGAACGTCTCACGGTGGCCCACACAAGACAGGCGGAAACTGAACATGGAAAAATCATCATGCTTGGACCACCAGAATTCCACAAAGAGAGCGCAACCAATCAGGGGAAAAACTACTTTCATCCTTCCCCCCTGAAGGACACTGTTTCATCCTTTTCAGAGCCGGTAAATTCACCAAAAGATCTTCCAGAGTAAAGCCCGAGACTAGAGCAGATGCATACTGAACCACCAGATCCTGACCCAGATCTAGAAATGACCATGGTAGACATCCTAACACAGGATAAAGATGGAAAGATGGGAACCTGAACACCAGGCCCAATCACCCATTGATCCTAGAAAAGGGTGCAACAAGATAAAAGAGACAGTAAACTGGAAGACACTAAATCTGGGAGACTGAAAAAAAGAATTGAAACAAGCATGTTTGTGGGGAACTCCCCTAAAATATGGAAATTAATGGGTGGAAAAACAAGTTCGGAGGACTCAAAGGCAGAGGCGGGTAAGACCCAGCCCCGCCTAGATCAATGATCATCTTATACTGGAACTATCGTGGGCTCGAAAACCCAAAAACAGTCCGAATTCTCCAGCGCAATTGTGCCCAAAGTCGCCTCGATATGGTTTTCCTATCCGAAAACATATTGTAAAATAAGGACACCACAAGCATTGCCCTGAAATGTGGCTTCCAAAGATGCCTCCCGATCTCCCCAAAAGGCCACTCTGGGGGAATCTGTCTCCTCTGGAAGGATTTTTTTGACGTCAAGATATTTTCCTTCTCCTTTCACCATGTGGCTGCGGCCATTCATGTGGACCACACCCCGCTATGGAATTTCATGGGATTCTATGGCTGGCCGACCCAAAGTGAGAAGTGGAAATCGTGGGAGCTCCTCTGCAAGCTGCGTCACAATCTTCCGAGCCCTATTCTCTTTGGAGGGGACTTCAATGAGATTTTGTTTCATATGGAAAAAAGAGGCGGAACAATCCAAAAATCTTCGTAGATGTAAAATTTTAAGGATGCGGTCTCCAGGGCAAACTTGACCAATTTGGGTTACACGGGAAACCCATTCACATGGTTCCAGGGCAAGACAGATGTCATCCATATCACCGAACGACTTGATAGATTTTTGGGATCACCAGATTGGAAAAATCTCTTTAGTATATTCCACATCGTCCACCTGATTCTCAACTGCTCAAACCACTGCCCAATTGTCATTGACTGTAGTCAAGGAAAATGGAACAGGCACTCCACCAGACCCTTCAGATTTGAAATCTTCTGAAAAAAAGAATAGGAATGAGAAGAAGTTATCCAGTCAAGCTGGAAGAGTAATCACGCAGACGTGGGAGTCAATATCAAATAGGTCGCATCAGATCTAAGGTCTTGGAGTGACATGAAATTCCGTCATCCTGTCAGGCACTGTGATTCCCTTGAAAGGAAACTAAATTACCTTATCAATAAACCCCCATATAACTGCAATCTCTCTTCTATCAGTGCCACTCAAAAAGATTTGGATGCGGCCCTACGCCTCAAGGAAAGCTTCTGAGCTATGCAGGCATAGGACACCCACATTACCGAAGGGGATGCCAATACATAATATTTTCACCATAAATCTTCAGCTAGGAACCAAAGGAATTCTATCACTTTCATCTGTCAACCAGACAGTAGTAAAGTCTCTGACACCGATGGAATTCACGATGCTTTGACCTGTTATTTCCAGAACCTCTTCTCTATAGGAAATCCTTTCATTTCTGCTGAAGTGGAGGATTGCATTAAACCTGTGATCACTGATGAGATCAATCAAAAAATCACCAAATATGTGATGGATGAGGAGGTTCTTATAGCTATGAAACATATCCACCCCACTAAGGCCCCGAGCCCGGACGGTTTCCATGCCCTCTTCTTCAAACAATACTGGCACATTATCAGTCCTGACATCTGCAATTTGATGAGGAATATTTGGGTTGGGAAAACATGAATTTCCCCCATCAATGAAACTATACTCATCATTATTCCTAAAACAAAGAAACCTTTGGTGGTCCTTGATTTTAGACCCATCTGCCTATGCAATGTCTCTTACAAAATTTTCTTAAAGATCTTAGTTAATCGGCTATGCCCTTGGTTACCTGACATCATCTCGGAAAACCAGAGCGCTTTCGTGGCCAAGAGACTGATCACTGATAATGAAATTGTGTCCCATGAAGTGTTCCACTCCATGAAAACTTGCTCCACCCAGAAAATAGGAACTATGGCTTGGAAACTTGATATAAACAAGGCCTGTGATAAAGTGGAATGGCACTTCCTTAGAGTCGTTATGCTGAAAATGGGCTTCTGTTCTAAATGGATTGATATGGTCATGCACTGTGTCTCGACCGTCTCTTTCTGAATCAAGGTCAATAGGGAGCTCACCTAAGGCTTCACCCCATCTCGGGGCCTATGACAGGGAGATCCTCTCTCCCCATTTCTCTTTATCTTGGTGGCAGATGTTTTCTGTAACCTTATTTCCAGGGATGCATCCTCAAACTCCTTACATGGGGAAAAGGTATGCCGTGGTAGTCCACCAGTTTTGCTTCTTTTCTTCACCAAAGACTGCCTCCTTTTCTCCAGAGCAACCACTAATGAATGCCGGGTAATCATCCATGCGATCCAATAGTACGAGAGGGCGTCCGGTCAGTCAATAAATCACAGAAAGTCAGAAATCTCTTTCAGCTTAGGGGTCCATCCTTCTAAGAAAGAAGAAATCTGTGATTATGAAGGCATCCAATTGGTTGAGAAACACCATAAATACCTCAGTCTCCCCACAGCTATCGGCCGCTCCAAAAAATAAATCTTTTCATCCTTGATGGATAGAATTGGGAAGAAAATCCAAGGCTGGACCCCCAAAAAAATTTCAAAATCCGGTAAGGAGATCCTCGTTAAATCTTTCATCCAGTCTATCCCCAACTATTTTATGTCCCTATTTAAGCTTCCGTCGACTGTTTTCAACCTGATCCACTCACACACAACCAACTTTTGGTGGGGGAAGAATGATGGAAGAAACCGAACCCACTGGATTGCCTGGGAGAAACTGTGCAAACCCAAGTCTGAGGGAGGTATGGGATTCCAGAATCTATTTCACTTCAATGATGCTCTGCTGGCTAAGAAAGGTTGGTGCCTAATTAACCGTCCTTCATATCTTTGTGCACGCATTCTTCGTGCTAAGTATTTTCCCCACAAGGACTTCCATGCCTCCTCTCTTGGCCCCCGTCCAAGCTTCCTATGGAGAAGCATTTGGGGGGCCTGTTGCCTCCTAGAAAAAGGGCTGGGCTGGAGGATCGGGAATGGCCAAACTGTTAAAATTTGGACTGACCCATGATTGATTGATAAGGAAGGTTTTCGGGCCTCATCCCCTGCCCAACTAGGGTTTGAAGATGCCACTGTTAGGTGCCTCTTTTCTGATCAGGGTCCTGGATGGTGTCTGGAGAAGATCCACGCATGGTTCAATTATAGAGACAAAAGAATTATCCTAAGTACCCCCAGGGTCCCAGATGCAGGACCTGACCATCTCTTCTGGATCAACGACCTATTGGGAGCCTACACAGTGAAGTCTGGATACCGGCTCGCCATTGGAAACCATTCAGTCGATTAGGATGAGGGACTCTGGAAATCAATTTGGAAACTCAATGTTCCCCCCAAAAATCTAGCAATTCTGGTGGCAGGTGTGCACGAGAACCCTTCCTACTATGATCCTTCTCGCCTTCCAGCACATGTCTAGTGAAGATTCTTGCCCTTTCTACCCAAACATCTCAGAATCTCCCCTGCACGCCATCATCCAGTGCCCAGGGGCTAAGGAAATTTGGCACAAATGAGGCTTCGCTGCAGCCACTTCACCGACCATGACCGTTGACCTCCCAAGATTCCTGATGCAATGGTGCTCATCCTTCTCATCAGCCAAAGCAGGCTCACTTTTCACCCTGTCCTGGATCATCTGGGTCCATCATAATGAGGTAGTTTTCAACCATGTGCACAAAACCCCCGAATTTTGGATTGAACGGGCCTCTTCGTGGATTGAGGGATAGAAGAACCACAAAGGGAAAAATAGGACCTTTGGAACCTCTTCTTTCCCCTCCCAATGGTGTAATCCATGTGAGGGGATTCTTAAGATTAATGTGGATGCATCTATACCCAAGGATGGGCCTGTCGCCCTCAAAATCCTGGCTATGAATCATCAGGGGAAAATCATTACAGCCAAACATGAATCACAATTCGCTCTCTGGGAACCTGTGGTGGCTGAGGCTACTTCCATCCTTGTAGGTATGATGCTCTCTAAGGACTGAAGATGGGATAAAATAAACCTCGAATCAGATTGTCTCACCATCATCAATGCTATCAACTCCAACGATGGCGGCCTCCAGTCTTTTGGATCCCTCATCAGGAGAATCCTTTCACTCCGTCAAGGCTTCTCAATCTGTACCTTCTCCTTCACTAAAAGGGAAGGTAACAATGCTGCCCATCAGCTGGTGGCCTCAGGCCCCTTTGATGTTAACCAGCTCTGGCTGGACCATTTTCCTTCATGGCTTTGCGATTGTACGTTCGCTGATCTCCAACGTTAATGAATATGTCTTTAAAAAAAGTTTTTAAAGCTTCCTTGACAATATTACAAGGTTATTTTCAAATTAAATTTTTTACTTAATATTTTATAAATTTTTAGATTGCAAATAAGTGTTTTCAATATGAAAATGGTATTTTCATAAAAAAATATTCCAATGAAATTTTAATTTTTTTCATCTATGATAACATACAATGATATTAATTATGATTTATAGGGGATATGATCTAAGGATACCATTCATATTTTTTCTTTGGATGGTTTATGATCAGTTTTACTGAGGAAGTCATTGGAATTCCTTATGCTAGTTCTTCTAATATGGGATTTTTATTATTATTAAGGAATATTGGTTAAGTTTTATTGTTTATTCATATGATGAATTCATTAAAATTATTTAGTGATGGATGAGGCCCAAAGTTATATAGCCCCTTGATGCATTAGTAGGTTTCATGAGACAAAAAAAGTTGAGTATTTGGCTTAGGCCTTACCCATTTATGTAAGATGTCTTTGCATGAGGCCTCAATGGAAAGTTTAAGATGTCCAAAATTATGAATTCCATTATTATGAAATCAGTTATTGATGTCCATGTGATTATTTTAATAGTTATGTCATCCAAGGATAAGTTCAAGATCATGTGATTATTTATATGAAATTATTTGATCATCATTTATTCCTACCATATTATTCATGCCTTATTTATTCTATGATAGCTTCCATTGTATGCATTCCCTTTTTGAGCATCTAAGATCACCTCTTTCTTTTGTTTACTTCCATAGGTTATGAATAAAGGTGTTAATTATGATATATCTAATAATGGTTCTAGTTATTATTAATTTATTGGGATATGATGTAGATATCTTATGAATTTTTTTTTTCCAAGATTCAAAGACAATAAATGTATATGATTATGGCTTGGATCATAATGTTATGTAATGAATAATAATATATTAAGATGTAATATCTATGTATGAAAAGTATGTGTCTTTATATCAATGGAGGGAAATAAATTAAATCCTAAGGTACCATTTATAGTTTAATGTTTTATATGTTGGGAAATTGGGGATTATCTGAGTCAAATCCCTAATATAAGGGCTAACTCCTATACCAAGGATGGGCCTATGTTATTTCTATCACTAAATTAGATCATGATAATTAAGGATAACTTATCCTCCACTCTATAGTTGGGGATGTCTTGTTAAATTTTGTAATAAAGTGCCCTATGAAAATATTATTGTTCATCCTTTAGTAAAATTCGATGTGATTTTGAGCATTGACCAGCTCTCTCTACATAGATTACATATTAATTTCTAGTATTGGGAAATCATATTTGATATTCTAAATCAACAAATGATTGTATAATAGTGTGAGGATGAATATGAAATTCTAATGGAAACCACTTCTATTGTATGGGTCTTACTACCCATTCATGAGGGATATTTATCTCAAATGGTTGGGGAGGAAATCAACTTTGAATATATGCCTATTTTTTGGGGTTATGTAGATGTATTTTCTGAACTATTCCCCTAAATAGTGAAGTTGAGTTTTTATTAGAACTCAAATATGGTGATACAAATATTTAAAAGACTCCATATAGAATAAACATTATTGATTATTAGGAATTTATGAAGCAAATCTAAGAGAATTTTGTTAAGGGATTCATATTTCCTAAAGTGTCTCCATGGGGTGAAACTGTTATTTTCATTAAGAATAAAGATACACCAATGCATCTTTGCATTGATTATCGAGAACTTAAAAATATCACTATTAACAATAAGTATCCTTTACCTCATATTGATTACTTGTTTGATCAACTATATAGATCTCAAAACTTTTTCAAGATTTATCTTCATTCCAGATATCATCAATTGAGGACTAAGAAGGGGGACATACCCAATAAAGTGTTTTATATGAGGTATTTTCATTATGAATTTATAGTGATTCCATTTTGACTTACCAATGCCCCTGTTATCTTCATGGATCTAATAAATAGAGTCTTTATAGATTATCTTGATCAATTTTTGGTAGTCTTTGTTAGATGATATTCTTATATATATTGCAGGAGTAAGGAAGAGCATGAAGATCAATAGAGGATTATGTTGAATACCTCAAGTAAGGAGAATCTATATTCCAAATTTAGAAAGTGTGAATTATAGCAACATAAATTTTCATTATTGGGTCAAATAATCTCAAGCAAGGGTATATCGGTGGAATAATCAAAGATGGAAATTATTGAATAATGGACCAGACCAACCATGGTGACCGGGATCCACAATTTCCTTGGGTTTTTTGTATAATAACAATGATTTTTGAGATATTTATCATAAATATCAAATCAAATAACCAAGTTTACTTAGAATGGAGTCAAGTTTCACTGGATAGATGAATGTGAGGGAAATTACAGGGAATTGAAGTGAAGGTTGGTCAGTGCACCAGTTCTTCATCAGATAAGGTTTTTTTTATCTATAGTGATGCATAAAAGAAAGGTCTGGTATGTGTCCTCACACTGAATGCTATGGTGATAGATTATTCCATGTTCCAATTGAAAATTCATGAGAACAATTACCTTACTAATGATTTGGAGTTGGAATGATTAATTTTTTCATTGAAAATATAGAGGCATTATCTTCATGGTGAAAATGTGATATATATACTAATCATAAAATCTCAAAGTATATATTCACACAAAAAGAGTTAAATATGTGACAAATGATATGGTTAGATTTAATTAAAAGTTATAAATTTTCAATACACTACAATATTGGGAAAGAAAACAAAGTGGTTGATGCTCAGAGTGGGAAGGACCATGCTAGTTTTTCCATGATGAGGATCGAAATAGATCTAGTATTTATGGATTTTCAGAATATGTACCTTGAAATCATGAGGAATGGGGATATATCATATCTTTCTCATATGAATGTTCAACCATTTATACATGTGAGGATTAAATATGCACATAAAGAAGATGTAGATCTATTGAATAAGGTGGAGAATATTCTGAAGTTCAACCAAGAATACAATGGAATTATAAGGTTCAGGAACCGAGTATCTTTCCTTTCAATAATAGACTTAAAGAAGGAGATATTTGATAAATCAGATAGTTCATCATTCTCTATTCATCCTGGATGTAAGATGATGTATAAAGATATGAAAGAGTATTTATGATGGGATAACATAAAAAGGAATATTTCAGATTATTTATAATGATTCCTACTTTGTAAAAAAGTTAATGATAAGAGATATAAGTCTAAGGTATTTTATAACCATTAGCCATACCGGTATGAAAATGGGAAAACATCACCATGGAATTCATCATCAAACTCCCCAAACCTTCTGAAGGTAATAATTTTATTTGGGTTGTAGTTGATCACCTTATTAATTCATCACATTTCATTATAATAATAGAATATTTCTATCTAGATTAGCTCATTGGGATATTAATTATCACTGGTGGAAATCCCACCTATACCGACCCAATTTTCCCAATGGTTTAAAAAACTATCGGAAAAATGCTATTATACCAAAGGTTCTCTATAATCGTTGGTATACACCTGTGAAATTTCTGTTTTCCCAATGATTTATTTAAACTTTTGGGATATAGTATCATAAATTCAATATTCCAAACGGTTTATGAAAATTTATGGGATAATATTGCTTTCCCAACGCCTTTTTAAAACCATTGAGAAATAAAATCTTAAAATTCATCAAGGCAGGCCTTCAAAACCCATCTTCAAGCCTCCAGAACCATCTCGAATTTTTTTCTCTAAATGAGAGATCAACATATAAGCCTCCATAACCCATCTTTGAGCCTCTACAAACCATCTGATTTTTCCCTAAATGAGAGCTCCATGCACCCATATCGAAGATTTCACCCTAAATCTCGATATGAACCCTACTTCTCAACTGGATCTCAACACGAACCCTACTTCCTCATGTGAAATGTCTGGTTTCCCAATGCTTTGTTCTTCCACATTAAATTGGTACATCTGACTTCATTTATTTTAGATTTTTTCATTCCATTTAGCTGCAATGTAGTGTGTATTATGATCCCATTAGGAACAGAAGGCATATATGATTTTAGGTTTCACTTTGAACCCTAATTCACAACCTGATCTCGAGGGTGCTAAATCCACTTTCCAACTGACCATATATCTTTGATTCAAGTAATATTTGTTCTTCCACTTTAAATCGGTATGTCTACCTTAATTTATTTTAGATTTTTTTTTGTTTCACTGTAATGTACTGTGTATTATGATCCCATTATGAACACAAAAAATATATCATTTTAGGTTATGGTTTTGTTTTGATTTATCTATATAGAATAATTTTGATTGATATTGAAGGGGTCAATATGATCCAGAGTTATTTTATCCTTGGTTTATTTTAAATTTAAGGTTTATTGACATGATTTTTTTATTTTGACATAAATACAGTTATATAATTTTTATCCTAAGAGGAATGATAAGATACTCATGCATTATGAATGTACCCCTAAATGCTGTCTTTGAAATATCACACTCTAACTTCAAGATGATGATACCCTTACTATAAGTCATTCAATGAATTGGTGCTTACACCTAGACCACTAAAGTGGGTTTGGGGTCATTTTTATGTGTTAATGGTGATAGAACCAAAATTTACTCTATTACATGATCATTTATTCCTACTCCATCAAGCAGTCTGGTTATACACTTGTAAGGTTGTATTTTTTGAAATTCAAAATGAGTGTTAGTAATTCATGTCACAATTTTCTTTGGTAGTTATATATAATTATTAAGGAATTTATATAATTTTATATTCTAGGAAGGCACCCATAATAAAGGATTAGAAACATCACAGAACTCACAAAGTCTATTCATGCCTAAACATTATTTAATCTCTGATATATATCTCATGAAACAAAATAGCATGGTTAGGTGCACATAATTATTCACTGCTAGTTGATAGTATTTGAGGTCTGGGGAGGTGCATCTAAGGTGTTGTTGTGAACCTGCTTGGATTCTATTGTTTTTCTTTCATTCTGAGCATTAGAAATCAATATTAGAGTGTTTTATTTTTCTTACTATTTATTGATAATTATATGGCGATAAGAATGTGTTGGACTTTTGATAATACTAAAATAGGTTAGTCATGAACCCATATCTAATGGTAATTATAGGTTAATAGGGTTATGAAATTTAGCTTCTTGATTATCAGTGTTACAGTTGAGATATTTACTCAAGTATGATGTGCTGATTTGATATTGTAATTTCTGGTTTTAGCACATGGACCATACAAGAAACTGGGTTGTGTACATTCATCATATGTGGATTGTAGGATTCACATGACATTTATATTTTTACATGTGACTTAATTTTCTAATGACATAGGTTTCAGTTGTATAAAGTATCTATAATGAGTTTTATATGGGTTTCCTATATAACGTTTTAGTGGAATTATACCCACCCAAACCACAATGTTTTATGAGGAAATAACATGTGGATCTTATTTTGGGATGTTCTATAATTATGGAAATAAATTCCATTTGTGAAATGGATGTATTTTAAGACTTGGGGGTTCATTTATTAATTTTATGGATTTGTAATTTTTTAAAGTATTAAAGGTAATCATAAAAAGATGGTTCATGATGGGAACGGTTCACCTTGATTATTTTGATACCCTTGTGATGTTAGAATTCATGAAATATAGAATTATTTATTTATTTTTAATTTAAATTACTAGAAGTAAATTAGGAATCATGATTATATTAAGAGGGAATGATTTATTAGATACAAAAAACTATTGGTTTTGGGTGTGGTTTTTGATGAGACTGTTGATTATGATCTGATGTTTTTGGATCTAAGATGGATAGTGCATGCATATGTTCTTTGTGATTTTGTAATAATTCCTAAGTTACTATTGATCATTTAGTAATCCATGGCATGAGTTTGATTACTTCTTATTATTGTGAAGGAATCACCAAGGGTGGTTTTTTTCTTGATAAACTTGATGTGAATGAGAATCATGTTCACTTTTTAGTTGAATGAGCCTAGGTTTTATGGCATGTGACTCATTAGAGAATGAGCTTGGTGGTGTGATCAGGTGATATATAAGTGTATGCTCATTGGGTTTGTAACACCTCGTTTTTTAATGAATTGTTATTATTTTTGAATAAATTCAAATTTATTGGTGGCTTGCATTGCATGCTACACCAAAAGATTTTCAATATGATTAATGAATATCTTACAATTTAATGAATATATTACCATTTAATACTTTCAAAAAAGATTATCAATATGATTAATTATGATTGTTCCTCAGTGGATAATTTTTTAGTAGTTCAATATAAATTTGATAAAGCCTCAAATGAAATGGCTATATGGAACATATGAGGGTACTATGCTACTTACTTCTCCATATAACACTTTGTTTTCTGAGATTTATTACCACAACTAAGAGAAAGATTCATTGGATAATTTAATCTTATATGAGGTATATATTTAAATATAATTCATCAACCAAAGTTGATCTAATACTAAGTTTCATAAAAAATTCAATACACTATTCACCCTCTATGTTTCATTTTATATTTGAGTTGTGCCTGTGTTTAATGTATATCTACTTATCACTTATCTTATTCCTTAAAAGGGTTTACTCCTATACTCATTGTTCCTTATTTTTACATATTTTTCACATGAATAACTACAATAGATGCCGGTTTTCATTTTATATAAAGTGAACAATTCTCATTTACTTAAAAATATTTTTGATTGAACTTAAATCTTATTTAATTTCTTTCATGAAGTGACTAATTACAATTTTTTTACAAAATGGATATAATTTGGATGTATGAAACTGATCGAATCTCAAGCAATTTTCAAAACAATTTGGAGAGTGTCATGACCCACCTTCACCAAGATGAGAGAAGGGATAGAAAACTGCCAGACCCTTCCTTCTTCAAGTTGAAGGAGAGATAATGACCACTGAGTCCTGCATTTGATAGGCCCCAGAGTGGAAACTAGCACCAAGGGTATATAATCACACGTAATATGGAAGGAATTACCATTTTTATTTAGTAGGATTGAGATATAAGATGGTAAAAACCCAAAAAACTCTAAAGATGAAGGTATAAGTAAAGAAAAACAAAAAATCCATTCCTATATGCATGTTCCAAATAAAGTGCTACAAGGTACAAGAAAACTCCAAAGGGAAGTACCAAAAGAAAAGAAACGCAGCAACGTCAATGGTCCCAGAGTCCGAGATAATAGGGTTCAACATGGTCCTAAAAGTCCTCCTGAAAGCTGAAAATAAGTTTTATATACGTAGGGTGAGTATAAATTTATACTGAGTAGGGAAAAACAAAATCTCTCGTGCATAAGTGGGGAGGAATTCTAATGCCCCATCAGAAAAGGACATTATTAAAGCACCTAGCAAGGAAACTATCCACCCAAACCTCACTAAGACACACTATCCAAATAATGCAATTCAAGAAAGTAATAGTAATAACACATCGATGATAGGGTACCCCACACCACTTTCCCACTGGTTATTATAGACATTCTACATGTCAGACCTCCCCCTCCATTCTCACCGCAATCCCACTACTGCCCCAACAACAACCTTTTGAGCCACCACAACCACAACTATGCCCCCAAAAACTTGGGTCACCATAACCACATGTAACCATGCCCGCATAAAATTGGGCCAGAACAACTACCGCCACTATTGAAGACACCTGGGACCGAACAACTACCGCCACGCCTGAAGACACATGGGCCTGAACAACTACTTCCACGCCCGAAGACACCTGGGCCTCATCCCGAAGACACTTGGGAAACAACCTACCCACACACACCTGGTACAACCACCACAAAATACCTTGCCTGAAGAATCTTGGGCTATAATGGATCTCAGGATGTCACAGCCTTCCTGAAGAGTCTTGGGCTACTGGGGAAAGGGAGCAAAAAAGGAGCTAATAACCAGCAACTCATAGGAGTATTGGGAAAAACACTCTCCCCCATGAAATGGCGGTGTTCATCATAAAGTAATCAACTTGGGTGGGGTGAGAATATAAAACATAAGAACTAAAATATACATATAGGTAAATAAGCACTCATCCCAACCTAGGGGTTCCAAAATCAGCCCATACACAAACACCCTCGTTACTAATCATTCATTAAAAGAAAAACAACCAAAACTAAGGCAAAAATCATTCCCGAAAAACAATTCCCCATGGAACCCATTATTATTATCATATTCAAGTGATTACATTTAAATAATTCTTCACTATTGGGAACTAATAGGCAGAGCCACAAGCCAAGGATGGAAAAACAGTCAAGCAGCAATTTAAGCATTCACACTCGGTTCTCTTGTAATGTCACAAAAACAAAAGGGATACGTGAGATCCCTCAAAAAACTAGAACCAAACCAAGCCCCAACATACAACCCCACACGACCTCAGATCCACAAACCAACAACTTCACAATGGGGGATCCCATCCCTATCTACATCACCCACAAGAATCAAGCAGAACAACCACACATATTACCAAGACAGAGCAAGGGAGTTTTTAGATTCAAACACACCATTCATTAAGTTCCTTATTTCCATTTGGTTAACTGGGGTGATCACACAAGGATTTTTGTTCACTGGACATCCATTTAATCAACTAATTTTATGTGATTAACCAATTTCTATGTTACAACCATTCAATAATCACAGAAGACAGGGGTTCATTAGCACGCAAGGAAGGACCACCAATGACCACTATTCTCAGTGGACATAAGCCTATAAAATTCATGAAATATAAACAAAGATAAAAGAGTACAACAACATCATCAAATACACCCCTTCATTCTTTAAAAAACATTTATTATCTTCATTAGTGTTTGGTTTCATCCATCCCCGAAGGAAACATTATCATACCCACCCCACATGATACATAGTAAAGAGAGACAAAGGAAGAACCCTACCTGGATGATCAATGTAGAGACCCGAATCTTGACATACATGGACATTACATTAATTTTGCAGAATACTTAGTACATAACAAAAACACACATACAAGGACCGTAATAGTTTAGTGTCTTTGGAAACTCAGAACGTAATCTTCTAATCAAGGTGAAAGATCTTCAACATCTCCCATAAAGATATTCCCTTTTTTTTATTACCTAAAACCTTTCATTATATCCTAGGGAAAAGAAAACATAAAAGGGTGATCTCAAATTCTCAGTAAGGGTAAACAAAAGAAATATCAATCACATCATATTCATAAGAACATAACATTTTGGAAATCTTAACCTGCAAAAGAGATCATAATATCATAACATGGGATAAATCATAGTAGTGAAATTTAATACCAATAATCATAACTTAAAACATGAAACTTTGTGGAATACACACATAATCATAGAGAATCATTTCTTATTAGTCAAGAATCATTGCCAAGACTATCTTAGTGGACAAAGTCCATTTCTGAACCGAGTTCATTCCTTGTTTCAGTCCTGTTTCACTGAACCGGTTTAACCAGCCGTTCCAGCCATGTCTATCTCATGAGATATAAAATCTTTACCCAATGCATTGGACGGAGATATAGGTCCCACCCATCTCATAATGATACCATTCTTATGTGTGCCACAAAATCATAAATCATACATCATTTCATAACCCATGTAATAAAAATGGGAATCTTAAACATCATGACATCATAAAACAATTAATATAAGATAAAGGAATTCATAAAAATATATCCATCACATCATAATCATATCAATGTAATAATAGGGATATAAACAGAACCCTATATTATCTTAGATGGAAAATAATTTTGATAAAACACTTGAACTCCATTCTTGAGGAAAATATCCTTTCTACTTCAAAAACATTTTTCCTTTCTTAACATGTCATACAATTTTAATCTAAAATAAGTTGATTAAAAATAAGCTTGAAAACTTGTAAAGGATTATTCTTGGAAATAATGTTTTAAAAATCCATTCATGCCGTATAAAAAAAACATTCTTCCCATACTTTTTTCGGAAAAGTCAAAAAGTACCTCGTACGAAAAACGACAAAAGATTACTTTTATATATTTTACTAAAAAATCACCGAAGGGTAAAATTGGATTTAAAAAATTTTAGGTGGATGAAAAATAATATTATATATTGAGGAAACATGGATGTGGAAGATAAAATACACCCCAGTAAATACCAAAGTATAGATAATCTCGGATAAAAATGAGATTGTGATATTTCCCTTACCTTAGGTACGATTTGCTTTGTAAGTGTCCGAACCTCCTGTATAATGATTTAAATAATGTCATTGACTTATTACAGAATCATACTCATTGTTATGATATCATATATGGTTCACTTATGACTTTATTTTACCCGTTCTTTTGTAAATTCCATGTTAAAGAGCGTTTTGGGTAAAATCGTTTCATTTGTCGTCCGTGTTTTGACTTGTAATTATTCATATGATTACTTAGATCATGATTACATAATTACAGAATATAAAACATGATTTATATATAATATATATTCAGAATATACATATATATAATAGATCAGTAAATGGAAAGAAATACACCGTTCATGGAGACGGTAGGCCGTACGTATGCATGAACGCTGTTTTTGTTTCCTTATTGAGTTGAATGGAATTAAGTATATGACATACATATATATACACATAAATCCAGTATCATTATTATGTAATATATTTCATTATTACTTATTATATATACTTTATAATCATTCATGAATGGTTAACGTGGAGAATGAATCTCATCGCGTCGTGGAGACGGTAGTCCGTACGTAGCACGAGCGATGATATCGTTCTCATGATCGTGCAATTGTATTGGAGTGTATGTATACTATTTAAGAATCTATATCAATTTAAAATAATCATATATAGTTATTATGTACACCATTATACCCATCCAAGTAAGGTGGTGACGGAATATAGATCACACCACGGCGTGGAGACGGTATTCCGTACGTACGCACACGCGGTGATTTCATTTTCCGTAGGATGGATAGATGGTGAAATAGGTTTGTTTCATACTTATAATAACATATAAGTATATGAGGGATACTGATGTTATTACTTCATAATGAAACAACCTAAGAAGAAGAAGTGGAATAAGAAATAAAGTTGAAAGAATCGGTAACGGACATTACCTCTTCTTTGAAGCGCCTCTTTGAGATCTCCTTTTAGGGCACTAAAATTGGTCTTTTAGGAAGACCAGAACCTCTAGGATGTTTCTTGGGAAGTTTATAAGAGAATTTGGCAGGGGTTGGCCGAGCTTGAAGGCTCAAAGTGGTGTGAGGAAGAGAGGGAGGAGGTGCCCTTTTATAAGGGAGGAGAGAGACTCTTTTGGAAAACTAAAAATATTATTTTATTATAAAGCCAAATTCGGTTTTAAATAGCTCCAAATTGATTTATTTAGAAGATAAGGTGGGTATGAGTCGAAATAATCTCATAAAATAGAATTTAGACAAGTTTAGGTTCCTATTTTAACCTTATCATTTATATTTAACTTTAAGTTAGATAATTTTACTTTTACCGTGTCTTTTTGTGTTCTTACACTATAAGGTTAATAAACTTACTATAAGAAGACAAACGAACCCCAAGTTATTTATTATTAATATATATAACCTTATATAAGTCATTTGGCCGAACCTTAGATTTTTAGTAATAAAATAACAATTAATAATATAATATTTGTTTTAAAAACTATTTTATGTCAATTTTGACACTATTTAGTAATTGATTTTTGTGAAACTCATAACAGAATGATTAGTTCGAAAAAAGGCAATTAAATCAATAATAACATGTCATATTAACCTATAAAATTAGTGGAATTCATAAAAAGTCTCAAATTACATTTATTTGAGTATTTATAACATCAATTATGTCAATATTTCCCTAATAAGATAATTACTACATCATCTTTGTGTCATAAATAAATTAAATTATTTAAAGTCTAAAAATTACAAATAAAATATCATTATTTAGGAAATATTTTTTTCTTTCTAATTAATATTTATAGTCGAATTTATCTTATTTATAACCCTATATTAAAAAAGATTTACTTATTAAACTTTGATTTTAACTATTTTAACCCTTCTTTAAATAAATTAATAATAAATGTCCTAATCTAATCCAAGTGGGCCTAAATGGTCATATTTTATTCCTAAGGTTGTTTTTGGTCGAATTAAACTTATCCAATAGAATTAGGACATGTGTTAGGGTAACAATAATATCATTTTTACCCTTAAATACCCTATTTACTTTTAACCGTGGTGAAAAAAAAGTAAAAAGTTACTATTCACCAAAAATTATTTTCATCTCATTGAACCATATTTTTATTACTGACATCAACCGTGTCTCTCTGAATTTTGAAATTACACTCACAGAAGCGGTAAAATTAAGTTTTATGAAAAATTCATTTTTTTAACTACCACTTAGTGGTTTCACTATTCATTAAAAAATGAAAGTTTCCAAAAAAATACCAAAAATTAGGCCTAAGCTATATTTTATATTATGAACTCAAAAATGATGTCTATTTTACCAAATTCAAAACATATCAGTTGCATTAATTAATTTAAAAATTAATTCCCGTCGTCAAAACAAATAGCGTGTTCTTAAGAGATAATAACTATCAAAAGATTGACACTTGTTTATGTCTTGTTTAAATGTGAAATTACATCCAATGACCAACATTGTATTAAATTATAAAAATATATTCTAAATATAATTTAAAATCACTCAAATTTATAATTTATCACTATTAATTATTTCGATTAAAAAGGTTGTTTTTAATTAAAATTTAGTAATTTTCACTATTCATCAGAAAATGAAAGTTATCCGAAAAGTACCAAAATTTTACCCTAAGCTAATTTTGATATTCCCAATCCAAAAATGAAGTCCATTTTGAAAAATAAAATTTACAAAATTTCAAAAAGTGGTTATTACTATTCATAACGGCTAGTTTTAATAATATTTTAATAGGATATCGTTGTTTAGTGAAACTCCGTATTGCGTACTACACACGCTATCGAGGAAGGTCGCGATTACGTGTAATTCAAGGCAAGTAAAGGATGCGTGTTGTGCAAGCTCCTTTTGGTGTAGCGTAAAACACAAGACATTAATGAAATTAAAAATAATATTTTTCATAAAATCTCGGGGTGTTACATTCTACCCCCCTTAAAATGAATTTCGCCCTCTAAATTCGTCGGGGTTATAAATGGTTTACTACTCGAAAGTTTCTTTAATAGAAACCCACATCGTAAAAAGGAATACCAAAACCAATATTTAAAAAAAAAGTATGAAACGTAACGGTTACCCAAATATACTAATCACTGGGTTTCCACATAAGTGAAAATATGGATATGGAAGAGAAATCTAACCATAATGTTCTGATGGAGAGTGGTAGAGAACATGGCTATGGAAAAGCCAGCAATCACAAAACCATAAATTTGTGACGATCTAAGGTACCATCTGATTCATCAGATATAAGAGCACTAGGACAACATTTTTGGTTTTCAAGATCATTTCCCTGAAGTTGATGAAATTGGAATTAGAAGAAATACTTTCATGATTTTGGTATAGTCTCACAGTTGGTCGTTCTTTGGAAAATTTCCACTTCATCTCTTAAAGAAATGAAGTTGAATTTGTCATTCGTGATGTGTTATCAGATCATGTGATAGAATGATGGGTCATTCCCTCTGTCTCAAAAAAAAGGTTAGAAAAGTTATCAATAAAATACGTAAGTCCATCTATAGTGATATTAATCATATATGGTTCCTAAAATGGACTTATACTTCTTATATTATACTTTTTAATATAATAAAACTAGTTTATACTAAACATGGACTTCCTGTAGGCCAGTGGTAGGCAATAAAGGCCAGTCGCACTTCGGTTGTGGGTTCGATTCCCACAGCCTTGTCCGACGCGACGGGCTGTCGCCCGTCCTACAGGTTGTCCTTTTTCTAAAGCTATATTACTATAACATCCCATCAATAATATCGAAAAAAGTTCTATCCTAACTTATGTCCAACATAATCCATTCCAATATTTAGGCTTATCTAAAATAATTCGGTCCAAGCTCATAGTATAAAGAAAATGATTACTTGCAATGTCACATAACAATCATGTGAATGTCATCATTTATCCCCAATATATCATAAGATATATCTTGTTGGTCAAATTACAAACATGTGAATACCTTAATCATGTATTCTCTTGAAGAATGAATACCCTTTGAACCTTAGTGAAAACATGAATGCAGTTAAAAGTTAACACTTTCCACAAACCAAAATCCAAAAATTCTATATACTCAAACCATGATATAACCTTCTCCTTATATCAGTCATGAGCTCATAAATACGTTCAAACATTTCATTTTCTCGTTTTCCTTTCATTATGCGCATATCATCTTTTTTTCCAAAAATATCTCAATCACATTCTATGGTTACTGGTACCATTGAAAACCACAATAGACCAATACATAAATATTCCAATATTCCACAATACTATATACAACATTATTTTGGAATCCCATTACATAAGCACTTAATCATTCCACCACATTGTTGTCATATTCAACATCGCCAATAGTGATCGCATGTGACTTCCCTTTTTCCTTTGCCTTAAGTGGTTGCTCCTGTCGATCATCACTAACCCTTGGATTAGGGAATTTATTAGCATAATGCCCCATTTCCTTGCACTTGAAGCATTGAAGTGTTGGTGGTGCGTTCTCTGCAGTCTTTTCTTTATTCACATCATTAGAAACCCTTTTTCCATTACTTCGGCACTCAGCTGCTCAATGACCTTCTTTTCCACACTTAAAACATGTCTAGTCCCTTTAATACAATCTCCACCATGATTCTTTCCACACTTTGAGCATAAGGAAACATTCATCTTCTTTTCACCATTATTCTGAGATTTATCCTTGAACTCCATCTTTCGTTTCTTGTCAAAACTATGAGATGGATAAGTAACACCAACTTCCATTTCTAACTTGATAGCACAACGCACAGTTTCTTCATAGCTACTGAAGTCTCTTATAGCTAATGCCCTTAGAAGATTTTGTTTTAAGCCACTGAAGAATCGATCAACTTTACTTTCAGGTTGGATGATAAATCCAGATGCATACCTTTCAAGCCTTGTAAAATTCGCTTCGTATATACCAACAGATTCATCATCCTTTTGCTTTAGTTCAAGAAACTCCTTCTCCATCTTTGTTCGAAGAATATGAGGGAAGTACTTATTGAAAAATAAGTTCTTGAACTCATCCCATTCCATGTACTCAATTTCATCTCTTGGCCTCGTATTCTTGATAAGATTCCACCATTGATCAACTTCACCTTCCAAACGATATACTGCTAAGATGACTTTATCATGTTAAGAACATTGAAGAACTGAAAATATCTTTTTAGTGGTAATGATCCATTGTTCAGCAACAAGTGGATCAGAAGACCCACTGAAAGAAGGTGGACGTTGCCTCATGAAGGACTCAATAGAATATTGTTCCCTTCTCTACTCATTTGGAAGTCCAAAATGATTCATAACATGTGTAAGTATAGCAATAAGATTTTGCACTCCATCTCCCATAACATTTGTTTGTTCAGGAGGACAATCATTGCATTGTCCATTACATTGATCAACATGGTTCCTTCGGGTTCCAGCCATCGTCTAAAACCCAAAAAGAATAGTGTGAGAGGCAAAAATCACACTAGGGAAAACAATATAATAAAGGGGGAGTAACTTCAATATCTAACATCTTGGGTTACCCTAATTCTAATACTATAACCTATACTTATACTTAACCTTAGGGACATCCCTAGACATACCTTAGAAATATCTCTAGGGATCTCACTAATGTTTTCGCATCCTAGTTTCCAAAGGTTGACTAAACCTTTCCTCTGATACCAACTGTAGAGACCCGAAGCTTGATGTACATGGACATTACATTACTTTTGCAGAATACTTAGTACATAACAAAAACACACACACAAGGACCGTAATAGTTTAGTGTCTTTGGAAACTCGGAACGTAATCTTCAAATAATGGTGAAAGATCTTCAACATCTCCCATAAAGATCTTCCCTTATTTTTTCTTACCTAAAACCTTTCTTTACATCCTAGGGAAAAAAACATAAAAGGGTTAGCTCAAATGCTCAGTAAGGGTAAACAAAAGAAATATCAATCACATCATATTCATAAGAACATAACATTTTGGAAATCTTAACCTGCAAAAGAGATCATAATATCATAACATGGGATAAATCATAGTAGTGAAATGTAATCCCAATAATCATAACTTAAAACATGAAACTTTGTGTTGTACACACATAATCATAGAGAATCATTTCTTATTAGTCAAGACTAATTGCCAAGACTATCTTAGTGGACAAAGTCCATTTCTGAACTGAGTTCATTCCTCGTTTCAGTCCTGTTTCACTGAACCGGTTTAACCTACTGTTCCAGCCATGTCTATCTCATGAGATATAAAATTTTTACCCAATGCATTGGAGGGAGATATAGGTCCCACCCATCTCATAATGATACCATTCTTATGTGTGCCACAAAATCATAAATCATACATCATTTCATAACCCATGTAATAAAAATGGGAATATTAAACATCATGACATCATAAAACAATTCATATAAGATAAAGGAATTCATAAAAATATATCCGTCACAACATAATCATATCAGTGTAATAATAGGGATATAAACAGA
The DNA here is from genome assembly GCA_963277665.1 of Viscum album. NCBI lineage: Eukaryota > Viridiplantae > Streptophyta > Magnoliopsida > Santalales > Viscaceae > Viscum > Viscum album. The sequence continues at coordinate 1,694,214,649 of OY728160.1, forward strand.
ACCCTATATTATCTTAGATGGAAAATAATTTTGATAAAACACTTGAACTCCATTCTTGAGGAAAATATCCTTTCTACTTCAAAAACATTTTTCCTTTCTTAAGATGTCATACAATTTTAATCTAAAAGAAGTTGATTAAAAATAAGCTTGAAAACTTGTAAAGTAAGATTCTTGGAAATAATGTTTTAAAAATCCATTCATTCGGTATAAAAAAAACATTCTTCCCGTACTTTTGTCAGAAAAGTCAAAAAGTACCTCGTACGAAAAACGACAAAAGATTCCTTTTATATATTTTACTAAAAACTCACCGAAGGGTAAAATTGGATTTAAACAATTGTATGTGGATGGAAATAATATTAAATATTGAGGAAACATGGATGTGGATGATAAAATACACCCCAGTAAATACCAAAGTATAAACAATCTCAGATAAAAATGAGATTGTGATATTTCCCTTACCTTAGGTCCGATTTGCTTCGTAAGTGTCCGAACCACCTGTATAATGATTTAAATAATGTCATTGAATTATTCCAGAATCATACTCATTGTTATGATATCATATATGGTTCACTTATGACTTTATTTTACCCGTTCTTTTGTAAATTCCATGTTAAAGAGCGTTTTGGGTAAAATCGTTTCATTTATCGTCCATGTTTTGACTTGTAATTATTCATATGATTACTTAGATCATGATTAAATAATTCTAGAATATAAAACATGATTTATATATAATATATATTCAAAATATACATATATATAATAGATCAGTAAATGGAAATAAATACACCGTTCATGGAGACGGTAGGCCGTACGTACGCATGAACGCTGTTTTCGTTTCCTTATTGAGTTGAATGGAATTAAGTAGATGACATACATATATATACACATAAATACAGTATCATTATTATGTCACATATTTCATGATTACTTATTATATATACTTTATAATCATTCATGAATGGTTAACGTGGAGAATGAATCTCATCGCGTCGTGGAGACGGTAGTCCGTACGTACGCACGAGCAATGATATCGTTCTAATGATCGTGGAATTGTATTGGAGTGTATGTATACTATTTCAGAATCTATATCACTTTACAATAATCATATATAGTTATTATGTACACCATTATACCCATCCAAGTAAGGTGGTGATGGAAAATAAATTAGACCACGACGTGGAGACGGTATTCCGTACGTACGCACACACGGTGATTTCATTTTCCGTAGGATGGATAGATGGTGAAATAGGGTTGTTTCAAACTTATAATAACATATCAGTATATGAGGGATACTGATGTTATTACTTCATAATTAAACAACCTAAGAAGAAGAAGTGTAAGAAGAAATAAAGTTGAAAGAATCGGTAACGGACATTACCTCTTCTTTGAAGCGCCTCTTTGAGATATCCTTTTAGGGCACTAAAATTGGTCTTTGGGGAAGACAAGAACCTCTAGGATGTTTCTAGGGAAGTGGAGAAGAGAATTTGGCAGGGGTTGGCCGAGCTTGAAGGCTCAGAGTGGTGTGAGGAAGAGAGGGAGGAGGTGCCCTTTTATAAGGGAGGAGAGGGGCTCTTTTGGAAAAACTAAAAATATTATTTTATTATAAAGCCAAATTCGGTTTTAAATAGCTCAAAATTGATTTATTTCGAATATAAGGTGGGTATGGGTCGACATAATCTCATACAATATAATTTAGACAAGTTTAGGTTCCTATTTTAACCTTATCATTTATATTTAACTTTAAGTTAGATAATTTTACTTTTACCGTGTCTTTTTGTGTTCTTACACTATAAGGTTAATAAACTTACTATAAGAAGACAAAAGAACCCCAAGTTGTTTATTATTAATATATATAACCTTATCTAAGTCATTTGGCCGAACCTTAAATTTTTAAGAATACAATAAAAATTAATAATAGAATATTTGTTTTAAAAACTATTTTATGTCAATTTTGACACTATTTAGTAATTGATTTTTGTGAAACTCATAACAGAATGATTAGTTCGAACAAAGTTAATTAAATTAATAATAACATGTCATATTAACCTATAAATTTTTTGTAATTCATAAAAAGTCTCAAATTACATTTATTTGGGTATTTATAACATCAATTATGTCAATATTTCATTAATAAGATAATTACTACATCACCTTTGTTTCATAAATAAATTAACTTATTTAAAGTCTAAAAATTAAAAATAAAATATCATTATATATTAAATCTTTATATCTTTATAATTAATATTTATAGTGGAATTTATCTTATGTATAACCTTATATTAAAAATGATTTACTTATTAAACTTTGATTTTAACTATTTTAACCCTTCTTTAAATAAATTAATAATAAATGTCCTAATCTAATCCAAGTGGGCCTAAATGGTCATATGTTATTCCTAAGGTTGTTTTTAGTCTAACTACACTTATCCAATATAATTAGGACATGTGTTAGGGTAATAATAATATCATTTTTACCCTTAATTACCCTATTTACTTTTAACCGTGGTAAAAAAAGTAAAAAGTTACTATTTACCAAAAATTATTTTCATCTCATTGAACCACATTTTTCTTACTGGAATCAACCGTGTCTCTCGGATTTTTGAAATTCCACTCACAGAAGCGGTAAAATTAAGTTTTATAAAAAATTCATTTTTTTTAACTACCACTTAGTGGTTTCACTATTCATCAAAAAATTAAAGTTTCCAGAAAAATACCAAAAATTAGGCCTAAGATATATTTGATATTATGAACTCAAAAATGATGTATATTTTACCAAAATCAAAACATATCAGTTGCATTAATTAATTTAAAAATTAATTTCCATCGTCAAAACAAATAGCGTGTTCTTAAGAGATAATAACTATCAAAAGATTGACACTTGTTTATGTCTTGTTTAAATGTGAAATTACATCCAATGACCAACATTGTATTAAATTGTAAAAATATATTCTAAATATACTTTAAAACCACTCAAATTAATAATTTATCACTATTAATTATTTCGATTAAAAAGGTTGTTTTTAATTAAAATTTAGTAATTTTCACTATTCATCAGAAAATGAAAGTTATCCGAAAAGTACCAAAATTTTACCCTAAGCTAATTTCGATATTCCCAATCCAAAAATGGAGTCCATTTTGAAAAGGAAAATTCACAAAATTTCAAAAAGTGGTTATTACTATTCATAACGACTAGTTTTAATAATATTTTAATAGCATATCGTTGTTTAGTGAAACTCGGTATTGCGTACTACACATGCTATCGAGGAAGGTCACGATTGCGTGTAATGAAAGGCAAGTCAAGGATGCGTGTTGTGCAAGCTCATTTTGGTGTAGTGTACAAGCCAAGACATTAATGAAATTATAAAGAATATTTTTCATAAAATCTCGGGGTGTTACAATCAACGATCGTAGTTTTTCTCTATGCGTGAAGAACTGGGGATGCACGACTTGCAAGGGAGGAACTCCGAGGACTCCAAGAGTGAGAAATAAAGGCTCCATAATAGGTGCACCACTATCATAGGGAATGGGGACTCCAAATTCACCAAGGAAAGGAAACGATACTAGCCAAGAAGAAGAAATAATCCTGTGCAATAAAAGGTGAGATCCTGGAGTTACGGGATATGAAATATTGAACCAATTTAAAGGAGGATTGTGGTTTATCCACATGGTTGGGTGGTTAAACATGATGGAAATATTTTTTTTAATAATTCTCATCAGAGAGGTGGCCATAACGGCTGTGAGTTAAAGGATTTCCTTTAAAAAGGGGAAAACACATAACAGGGGATGAACTGGAAAGTACGAGAAAAAGGGTGTGACTCTGAGGAAAAAGCCACATGTTTTGGTAAGTGAAGGGTCTCCCATATCTTGAAGGATTTTAGATATCATTTATGGGATTTATAAAGGCTTTGAAAGGGGGTATTAAAACACTTTTACGTCAAAAGATACGTTGCGGGGGAAGAACTGGAAAAAAGTCAGAAACTAGGAAAAAAATAAAGGGTGGGACACTGTTTGGTGAAACACCGTAATGGTGACACCATCACGGTGATACCATTTTGGTGGAACACCGTAAGCGGTTCCACCTTTTCGGTGTGCGACTATGATGGTGCGACCGTTATGCTTCCACCGTCACTGTGCCATTGTCACGGTGCTGCCATGACTGGTACCACCATCACATTACTGTGGTGACCAGTGCCACCATCACAGTGCTGATGGGACCAGTTCCACCGTCATGCTATCACGATGAATGATGCCATCGTTATGCTACCACCGTGACCAGTTCCACCGTGACCGGTGCCACCATTTTGGTGGAATCGAGTTTTTGGAAAACTCCTTAATGAGTCACACACCAAACACCTGAAATTTCGAAAAGTAATGGACCAGGAGGGTCCATGCCATTACATCAAATACCTATCAAACTATTCTCATACTCGAGTATCAAAACTTGACCCAAAGACAAGATAGGTGTCCGAACGACCACCTTGAAGATACCTCTCAGGATTAAACCTCTTCGACATCTAGGAACTCCTCTCCCTCAAGTAACCACACAAAAAGAAAAAGGTCACACCATCTAGTCATATGGATTAGGTAGTACCTTCCTCCATGTCAAGATATTATCCTCTTTGGGCGGCACTGACTCACCCGCACAGGTTTAATCGCGTTCACCTTAATGCGTCTTGATTAGGGATCAGGTCCTACCCTCCCCATAGTCCGACCACTTCATACACATTCAGAGAATAAGGAAAACAACACATTTCATAGTTAACAAGGTCAATCACTACATCACAATCAGGTATAAAAAAATAGAACAAAACTCAAAACAAATTTGGGTACTGGGTGCGCATCTGTGTCTCCTGTTCCTAGGTACTCTCCTCGAGGCCACCATGCCTCCATAACACACGATCCAAGGGAATGGTTCATTCATGAAGCACCTTCTTCTCACGATCCTCAATCCTCATGGGTCACTCTACAAATGTCACGTCCTCCTCAATATCCATCTTCCCCTAGCCGAGGATGTGTGAATCATTGCATTGATACCGACAGAGCTGAGACACATGGAAGATGTCGTGCACACTCTATAGCGGTGGTGGTAGCGCCAGCTGATAATCCACTTCACCGACCTACCACAATACCTCAAAGGGTCCAACTAAACTGGGAGAAATCTTACTCCCCCTGCTGAACCTCGGTATCCCATGCCATGGGGATACCTTCAAGAACATGTGGTCCTCAACCTCAACCTCCAAGGGTATCCTCCTATGGTCAGAATATGACTTATTCTAGTCCTGAGCTACCTTCATACTCCCCCATATAATCTGAACCTTCTCCGTCATGCTCTGCGCTACCTCTAGGCCAAGAACACCTGATTTATTGACCTCTTCCCAACAAATGGGTGAGCAAAATATCCTTTTGTGAAAGGCTTCTAATGGAGCCATGCTAGTGGTAGAGTGATAGATATTATTGTAGGAAAACTCTACCAGAGGAAAGTGTCATAACCACAATCCCCCAAAGTCCAAAACATATACCCGTATCATATTCTCCAATGTCTGGATGGTCCGCTATGTCTGTCCATCTGTCTAGGGGTAGAAATCAGTGCCGATCCATAGATGGGTGCCAAAATCATGTTTCAATCCTTTCTAGACCCATGAGGTAAACCAGGTATCCCAATCCGAGACTATGGAACTCAGAACTCCTTGCAACCGCACCGCCTCATCCAAGTACCTTTTTATAAGGAATCCACTATACTCAACTACTTGATTTCTAGGAAGTGATTTGATTTCGTCAGCCGGTCCACCACTATATAGATAACATCGCAACCCCCTTGAAATATGGGTAGTCCTATGAAAAAATCCATCGAGATGTCGTCCCACTTACACTCGGTGACATTTAAAGGTTGTAAGAGACCTCCTGGGACATGATGTTCCGCCTTCACCTATTGACACACTAGGAAATTTTCCACAAACTCTACCACTTCCATCTTCACCCCGAGTCACCAAAACTGACCCCTCAAACCCTGGTACATCTTGGAAACTTCTGGGTGTACCAATAGGGGTGAGTTGTGGAACTCACCAAGAACTCTCTTGTGCATTTCCACCCGGATGAACAACTTTACTTGAAACAACATATGATTCTGCCCATCTTCTAACTATCCTCCCGGAGTATCACCCTATCTAACACAATCACACATCACTTTAGCCTCTAAGTCCCCCCCCACTGAGACTCCTCCACCTACTACAATAGAGAGGACTGCATTGTCATCTAGAATAGAAAACCTCTTCTATCCTCCACCGTTGCATCCAGGTGTAGGGCATCCAACTCCTCTATCGCCTTCTAAGAATCTGCCGATTCTCGAACCACATCCTTCTACGAATTCCTGCTCAAGGAATCTACTAACATGTCCCCCTTTCCTGAGGTGTAGGAAATTTTGAAGTTGTATTCCTAAATAAATTCCATCCACCTCTGCTGCCGCAAGTTCAGGTCCCGCTGGGAGAAGATATACCTCAATCTCTTGTGATCTGTGAAGACCAAAAAGCATTCCCCAACGAGGTAATTCTGCCAAAAATTTAGTGTGAAAATGGCTATTGCAAGCTCCATATTGTGGGTGGAATAGTTATGATCATGGGTATGTAACTCCCTAGACCCATAAGAGATCACCCCCTACTGTTGCATCAGCACACACCCCAAGCCTTGGCCTAAATCATCACAGAACACCTCAAACATCACCCCTTCTTCTGGAAACCTCAGCAATGGGGCACTAACCAACTTAACCTTCAGATAACTGAAAGATTCCTGGAATTTCTCACTCCATACAAAAGCCTGGTCTTTCTTGGTCAAGGCTGTCAATGGTGCTGCAACTCGGGAGAAGTTTGGCACGAATCACCAGTAGTAACCTTATAGACCCAGGAAACTACAAACCTCTAGCACATTCTTGGGTGCTGGACAAGAAAAATCTGCTTAGAACTTCAATAGGTCCACCGCTATTCCCTGCTCGGACACCACGTGTCCCAGGAAGTGCACCTCTTGTGTACCAAACTTACACTTTGATATCTTCCCGTAGAGCTGGTGCCATCAGAGGACCTCTAAAACCATTATCAGATGCTCGACGTGATCCTCCTATGATCTAGAGTAGATTAAAATGTCGTTAATAAACACTACTATGAACCGATCTAGATATTCTCAGAAGACATATTTTATGAGTCCCAAGAACACGGCTGGTGCATTCGTAACACTAGATAGCATAACCAAAAACTCAAAGTGCCCGTATCTGCACCTGAAGGCAGTCTTTGAGATTTCACCCTCCTTGACCCTCAACTGGTGATATCCTAACTGTAGATCAATCTTATATAACCATCCTTCCCACTTCAACTAATCAAAAAGGTCATCAATCCTTGGGAGGGGGTAACAGTTCTTGACCGTCACCTGGTTTAGCCTCCGGTAGTCTATACACAGCCTGAGACCACCATATGCCTTCGTTGTGAATAAGATCAGAGCACCCAATGGTGATGTTATTGGTTGAAAAAAACCCTTCTTCATCAGTTCATCAATCTAAATCTATAACTCCCACAACTCAGAAGGTTCCATCTGATAGAGAGCCATCGAAATCGGATATGCACCGAGTTTCAAGTCTGTCCATAACTCAACATCACATCAAGGGGGTAGATTCATCACCTATCTAGGGAAGACACTCATGAAATCACTAACGATCCCTAGGACTTCCACTATATCTGTATCTACTAACTCCACTTATAAATCTACTAACAAGTAAAGGAGGGGCTCCACTCACCGGCTACCCTCCTGGCAATCTCTCTCCCCGACAAAAGCTACACAATGGACACCCATATCTGAAAACATGACCCTTATTTGGAAGTTTTTGATAATGGAACACATAGAGAACAACCATTCTATGCCTAAAATAACATCATATGGATACATCTTTAGCAAAAGAAGGTCCCCAATGGACTGATGTGTCCCCAACATCAGTTTGCATCTCCAGAAAACATAAGACAAGCTGGTTTGACCTCTGATTGGTGTACTCAAAACCAGGGGCACAAGAAGTCTCTCTATATCTAGACCTAAATCATGGGATATACTGGGTAAAAAAAAAGGAGTGTGAAGCTCCTAAATCAAACAAGGTGTAGGCAAGAGTTCTAAACAAGTTGATCGTACCTCGAACGACTTCTGGCCCTGCTGAAACTGCTGCCTCTGCTGCATGCAACTGCCCATGCCTAGATCCTTTACCCCTCGGATGTTGGTTGGCCCCCTGACCATGCCTTAGTCAAGGCCCCTGAGGAGTGACCTGAGGCCAGCCTACTCCTATAACATATGATCCTGGAGGAGCGGAAGATTTCTGTCCCTGCTACTGCTACTGAAAAGGCTTGGCTAGAAACTACTGCTACTAATGTGGGTGTTGAACCTGCCAACCCTCACTGTACTACACTCGGTCTGGGCACTGATTTTAAATATTCCCATGACTTCCATAGATGAATCATCTCAGTCCTGGGATCACAAAGAAGGGGTGAGGATCGAGAGATCGAAATTGGAACTACTGGGGCCTGCTCCCCACTTGCCAAAACCTGGAAGACCCTGATGCTAGAGGCCTTCTTCTAACAACCTTCTGATTTGAAGAGCCCATATGACTCACCTCTCGTGGCACACCTCCCCAAATGTGCATCCTTTCGACCACTTCAAACTTCTTCTGGACCTCCAAGTATGTCTGTAGAGTGAAGGGAGTAACATCATACTAAAGAGAAGGTCAGAGTGCCTCTTCTAAACGTCTCACTCGAGACTACTCATCCGGAAAGAGGTCCAGATCAAAACAAAAGAGATCCTTGAACTTGATCCCAAACTCCCTCACTGACATTCTCCCCTTCTAATGGGAGATTAGCTCCTGCCTCTTCTCATCCTTTATCATGGAAGATAGGAATTCTGCCCAGAAATCCCTCTCGAAGTCAGTCCATGAAGCCTCAGCCTCCCTCTTCTCCCCAATATAGAGCATCCACCACTGACACGCCACTCCCCACATCTGGATTATATTCAGAGGAACCCTGTACTATGTCGGATCCCGGATCAAGCTGAAAGCTATCACCAGATCCTCCAACCAGCTCTTTGTATTTAGGTATGGGACGCTGCCCTCATACTTACCAAGGGTCCGCCAATGAAAGGCAAAAAGAATTATCTTCCACTGGTCCTCCTACTTCTCTCTATCAGCCCTCTACTGATCAAAAAAATCATCCTATTGGGCCTTGATCACCCACACTACCCGTGGTTGTTGTCCGGGTGCTATAGCTAAAAAGTAAACATGGAATACCTAATCCCGAGTAGTGTAGAAGATTGATTTTAAAATTTTCTTAGACTTTTTATTTATTTTAAATCCCAAAAATACCCAAGACACATAATAACACAAGTCATTATGATGCATATACCTTTCTTAGGGTCTCTATTCTGCAATCAATGGAGCCACACTTGGTCGTTCGGTAGGTCTAGAGTACTTGCATCGGATCACGGGGGGCCCTAAAATCTTGTGTCCTAGCTGGTCTTCCCTAACCTATTTTGTGTGCCACGATTTCCTAACACTATTTCTCTACCATCCCATGCAATAATAATTGTGCTGAACCTCAGAATCCATCCTATCTCTCAACCATCACCTTTGATACCATTTTGTCACGACCCACCTTCACCAAGATGAGAGAAGGGACAACAAACTACCAGACCCTTCCTTCCTCAAGTTGAAGGAGAGATAATGACCCCTGAGTCCCACCTTCAATAGGCCCTGGAGTGGTGAATTACACCAATGGTATAGAATCACACATAATATGGAAGACATTACCCTTTTTATTTAGTAGGATCGGGATATACAATGGTAAAAACCCAAACAACTCCAAAGATGAAGGTAGAAGTAAATTAAAACCAAAAATCTATTACCATATTCATGTTCTAAATAAAGTTCTACAAGGTACAAGACAACTCCAATGAGAAGTACCAAAATAAAAGAAAAGCAGCTACGTCAACGGTCCTGGTGTCTAAGCTAATAGGGTCCGACACGGTCCTCGAAGTCCTACTAGAAACTTGAAAGTAGTTTTATATACATAGGGTGAGTATACAAGTATACTTAGTAGGGAAAACCAAAAGCTTTCGTGCACAAGTGGGGAGGCATTCTAATGCCCCATGAGAAAAGGAGATAACCAAAGCACCTAATAAGGAAATTATCCACCCAAACCTCACCAAGGAACACTCTCCAAATAACGCATGTCAAGAAAGTAATAGTAATAAAACATCGATGTTAGGGTATGCCACACCACTTTTCCATTAGTTATTGAAGACATCCTACATGTCATACCTCCCTCGCTATTCTCACTGCAGTCCCACTGCCGCCCCAACAACAACCGTTTGGGCCACCACAACTACAACTACGCCCCCAAACACCTAGGACACTACAACCACACATAACCATGCCCGTAGAAACCTGGTCTAGAACAACTACCACCATGCCCAAAGACACCTGGGGCTGAACAACTACTGCCATGCCCAAAGATACCTGGGCTCGAACAACTACTTCCATGCCTGAAGACACCTGGGCCTCATCCCGAAGACACTTGGGAAACAACCTGTCCGCACACACCTGGGCCAGTCACCAAAACATACCCTGATTGAAGAATCTTTGGCTATAATGGACCTCAGGCCATCACAACCTTCTCGAAGAGTCTTTGGATACTCGAGAAATGGAGCTGAAAAAGAGCTAATAACTAGTCACTCAAAGGAGTGTTGGAAAAAACACCCTCCCCCATGAAATGGGGGTGTTTGGAATGAAGTGCTCAACTTGGGTGGGGAACAAATAAGAAACATAATAATTAAATTATACACATAGTTAAACAAGCACTCATCCCAACCTAGGGGTTCCAAAATCAGCCCATACACAAACACCCTCGTTACTATTCATTCATAAAAAGCACAATAGCCACAAATAAGGCACACCTCATTCCCAGAAAAAAAATTCCCCATGGAACCCATTCTTGTTATCATATTCAAGTGATTACATTTAAATAATTATTCACTACCGAGCAACTAATAGACATAGCCACAATCCAAAGAATGAAAAATAGTCAAACAACAATTTAAGCATTCACACCTGGTTCTCTTGTAAAGTCACAACAACAAAAGGGATCCGTGAGATCCCTCGAAGTACTGGAACCAAAAAAAGCCCCAAAATATGACCCCACACAGACTTAGATCCACAAACCAACAATTACACTACAGGCAATCCCATACCCATCCATGTCACCCCAAAAGCATCAAGCAGAACAACCAAACATATTACCAAGACAGAGCAAGGGAGTTTTTAAATTCAAACACACCATTAATTAATTTCCATATTGACCTTTGGTTAACTGGGGTTATCAAGCAATTATTTTTGTTCATTGGACATCCATTTAATCAACCGAGTTTATGTGATTAACAAATTTCCATGTTATAGGCATTCAATCATCACAGAAGACATGGGTTCATTAGTGCACAAGGAAGGACCACTAATGGCTACTATTTTCAGCAGATATAAGCCCATGCAATTCACGACATATAAGCAAAGATAAAATATTATAGCAGCATCATCAAACACACCCCTTCATTCTTTAAAAACCATTCATTATCTTCATTAAGGTTTGGTTTCATCCATCGCTAAAAGAAAAATTATCATACCCACCCCACATGATATACAGTAAAGTGAGACGAAGGAAGAACCCTACCTAGATGATCAACGACCAAAGTTTTTCTCTACGCGCCAAGAACTGGGGATGCGCGACTTATAGGGGAGTAACTCTGAGGACTCCAAGAATGAGCAGTAAAGGCTCCAGCACAGGCACACCACTATCTTTGGGAAGGGGGAATCAAAACACACCAAGGAAAGAAAAAGATACTAGCCAAGAAGAATAAATAATCCCATGCGATAAAAGGTGATATCCTGGAGTTATGGGATATGAAATCTTGAACGGATTTAAAGGTGGATCGTGGTTTCTCCATGTGGATGGGTGGTTACACATGATGTAATTAATTTTCATTTAATAATTCTCATTGGATAGGTGGACATAATGGCTGTGAGTTAAAGTATTTCCTTTAAACAGATAAAAACACGTAACAGGGGCGGAATTGGAAAGTACGGGAAAAAGGGTGTGACCTCGAGGAAAAATCCACACATTTTGGTAAGTCAAGGGTTGCCCGGTTCTTAGGGTATTTTAGATATCATTTATGGGATTTATAAAGTATTTGAAAGTGGTATTAAAACACTTTTACATCAAAAGATATGTTGTGGGGGAGGAACTGGAAAAATGTCAGAAACTGGGGAAAAAACAAAGGTTGGGACACCGTTTGGTGAAACACCATAATAGTTCCACCATCATGGTGCCACTATCACGGTGCCGCCAATTTAATGGAACAACATAAGTAGTGCCACTGTTTTAGTGTACGACTATGACGGTGCGACCGCTAGGGCCACCGTCACAGTGCCACCATCACGGTGCTACCATGACTTGTGCCACCGTCATAGTGCCGCTATGACCAGTGCCACCGTCATGGTTCTTCTTTGACTGGTGCCACCATCACACTGCCACCGTGATCGGTTCCACCATTATGCTACCACCATGATCGGTGCCACCGTGACCGGTGACACTGTTTCTGTGGAACCAAGTTTTTGGCAAACTCCTTAATGATTCAAACCCCAAACACCAGAAATTTGGAAAATTAATGGACTAAGAGGGTCCAGGACATTATAAAGAGCTTTTTAGATTTTGTATTTAACAATACTTCAAATGGTGGTCAAATACACTACCCATGTTATAATTGTGTTGGAAGACCTTGGTTTATTCGTGAAGAAGTTAGCTACCATATTACCAAATATGGTTTTCAAACAAGCTATTATGTGTGATATCACAATGGGGAGAAAATGGAATCTCAAAATGATGATGGTCCAACTAAGAAGACTGGATTGGAAAATTTGATATATGAATGCTTTCCATTTATTATTCATGATGAGAAGTAAAGGATTTAATCCAAAAAATACTCCGATATAGGCACACATGATGCGTGCAATGAAAATGATGATGTTGATAGAGTAAAAAAACTGAATGATGTTGCGATGACTCCTATATATCGGTAATGTGGTAAAATAAAAAGGCTATAATTTTTAATTCAATTATTTTAGGGGAAAAAAATGTATGGGATTTCTAATACTTCCATCGATTACATTCTTTCCTTCTTGAAGAATTTACTTCCAGATGATGTAGATATTCCCTCCAACAAATATATATCATGGAATTTATTTGAAGAACTTGGATTTTAAAAAAACAAAATTCATGCTTGCCCAAATGATTGCAGATTATTCTGGGAGGAAACTGATGAAAGAAATGATTGTATCAAATGTGGAACATCCCGATGGAAGCCAAAAGCTAATGGAACACCATCCCATGTGCCACCGAAAGTAATGTGGAACTTTACATTGATAAATAGACTCAAAAATATTTTCATGTCTGATGAAATATCAATAAAAGTGAGATGGAATAATACTGATAGAAATAATAATAATGAAGAGTTGTTTCACCTTGCAGATGGATTTTCATGGCATAGATTTGATGCTTGATATCCTAATTTTGCAGTTGATGTACATAATGTGAGGTTGGGTCTTTCATGTGATAGTTTTAATCTATTTGGGTAGATTCTTACTTTGCACAACACATGGCCTATTTTCATGCACATTTATAACCTTTATTTATGGTTTTGTATGAAAAAACCTTTCAATTTCATGAGTGTAATTACATCTGGCCCTTCTGATCCCAAAAATTATATAGACGTATACATGCAACCTTTACTAAAAGAGTTGAAATTTCTTTGGGATGTGGGTGTGCGCACATACGATGAATATTTTAAAGACATATTTTAGATGCGCGCTATTCTTATGTGGATGATCAATGATTTTCCTGCTTATGAAATGATGTTGGGATAGTGCACAAAGGTAAAACTATCATATCCTATTTGTATAAAGAATACTCAATCCAAAAGACTGAAATATTTACGTAGTTTTAGTTTTATGGTACATCAACGATTCTTGGAAATGGACCATCCATATAAAAACAATCGTCAAAGATTTGACAATATAATGAAGACCGACGATCCACCCCAACATATTTCTAGAACTGATGTGCTTAATGAATTGAAAGATTTCAGTTTTTCATTCAGGAAGGGTCAAATGAAATCTAGAAAGAGAAAGAAAGTTTCCAATGATACTTGTTACTATTGGAATAAGATGAGTATCTTCTTTGAGTTTTATTATTGGTCAACCAATTTATTACATAATTTCTTAGATATAATGAACATTGAAAATAATATTTGTGAAATGTTGCTTTCAATTCTTTTAAATGTTAAGATAAAGACAAAAGATGATTTGAGATCTCGGCGTGACTTGGTGGATTGGGGCATCAGACTAGAATGACATCCTATGTGTATCAGTAAAAATAAATAGCAAGTTCTATGTCCTTCTTATGCGATGAAACCTACAAAAAAAATCAATTTCTAGAAGTACTATAGACTATTAAAGTTCTTGATGGATATTCATGAAATATATCAAAATGGGTCAACAGAAGAGATTTGAAGTTGAAATCTTTGAAGACTCATGATTATAACATCATTATGCATGAGTTGATTCTAATAACAATCCGTCATCTTTTGTCTAATAATGTAAGAGTGACCGTTATTCAGTTGTTCCATTTTTTAGAGATCTTTATGATAAGAAGTTGTCTGAGTCTTTCTTGTAAAAAATTCTGGCAGAGACACAATTAATTTTGTGTGAGTTAGAGAAAATATTTTCTCCATCATTTTTCACATGCATGTTGCATATGACTATCCATATTCCAACTGAAATACTTCTTGGAGGTCATGTTGATTTCCATTGGATGTATCCAACTAAAAGAAATATGTACACATTGAAATATTATATCTGGAACAAGAATCACCCTGAAGGTTCTATTATGAATGGTTACATGGATCAAGAATATATGGATTTCTTCTCAATGTATTTGTCTGATCTTACTACGAGAATGAAAAAACCAATGAGAAATGAAGAAGAATAGTATGAGAAAATTAAACCTAGTTTTACATAATTTCCTTAAATAGGAGGAATTATCATATCATATACATTGACAACATTAATTCTTGAAGAGTGGGAGATGGCACATCACACAATTTTGTTCAACTGTGATTTGTTCGATGTATACATCAAGTATGTAAATTGAACATGTATATCTTATCTCCTCTATTATAATTTTTTATATCTATTAAAATATTTCTATTTTTATCTATAGGGAATATAAGGAAATGATAAATAGAAAGAATCATTCTTTATCTTTGAGAAGGAGAGAGAATTTTCATTGCAAAGAGTTTTCTACATGGTTGAAATTGAAGGTATACATATTTATTTAATAAATAAATAAAGTCAATATTTAATTAAATTTAATATTTATTTATATTTCAGGTATCAAGTTTTCCTACAGACTCAATTTATGAGGAAATAATATCTTTGTATTTTGGTCTAAATACCGTGGTCCATGAATGTAAATCAATTGTGATCAGTGGGTATAGATTTATTATCACTGAACGAGAAAAGAACATGAGAACAAAACATGATGGTGTTATGCTAACTCCCACAACAGATGGTTATGCCAATGCATCAGATATTAGAACTCGTTTTGAAAATGTATCTTATTATGGAGTCATTGAGAAATTAATAATATTATATTATTAATCTCATGGTCGAGTCACGATGATGAAATGTCAGTGGTTTGATTAGATGACAAGGAAAGGCACCTTTATTGATGATTTAGGATTCCAAGTTATTGACATGACTCACACTCTTGCTACAGATGAACCATATGTATTGGCATCAATAACGAAACATGTTTTTTTCGAAGATCATCTTCGACCTAAATTTGGTGTCATTATTAATGTAATTCCAAGACATGTTTTTGATGATGGTGATGATGGAATTGACACCATACCTACTTCCATTGGAACCAATCCATTTATTACTTATGATGACTCCAATAATTCAATTTTCAGTGTTGATTGTGAGCTAGAAGTTATTGTGGGAAATATATAGAATCATCCATCCATGTTATCAATTCTTTTGGTTTAGCTCGACTTGGGTTATTATGGTTGGTACTATTCAAATTGATTTAATATTAATTTTAAATATATTGTATCCAACTTGACCTTCCTTCAAAATCCATTTTTTTAATATTTTCTAAAATCCACTGTTAAGGCTTAGTGGTAACCAGACATTTCCAAAATCAAAAACATCACCCAAGACCAAATTCAAAATACAGTGACTTGACTCAAAAATCAAAAAACTTCCCCCTCTAACAAAATTCAAATTCAAACATGAATTTCAAACAGGTAAAAGCACCACAAAACCTCGTGCCGCGATATCCCGAACGACGTACCACCTTGAGCCATGCGCCTTGACCCTGGAACACAGCACCTCACTGGAGATAATCCACCGGACGTCATTCCATGGAAGAAAACCCACAACACTAACACACAACATCAACACGATTTTCCGACCCCACAGAGAACCACAGACCATCAATTTCTGTGGAATATGACCGTCGCACCACAGATGACCACCATCACCGTCACCACATCACCCAACAAAAACAAAGCCCCACCGTTCCTGAACAAGATCAAGAACCTCCGACACCGACTTGTGAAAATATCAAACCAAAAACAGAAACAACTTCAGAATGAAACATGTATAGTAACCTGCATCATCTACCTGTGCTAAAGAAATTAAATTCTTCCTTAATTTAGACAAGTGCTTTACTCCTTATGAATATGTTAGTTATATTATCCTTGTTCATATGTTTATATAATCATTTCCAACTATCTTAAGGGTTTAATCATTCATAATATATACCTTTCTGAATTTTCTAGAGGTATAATTCAGAATGCTCTCTCTCTTGGCTGTTGAGTGAAATAAAGCCTTAGAATCAATTTTCCATGATTTTAATAGACTGTTGACATGCCAACGAGTCCATACCCAAGTGGTAAGAGCTCCTTCTTGGCATCCAAGAGACCCAGGTTGAAAACTGGGTGGAGGAAAATTTCTAGGTACTGTAGCAGGCACTGTAGTAGGTACTGTAGAAACCGGACTATTCACCTGATTTGGGCTTTCGGGCCACCGGTTTGGGACTATGGGTCTCAGGGCCTTCGGGCCATAAAAGGCCTTCGGGCCACAGGGACTTTGGGCCATTGAAGACCATGAAGTATCCTAGTTCACACAGAGCAGGCCCCAGATGAGGATCAGAGAACCAGTAGTAGTCACCAGAAGTAGAGCTAACCAGATTGGAAGAATGAGAGGGTATGACAACCTCCATTGGGACCAGGCACCATGCAGCTTTGTACGAGGCAATGATAGCCGATCAGCAATGCAGGTGTGGAGCTAAAGGCAATCAGTGATGTAGAAGCTGGGTAGGGACAGTTCTAGTGGGATGGGCCTACGTGTCATGTATTGGGCATGGTATGCCTCTGGGACTTCAGGTCATGTATTACGGGTCGTGTCGGGACTTGTGCCTTGAGCCTACGGGTCAGGTACGAGTTCCCCTTCAACCCTTAAAAGGAGGATTATCTATAATAAAAATAAAAAAAAGAAGGCCTTCAGGCCATTCGGGCATAGACTATTGACACTTAGTAATTTTTTTTAACCTCAACTGTGTTATTTCAATAAGAACATTCATAAATGAACCTTATGGAAGTTACCTTTTCATATATATCCATTTCAACAAAGAATTTCTAGACTGATACACTAGGTCAAATCAGAACCACTTTATTTAATCTCAAGTCCCTCTCTAGCACTTAAAATAATCATAAAATATCATCCAACACAATTTTTTCTTCTAATAAATTAGTTGTTATTCTTGGTTATCCATGGAAATATCTTCTCACATATTCTTGATCCAAAATTGTATATCAATCACTAACCTAAAACATCATCAAACCATAATTTATTATTTTAATGTCGTCGATAAAATGAATTTTTTCCACTTAGTATTTCAACCAATTTTTGAAAAAATAATGATGAGAGAATAGATATACAAACCTAATTAATATATATTTTCCAAGAACTATACAGAAATAATATTTGTGACACCCCAAGCTTCCATGGTACACTTCTCTTTGAATAATACAATAGCATGTGTTGTATGCAACTCCGAGTTCTAACACACCACAAAAAGAAAACTAGCCATTATGAATAGTAATACACACTTTTTGAAATTTTATAAATTTTATCTTTCAAAATGGACTTCATTTTTGGATTCGGAATATTGAAATTATCCTAGGGTGAATTTTTGGTATTTTTCTGAAAACTTTCAATTTTTGATGAATAGTGAAAGACACTGAGTTATAGTTTAAAAACTGAATTTTTATTTAAATAATTATTTATTTTATTTAAATTTATTTTAGGTCAAAATAGATAAATAATACCTATATAAGTTCAATGTAATTCATTGGAGTCAATTTATAATAATTTTAGATATATAAAAATTTTATAGAACTTTTCACCGTCTTTTACCCACCTCTTAGGAGCATTTGAAAATTTACATAAAACTTAATTTTACCGCTTCTGTGATTTGAATTTAAAAAATCTGAGAGAAACGGTTGATATCAGTAAGTAAAATGTGGTTCAATAAGATGAAAATAAGTTTTGGTGAATAGTAATTTTTTTACTTTTATTTACCATAGTTAAAAGAAAATAAAATAATTAAGGGTAAAAATGATATTATTATTATCCTAACACATGTACTAATTCTATTGGATAAATTTAATTCGACCAAAAACAATATTAGGAATAAAATATGATCCTTTAGGTCTACTTGGATTAGATTAGGACACTTATTATTATTTTATTTATAGAATAGTTAAAATAGTTAAAATCAAAGTTTAATAACTAAAACACTTTTAATATATGGTTATATATTAGATAAATTATACTATAAATATTAATTAGAAATCTAAAAAGATTTTTTACATAATTATATTTTATTTTAATTTTTTAGACATTAAATAATTTAATTTATTTATGACACAATGATGATTGAGTAATTACCTAATTAATGGAATATTAATACAATTGATATTATAAATATCCAAATAAATGTAATTTAAGACTTTTTATGAATTAAAATAATTTTATAGGTTAATATGACATGTTAGGGTTGGTTAGATGATTTTTTTAGAAGTAATAATGATGTTATGATTTTAACAAAAAACAAATACCAAATAGTGTCAAAATTGACATAAAATAGTTTTTAAAACAAATATTATATTATTAATTGCTATAATGGTCTTAAAAATCTAAGGTTTGGAAAAAGAACTTATATAATGATATATATGACATTAATGAACCAATTGGGGTTATATTGGAAGTTTATAGTAAGTTTATTAACTATATAGTGTAAGAATACAAGTAGACACAGTAAAAGTTAAATTATTTAACTTAGAGTTAAATATAAATGATAAGGTTAAAATGGTAACGTAAACTTGTATAAAACCTACTGGTTAAGAGGATTTAGACCCATACCCACCCTATCCTAGAAATAAGTCACTTTGGAGCCATTATAAACCGAATATTAATTTATTATAAAATAATATTTTAAGTTTTTCCTAAGGTGCCCCTCACCCCTCTTATAAAAGGGAACTTCCCCTTCTCTCAAATTAACACCTCAAAAGCCATTTGGCTCAACCGACCCCTGCCCAAATGTCCTCAAAACTATCCTCTATTAATCCTAGAGGAATTCATTTAGTCCAAAAGCTAACCTAAGGAGCCCTTTTGAACAAATCAAAAGGAAGAACCCGAAGAAAAGGTAAATATTTCATCACCTCTTTCAAGTTACTTTCTTCTTCCACCCCCTATTTCTTTGTTGTTTACATTTTAAAATAATAACTCTAGTATATTATATATTGTGATTTTATTATAAATATGGTAAAACCATATTAATTATTCTATCCATCCTTTTAATGACATGTCATCATACATGCGTACATACGGCTTACCATCTCCACGTCGTGGTGTAATTGTTATTCAATACATTATTATTTGGATGGGTATAATAATGATGTGTAATTGATGTAAATAATAAATATAAAATGATAATTTTTCTTTATATATGATATAACATCCAATTTTATATTATTTTAGTATCAAAAGAATGATATTGTCGCTCATGCGTACGTACGGATTACCGTCTCCACGACGCGATGAGATTCATTTCGAAGTTCACCATTCATTGACGATTATAAAAATATATATTACTAATAAGTATGTAATATATGACATAATAATGCTACTGGAGATATATATATTTATATATATATTTATTTATTTACTTACATATATCTTATTCACTTACTTCCGTTCAATACGATATGAAAATGGAAACAACGTTTAGGCGTACGTACGACCTACCGTCTCCATAAACATTGCCTTCCATTTAATATATAAATCTATTGTAAATATTTATATTCTAAATATATATGATATATAAATCAAGGTTTATATTCTGGAATCATTTAAATCATTATCTAAATGATACGATCAAGAATAAAAAGTGAAAACGCATACGAAAAAGAAATCGATTATTACCCAAAATGTTAATTTAACATGAAAATCATTATTAAATGGGTAGTATAAAGTCATAAATGAATAATGTATGATATAATAAATATAAATATGATTTTGGTGTAATATAATAACATACAATGGTCATTATACAGGAGGTTAAACGTACCCCCGACCAAAGGAAAGTGCAAGGTAAGAGGTTTTCATCCCAATCCTTATTCCCGTGAGATTCATGATATATTGCCACTATTTACTTTTGTGTGGTGTATGTACTGACCATAATTTTATTATTTTTGTAATGAAATTTAATTTATGTGTATTTACATCTTCATTTTATGATACTTCTTTCATGGGGTGTATGTTTCATAAGTTACCAAATTGGTAAGGGTTAATTTCACAATCTCTTTATTATCCGAGGTTGTTTTTATGTAAGTATCTACTGAGAAAAATTTATTATCCATGTACATGTTTCATAAAAGAGTTTTCAAAGGGATTATTTTAAGGTAATTTTTATTAAAACATCATTTTAAATGTTTTAAATATTTATTCTTCTAAATCATTCTCATTAATATCCATGTTTTCAAAATGGTTTTTAAGGATTTATTTGTTTGGGCATGAATGTTTTTAAAATGTTAATTCCTTTGAAAAGTTTCAAAGTGGTATGGGACACTTTGATTCAAAAATTTCTTTAAATGAATTCCTTTTTAAATTGTGTTACTTTAAATTTTTTCATGAAAAATAGATATTTCTCTCAAAGAGTTTTACAAATCATTTTCATTTATGTCAACATCCTTTGATTGATTTTAAAATTGTGGAAGTTGATACAAATATTCCATGTTGTATTGAAGGTTTTGTGATATGTTTGACTATGGATGTGTTATTTTTATACAATTCATGGTTTATGGATAAAGTATTGACATTTCTTATGCTAGTTTTAATACAAATGTTTATGTTATATTTCAAACTTTTCTTATGATGAATGTATTGGACTAGTATGTTCTGGGTTGGGGACTGGTAAAAGTAAGCCCTCTAGGTTGGGGTCCGGTTATAGCAGACCCTCCAAGTTGGAATCCGGTTACAGAGGCTATCAGGGTTGGAGTCCGGTTACATAGGCTCTTCGGGTTGGAGTCCGGTTACAAAGGCTCTCTGGGATGGAGTCCGGTTACAGAGGCTGTCTGAGTTTGGGTCCAGTTATAGTTAGCCCATAGGTCCTGGAACGAGACCTTGACACAAAAATTAAAGTTCGGTATTATACATTCCTCCATTATAAAATTAGTTATTACATGTGATTATTCTACTCGTAGAATATACATGTGCATGTTTATATGATAATGTTTAATTTATTGTTTCCATATTATGTTCAAGTTTATGTTTAAAAGGCTGTTGTTTTATTACACATATTTCCTTAAATGTTTATATCTTCCGCTAATATTTACCCTTATTGAGCATCGGAGCTCACCCCTTTCTTATGTTTTATTTTCCTAGGATATGAAGAAGTTAGTTATGAGTGAATTCCAGTAATAATCTAGGAGTCTTGGACATTTATAATGGAATAAATTATAGTTTTTCTTCTTTTCACGTTGTAATGTTGAAATTCATGTATGTAATCTATTTTCCAGGACTGCTAAATTGATCGGTCCTTCGGGACTTGATTCCTTGTAATCATGCCAATGTTATGTAATAAGGCACCGACTCTGGGCTTCTGGGGTCGGGGCGTTATAGTTGGTATCATAGGAAGTTTAGTAATAACCTTGGAAACTAGATTTAGATAAAATCTGATTAGAGCACATTACCCTAAGATAGAATTTGAGGATTAGTATAGAATAACTTTATAAAATTTTGATAATGTAGAGATTTTGTTAGTTTTCCAAGAAAATACATCCCTGTCTGGATACAAGCAGGTAGAGGCGGCTCTGGAACATATGTTCCTAGGGGTAAAACCTGAAAACACCACATTGATCTAGACTCGAACGGGAACTGGTGCACAACAACAGGCCTTACTGCACTCTTGGTTACGACACTCCTGGGGGATATTCTTAGGATAATTCTTATTTTCTTTTCAAATCATTATAAAGGATTTACGAGTATATACCTCCTCAATGAAAATATTTTTATGATTATGGATTATATCCATAAAATTTTCAATTTACATTAGGTATTTTACAAGTTTGGAATTATTCATTACAATTCATAAATTGACCTAGTGTATGCCATTGTATAGAAATGGCACCCAATAGAAGGAATGTGATCTCCAGCAATACGTATGATCTAAAGAGTAAGAAGGATAATATCTTTCATCATATTAATCCAACATTTAGAAGGGAAATAGTCTCCCATGTATTTTCAACATATGAAGAAATAGTAGCATGTGTTAATAAGATAAGTAAAGAATTCTCTGAATCCTATGGATTTGAAGGGAAGCAAGATAAGAAAAGTATAAAAGAGAGAATGATGGATAAAGGGAAGAGGGAAAAGAAGTATTTTTCAATATGGGATAACTATGGAAAGAATCACCTTGGTAAATTCTTGAACGGAATGGGAGTTTGTTATTAGTGTGGAGAAAAGGGACACCAAGTACGTGATTACAAGTGTAAGAAAATGGTTTCAAATGTAAAATGCTTCATCTTCAAGGAGTTGGGACACTATGCGAATCAATGTCCAAATCATGCGTATGTACGGCTTACCGTCTCCATGAACAGTGCATTTCATTTCTTACCTCTAAATGATTATGTAATATTATAAATGCATATATATACTAGATATATATGATATATATGATATATACATCATGATTATAACTCTGGATATAATGGATACATGAACAACTTGTAATTATAAAGAGAATATTTTGACTCAAGTACCAATGATCTTTAAAACGACCGTTATTAACTAAAATAATTACATAGTGTTCATGACATGGTAATAAGTGATATAAAAGGAATAATGAACTTGAAGAAGGTTATTAAGAAAGTAGAAATTAAATCAAGGTTATTATTCATGAGATTAAAGAACGACCGAGTCAAGTCGGACCCGAGGTATGGGACTTCGTCTCAATCTTCTTTCATTGAGGCATATTTTGTTTTATACACAACCTTCTTTTATACGGTGTATAAACCCCTTTGAATTTTATGTTTATTCAAAAGGAATCTTTTTTATACGAAGCGTTTACTAAAAAATAAAAGGGAATGTTTTTGTCGTACGTATGCGGCGACAACGACTTCTCCGCCACCATGACCATTATTTGAGTTTCGGCTTCCTCTACAAGCCATACCTTTTTTTAAAAGAAAAATAAATACCATGTTTTAATTTTCTTTTGTTTTGGTATTTAGAATAGTTTTCATAATGTTTTTATATCAATGTGTTGTATTGATATCTTGTGATTGAAAGGTGGAAATGTTATGTTTCCTATATGCATGCTTTATGTGATACGATTATGTTGAGGTTCTTGGGCAGTATTATGAAGACGGGTGGTTCCGTGATAGACTAAGGGCGGGTGAGCTCGATATAGCTCTCCAATGCATTGGGTAACGCGAAGGAGTGAAACGTTAAGGTTTCTCTGAAGAGATTTAGGGAATATACTGTGATGGGTATTCCAAATGTAACCAAGAGGGTTACTCCCTATGTAAGAATGTTATGAATGCCTCAAGTTACCTTTATGTCTTATGATTTCTATGATTTATTCATGATTTGATGAGGTATGTTAAAGTTCTTATGTTTTATGGGTAAAGTATGATTTCATTATTATGTATATATGTACCCATGTTTCCTTTCCATATTTTTATATCGCTTACTGAGCTTTTTATGCTCATCCCAAGTTTTTTGAAATGTTTTTCACAGGTCAAGGGAAAGGTACATGATATGATGATAGTGTCAAGGAAGTGTCAAGAAAGAATCCTTGTTTTATTTTAAATATGTTTCCATTTATGGGAAAGAAGAATACTATCTTTATATAACCACTTTGTTTATATGTGGAATTTAATGAAAGTTTTATGATCTAATTCTCTAAAACTCTAAACCCGAAAAGATCCTCAATGTGTAATCTTGTAATAACTCAATATTAAGTAAGGTTTAAGACTGGGGCCTTATAGTTGGTATTAGAGGTCAGTTTAGATAACTTTAGGAGTTATAATTCTATTAAATGATTATCCAAAAATATTTTTTTATGGTCAAATTGAAATGATATAGCATTTTAATATTACCATGTTGCTTCATCTAAGACATGTTTGTTCAGAATGGTTTTCCACAGAGGAAACAGGGAAGCAGTGCTAGGAAGGCATACAGAAGGAAATAACCTTCCGAATCAGCATCCTGAGATGGTCGGAATTGGAACTGAACAGTTTGTTGCAGTAATGGCACAGTTGACTCAAGCGATAAATGGCGGTGGTATCCATGCACGAGACCAGCCAGGTCAACCGTAGAGGAACATGTCAGTGGTTGAACATTTCATGAGGCAACATCCCCCATCATTCAGAGGATCATCTGACCCTGTGCTAGCTGAAGGGTGGATTAAATCACTAGAGAAGATTTTCGATGTCATGGGGTGTTCAGACAATCAAAAGGTTAGTCTTGCTTTTTACCGTTTGGAGGGTGAAGCAGATCAGTGGTGGTCGATGGTTAAAAATATCAGGGACGCCGATGAGATTGATGCTCTTGACTGGGATGAATTCAAAGGTATGTTTATTGAGAAGTATTTTCCTAAGGCTGTTCGACTTAGGATGGAAAAACAATTCTTGGAATTGAGGCAAGAGGAAGACTCAGTGGCTACCTATGAAGAAAGGTTCACTCGGTTGGAAAGGTAAGCTCCAAATTTTATCCGAGTCCTTGATAGTAAAATCAATCGTTTTTACTCAGGATTAAAGCCAAAATATCGAAGGGCATTATCTTCTCATGAGTTTAAAAGTTATGAAAAGCTTGTTCGATGTGCTGAGAAGGTGGAAATGGAGTTTGCTGATGATCAAGTGTTCTATAACAACCAGCAGAAGTAGAGACCGAGGTGGCATGAGAAAGGAAAGAATTCTTCAAAAAAGTCTGATGGTAAGAAAACAAAGTTTCCAGTTTGTGATAAATGTGGCAAAAGGCATGCTGGGGAATGTCTTCTGAATTTTGGAAAGTACTACTAATGTGGTAAGATGGGACATAAGGCTCGTGATTGCACTGAAAAAGATCAAGGTGATGGTAAGTTGAAATTTGATTTACAGTTAGTGAAATGTTTTAAGTGCAATGAGATGGGTCACTATGCAAACGAGTGTCCGACAAAGAGCTCAAGTGATGGGAAGCAGTTAGAATACAAGACGAAAGGGGTGGTGAAATCCTTTGCAACTACTTCAGCAGATGTCGGGCTGTCAAATGAAGTTGTATCAGGTACTTTGTTTGTTTTTTCAGATTATGCCAGTGTGTTGTCTGATTCGGGGTCTACACATTCTTTCATCTCTGAAACTTTTTCTAGTAAAATGGGAATACCATCTCAAGAAATGACTCCTGAACTTTTGGTAAAAACACCTGGGGGAAATGTTGAGGCAAAAAGAATTTATAAGAATCTTCCTATCCTTATCTGTGGAAAGAACCTACTTGCAAACCTTATTGTTCTACCTCTAGTAGAGTTTGATGTTATCCTGGGTATGGATTGGCTCTCTATTTACCATGCTAAGATTGACTGTAGAGCTAAAGAAGTTTCTTTTCAGAAAGACTTTCAGTTTGTGTACAAGAATGAACCCTTACTGTTGATAACTTATCAAGAGGCCAAGAAACTTGTAAAATATGGAAATGAATGTTACCTTGCACACATCATTGAAAATAAAGGAACTGTTCAGATTAATGATGTGCCATTGGTAAATGAGTATCCTGATGTTTTTCCTGATGAGTTTCCTGGAGTAATACCAGATCAAGAATTTGAGTTTACTGTTGACTTAGTTCTTGATGCTAAGACAATTTCAAAACCCCCTTATCGAATGGCTCAAATTGAACTTTTAGAGTTGATGGAGCAATTGCAAGATTTATTAGACAAAGGTTTCATTCGACCTAGCACATCACCTTGGGGTTCTCCTGTTTTATTTGTTAAAAAGAAAGATGGTTCTATGAGACTTTTCATTGATTATAGAGCCTTGAATAACATCACTGTTAAGAAAAAATATCCTTTGCCTCATATCGATGATTTGTTTGATCAGCTCCAGGGAGATCAGTATTTTTCAAATATTGACCTGAGATCGGGGTACCATCAGTTGAAGGTAAAGGAAGCAGATGTTCCAAAGACCATGTTCCACACAAGATATGGCCATTATGAATTTGTAGTAATGCGTTTTGGGATAACCAATGCACCTGCTGTATTCATGGACTTAATGAATAAAATTTTCCATGAGTTCTTGGATAAGTTTGTGGGGGTTTTCATTGATGATATTTTGGTGTTTTCTAAAAGTAAAGAAGAGCATGAAAGAAATTTAAGGGTCATTTTTAAAACCTTGAAATAAAAGAAATTTTATGGGAAATTCAGCAAGTGTGAGTTTTGGTTGCAACAAATTTCTTTCCTTGGTCACATTATTTCAAAAGATGGGATAACTGTTGATCCTGCAAAAACAAAGGTTGTTGAAGAATGGCCAAGACCCACAAATGTAACAGAGATTCGTAGTTTCCTTGGTTTGGTAGGCTATTACAGAAGGTTTGTTAGAAATTTTTCATGGTTATCTAGTCCAATGACTAAGCTAACTCGGAAGGGTGTTAAGTTTATCTGGACAAAAGAATGTGATGATTGTTTTCAGGAATTGAAAAGAAGATTGGTGAATGCTCCAGTTTTGGCACTACCTTCCAGGAATGGTGAGTTTGTTATATACAGTGATGATTCATTGAAAGGACTTGGTTGCGTCCTAATGCAGAATGATCAGGTAATTGCTTATGCTTCACGACAGTTGAAAATTCATGAGGTAAATTACCCTACACATGATTTGGAATTAGCTGCTGTTGTTTTCGCTTTAAAAATTTGGTGGCATCATTTGTATGGAGTAAAGTGTGAAATATATACTGATCAAAAAAGATTAAAGTATATATTCACTCAGAAAGAGTTAAACATGAGACAGAGGAGATGGCTGGAATTAGTCATGGATTATGATTGTACAATTCATTACCATCCGGGAAAAGAAAATAAAGTGGCTGATGCTTTGAGTCGAAAAAGTAATGCTTCATTAGCAATGTTGCGTTCGGAACGTGATCCTTTGGTTAAGGATTTGATGAAATTTGGCATAAAAGTTATTGGTGCAGGAAGTTCTTCTGTTTTGTTTCAGGTATCAGTGAGATCATCTCTATCAGATAGAATCAAGCAAACACAGAAGCAAGACAGTGAGTTGCAGAAAAAGGTAGAGCTGGTTCAGAAAGGTAAGTTTCCTGAATTCAACATTGATAATGATTGCGTTTTGAGATTTGGGAAGAGATTGTGTGTGCCTTGTGATTCACAGTTAAAGAGAGAGTTGTTATGTGAAGCTCATAGTTGTCCGTTTTCAGTTCATCCTGGCTGTACTATGATGTACAGAGATCTGCAGGAGTATTACTGGGGGGATGGAATGAAAAGAGATATTGCTGATTTTATTGTGAAGTGTTTGACTTGTCAACAGGTTAAAGCAGAGCGGCAGTTACCGAAAGGGATGCTTCAAGCTTTACCAGTTCCAGAGTGGAAATGGGAGAATATATCCATGGACTTCGTTGTGGGATTGCCGAAGACTCCTCGAGGTAATAATGCAATCTGGGTTATTGTTGATCGCTTGACCAAGTCTGCTCATTTCCTTGCTATACGAGATACTTTTTCCCTAGATCAAATTTCCCATTTGTATCTTAAAGATATAGTCAGGTTACATGGAGTTCCCCTCTCCATTGTATCTGACCGGGATCTCAGGTTCACTTCTAACTTTTGGAAGGGCCTTCAGAAGTGATTGGGAACTGAATTAAATTTTAGTACAGCTTTTCATCCTCAATCAGATGGGCAGTTAGAACAAACAATTCAGACCTTGGAGGATATGCTACGAGCTTGTTCGATGGATTATCAGGGAAGTTGGGACCAATATCTTTCTTTGGTTGAATTTTCATATAATAACAGTTTTCATTCCAGTATACAGATGGCACCATTTGAGGTGTTATATGGGAAGTGGTGTCGAACTCCAGCTTTCTGGGATGAAGTGGGTGAAAGGAAGTTGATGGGACCAGAATTGGTAGAAGAGACGACAGAAAAAGTTCAGCTGATTCAGAAACACATGAGAACAGCTCAGAGTAGGTAGAAGAGTTATGCAGACAACAAGAGGAAGGATCTAACTTTTGAGGTAGGTGATCATGTTTTTCTCAAAGTCTCACCATGGAAAAGTGTGATGAGATTTGGTAAGAAAGGAAAGCTGAGTCCAAGGTTCATTGGACCATATAAAATTCTGGAGAGAGTTGGATCAGTTGCATACTGGGTGGCTTTACCTCCGAGTTTATCTCAGGTACACAATGTTTTTCATGTTTCGATGTTGAGAAAGTACATGCCAGATCCATTTCATGTTTTGAGTCCAGAGGTAGTTCAGCTGGAAGAGAACCTATCTTATGAGGAACAACCGGTCCAGATTCTTGACCACAGGGAGCAAGTGTTACGGAATAAGGTGATTCATCAGGTAAAGGTTTTGTGGAAAAACCACATGATTGAAGAGGCAACATGGGAATCTGAAAATGCAATGAGGGATAAGTACCCCCATTTATTCGATAAGTAAATAAATTGCGGGGATGCAATTTTCTAAAGGGGGGAAGGATGTAACATCCCAATTAAGTAATGAATAATAAATATTTTTATCTATGTCTATTAATTATTAAGATAGTGTTTTAGAGTCTTAAAATGAAAATAAATACAATCTTATGCATGGAATACACTAATATTCTTAAAAGATTGTCTTACTGCTTTTTGATGGAAAACCCTTTTTAAATAAAACTTTTGACAATTTTATAATCTATATTTGTCAAAATAAACATATTCATTATGATTGGGACATTGAAATTTACATTGGATAAATTTTTTGTATTTTTCTGACAATGTTCATTTTTTAATGAATAGTGAAAAATACTGCATTTTACATCAAAACTGCTTTTTCATTTAATTTAATTATATGGTTAGATTATCTTTTTAATTGGAATTAAAGTGTAATATGAATATATTTTTACCATTTAATCCAATGGTGGTCATTATGATTAATTTCACTTTGGAATTGGTCATAAACTAAGGCCAAACTTTTCATAGATATTGTTTCAAAAAAACCCGCTATTTGTTTTGACAACAAGAATCATTTTTAAATAAATTATTGCAATTTATGTGTTTGGAATTTGGTAAAATGGATTACATATTTGGAATCATAAGGTCCAAATTATGTAATCAAGACTCTTTTGTTTTTGGACATTATGAATAGTAATGACGATAATTATCTTTAATTATCTTGATTAATGAGTAATCGGGTAGTTAAGGATAATAAAATAATATCATAATAATAAAATATGACACCAAAATGTGTCCTAAGGATACTGGTTGTCTCATGGCCGACCATGGTATTCCTTGTGCCAAACTTGGGGGCCCCATGGAATCACTTTTGTGAGAAAGTGACTTTTTATCTTTTTATTTTTAAAGAATGTTAAATGTAACCAAGAATGTATCACCTAAGTAAAATATTTTTAATTTTGTCCACATAAATTATATTTTGGACTATAAATATTCATTAGAAAGCTAAAAATATTTCCTACATCATGATAGTTTTTTATAATTTTTAGACATTAAATTTATTAAATTATTTATGACATCATGATGATGCAGCGATTACCTCATTAATAAAGGATTTAAATAAAATGGAAGGATAATGTAAAATCTAAGACCTAAACATGTCCAAAACCTATTAGGTGGATATATTTAGAACCCTTATCACCTTATCCTCAAATTATATCAATGTGGGACCTTTAAAATCCGAAACCCATTTGAAAATAAAGTAACATTTCTTTACTTTCCAAGAGTGCCCCTCCTCTACTCTTATAAAAGGCCCCCACCTCTACCTCCTTACCCACACTTCCAAAGCCTTTGGATCGGACAAACCCTGCTCATTTTGTCTCTCCACTTCCCTATCTTACTCCTTGAAGCCTCAATTTTTGCATAAGTCTTCCCAAGGAAGCCTTTGAGCTCAAACCAAAGGGAGTTACCCGATTTTAAGGTAATGTCTTCACTTGAGTCCTTTTGTTTTATTTTGCTTCCCCAACCCCTAAACACTTTTTATTCATTTCTTTTGTAACAAATCCAGTATCTTCAATATACTAGGATGTTTTTATAAGAAGTATTCGAGCTACACTTACACACACCTACATCTAATGGTCAAAGAACATACTGTTTCCGTGGATGGAAAATTTCTGCCTCCCGAAACGATGATTGTTCAACATTATTTTAACACCTTCAAAGGTGGCCATTAAGATGAAAATATATTTATATATGATATATAATATGTTTATGTTTTCCTTAAGCTTATGTATTTTTCATTTTGGGCATACCTTTATGGTTTCCATTATGGGTAAACGCGATATCTTCATTTAAGGAAGTGCGGACTACCGCCCCCTCAAAGTGATTTGATTTGTTAAATACCATATGTGGGACGTATAAAGGATGGAACTATGATATTATATATGATATTATACTGTAATTATAATGTACCTTTATATCATTATGATTCCATTCTATAAAATACGAAATTGAAATGAAAGTAGCGTTCATGCGTATGTACGGCTTACCGTCTCCATGAACGGTGCATTTCATTTCTTACCTCTAAATGATTATGTAATATTATAAATTCATATATATACTGGATATATATGATATATATGATATATAAATCATGATTATAACTCTGGATATATTGGATACATGAACAACTTGTAATTATAAAGAGCATATTTTGACTCAAGTACCAATGATCGTTAAAACGACCGTTATTAAATAAAATAATTACATAGTGTTCATGACATGGTAATAAGTGATATAAAAGGAATAATGAACTTGAAGAAGGTTCTTAAGAAAGTAGAAATTAACACAAGTTTATTATTCAGGAGATTAAAGAACGACCGAGTCAAGTCGGACCCGAGGTATGAGACTTCGTCTCAATCTCCTTTCATTGAGCCATATTTTGTTTTATACACAACCTTCTTTTATACGGTGTATAAACCCCTTTGACTTTTACATTTATTCAAAAGGAATCTTTTTTATACGAAGCGTTTACTAAACGAAAAAAGGGAATGTTTTTGTCGTACGTATGCGGTGACAACGACTTCTCCGCCGCCGTGACCATTATTTGAGTTTCAACTTCCTCTACAAGCCATACCTTTTTTTAAAAGAAAAATAAATACCATGTTTTAATTTTCTTTTGTTTTGGTATTTAGAATAGTTTTCGTAATGTTTTTATATCAATGTGTTGTATTGATATATTGTGATTGAAATGTGGAAATGTTATGTTTCCTATATGCATGTTTTATGTGATACGATTATGTTGAGGTTCTTGGGCATTATTATGAAGACGGGTGGTTCTATGATAGACTAAGGGCAGGTGAGCCCGATATAGCTCTCCAATGCATTGGGTAACGCGAAGGAGTGAAACGTTAAGGTTTCTCCGAAGAGATTTAGGGAATATACTGTGATGGGTATTCCAAACGTAACCAAGAGGGTTACTCCCTATGTAAGAATGTTATGAATGACTCAAGTTACCTTTATGTCTTATGATTTCTATGATTTATTCATGATTTGATGAGGTATGTTAAAGTGCTTATGTTTTATGGGTAAAGTATGTTTTCATTCTTATGTATATATGTACCCATGTTTCCTTTCCATATTTTTATATCCCTTACTGAGCTTTTTATACTCATCCCAAGTTTTTTGAAATGTTTTTCACAGGTCAAGGGAAAGGTACATGATATGATGATAGTTTTAAGGAAGTGTCAAGAAAGAATCCATGTTTTATTTTAAATATGTTTCCATTGATGGGAAAGAAGAATACTATCTTTATGTAACCACTTTGTTTATATGTGGAATGTAATGCAAGTTTTATGATCTAATTCTCTAAAACTCTAAACCCGAAAAGATCCTCAATGTGTAATCTTGTAATGAATCAAGATTAAGTAAGGTTTAAGGCTGGGTCCTTATAGTCAATTTATAATAATTTTAGATATATAAAAATTTTATAGAACTTTTCACCGTCTTTTACCCACCCCCCAATAGCATTTGCAAATTTACATAAAACTTAATGTTACCGCTTTTGTGATTTGAATTTCAAAAATTCGAGAGGCACGATTGATATTAGTAAGTAAAATGTGGTTCAATAAGATGAAAATAATTTTTGGTGAATAATAACTTTTTTACTTTTATTTACCACGGTTAAAAGTAAATAGGGTAATTAAGGGTAAAAATGATGTTATTATTACCCTAAAACAGGTCCTAATTCTATTGTATAAGTGTAATTCGACCAAAAACAACCTTAGGAAAAAATATTATCCTTTATGTTCACTTGAATTAGATTAGGACATTTATTATTATTTTATTTAATGAAGAGTTAAAATAGTTAAAATCAAAGTTTAATAAATAAAACATTTTTGATATAGGGTTATACATAAGATAAATTTGACTATAAATATTTTTTAGAAATATAAAAATATTTCCTACATAATGGTATTTTCTTTATATTTTTTAGACATTAAATAATTTAATTTATTTATGACACAATGATGATGCAGTAATTACCTAATTAATGGAATATTAAAATAATTGATATTATAAATATCCAAATAAATGTAATTTGAGACTTTTTATGAATTAAACTAATTTTATTGGTTAATATGACATGTTAGTGTTGGTTAGATGAATTGTTTTCGAATTAATAATGCAGTTGTGATTTTAACAAAAAACAAATACCAAATAGTGTCAAAATTGACATAAAATAGTTTTTAAAACAAATATTATATTATTAATTGATATAATGGTCCTAAAAATATATGGTTCGGCTAAAGGACTTATATAATAATATATATTACATTAATTAACCAATTGGGGTTCTATTGGTAGTTTATAGTAATTAGCCACATAGTGTAAGAATACAAGACGACACGGTAAAAGTTAAATTAGTTTACTTAGAGTTAAATATAAATGATAAGGTTAAAATGGTAACCTAAACTTGTCTAAAACCTATTGGTTGAGAGGATTTCAACCCATACCCACCCTAGCCTCGAAATAAGTCACTTTTGATCCATTATAAACCGAATATGAATTTATTATAAAATAATATTTTAAGTTTTTCCTAAGGCGCCCCTCACCCCTCTTATAAAAGGTCACTTCCCCGTGTCTCAAATTCACACCTCCAAATCCATTTGGCTTGAGAAACCTCTACCCAAATATCCTACCAACTATCCTACCTTAATCCTAGAGGTATTTATTTAGTTAGAAAGCCAACCTAAGGATCCATTTTGATCAAATGAAAAGGAAGAACCCGAAGAAGAGGTAAATATTTCATCACCTCTTTCAAGTTCCTTTCTTCTTCCACTCCCTCTTTCTTTGTTGTTTTCATTATAAAATAATAAATACAGTATCTTATATATAATTTTATGTTACTATAAATTTTTTAAAACCATATTCATTATTCTATCCATCCTTTGAATGACATGTCACCATACGTGCGTACGTACGGCTAACTGTCTCCACATCATGGTGTAATTGTTATTCAATACATTATTATTTGGATGGGTATAAAAATGATGTGTAATTTATGTAAATAATAAATATAACTTTATAATTATTCTTTATATATTATATACCATCCAATTTTATATTATTTTAATATCAAAATAATGATATTGTCGCTCGTACGTACGTACAGATTACCGTCTCCACGACGCGATGAGATTCATTTCAAAGTTCACTATTCATAGACGATTATAAAAATATATATTACTAATAAGTATGTAATTTATGAAATAATAATGTTACTGAAGATATATATATATATATATATGTATTTATTTACTTACATATATCTTATTCACTTACTTCTGTTCAATACGATATGAATATGGAAACAACGTTTATGCATAAGTACGGCCTACCGTCTATATAAACAGTGCCTTCCATTTCATATATAAAACTATTATACAAATATATATGATATATAAATCAAGTTTTATATTCTATAATCATTTAAATCATGATCTACATGATATGATCAATAATTACAAGTTAAAACGCATATGATAAAGAAAGCGATTATTACCCAAAATGTTTTAACATGAAAATTATTATTAAATGGGTAGTATAAAGTAATAAATGAATCATGTATGATATAATAAATATAAATATGGTTCTGGTATAATCTAATAACATACAATGGTCATAATATAGGAGGTTAAATGTACCCTCAACCAAAGTAAAGTGCAAGGTAAGAGGTTTTCATCTCACTCCTTATTTCTGTGAGATTCATGCTATATTGCCACTATTTACTTTTTTGTGGTGTATGTAATTCCAATAATTGTATTATTTTTTTAATAAACTTTAATTTATGTGTATTTACATCTTCATTGTACGATACTTCTTTAATGGGGTGTATGTTTCATATGTTACCAAATTGGTAAGGTTTAATTTAACAATCTCTTTTTTATCCGAGGTTGTTTTTACGTAAGTATCTACTAGGAAATATTTATTATCCATGTCCATGTTTCATAAAATAGTTTTTAAAGGTATTATTTTATGGTAATTTTTACTAGAACATCATTTTAAATGTTTAAATATTTATTCTTCTGAATCGTTCTCATTAATGTCCATGTTTTCAAAATGGTTTTTAAGGATTTATTTATATGGACATGAATGTTTTTAAAATTTTAATTCCTTTGAAAAGTTTCAAAGTGGTATGGGACACTTTGATTCAAAAATTTCTTTGAATGAATTCCTTTTTAAATTGTGTTACTTTTAAATGTTTTCATGAAAAAGAGATATTTCTGTCAAAGAGTTTAGAAAATCATTTTCATCTATGTCAACATCCTTTGATGGATTTTAAACTTGTGGAAGTTGATACAAATATTCCATATTGTATTGAAGGTTTTGTGATATGTTTGACTATGGATGTGTTATTTTTATACCATTCATGGATTATAGATAAATTATTTACATTTCATATTGTAGTTTTAATACGAATATTTATGTTATATTTAGACCTTTTCTTATGATGAATGTATTAGACTAGTATGTTCCGGGTTGGGGACCGGTAGAAGTAAGCCCTTTGGGTTGGGGTTCGGTTATATCAGACCCTTCGGGTTGGAGTCCAGTTATAGAGGCTCTCCGGGTTGGAGTCCGGTTATAGGGGCTCTCTGGGTTGGAGTTCGGTTACAAAGGCTCTCCGGGATGGAGTCTGGTTATAGAGGCTCTTTGGGTTTGGGTCCGGTTGTAGTTAGCCCATAGGTCCTGGCACGAGACCTTGACACAGAAATTAATTTCTGGTTTTATACATTCCCTCATTCTGAAATTAGTTATTACATGTGATTATACAACTAATAGAATATCCATATGCATATTTATATGGTAATGTTTGATTTATTTTTGCCATATTATGTTCAAGTTAATGTTTAAAATAATGTTGTTTTATTACACATATTTCTTTAAATATTTATAGCTTCTGCTAAATTATTTACCCTTATTGAGAATCTGAGCTCACCCCTTTGTTATCTTTTATTTTCCCAGGATATGAAGAAGTTAGTTATGAGTGACTTGTAGGAATAATATAGGAGACTTGGACATTTATAATGGAATAAATTATAGTTTTTTTCTTTTCAAGTTGTAATGTTGAACTTCATGTATGTAATCTATTTTCTAATACTTCTAAACTGATCGGTCCTTTGGGACTTTATTCGTTGTAATTATGCCAATGTTATGTAATAATGCACCGAATCTGGGATTCTGGGGTCGGGGCATTACAATATTTGTACTAATTAGCTCCCAAACATAAGTGGGAGATTGTTAGAAACCAAAGGGTTTTGTCATGAGTAGGGGGAGATGTTCTTTTATGAAATAATATGAGGTGTCATGTCATGATAAGATTTTTTGTTTTAATAAAACTAGATGATCAATCTATTATTACTTTGTAATATGTTAGGTGGGTTCCTGGCCCCTATATAAACTTGATATCCTTAGGAATTATTAAATAAAAGGGTTTTACTTTTATATCTAAATTAGATTTTATAAAAATCTAAAAAGGATCTAGAACTATAATTAAGGGTTTCCTTGACAATAGACTATATTTCTTGAATGGGTCAACCCATTCTAGATAGTTGTGTAGTCTATATGTGTCTAATACTAATAATACTTTATTATGGAATAAAATATTGGGTAATGTAAGCTCTAAGGGTCTTGAGGAACTTTATATATAAGGGATTTTTACCAAAATTACACAAAGTAACCTTACTTTTTACGGAGATTGTGTAATGGGTAAAGCTAATAGATTCAGTCTCAATAAGCCTTCCTTCAAAGATAATTTTCCCTTAGAGTACATTCATTCTAATTTATGGGGACCAACTTAGATTACCTATCCTGGTGGAGACTTCTATTTTTTTTACCTTTATTGATGACTTATCTAGAAAGGTTTGTATTTACATACTGAAGAAAAAATACGATGCTTTTGAAATATTTAAAACCTGCAAAATATTTTTTGAAAATCAGTTAGGAAATAAAATTAAAAAAATTATAACCAATAATGCATTAGAACACCTCTCTACTGATTTTATTTTGTTCTTTCTATTTAAGGGAATTACAAGGAATCAGACTGTTAGAGGGACCCCCCAACGGAATGGAATTACTAATCATATAAATAGAATTATCCTTTAGTGAGTATGAAGCATGATTTCATGAACAGGTTTGGACAAATATTTTTGGGCATAGGCTTCTACCATGGAAGTGTACCTTATATATAGGTGTCTATCATCTTCCAATCTATTTAAATCCCTAGAGTAACTATGAAATAAAAAACTGCCTTCTTATAATTACCAAAGAGTATTTAGGTGTACTATATATTCCCATGTTAAGACTTATAAACTTGAAACTTGTGCTCTCAAGTGTATTTTTTTGGGTTCCCTAAAGGGGTTAAAGGTTATAAGTTGTGAGTTGTAGACCCCTATACCAAAATTGTATAATTAGTAGAGATGTGGTTTTTGAAGAGTCCTGTTATGCCAAGTCTAACACTATACTTCATAATTCTTTTGGTTATCATTTTTAACTACCTGTCATGAAATTACGACACTTCATGTGGAAACATTTATTTACTTATGTGTCTTTTACTCTAATGTTCTTCCTCTATTTTCATTATTATATAAATTTTCTTCAAAAATTATCAAGCATTACCCAAAAATTGACTTAGATATCTTGGATTCACCACATGGATTATTGAAATTATTTTCACTAAGTCTTTCCTCATATTATTTTCTTATATTTCTCTTCTAATATTATTATTACATATATTTGAAAAATGATTGATTGATTATCAACATTTTTCTATGTTGTTTACTCTTCTTCAATAGAAGAAGAAGCTTATTTCTTTTGGTGTAGAAATTTTCTTGGAATTATTTTATTTTTGTTGGATATATTTATTATTTTTTATATACCCTAGGGATAACATACTAGTATTCTTTTCTAAATTATTGTAGAAAAATGCATTCTATAGATAGTTTTGTACTGCCATAATTTTTTAAGATAAGGTTTTGAGCACCTAGAAGATCCTAAACAAAAGGAACCAATGATTTATTCTTGTAAATTATTAGCCAACAAGAGAACATATTTTTTCCTTCAATGGGTAAAAATAATAACACTAAACCTAAAAATTATGGAGGATTTAAACTTCTGGCCTTGCCTATCACCAAGCCTTTATACAACATGTATGTACCAATGATATCCAACTAGAGAAAATGATCCGACCCAGATCTGCTAATGACTTCCCCAAGGTGGAAATCAAATAAAAACCCAATAAAAACCATTAGTAAATCAGTGGAAGAGAAAAATGTCCTGGTATCAGATTAATAAATAACCATCCTACTCAAAATTAAATTTCATTATTACATATTGTATGATTTATTAAATTAGTTATATATCCATTAAATCTCATCTAAAACAACGGATAGTTAAATTATCCATGAATACTTCTATTACCTCTCATATATTTTGTTTTTTGGGTTAAAAATTAGTTATCCTTTTCTAATTACTTCCATATTTGTTTTCAAATGCAGGAAATTCAACCAATTGAAGAGAGGCGATGAAAAAAGATGATGGACAATAATCGTCACATGGCTGAGATGGGCGTTCCACCACTAGTGCATGTAGTGAGTATTTTATTTCAAATATATATATTTAAATAATATATAATGTTATGTGATTAAGTTTTTTAAACATTTTTGTAGGATCCACCTCTTAGGTGAAAATTATTTTATGAGTAGCCTAGTAGTGATCCCAGTACTCAGGATGGTGGTATGGGGGGGGGGTACGAGAGCTTGGCGATCTGGTCAGTGTACCCGATTATACCTTGCCCCTCCCACTTACATACCATCTATCCCACATTCTGATCCTAGTGTTTTGTTAGGGACACACATGATATTTAGGCCTCCCATGTTTTCACCACCCTTTATATATGAGTCTCCTCACCCGTCTTTACTATATCCAATGATGATTTCCACTCCCCATCCATACCATGCATTCGGCAAACCATCCGTTCCATATTATTTTACTTCTACTTCCTTATATTCGAGATTCTATATTCCATCTTCTTCAACTCCTGCTCCACCATAGTCTGTCCCTGCAGAGTATACACTGGGACCCACTCCACCTATACAGGGTGTTTCTTCAGTTTATGTGGATCCAGCAGTACCCATTGATCAGATTTCTACAAGTATGTTTATAGAACCCTAATTAAATTTTAAACCATTATTTATTTTCATTATAACATGTATTGATAAAATATTTTTTTTATTTCATAACAGATACATCTAATAATAGGAGTCAGGGGCGGGGGAGTACATTCATGAGTGCGGTGTGGAACCACTGCACGTAGTTGATGGTGGAATAAAATGAATACAATCAAATGATTGAAAAAATAGGGAAAAAATGACGGAGTTTTTTGGCGATGCTCACCAAATACTCTGAAATCATTCCCGTTAGCCCACTCTCATGGAGAGAGATTCCAAATGAAGTCATGGATAATTCTTGGGCATAAATATGGGTGAAAAATATGTTGTATTTAATGAGATATATTATTTTTGTATTTATATGAATTAATATTTTCATTTTAGCTTCATTTAATTTCCTCGATGGTTAGGGTTCACAACCAACACATCTAAAAGAGTTCAGTGAGCTTTGGAGAGCCTATAAAAATGAGTTGTATATTGGATGGATTGCTAGAGTTGGAACAGAGTTAGAGTTAGTACCTATTGTAGATGATTTTCTTATATAATAGTATTAGAAAATTATTACTCATTGGATGACTATCCAGTTTAAGGTATTAATAACATTTGAGGTATTTAAATGAAAATTTTCATGTTTTTCATTAATAATATCTTTTATATTATTTAATTTTATTTAAGAATCATCTAGAAGAAATAAAAAAACATTGATTCTCAAAAAAAATCCATATATTGGGATGTACTACGATGTTAGATCATGAGAGGAAGCAGGTATGATAGTTGTTTACAATTTTCTTTACAACTTGAACTTTATATTATTTACTCCATAATTTATTCAATTTATAAAGTTTTTATATAATTTTAGTTATGAAATTAATTATTGGTAACCTATTTTTAATTATGTTTTCCTAAATTAAATGTCATTTTAGAGGCAAGTATTGAATATTGAAGGACGTGTGCCTCAAGAAAAACTATTTTTCTCGAGTAGAAGGAAAAAATATGGAAGTGCGGTTAACGAACCAACTCCGCAGCAGATTGTAAGTTTTACTATGTTGATTTAAAATTTTAATATCTATTTTATAACTTAATAATATATTTATATTTTTATCAGGATTCTTTAGAGGCCCTTGATTCCTAGGAACCTGGCAATTTTGGGCCAAATGATCACTTACATCAGGTGTTAGGAGATGAGCACCCTAGAAGAGTACGCTACTGACCTAAGAAGAGTATAGTACCAAAGAGGTATTTAACCTATTTAGGTATGAGTTTTAGTTCCACATAGTTCTATCAGGTTAAGGAATTGGAAAAACAAGCTGAAAAAATGGCCACAGAGATGGAAGAACAGTCTACTAAGGTAAACACTGCATTTATGAAACTGATGGAAGTTTTACGTCCAACACTTACACCAGAGGCCATCATAGCTTGTGATGAATATATTTCATCGATGAATTCAATATACAGTGCAACAAGTGGTAGTTTTAGTGGTGGTCAAGATGATTTCATTCCTACCGATGTTGAGGGAGAGGAGGAGGCTGAGGTGGGGGAGGAGGGAGAGGAGGAGGGTGAGGAGGAGGCCGAGGCAGATTATGAGGGTGAGGAGGAGGAGAGTGGGGATGATGAGGGGGACAATAATGAGGATGGGGATGAGGATGATGATGACAATGATTATAGTTATGGTGATGATGAATAGATTGATCCGTTACATTTTTGACTGATATTACTGACATTTGATGTTTGATGATTTAGTGTGCCAGAATATATGCATGATTAGGTAGGTCACATTATCTTTATTTCTTTATCTATAAATAATAAAACTTGACTTGAAAATTTTCTGTTACTAAATATATGTGTAACTGATTCACCCCTCCCCTCTTTATGTGCTTTATATTCCAAATTATTCCCCTTGGTTTATCTCAGATATGGGTTGATCATGAAGTAGGTATGATAGGTATAGAACCTCCCAATATAATGATTTAACTATTTAGTTATAAATTTTATTCTTCAAATCATACAAATAATATTTTCACTTTATCTATTTAATAAGGGGCAGAAGTTATCTAAAGAGGTACATAGTTAGTTTTAGTTTAAATTTTAATATCCTAGATTCATGTAATATTTTTTAGAACATTTCCAAATCTATGTAAATAAATGTACTTAGAAGTGGAATATGTATTGTAGCCAAGTGTAAATCCCTAGAGCCAAATAATTTAGAAAATTCTACTACATATCAAAGAGAAAATCAACATAAATTCATCATGTAGGTGAATCATTTACATAGGTGGTTTGTAAAAACCATGTAGCTAAAAATCCCACGTAGAAGAACATTTATGTAGTTGATTTGGTGACATATAAATTTTTTTACAACTAAGTGTTGTGACATAGCCAAATTTAGCCATGTATTGTATTTACATAGGAGTTTAAGGTCAATGTGAGGGATATTATATCTATGTTTTTTGTGATATTTCAATAACTAATTTGGTATTAAAATGTAGAAATATTTGAGGAATTATTGTGACCAGGGATGTTTATATATTTCCGGGAATATGGAATGAAGTTCATGTGTTTAAGAGGCATAAAATATGATTTGAAGAAAAATTTATAGAAAAATAATAATATCTAACTTAAACACAATACATATGTTTCATAATCTAACATGAGTTAAAAAAATCCAATAAAGAATTCAATAAATCATTACAGGTTAATGGAGATTATTCTTGATCTGGTATGGTGAAGGGTTTAAACTATTATGTATAATATTATACTTTTTATTATCAAGATAGATCAATTATAATTAATAGTATATGTGTAAAAAAAACCTGTACAAGGTTGATCAATGAAAATTTAGAGAAAACCATTCATATCAATGGATTGGTAGAGTATTACATGGAGGACACAACCCACTATGAAATGTGAGGCTTGGTATCAAACTGGATAGAATCATAAAAAATATGGGCAGATCTTGAAAAAATATAGAAGAACAATGTTTCAATATTTTTTTGGGTTGTGGAATAAATGGACATAAAATCTATTCTCATTTGTTCAACATTCATTACTAAGAAATAGGTAAAAAATAAGAGGGAGTTTCAACAAGAATATAAGGAAAAAATCTCAGAGAAAACTACATAAGACTAGATCATCACCACAACTATGTCCACAAAAAAAAGATTTTTTGGAGAACTTTGGGGTCGAATAAGTTTGGAAGGTCATAAGGCTAAGGTATGCATTAAAAGGTTAGAATTAGAGATTATCTATACAATTAAATTGAAGAGGTTTCAAAAAAAAAACAATGGTATTCCATATTAATATTATGAGAAGGATAAGAATGTCATGACAGAATTCCTAGTTGTTTGCCTAAATAAATTGGAATTGGTTAAACAATTGGTGGGAGATGAAGACCCTTCTAAGGATACATGAAAGTTAGGAGATTTAGAAGGTAATTTAAAAATTCAAGAGAGGTCATCCGAAACTAGAAACTTGATTATTTATAAGTCTTATGTGGTTAAAGGTATTTCATATAAAGAAGCAATGTAAAAGAATAACCAAAAGAAAAATTAATATGTAGTGATTGGAAGAATAGAATGGCTCGGGATGAGTTGAGGGACTCTTCTAGAATTATTTTTTTAGAAAAATAAGTGAAACATACTCATTGGATGTTATTTTTATTTGTGATCTATCATGTATAGAATTGAATGAGTGTGTTAAGTGATTTTCATACTATAATGTAAAGAAGATTCTCAAGGATATAATTGATGGAAGACATGGAGAGAATATATTTCATATAGATTAATAAATACCATGAAATATAATAAGAATATGACATCCCTTTAGGGGGAGAAAATTTGAGAATGTAGCAGCAAATCTATTATTTCTAGTATACCTAGAATTTCAAGATAGATTTCAAAAATTGATTGTTGATGTATGAGAATCACTCCTAAATACTTTTTTATGATTGTATGGAATACACTTACTGGGGGGGGGGGGTGTTTATGAAAATATGAGTAAATTGGGAAGTTACAAAACTTAAAAATGAACTATTTTAATAGTTTTTTAAGATATGTACATGTTATACTTCAAAATAAAACTATTTTATATTGTCCCAATGTGAGAAATAAGAATTTTTTGAGCATGATATGACATATATGGTAGTGTATGGTAAGTGTAGAAAACCATGTTCATATATATCTTGTTTTTAGTATTCTATTTTCCCATGTAGTCTTAGAGTAGATCAACTAATGGATATTTTTTAAGAAAACCATGTGGTATTATCCATCTCTCCGAAAAGAGGGAAGAGAATGACAGTTCCATCAATGTAAAGAAAGAGATGAAA
This sequence comes from Viscum album, assembly GCA_963277665.1. Lineage (NCBI taxonomy): Eukaryota > Viridiplantae > Streptophyta > Magnoliopsida > Santalales > Viscaceae > Viscum > Viscum album. The sequence continues at coordinate 1,694,258,555 of OY728160.1, forward strand.
ATTATATTGCATTTACCTCTATATTTGTTCTTAGTTAATGGGTGGGGGGGGGGTAGAAAATAAAACCAACCACTCATAATGATATTGAGTATTGTTATTTCTAACAAATTAAAAGTGGGAGATCGTTGTGACCAAGTATGTATTGTTTTTTATGTCAATGTTTCAATATGTGTTTTTTAGACTTGATTATGATGAATAGAGGATAATTATGGATTTATGAGAAGACATTGAAACATGATTGTTAAATCATCCATGTTTGTCCATAAGATGATTGAGATTCTTCCATATTGAATAGAATAGGAATTGTGAGGCTACAGCTTTAAGAAATCAAGTGGAGAAGTTCATGATAATGTGTTATTCATTAGTTATGATGATCAATGAGATGATAATAAAATGATGGAAATACAAGTGATGGTGGATGAAAGAGAAAAATACAAAATTTTTTTGTAAGTTTTGAAGTTTTTGAAAAGGAAAGGATGTTGGATGAATGTGTTTTGATTTATTATGTAGAAATATGACATGTCCCTGATTAATTTAAGTGTTTCTTTAATATATTGAAATTTACATAGATTAATGTACCACATAGGCAATTTTATGATGTATTAAAGTTAATGTCCACATAACCAAATCATATAGGTTAATATATAATGTCTTCAAGTGAAAATCCACATATCTGGATAATTTAGGATAAAATACTACATAGTCATTTTGGATAGAATCGCATAGATGAACATCCCATGTATCAAAACATTTAGTTTAGTGATCAAGAAACATAGATGATTATTTATATTAAAATTATATGATATAGCATGTGGCTGTGCTGTGTGTGTGTGTGTGGGGGGGGTTAGCTGTAGGGGGGTTGGCTATAGGGGAGGGGGCTGTGGATTGTGAGGGGGGGGGGGTGCTGTAGCATGAGATTTAGGGGGGGGGGGTTGGATATAGGGGGTGTGTAGTGGGAGGGGGGGGGGTGTGTGGGGGGGGGGGGTGCTGTAGCATGATAATTAGGGGGGTTGGATGTGTGTGTGTGTGTGTGGTGGGGGGGGGGGGGCTTGTGCAGTGGGGGGGGGGATTTGGGGGGGGGGGGTGGTATGTAGTGGGAGTGGGGGGGGGGGGTGTGCAGTGGGAGGCGGGGGGGGGGGGGGGGGGCTATGCAGTGGGAGTGGGGGGGGATGTGCAGTGGGAGGGGTGCTGTGCTTTGGGAGGGGGAATTCCGTTAGAGCATATACTGATTCATTCTAACCTATGGATACCTCAAAATGTGGGATTCCCTATGGTTTTCACTATAATAATCTTCAAAAAGCCATAAAAATCAAAATAGTGGTATCAAGGTAAACTATATGAAGAAATATCCTAGAATTAGTTCCAAAAAGTCTTAAAAAATGTTCTAGAATGAGATTCAAGAAGGATTCATGCCATAGGGTAGATCCAAGGCTTAATTTATGTTTACCACTATCAATGGTAAATTTTGAATCTTGTTGGGGAAGGATGAAATTCAACATACAAGGAACTATAAATAAATTACAATAAGTTCAAGGCTCCTATTACTCTAAAACAGTGGGAAAATTTCTCAAACCTGAATAATTTTATATCACCGTAAGGTCACACATGGTCAGAATCTAGGTTCTCTAAAGCATTAAGAATTTCCTCTATAAATTTATGGAATCATAGGGAGGGAATCCAAATCAATTAATAGAGAAAATGATTTAATTAAATTCACATTAAATACCCCTTATAATGATTTTATATATATCCATATTCAAATGGATATGTCCTAATAAGGGAGGATCATTTCAATTTCCAAAAAACCACCAACACAACTTCCACCATAGCCTAGCCTTGGTTTTTGTGCTCATCAACACACCATCCTGAAACAACCAACCCTACAGTGTGACACCTCATCCCTGATCATTTTCCCAATACATTACCTATGAAATGGGTGTGGTCATTTTTACCAAGTTGAGTCCCATAGTTACCTATCCCAAGCACCACTTCATGACCATGACTATTTTCCACCTTTCTTATTTTACCCCGAAGCACATGCGGGACAAAACAACTTATACTAAGGTGTAGTGTTGGCCATTTTGAACCAAAAACCTTCAAAACAACATTTATGATTCATAAAATATTAAACGCTAATGGGACCCATGTCTTAGGCACCAAAAGGGTCAAATAAATTTCTTATGATGTGGTAGAACATGAATTAAAAAACCCAATGAAGAAAGGGTGATCCAAATATCCCCTATAACATCTTAAATTCCTCCATAAGAATCTCTATAAGTCTTCTTGAGTAACTCCTTCAACTATAACATATTGTATTTTTTTTTTCATTACCACATCTTATCATTGATCCACCCATGGATCCACATGGGTAATTCTATATTTTATTTGTTATACCTACATAGGGGGAGTTTTGAATTCTGTTTTGTATCTCTATGTGTTTTGCACAGGGGGAGGCAGGCTACGACTACTGCAATTGTAGCAGCAAGCCTATGCCAATGGTTTAAAAACCATTGGTATATATTTGAAAACAAACGTTTACCAACGTGAAGGCCCATGCCTCTCCACTATGCCGCACAACTGAGGTGGAAAAAAATCCAAGTAGAGGACCCACGACCTAGTGCATTAGGGGGGTTCCACTCTGTATGTATCCATAGAGGACACACACCCAAGATGATGGGAGGTTCCACTCTAGTGTCACAAGGACCTCCACCCTATCTTATAGGGGGTTCCACTTGGTATGTATTTGTGGTGGGACCATGCCATGGTGAGATAGGGGGTTCCACTATAGTGTCATGAAGACTCAAACCCTATCTGACAGGGGGTTCCACTCAGTAGTTAGAGGACCCATGCACAAGATGATGGGGGTTCCACTCTACAGGTTGAGGACCCACACCTTGGTGTGATAGGGGGTTCCAATCTGGTCATCAAGGACCCTCACCCTATCTGATAGTGGGGTTCCACTCTATTGGTAGAGGACCCTTACCCATACTGATGGGGGGTTCCACTCACGTGTCTCTGTTGATCCTACGCCTAATCACTACCATCATCGAGCATAGCCCTAATAAGAACTATGCCTAGAACATTTCACATCATATCCAAAAATCTACAAGGGAGGGAACTGTCACATTCTAAGTGGAATAACACCCAATATATACTACTAGTGATCCAAAATCTGAGTTCAGACAAAAGAGATATGGAAGTTTGAAGTTTCTCAAAAGGAGATAGGGGGTACATGGTGTGTGAGGGGACCCACACAACCTATGGCCCCATTCCATCACCAGGTCGGGACCCTGTGGGTACATATATTTCCAACCATATAGGAATACATGGTGTGTGGGGGATATACATGGAATTCCCATACCACTCAGGGTCCAACCCATGTTCTTGGCCATGCCCATGTATTCATACAGTGTTTGTGTACTTTTGTACATGGCGTGCCTCTTCACCTAGGGTGCTGCCCGTGTCTCTGGCTATGCCCATGTACTTAGGAACATGGTGTGTGCCTATCCATGTGCACTACCACACAACTCTTACACATGGGGAAGTTTTTACATAGTGTGTATAGAGTCAAAATGGCATGCCATCCTTATGAAATCCCAAAACCCTAGCCATCGCAGCACAGGGGATACACACTGTGGGGTCATCACGATACACAACATGTAGTCGTGTTTTTCACAAACTCTAGATCATCATTACACACTTAAAATATGGCCTATCCCCTCTGATTCAGGCATGATATCCACTCGAGATTGATAGATCTGGCCATGGATTGTCATTTTCAGCCATCTGATGGCCTGAAAAATGATTCCCATTGAATCAGTCAAAGTCTGCATGAACATCTTCCATCCCTCATGCAATCCATGCTACACCTCCTCTGATCTATTTTCCAATAATCCAATCCACCACCTATAACTCTCAAACAACCTTGATCTATTATTTATTTGTCGATCCATCTCTCACATATAAATCCATCACGATTTCGAGGGTCCGATCGGGCTCGGTACCACCTAACAACGTTGAACCGGGACTATGGGGTCCAACTGGTGATGAATGCGAAGTAATTGAAAGGTAAAGGAAATTTTTTTAAGGATACTTTCCAATAATTCTTATCTGAAAATCAATAATTGGTATATCTGATGTTATAAAACCAAATAATAATCAATTTAATCGGTACTCGGGTGCATGCAAAGGCCCAAATTGGAACATATCAAAGGAGGAGATTGATATGCTCACTCAATTTACTCAATAAGGGATTAAAAAACCAATTGAAGAGTCCTACCTAGATTCATTATTCATAGAATAACATTCTCACCAACAATTAAAGGAATTCTTTTTGTTCACTGCTCTCCGATTGAGCATTTTGTTGTTGTTTGAGGTGATTCTGCCAATGGAAGGTGAGGAAGAATGTTTTTTGGGGATTTTAGGGTTATGAGGATAACTCTACTTATATTTCAACAATAATTTATTTATAGTCAATTATTTTAGGTTAACTGAATTAATTATTAATTTAAATAGTCAATTAATCCACTGAACATACCGCCAATGGGTGAGATATCTGAACGCCCCACACCGATATATTTTAGGTCACACCTAGGGTAAACAACATGTTCCAGAATCAACTGTGGTATCATATTTCTGATCCAAGATTTAGTTTGATAGTTATTCCATTTTCTTTAAGAAACTATATGCATGTAATATAAAATATATTTAATATTTTTATAAAATTAATTCAAGGAACACCGAGCCTCGGAGTCACACGCCGTCTCAACATCTGAATCTAGAAATATATATAGAAAAATTTTAAAGTATTAAAAAGAAACAAATGAGACTCTACATCATTCCATCATTCAATATTTTCATACCCAAAAAAAAAACTAAACAAACAACTCAGGATATTGAATCCGCATGTGGATCTCCCACTCTTAGGATATCTCTTCCACATTCTAATACTTCCACAAAACACGAATGAAGGGGTTGATACATCCATACATGGTCTTATAATATTGATCCTTGATCACCACCAGGATCCATAGAGGTGTATCCATCCTTGATGTCCTACTTTCCCCAGTCGATGATGTGCATGGGGTCATGGACGTATCTTCTTAGTTGGGACACATGGAAGATATCGTGCACCTTCTCTAGTAGTGGGGGTAGGGAAAGGAAGTAATTAACCCATAAAACCCTCTGCATGATCTGAAAAAACCCAATGAACCTCGGGGATAAATTTAATCCCTAGACAAACATTCATAATCCTCACTATGGGGATACTATCAGGAAAACATGGTCTCCCTACTCAAACTACAAGGGCCTCTGACAATGGTTTGTGTAAGATTTATGCCTACTATGAGATATCCTAATATTATTACATATGACTTGGACCTTCTTTGTCATTGCCTACACCAAATCTATAACCACAAGAGATGTCTCTCTAGTATCTATCTTGAATAAGGGTGACCTGAAGGGTGTCCTGTAAAGGGCCTCAAAAGGTTCTATTCCAATGGTAGAGTGGTAGTTATTATTGTATGAAAACTCTAAAAAGGGAAAGTGATCATCCTAGATCTAGCTAAAGTAGAAAACACAATCCCTCAATATATCCTTCAACACATGGATAGTGTGCTCGGTCTTCCCTTATTTATGGGAGTGAAAGTATATACTCATCCTCATTTGGTTCCTGAATGCATCTTGTAAGACTATCTAAAATTGTGATGTAAACCACATGTGATAATCAAAGAAAATAATTGAGGGCATCCCATGAAGGTGAATGATCTCCCATACAAACATTTGTCCCAAAATATCCATCAAACTCTACTCCCTAATAGAAAGAAAGTGTGATGACTTCATGAGTCAGTCAACTATCACACAGATGGAATCATGGACCTTCAATGTGCATTGAAGTCCTATCCTAAAGTCCATGGATATTCTACCCCACTTCGAATATTGGATCATAAGGGGATACAACAAACCTTCCAAAACTTGGTGCTCAGCCTCCACCTACTGACAGGTGAGGCACTAAGAGATGAAATCAGCTATTCTCTGTCTCATATCAGGCCACCCAAACTACCACTTAAGGTCTCTATAAATCTTCCCCCACACTGGTATGTACATCTAGGTGAGAAGTATGGAACTCTTACATTTCCTCCTCCCACATCATTACCCAGACCACTGTCTATCCCTATAAAAGGATGGCACAATTCCCTCTTTTAGAATATCCATATAGTTAATCCCCCATGGATATCTAGTCATGAAAGAACTCACAATTGATGTATCCCAATTGGGACTCTCCCATATATTCGAGAAGCGGATGAGCCAACACCATCGAATAAAGAAAATTTATACCCTCCTACTCCACCAGGGTCAGAAGTAAGGAATCCAACTTCTCTAAAGCCTCCTAAAACATGCAATACTAGGACTTCCTTCTAAGGGAATCTACTACTAAATTTACCTTCCCAATATTATGGACTATCTTGAAGTCATAGTTCTTTAAGAACTTCAACCAGTGCCACTATTTTAGGTTTAAGTCTCTCTGTCTGAAGACATAGTTGGTACTCTGATGGTATAAGTAAACCAAAAAGTGCTCCCCTAGAAGATAGTGCCTCTACATCCTCAGGGAGAACACTACTACTAAGATCTCTAGGTCCTGAGTTTCAAAGTTCGGTTTGTAGGGTCTCAAATTCCTCAACCCTTATGTGATAACTGCTTTCCACTTCAGTAACACACATCCAATCCCATCTATCAAGGAATCAAAATAGACTACATACTCTTTGAACTCCTCTAGAAATCTCAATAGAGGATCACCTGCTAGCCTTAGCCTCAACTCCTTGAAGGGTCTCTCGAATTTATCATTCTAGGTAAATAGATACCTTTTCCACGTCAGGGTGGTCAAAGTGGTTCAATCCTGGAGAAGTCTACCACAAAACTCCATTAGTAGCCTGCCAAGATAAGAAAACTCCAATCTTATGACACACTCTTGGGTGGATCCCGATACATCACTACATTGATATTTTTTGGGTCTTCAGATAAACCATGCTTAGAAATAACTCCCCCCAAATAGTGAAACTTATGAAATCAAAATTGGCACTTCAAGAGTTTTCCATAAATTTAGTGCTCTCGAAGTAAATCTAGGACCATACTCAAGTTATCTATATGATCCTCCTATGATGAAGAGTAGATGAGTATTTCATCGATTAAGACAACTAAAATCTTGTCCATGTACAGCTGGAAGACTCGGTTCATCAAATCCATAAACATGGCTAGGGAATTCATCATACCAAGGACATAACCAGAAAACCATAGTGTCTATAGTGACATTGAAATTATAGCTTCAGAATATCATCCTTGCAAACCCTCAATTGGTGTTAGCCGAACCTGAGATCGATCCTCAAGAATCATCTCATACCACACAACTAATCAAAGGGGTCTTCAATCCTTATCAAGGGGTATTTTTTCTTTATTGTGTCCTAGTTAAAGTGGTGAAAATTTATGAAAAGTTGTAAAATACCATCCACCTTTTTCTTAAAAAATATTGGAGATTCCTAGGGGGAGATACTAGGCTGGATGAAACAATTCTCTGAAAGGTTCTCCAATTGCAACCGTAGCTCCCAGAGATTGGTAGGGGACATCTGATATGCTATAGAAGATATCAGAGAAGTCCATAGATGCAAGTTGATACAAAACTCCATCTCCCAAATTAGAGGTAGTCCCAATACATACTCAAGGAAGACGTCCATGAAATACTGCCCAAGTAAAAAAATCTAGATACCTGAAGAGCCTAATTCACTAAGGGCTACACTCACAAACTAATGTGTGATGGGATTCAACAAATTTCTCGCAAAACCCATTCACTATGACATGATATCTCTCTCTCCCACAAAGGAGAATCATGTCCTGTTAGTGCATATGAATTTGAATCATCTATAGTGACATTCAATCTGGATTTGGAACATGGAAAACCAATACATACGCAAGATGATGTCATAAGGTTCCATAGTGATGACCAAAAGGTCCCATGTGAACCTCTCTTCACCAAGAAATAGATCATAATGCCGAATGATAAAAGATATAGAAGAATCATTCTTTGTAGGAACTTTAGGACAAAGATGCTAGGCTAGCACCTCAATTGGGAGCTTCCACTCTTGTAATAAGAGTATAGAGATGAAGTAATGAGTGGAACCTGTGTCTACTAATACTGAAGCAAGAGTAGAATAAAAATAGATCATACCCCTAACCATATCGTGCACCGTGGGGTTATAAGATTCCAAAGCCTGAAGCTATCCACGGCCCTAACCACTAGTTCCCTGAGCCTGATGTGGGTTGATTGGTGGTGGTGGTAGAAGGATCTCATACCATCACCCAACTCCCACAAATAATCCTTCTCATCCACCTTCGCCTCTATGTGGACCACCCTATCCTCTCCTAGGATATACCTAATAAAGGTGATGTCTCTCCCTTGGTAGTCTATTATCTGTCTTCCAGGACTCCTTAGCACATCTGGTCAGGAATTATCATGCCATGTGACCTATCCCATCACAAGAATAGAACCACCCCTCTCTGGACTTCACTGTAACTCTACGATACCCCTAACCACATGCCTAATTATACTCATAAGGAGGTCTCCTACATCAATATCCCATATTCTGGAACCTTCTAGATATTGAAGATGACTCAACACTGTAACACCCTTTGTCATCTCCAAATTCCTAGGATCCCTATGAAATGAATCTATTTTTCACCAGTGACCACTCCAACACCCTAACATAGGTGGATACACACAAGGGAACTACTCTGGCACAGATCTCTCTACAAAGTCCCTGCTCAAACATATGTTCTTGGAATTATCCATCCCATATCATGTCAAGTGAGTACTATTTAAGGTATGTGAACCTTAATTTATACTAACCACTATAATGCCTCCATGTTGCAACCCTTGAATCTCATGAATCCGAATCTATCACAAGAAGGAGTGGTAATACTCTTCATGTAACAACTGCTATAAGTTGGGACATGAGAGTGTCAACTAATCATTCATCTGCGTAACAAGACTTCACTAGTACCCAGCTGCTCCAAATAAAATGATAGATGCTAGTGAAAAATCTTGATTCATCTATGTCTGAATGATTCTAAAAACAAAAAACACTGACTCCAGCCAATTATCTAATGCATGAGGATCTGGCTCACCATAGAACCTCAGTGACCTCTAGTACTGGAACTAGAAGAGCATGCTAATCCAATGAAAATCCTCAGCATTATGTGTTAAGATGATCTACTACTCAACAGGTGGTGGTGCTACTACCTACCCACCCGGAGGATGAATCACATGGGATGGACACTGAACTGAGGCCTCATTTATCATTGTATCTTCTCCATGACCCAAAACTAGTATTCTAGATGGTTGTTGTCATGGAGGCATCCTAAAATTTCATCAATATGTACCATGGTCAAATGAGTATATATATAAACAATGGGGAGATTACTCAAGAAGGACATTCAAAGACTCAATCTGATATGATTCATGTTCTATTTATCCTTATAACCAATTTATCAGTATTCCGAGTTAACAAGAAGGTATTCAAGGTCCTGGTGAATGGATACATAGACCGCCCGTACCATCACTAGATTACCTAGCCTGAGAGCCGTACTCAAGAAACTATGATATTTTTTCCCTAATCTTGACCAAATTATCATAAGGGGAATACTCTAAAAATCATCCTAAGGATCATACCACCTTTGATACCAACTTTTCAAGACCCGACCCTAACTATGGATCAAGCCAAAACTTCCCCAAACTCACCTCCATAGGCCAGGGGATAATGACCAGTGTCAACAACATTACTAACACGAGGAGGCCTTTTCCTATGTACCTATATGCACACACACAACCACATCGATGCATAATTTCATAGGAATAATTATAAAAGATGAAAAATACTTGGAAGAAACCATGCATGTAATACCTATAGATAGTACAAGAGTGCGATAGTGAAAAATTAAAAGTAAATGAAAAAAATACACACCCAACCAGAAAGATATCCCAAATTGAAAAAACTAGAAAGTAAAACACCGAGAGAGACCAACTCCTAATCTCTTAGCTATGAACATCATACGTGGTCTAGGGTACCAGGTGTCCCTAAAGTCTTCCATAGTCACTGCCGAAATATACTTCATTTTCATAATATACGACATGTGTGGGAAAATCCCATACAGGGTTGATTATATACATTCCCAGTAGGAGTCCTAGAAAGATGAAGGAGGAGAATTAAGAGGTACAATAGGAATAGAAAGACAATAGGTAGTAAATAGGATGAAACTCAACCTAAAGAAAGAGAAAGAGAATCCTTTTCCAATTAAAAGGGGCTCAACATGGTGTGTTAATTAATTACACATCATGTCTTTTCCACCCATAGTAGGAGAGTAACCTCATCTAACCCTGAGAAGCTAAACATAGAAAGCATGTGGTATACTCCACACATCTTTACAACCCATGGCCAGAGAGTAACCAAATCCAAAGGAATGGATACTAATATATATATATATATATATATATATATATGATTCGTCAAAAGAAACCCAAATAAGAGAGTACGGAGATCTCCGTCTCATAGATCATCCTATAAAAAGAGTCTCCAATAGTTCTAAATGTCTATCAATGATTCCCAACATCTCTTGCATCTGCTCAAAATTAACCACGTGAAGGACCATGCCTCACCAATATGTCACATATCCGAGGGGACAAAAACTACAAGTTGAGGACCAATAACCTAGAGATTTAGAGGGGTTCCATAGTTTATGTATCTATAGAATACCCACACCCAAGATTATGAGGGGGGGTCCCCTCTAGTGTCACGAGGACCTATGATCTATCTGACAGAGGGTTCCACTTGGTAAGTGTATATAGAGTACCCACTAAATAGTGTGATTGGGGGTTTCCAATATAGTTTCATGAGGACTCATACCCTATCCTATTTGGGGTTCCACTCAGTAGGTAGAGGACTCACGCCCAAGATGGTCGAGGGTTATACTCTATAGGTTGAGGAACCACACCCTGGCATGACAGGGTGTTCCACTCTGGTCATCGAGGAATCAGAACCTATCAAATCGAGGGTTACACTTAGTAGCTAGAGTACTCATTCCCTAGTTGATGGGGGGTTCCACTCTAGTGTCTTTGGTGATCCTCTTCCTAATCACTACCATCGTAAGGCTTCTTCTTAATAAGTACCACACCCATAAAATTTCACATCATAACCCAAAAGCCACAATGGAGGGAACCATCATGTTATACATAGAGAAAAACTCAGGATAGGCTACCTACATAACCAAATATAAGTTCAGAAGAATAAAATAAAAAAGTTTCAAGTTTCCTCAAAAGGATCCAAGGGGTGCATGATGTTTGAGGGGACCCACATGACATGTGGTCCCGCTCCATCACCTGGTCGTGTCCTTGAAGGTACAGGACTCTCCAACCATGTATGAATACAAAACTTGTGGTGGATATGCACAGTGTGACCATGCCACCCAGGGTCCCACCCATGTGCTTGGCTGTGCCTGTGTATTGTTCTTCTGTCTGTGTACTTTAGTACATGACAAGCATCTTCACATTGGGTGCCTGCCATGTCTCTATCCTTGTCCGTGTACCCGGTTATACGTATGTTCCTAGCCATGTGCTACTCCACACATATTTTCCACATGTGGAAAGGGGTATAAGACATGTAGGGAGTTTACAAGGCATTCCATCCTTATGAAATCCCAAAACCCCATTCACAGTAGCATAGAGGCAACATGCCATGTGTTCATCATGATACACTATGTGTAGTTACACTTTTAGCACATCTCAGGATCCACGTACCAAATGTTGAATCCAACCTCTCCACTTCTTTTCCAGCTTGAAATCTAACCAATAACAGTGGATATAGACATGGATCATTATTTTCAGACATCTGGCAGTCGAAAAACCAAATCCCATTGAATCAGTCAAAGTTTGCACATACTGTCGCTTTCCGGCACACAATCCAAGCCACACATCCTCTGATCCAGTTTCTGATCATCCAATCCATCACCCACAAATTGAAAACACCCTATATATACCCCTTATTCATTGATCCACCCCTGGAACATGAATCCTTCATGATTTTGGGGGTCCGATTGGGCACACTACCACCTGACAATGTCGAACTGGGACCACATGGTCTAACTGGTGATGAACATGAAGAAATTGAATGTTAAAGTAAATTTTTTATTGATTTATCCAATCATTATTATATAATTATCAATAATGGATATATCTTGGGTTAGAAAACCAAATAATAATCAATTTAATTAGTACACGGTCACATGAAATGACTATAATTGGTGCAGATCAAAGGCGGGGATTGATCTACTCAATAAATTTAATCAACAAGGGTATAAACCCAAAATTTAAGAGTCCAACATTGAGATTGGATCATTCATTGTCAAAGAACAAGCTCGACAATGATTAAATGAATTATTTGTGTTCTCTCTGTGCTTTGATCCAATGTTTTATCGTTGTCTGAGGTGATTCTGCCTATGGAAGGAGAGGAAGAACATCGCTTGGGGATTTCAGGGTTACAAGGATAACACTAGAAAGATTTCCATAACAATTTATTTATAGGAATTTTTTATATTAAATTAATTAATTAATTAATTTAAATAAATAAATAATTTTAAGAATTAATTAATTTTAAGAATTAATTAATTTTAATAATTAAATTTTCCACTGAATGTACCACGAATGGGTGAGATATATGAACGCCCCACACTAACATATTTTAGGTCATGCATAGGGTAAATAATGAATTTCAGACTCAACCATAGTTTTGGATTTCTAATATGATCTAAAATTTAAGAGCTATCACATTTTATTTAAGAAAATTTTCAGGCTTAATATAAAATATATTTAATATTTTTATAAAATTAATTCCGAGAACACGGGGCCTCAGAATCTCACACCATCTCAGCACCTGGATATGGAAATATATCTATAAATATTTCAAATTATTACAAGGAAAAACTGGGTCTCTAAACTCAATATTTTAGGAATTTTTAGTTTTTAAAGATACTGAAAGAAAATGGTATTTTCCTTTTTTTAATGGAAGGTTGAAATCCTCATATAAATATATTTTTTATCTATGTCATCAGCCATTAAGGATTTTTATGATTCACTGGGGATATGATCTTATGATAACATCCACTTTCATTCATTGGATGTCTTATGATGACATTGATTTTAGTATGATTCTATGAAACTCATTTCTTTCCCATGTGTTAAGTAAGTTGTGATAAAATCTTTATGAAACCCATTCCTTTTCTATGTGTTATGCTAGATAAAATGATGAAATAAAACCACTACTACAAATACGCCTTTTATCAGCGCTAAAAAAGCGCTGTTAATTCCAGTGAAGATAGGGGGGGGGGATCCCCTTTATCAACGGTCAAAAAATCTCTGATAAAAGACCCCTTTTATCAGTGCTTTTTTTTAGCGCTGATAAAAGTAAAAAAAAGTAAAAAAAATTAAAAAAAATTAATTTTTTTAAAAAAATCGTGCAAATAAGGGGGGGATTTTATAGCACTTGAGAACCCTTTTAACAGTGCTTTTCTAGACCCACCAGCACCCGCACACACCCCCTCCACCCTTTATCAGCGCTAGCCCCCCAAATCCACCCCCATGCGTGCGCCCCTTCCTCCACCAGGTTTTGAACTCGAGACCTCCCTCCTGCTCCCCTAAGCCCTTACCACTCCTCTATTTTGATTTGTTTTCCATTTCATGATATCTCTATTTATATATATATATTTAGTTATATTTATTCATATAATAATATGTATTTATATTAATATATATATATATAGTTATATTAATATATATATAGTTATATTAATATATATATATATAGTTATATTAATAAATATATTTATAGTGATATTAATATATATATTTATAGTTATATGAATATATATATATATGTAGTTATATTTATATATATAGTTAGATTAATATACAGGTATATAAATATTCATATATTTATATTTCAAATAAAATGGATATTAGTTATTATTTAGATAAAGCTAATATATTTTATATGTAAATATATTTTATTAGTTATATTTATAATTAAATTTTTATGTGTGAATATATAAAAATATGTATATATTGTTATAGATTTGATTATAAATAGCAGTGCATTATAAAAAATGATAAAATTTCAAATAAATAATATCAATATGAATGTAATACCTTGGAATAAATTCAGTCCCCACCAAAAAAGCCAATAATACCCCCTTAAATGAGGCTGAAAATACACAAAATATTAAAAAATTGGGGTATCCCGACTAAAAACTCAGCTTTGGAGGCCTTCTGGGACTTTTTTAGCCTTAAAAAATGTGACAGAGGCTTTAACTCAGTCACTAGCGCGTATAGCTCATCGCAAACTTCAATTTGATATGCTGTAGAGCTCAAACGGAAACCCAGATCAAAAGTTATGGCCGTTTAATGTTCGAGTGGCGTTTTCAACATATTTTGGATCTTTTTAATTTTTTTGTCTTCAAATTGTTATTAAATGACTATTAATCATTAATAATTAGCAAATTATTTGCTAAAAATATTTTTTTAAATTTTTATAATCCATTTTCACTAAATATCTTATATATTAAGTGTAAATGTATATTTATACTTATCTAAAATATATTTAAAAAAATATTTAAAAAAATATATATTATATTTATATCAATATGAAAATATCTATATATTTAAATATAAATATATTTTTTTAATGATTTTTTTGAAGTAGACCCTTTATCAGTAGTTTTAAAAAAAGCGCTAATAAAGACCCCCCTTTATCAGCGCTACTAAAAAAGTGTTGATAAAGGGGTACCCTTTAACAATGCTAAAAAAATGCTATTAAAGGGTACCCCTTTATCAGTGCTAAAAAAATCGCTTATAAAGGGGTACTTTTATTAGTGTTTTTTTAGCACTGATAAAGATACCCTTTATCGGTGTTTTTTTAGCGCTGATAAAAGTACCCCCCTTTATCAGTGCTTTTTCATTAGCGCTGATAAAGGCTGGCGCTGTCCATGCCCAGTTTTGTGGTAGTGAACCTGTATACATTACCCAGGTTATTATATGATGAATTGATGAATGTTTTATGATATTTTTGAAGAAGTATATATGGTTTTAATTATGTGATGGGTGGGACCATAATTACACATACCTCCAATTTAGTGGGTAAAGAATGATATCTCATGAGATAATAAGGTCCGAAATGCGGAGTGAACCCAGTTCAGTAATAGACTATGTCCAATATGATAGTATTAGGAGTAAACCTTGACTAAAGAAATTATGGGATAAGGAATGAACCTAAAACACTATTATAGTCTTCATAGTGATCCTTGACAAAGGAAATGATTTTATATGCTTATGTGTAACCTATAATCCAAAATCTTATTCTTATGACATTTTCTCATTGATCATGATTGAATATTAATTATTCCCAACTCTTATGACTTATATATATTTTTATAACAAAAAATTATTCCATTATTCATGATTAAAAATATTTAATTTATTAAGTATGATTTTTTTAAGTTATGAGCGTGTTATCCTACCCTTATTATTATTCTCACTTATGATCATTGATTGATATCTCCTATGTTTACCCTTATTGAGAATTCAAGATCACCTTTTGTTATGTTTTGTAACACCCCAAGCTTCTACGGTACACTTCTCTTTGAATAATGTGATAGCGTGTGTTGTACACAACACCGAGTTCTAACACACCATAACCAATCAAACTAGCCGTTATGAATTGTAATACCTACTTTTTGAAATTATATATATATTTTATATTTTAAAATGTATTTCATTTTTGGATTCGGAATATCGAATTTAGCCTAAAGTGAAATTTTGGTACTTTTCGGATAACTTTCATATTTTGATGAATAGTGAAAATTACTAAATTTTAATTAAAAACAACTTTTTTAATCAAAATAATTAATAGTGATAAATTATGAATTTGAGTGGTTTTAAAGTATATTTAGAATATATTTTTACCATTTAATATAATGTTGGTCATTGGACATAATTTTACAATTAAACCGAACATAAACAAGTGTCAATCTTTTGATATTTATTAACTCTTAAAAACACGCCTTTTGTTTTAACAGCGGGAATTAATTTTAAATTAATTTCTGCCACTTATTTGTTTTGAATTTAGAAAAATGGATTCCATATTTGGAATCAGGATGTTCAAATTGTGTAAATAGGTAACTTTTATTTTTAGACATTTTGAATAATTACTGCGGTAAATATTTTATTTACCATGGTTAAGGGTAAACCCGGTAAATAAGGGTTAAAAAATAATATTATAATAATACTAAATTACCCTAAAACGTGTCCTAGCCTTATTTGTTGATACATTTTCGACCATAGGTATCTTTGGGTCTATTTTGGGACCCCATGGTGCCACTTGTAGGTGATAGGGACATTTTATTTTAATTAAGTTAAAATGAATACAAAAATAATACAAGCATATATCTTTTAGAAAAACAATTTTTACATAGTGTTATATATGTTGGATTTTAGATTATAAATATTCATTAGAAATATAAAAATATTTCCTACATAGTGATATTTTATTTATAATTTTTAGACATTAAATAATTTAATTTATTTATGACACAATGATGATGAATTAATTACTATAATAGTGAAAAATTAAAATAATTGATATTATAAATACCCAAATAAATATAATATGAAAATTTTAATGAATTAAAATAATTTTATAGGATAATATGATATATTAGAATTTATTTAATTGACTTTGTTCGAAGTAATCAATCTGTTATGAGTTTCACAAAAATCAACTATTGAATAGTGTCAAAATTGACATAAAAGAGTTCTTAAAACCAATATTATATTATTAATTGATATTAAATTCCTAAAAATCTAATGTTCGGACAAGAAACTTATATAATTATAGGTTCATCATTAATGGACCACTTGGGGGTCACTTGGATGTATATAGTAAGTTTATTAACCACATTATATAAAAATACAAAGAGACATTGTAATAGTGAAACTAATTAACTTAGAGTTAATACTTAAAGATAAGGTTAATATAAGTACCCAAACCTGTCTAAATTCTATTGGTTGATTTGTTTTCGACCTATCCACACCTTAAAATTTAAATAATCAACTTTTGAGCCATTATAAACCGAATATGAATTTATTATAAATTAATATTTCTAGCTTTTCCAAAGGTGCCCCTCACCCCTCTTATAAAAGGGCACTCCTCCTTCTCATTTCTTCACACTTTCAAAGCCTTTGGGTTCGGCCAAACTCTACCCAAATACTCTCCCAACTTCCCTCACTACAACATAGAGGCCTTAGTTTGATCATAAAGCCAACCAAAGGAGCCCTTTTGATCAAATCAAAAGGAAGAACCCGAAGAAGAGGTAATGTTTTCACCACCCCTTTTCAAGTTCCTTTCTTCTTCCACTTCTTCTTTCTTTGTTATTACCATTATAAAATAATAACTCCAGTATCTCACATATACTATGATGTTATTATAAATATGGTACAACCATATTCAGTATTCTATCCACCCTTTGAATAACATGTCACCATACGAGCGTACGTACGGCTTACCGTCTCCACGTCGTGGTGTAATTGTTATTCAATATATTATTATTTGGATGTGTATAATAATGATGTGTAACTCATGTAAATAATAAATATAACATGTTAAGTATTCTGTATATATGATATAACATCCATTTATATATTATTTTAATATCAAAAGAATGATATTGTCGCTCGTGCGTACGTACGGACTACCGTCTCCACGAACGCGATAAGATTCATTCTCCATCGTATCCGTTCAAGTATAATTATCATTTGATGATTTAAAAATGATGTTTAAGGACTTGATATCATTATGTATATGAAAAATATACAATATATCCATGACAAACATGGCTTATGTAACAAAACATATAAAAGAAAACAAGTAAGTTAACACCCGAAACGACGATAATTCAAAGATATCATTAACAAATCAATGTTAAAAGATCATATATGACATCATATTAATATATATGATTCTTGTATAATTTAATAAAAATTATTTCACCATTATACATGAGGTTAACCTACCCTAACCAAGGAAAAGTACAAGGTAAGGGGTTTTCATCTCACTCCTTATTCCCGTGAGATTCATGCCGTATTGCCACCATCACCTTTTGTGTGGTGTATGTACTGCCCATAATTATATTCTTTGTGTAATACACTCTAATTTATGTGTATTTACATATTCATTGTATGATACCTCTTTCATGGGTTGTATGTTTCATAAGTTACCAAATTGGTAAGGGTTATTTCACAATCTCTTCATTATCCGAGGTTGTTTATACGTAATAATCTACTAGGATCTCTTTATCATCCACATCCATGTTTCTTAAAAATGTATTTCAAAACATTTTTACTATTCACAAGAATATGGGTTAAAGTCATTTATACCCTTGTTTGACTTTTTATAAGAGGTTTATAAAGGAATCTTTCCGTTGTTTTCCAAATAAGGTGCTTTTTAACCTTTTCGACAAAATTAAGGTAAGAATGTTTTTTTAACTTATATGGCGGGTGCGGCTATTTTCCGCCGTTATAAAATCGTCGAAGCTTCCCTTACAAGCTTATAAGAATATTTTCAAAGAAAATGTTTTATTTTATATGGATCTTAAATGATTTCAAAATAAAAGAGATATTTCTCTAAAAAGAGTTTTGATTTCATCTATGTCAACATCCTTTGTTGGATTTTACGCTTATGTGAAGTTTATTTATTATGATACAAAAATTCTATGTTTTATTGAAGCTTTTGTGATATGTTTGACTATGGATGTTCTATTTTTATACCATTCATGGTTTATGGTGAAAGTATTGACATTTCGTATGCTAGTTTTAATACGAATGTTTATGTTATGTTTAAACCTTTTCATATGGGAATGCATTGGACTTAATATGTGACGGGTGGAGCCCACTATAGCTCCTCGATGCATCGGTAGGTCTCATGAGACAAACTAGTATCTTGTCACAAGGCCTTGACAAAATCTTATTTGTAGTCTTGGCATGAGGCCTTGGCTATGTGGTTATGATAGTCTGGCATTATGCATTCCATCATTATGAAAGTGGTTATTGATTTTGCATGTGATTATTCGATTAGTAGAATATCCCTGTGAATAAGTAAATGGAATTATTTCATTTTATTTATGCCATACTATGTTGAAAGTTCAAGATTGAAAGGCTTTTTTTTAGTTATACATTTCCTTAAATGTTTATTCTTATTTATGAAAGTTTCCGATATATTGTTATCCTTACTGGGTATTTGAGCTCACCGCTTTTCTATGTTTTATTTTTCCCAGGATGTGAAGAAGTAAGTTATGAATGACCTGCAGGGATATTATGAGGGGATAATAGTGTGGACTGTGGAGACATTATGTTGTTGTAGTAGTTTTTCATTTTATGGTGTAATGTAAAACTTATGAATATATCTAGTGTTTCCAAGGCTACTAAACCAATCGGTCTTTTGAGATTTGATCTTTCTTGTGATCATGCCAATGTTATGTAATAATGCACCGACTCTGGGTAACTAGGGTCGGGGCGTTACAGTTGGTATCAGAGGAAGTTTAGTACCAACCTTGGAAGCTAGATTTAGATAAACTCTGATTAGAGCACGTAGACCTAAGATGAAATTTGAGGATTAGTATAGAAGAACTTCCTAGAATTTTGGTATTGTAGAGATTTTGTGAGTGTTCCGAGAAATACATCCCTGTCTGGATACGAGCAGGTAGAGGCAGCTCTGGCACAGATGTACCTAGGGGTAAAACCCAAAAACACCGCTTTGAGCTAGACTCGAACGGGAACTGGTGCACGACAACGGGCCTTGCTGCACTCTTGGTTACGACACTCCCAGGGGATATGCTTAGGATAACTCTCATTTTCTTTACAAATCATTATGAATGGTTTATTAGTATATACTTCCTCAAAGAAAACATTTTTATGATTATGGATTATATCCATAAATAGATCAATTTATGTTAAGTGTTTTATAAGTATTTTGATTCATAAACTGATCTAGTTTATGCCATTGTTTAGAAATGGCGCCTAGTGGAAGAAATGGAAACTGTATCAATGCACACACTCCATGTAGGGATTTCCCTCCTGCTCAAGATAATTATAGTGAAGCTGGTGATGCAACTGGTGCCGATCATCTAATCACCATACTGGGACAACTTACTCAGGTTATGAATAATAACCTTACCCGTATGGAGCACCCTGATCCACAGCGTGGAGGATCAATGTTAGATCTATTCATGAGGCAAAAAACACCAACGTTCAATGGGAGTACAAATCCCTTAGTAGCTGAGCAATGGATATTTTCCCTAGAGAAAATATTTCAGGCTTTGGGGAGTAATGAAAGGGAAAAAGTTATCATGGCAGTTTACCGCCTCACTGGAGATGCTGATCAATGGTGGTCATTAATTCAAAATACGAAGGAAGATGATGAAGTATCAAATATGGAATGGAGGGAGTTCAAAGATCTGTTTTTAGAAAAATACTTTCCTCGTGACCATCGAGCAGATATGGAAAGGCAATTTCTAAGTTTGAGACAGAAGGAGGATGAGAATGTCACAAAGTATGAGGCTAATTTTACAAGGTTATCAAGGTATGCTGGAGATTATATATGTAACCCAAGAAGTAAGACTATTCGTTTCTTTGATGGGTTAAAACCATTTCTCCGTCGAGAATTATTCTCACAATCCTTTTCATCGTACGAAGACATTGTCTCATGTGCTATCAAGACCGAAAAGGAATTCTCTAAGTCTTATGACTTTAAAGCAAAACAAGAGAAGGAGAGGCCTGCTGATCAATCTGGGAATGGAAATAAGGGTAAGAAAGGAAAGGTTGAATAACCATCCTGTGGTAAATGTGGGAAGAAACACCCCGGTACTTGCTTGAAGGGAATGGGAGTCTGTTACAAGTGTGGTGAAAAAGGCCACCAAGCTCGTGATTGCAAAGGGAAGAAGGAAGCTACCAACGTTCAATGCTACAATTGCAGGGAGATGGGGCATTATGCAAATGAATGTCCTAAGCGTCAGGAGAACTTACCTCAGAAAAGGCCAAGGGATCAAGGCCAGGCTTATGCTATCACTACTGCTGAAGTAGAAGCTCCGAAATACATGGTGGTAGGTAATTTAATGGTTTCCTCAAGTTTAGAAAATGCATTATTTGATTTTGGATCATCGCATTGTTTCATATCTTCCCAGTTTACTAAGAAAATTAGATATTTCCAATTTGATTTAATAAAGGAGTTGTCAGTTAAAACTCCTAAGGGAAGTATCATTGCAACAAAGTTTTGTGAATCAGTCCCCATTAGAGCACATAAATTTTCTTTATCTGCTGATCTCATCATCATACCTATGATTGAGTTTGATATAATCCTTGGTATGGACTGGATTTCGGACTATGATGTGAAGATTTCTTGTAAGAAGAAAGAGGTTACGATTCTTGATGATAATGATAAGGAATACCTTATCTTTAGAGCAGAATCGTCACCACCTAATTCTTATTTAGATCCACCCCAAGTAGCTCAACTTAATTCAATTATTGGGGAGGAAGAGAATGAAATGACTGTGGGTGAGGAAAGGAATTTTCAAATAGAGGATGTACCTATTGTGAATGAATTTGTAGATGTATTTCCGGAAGATTTACCTGGACATCCTCCAGAACGAGAAGTTGAGTTTTCCATTGATTTAATTCCTGGATCAAGGCCTATATCGAAGACCCCTTACAGAATGGCCACTGTAGAGTTAGTCGAACTAAAGAAACAACTAGAGGAATTGAGTAATAAAGGATTTATTCGCCCTAGTGTTTCTCCATGGGGAGCCCCTGTTCTTTTTGTTAAAAAGAAAGATGGATCTATGAGGTTATGTATCGACTACAGTGAGATCAATGCTATAACGATAAAGAACAAGTATCCCCTACCTCGCATTGATGATTTATTTGACCAACTGCATGGAGCTCAATACTTTTCAAAGATTGACCTTCGATCTGGATACCATCAGTTGTGTGTGAAGAAGGAAGACATTCTGAAGACAGCATTTCGAACCAGGTACGGGCATTACGAGTTTACTGTAATGCCGTTTGGATTGACTAATGCACCCTGTGTATTCATGGATCTGATGAATAGAGTTTTCAAGTAGTATCTCGATGAATTTGTGGTGGTATTTATTGATGATATCTTGGTATACTCCAAAACCTACGAAGATCATGAAAATCACTTGCGCATTATCTTGAAGACTCTGAGGAGGCATGAATTATATGGAATGTTTAGAAAGTGTGAATTCTGGCTTCATGAGATTTATTTTCTTGGCCATATTGTCTCTAAAGATGGAATCTATGTTGATCCTTCTAAGACCAAGGCAATCCAAGAATGGCCAGCACCTACGAGTATAACTGAGGTACGCAGTTTTATTGGTTTGGCAGGTTATTATCGACGTTTCGTCCAGAATTTTGCCCGATTGGCTAACCCATTAATGAAGCTCACACGTAAAGGGGTTAAATTTGTTTGGACAAAAGAGTGTGAAGAATGTTTCAAAGAACTGAAGAGAAGATTATTCAATGCTCCTATATTGACTCTACCATCTGGGAATGATGGGTTCGTTATTTATAGTGATGCATCAAAGAAAGGACTTGGTTGTGTCCTTATGCAGAATGATAGAGTTATTGCATATGCATCACGACAGTTGAAAATTCATGAACAAAACTATCCTACTCATGATCTCGAGTTAGCAGCTGTAATCTTTGCTTTGAAGATATGGAGGCACTACCTCTATGGTGAAAAATGTGAGATTTATACTGATCACAAGAGTTTGAAGTATATTTTCTCACAAAAAGAAATCAACATGAGGCAAAGGAGATGTCTTGAATTACTCAAGGATTATGATTGCACGATACACTACCACCCGGGGAAAGCAAACAAGGTGGCAGATGCTTTGAGTAGAAAAGGCCATGGAGTTTTGAACAATATGAGAATTGAAAGGGATCCGATTTTCATGGATCTAGTGAAGATGGACATGGGAATAACCAGGGAAGGTGAAACATCAATGCTTTTTCAAATGGTTGCCAAACCATCTTTACTAGAAAGGATTAAGAGTTCTCAGACCGATGATGAAGAATTTCAAAAGAAGATTAAAGCTGTGAATGATGGGAGATTGAGAGACTTTTTGTATGAAGATGGAATTTTGAAATTTGGGAAGAGACTTTGTGTTCCCGATATACCTGATCTAAAAAGGGAATTGCTGGATGATGCTCATAGTTCCAATTTCTCTATACACCATGGGAGCACCAACAAGTATAGAGATTTGAAGGAACATTTTTGGTGGGACAACATGAAGAGGGAGATTTCTGATTTTGTGTCAAGATGTTTGGTTTGTCAACAAGTGAAAGCTGGAAGGCAACAGCCTGGAGGAGTCATGCAACCTCTTCCCATACCAGAGTGGAAATGGGACAATATTACGATGGACTTTTTCATGGGGCTACCAAAGACTCCTAGAAGGAATGATGCAATATGGGTTATTGTTGATCGTCTTACCAAGTCAGCACATTTTCTTGCTATAAGAGAAGATCTACCCTTGGAAAGTATAGCAAGACTATATATTAATGAAGTTGTGAGACTTCATGGAGTACCCCTATCGATTGTTTCTGATTGTGATCCCCGTTTTACTTCAATATTCTGGAAAAGTCTTCAGAAATCCCTAGATACTGAACTTCATTTGAGCACTGCTTACCACCCTCAGACAGACGGACAATCAGAACGGACTATTCAAACCTTAGAAGACATGTTGAGATCTTTCTCACTTGACTTTCAGGGTATGTGGGTTCAATATTTACCTCTGTTAGAATTTTCCTATAACAATAGATTCCATTCGAGTATTCAGATGGCACCATATGAAGCGTTATATAGAAAGAGATGTCGTACACCAACATGTTGGGATGACGTCGGTGAAACAAAACTTGTAGGTCCAGAACTAGTAGAGGAAACGATGTAAAAGGTGAAGGTAATCCAAAATCACATCAAAGAAACTCAAAGTAGGCAGAAGAGCTATGCCGATAATCGACGGAAGGATTTGGAATTTCAAGTCGGTGATCATGTTTTCCTGAAGGTATCTCCATGGAAGGGAGTAATACGTTTTGGTAAGAAAGGTAAATTGAGTCCCAGGTACATCAGACCTTTCGAAATTCTAGAACGAATTGGGGTTGTAGCTTACCGATTGGCAATGCCGCCAAGTCTCTCCAAAGTTCACGATGTGTTCCACGTATCTCTATTGAGGAAATACATGCCTGACCCAACGCATGTACTCACCTATCAAGAATTAGAACTGGAACCCGATCTGTCTTATTGCGAAGAGCCCATAAAGATTCTTGATACGATAGAACAAGTATTGAGAAACCGGACGACGCGTCTGGTAAAAGTCTTGTGGAGAAACCATAAGATGGAAGAGGCAACGTGGGAACCCGAGGAAATTATGATGAAGAACCACCCGAGTCTTTTCATGCGGTAGTATTCTAGAAATTTCGAGGACGAAATTATTTGAAGGAGGGGAGAATGTAACACCCCAAGCTTCTACGATACAATTCTCTTTGAATAATGTGATAGCGTGTGTTGTACGCAACACCGAGTTCTAACACACCATAACCAATCAAACTAGCCGTTATGAATAGTAATACCTACCTTTTGAAATTATATATATATTTTATATTTTAAAATGGACTTCATTTTTGGATTCAGAATATCGAATTTAACCTAAAGTGAAATTTTGGTACTTTTCGGAAAACTTTCATATTTTGATGAATAGTGAAAATTACTAAATTTTAATTAAAAACAACTTTTTTAATCAAAATAATTAATAGTGATAAATTATGAATTAGAGTGGTTTTAAAGTATATTTAGAATATATTTTTACCATTTAATATAATGTTGGTAATTGGACATAATTTTACAATTAAACCGAACATAAACAAGTGTCAATCTTTTGATAGTTATTAACTCTTAAAAACACGCTTTTTGTTTTAACAGCGGGAATTAATTTTAAATTAATTTCTGCCACTTCTGTGTTTTGAATTTAGAAAAATGGATTCCATATTTGGAATCAGGATTTTCAAATTGTGTAAATAGGTAACTTTTATTTTTAGACATTTTGAATAATTACTGCGGTAAATATTTTATTTACCATGGTTAAGGGTAAATCTGGTAAATAAGGGTTAAAAAATAATATTATAATAATACTAAATTACCCTAAAACGTGTCCTAGCATTATTGGTTGATAAAGTTTCGACCATATGAATCTTTGGGTCTATTTTGGGACCTCATGGTGCCACTTGTAGGTGATAGGGACATTTTATTCTAATTAAGTTAAAATGAATACAAAAATGACACAAGCATATATCTTTTAGAAAAACAATTTTTAAATAGGGTTATATATGTTGTATTTTAGATTATAAATATTCATTAGAAATATAAAAATATTTCCTACATAGTTATTATTTATTTATAATTTTTATACATTAAATAATTTAATTTATTTATGACACAATGATGATGAATTAATTACTATAATAGTGAAAAATTAAAATAATTGATATTATAAAAACCCAAATAAATATAATATGAAACTTTTAATTAATTAAACTAATTTTATAGGATAATATGATATATTAGGATTGATTTAATTGTCTTTTTTCAAAGTAATCAATCTGTTATGAGTTTCACAAAAATCCACTATTGAATAGTGTCAAAATTGACATAAAAGAGTTCTTAAAACCAATATTATATTATTAATTGATATTAAATTCCTAAAAATCTGAGGTTCGACCAAGAGACTTATATCATGATAGGTTCATCATTAATGGACCACTTGGGGGTCTCTTGGATGTATATAGTAAGTTTATTAACCATATTATATAAAAATACAAAGAGACATTGTAAAAGTGAAACTAATTAACTTAGAGTTAATACTTAAAGATAAGGTTAATATAAGTACCCAAACCTGTCTAAATTATATTGGTTGAGTTGTTTTAGACATATCCCCACCTTAACTGTTAAATAATAAACTTTGGAGCCATTATAAACCGAATATGAATTTATTATAAATTAATATTTCTAGCTTTTCCAAAGGTGCCCCTCACCCCTCTTATAAAAAGGCACTCCTCCTTCTCATTTCTTCACACTTTCAAAGCCTTTTGGTTCGGAAAAACTCTGCCCAAATACTCTCCCAACTTCCCTCACTACAACCTAGAGGCCTTAGTTTGATCAGAAAGCCAACCAAAGGAGCCCTTTTGATCAAATCAAAAGGAAGAACCCGAAGAAGAGGTAATGTTTTCACCACCCCTTTTCAAGTTCCATTCTTCTTCCACTTCTTATTTCTTTGTTATTACCATTCTAAAATAATAAATCCAGTATCTCACATATACTGTTATGTTTTTATAAATATGGTATAACCATATTCAGTATTCTATCCACCCTTTGTATAACATGTCACCATACGTGCGTACGTACGGCTTACCGTCTCCACGTCGTGGTGTATTTGTTATTCAATATATTATTATTTGGATGGGTATAATAATGATTTGTAACTAATGTAAATAATAAATATAACATGTTAATTATTCTGTATATATGATATAACATCCATTTATATATTATTTTAATATCAAAAGAATGATATTGTCGCTCGTGAGTACGTACGGACTACCGTCTCCATGAACGCGATAAGATTCATTCTCCATCGTATCCATTCAAGTATAATTATCATTTGATGATTTAAAAATGATGTTTAAGGACTTGATATCATTATGTATATGAAAAATATACAACCTATCCATGACAAACATGGCTTATGTAACAAACCATATAAAATAAAACGAGTAAGCTAACACCCGAAACGACGATAATTCAAAGATATCATTAACAAATCAATGTTAAAAGATCATATATGATATCATATCAATATATATGATTCTTGTATAATTTAATATAAATTATTTCACCATTATACAGGAGTTTAACCTACCCCAACCAAGGAAAAGTACAAGGTAAGGGGTTTTCATCTCACTCCTTATTCCCGTGAGATTCATGCCATATTGCCACCATCACCTTTTGTGTGGTGTATGTACTGCCCATAATTATATTCTTTGTGTAATACACTCTAATTTATGTGTATTTACATATTCATTGTATGATACCTCTTTCATGGGTTGTATGTTTCATAAGTTACCAAATTGGTAAGGGTTATTTCACAATCTCTTCATTATCCGAGGTTGTTTATACGTAATAATCTACTGGGATCTCTTTATCATCCACATCCATGTTTTTTAAAAATGTATTTCAAAACATTTTTACTATTACCAAGAATATGGGTTAAAGTCATTTATACCCTTGTTTGACTTTTTATAAGAGGTTTATAAAGGAATCTTTCCGTTGTTTTCCAAACAAGGTGCTTTTTAACCTTTTCGTCAAAATTAAGGTAAGAATGTTTTTTTTAACTTATATGGTGGGTGCGGCTATTTTCCACCGTTATAAAATCGTAGAAGCTTCCCTTACAAGCTTATAAGAATATTTTCAAAGAAAATGTTTTATTTTATATGGATCTTAAATGATTTCAAAATAAAAGAGATATTTCTCTAAAAAGAGTTTTGATTTCATCTATGTCAACAACCTTTGTTGGATTTTAAGCTTATGTGAAGTTTATTTATTATGATACAAAACTTCTATGTTGTATTGAAGGTTTTGTGATATGTTTGACTATGGATGTGCTATTTTTATACCATTCATGGTTTATGGTGAAAGTATTGACATTTCGTATGCTAGTTTTAATACGAATGTTTATGTTATGTTTAAACCTTTTCATATGGGAATGCATTGGACTTAATATGTGACGGGTGGAGCCCGCTATAGCTCATCGATGCATCGGTAGGTCTCATGAGACAAACTAGTGTCTTGGCACATGGCCTTGACAAAATCTTATTTGTAGTCTTGGCACGAGGCCTTGGCTATGTGGTTATGATAGTCTGGCATTATGCATTCCATCATTATGAAGGTGGTTATTGATTTTGCATGTGATTATTCGATTAGTAGAATATCCATGTGAATAAGTAAATGGAATTATTTCATTTTATTTATGCCATACTATGTTGAAAGTTCAAGATTGAAAGAATTTTGTTTTAGTTATACATTGCCTTAAATGTTTATTCTTATTTATGAAAGTTTCCGCTATATTGTTATCCTTACTGGGCATTTGAGCTCACCCCTTTTCTATGTTTTATTTTTCCCAGGATGTGAAGAAGTAAGTTATGAATGACCTGCAGGGATATTATGAGGGGATAATAGTGTGGACTGTGGAGACATTATGTTGTTGTAGTAGTTTTTCATTTTATGGTGTAATGTAAAACTTATGAATATATCTAGTGTTTCCAAGGCTACTAAACCAATCGGTCTTTCAAGATTTGATCTTTCTTGTGATCATGCCAATGTTATGTAATAATGCACCGAATCTGGGTAACTAGGGTCGGGGCGTTACATGTTTCCTTTCCCTAGGTTTGGAAGAAGGGTTTTAAGTAGGGAATGTATAAGAAGTTCTCTATATGATAAGATAATTGTGGGATATATTGAATATCTTTGATGAAATAATATTATGATGTATCTAGTATCCAAAGAAACTAAACCTTTTTGGTTCTATGGCACGTATTGTTATGAAATGTACTACATATTCATCTAAAATGATGTACTGTTTATTTATGTTATAATAATGTCACATTTTGATACTTATTATTTAATATATATTCAGAAAACCTTGAATCTCATCTTGAATCATGACTATTGATCAAGACCATTTTTTTAGTAAAAGACAACAAATAATTATTTGATTTAGTCTCTAGTTTTCTTGAAATTTATATAAATGCGAATATGAAATGAAACAACCCTGACTCTAGTAACCTAGAGATGGTATCTATTTTATTAAATTGTCATAAGATAAAAGTAATCACATCACCAAGGACTTATCAATTTAATATTATTGAAGAACCAAATAAATATATGATTTCCTACATTGAATATAAAATATAAAAAATAAAAAAAGTAAATATTCTACATCATTAAAAATCATTCAAAGATTCCTTCTTCATATCATAGTTAAAGGAAAAAAATAAAGGTGAGATCAAATACTCAGTAAAGGTTATGTACAATGGAATCTATCAAGATTAAATAATTTATAATCAATATAGAAATGTAAATAATAGAAAAAAATCCATTTAATCAATAACTTGAGACCAAAATGTATCATGGATAATAACAATGTATCAATATCATGGATAATAGTAATTGAAAAATAAATGAAGTAAATAAATAGAGATGGACATCTTGACCAAGGCCTTATTCAAAGATATTTTAAAATACGTGTAGGTGTACACTAAAAACCAATTTAATAATTCTATCCAATTAGTTTGTCTCTTAAGACATGTCGATTTATCGAGGGGTAATCTATAATTTGGCCCCACCCATAACTACATCTCCAATGCGTTCCTTAAATATTTAATGATCAATTTAATCCATAAAAAATATAAATCATTAAAAAATATTTGTATTTAGTAAATAATATATAATTTTGGAATTTCCTTAGTCAATCAAAAAACATTCAAAATAAAACACTGTATATAGAAATGATATAAAATTTAGGTAATAAGAATATCCATTATATAAAAAATATGGATATGGAAGAGAAATGTAATGTTTGATGAAATATTATCAAAATAAAGTGAATGTTTCAAGAGAATGTTAATTACCAAAAAATTAATAAGAGATAAAATATGACCATAGATTCATCAGAAATATAAGTTTAAGTTTTTTGGAGAGTAGACGAAAATGGAAGTGAAGTATTTAAAATATAATTTCATTCCATAATTTTATTTATAAAACCATTTAAAACTTGAAGAATAAGATAAATAGTTCAATATAGTTATATAGGTTGGAAAATCCATTAACATTGTATATGTTAAAAAAATGTTCATTTTGACTTTTTATAAAGAAATTATTTAATGACCATTTTAGAAGACATTCTAAAGATTCATTTAAAAACTTATAAAAATTTAAGGAATAGATAAAATTTCCACTATAAATAAATTGATTAAATAAAAGTAAATTTTTAAGACAATTTTAAAAAATATGGATAAGGAAGAAAAATATACTCGATTAAAAAGTGAAATAAGATCACCTTTTGTTTTAAACATTTCTTTTTTTGATTCAAGTTACAAGTAGAGTAATATTTTTAATAAAACATGGAAAATAATAAAATATATAGTAGATAATAAAATATACAGTGTTTAAGAAGGATACACTATAACACCCCTACAATGAAAATATATACAATCCCAAAAAATGAGATTTTAAAATAAATTCTTACCTCTTTGGTAAATTTTAAATTGCCACCCCTTGACAGAGTAAGAATGAATTGAAACTTTAATTACCAGGAACAAATATATTTTCAATTTATATATATAAAATGGGTATTATATATACCACATGAAATAAAATGGGTTCATAATATGATATATGTCTCAATGGAGTGGAAATTGAAACGAAATCCCTTATCTTACACTTCTACTTAGTTGAACAATTTTTAACCTCCTATATATTAAATTTAAATTTATTTTAATTTTATAAAAAAACATATAAATATATATGATATCATATATGATCAAATTATAACATCTTATCACCCATT
Organism: Viscum album; assembly: GCA_963277665.1. NCBI lineage: Eukaryota > Viridiplantae > Streptophyta > Magnoliopsida > Santalales > Viscaceae > Viscum > Viscum album. Next base: position 1,694,289,389 of record OY728160.1, read on the forward strand.
CGTTAACATTACTTCATTATTATCATTATTTGAGGTGTTATCTATTTCGTTTTCTCATGCATGTTCCATCGTAAAAGTTTTGGTTCTTGTGAGTAGGTTATAGTTTAATCATAACCAAAATTATATTCATTTTATAAATATCACACAGACACACATATATATATATATAATAAAAATATATATATTTATAATTAACCCTAAAAATAGGACATGAAAATTAAATCACATTACTTTGTGGAGGTGATAGCCCACATGTACTCACGATAAAAATTATCATTTTTTAATTGATGGAGGGGTAAAAAAGTAGATTATATACTAAATTTATATAATAATAATTATTTCATATGTATCATATATACTCATTATTTCCATCATTATGACTATTCTCGTACAATGGTGATGGAAAACAAATTACATCATTTCATGAAGCGGTGGTCTGCCGTAGACACGAGTGATGATTTTATTTCCCATTTGATAGATAAGAAGATGGATAAATATTATAACATTAAAATAATAAGATCTCATTATATGTTAGATAATTGTGTTATAATATTGTAATTTTTAGGCCATAGTTTATGGTTTTAAGAGAAGAAGAAAAATAAAAGTGTTCGGTTAAGATGATTACCTCTTCTTAGAAAGAGATCCTTTAGACATCATCTTAAAGAACCTAGGGTTGGTATTTTGGGAGGAGAATAAATTTTAGAACATTTATAAGGATTATTTGAAGATATTTTTTTAGTTCTTGTTCAAGATAAATGGCTTAAGAGGTGTGAATAAGTGAATAGAGGAGGTGCTGTTTTATAAGCGAGGTGGGTGGTAGATTATAATTTTTAAAAATTTTAAAATATTATTAAGTAAATTTCATGGAAAATGGATCAAAATTGAGTATATTAAAAATATGAGATAATATAGGGCCTAAATAAACTCAAATAATAGTATTTATAAATTTTTTTAGTTTATTCTAACACTTTTATTTTTAGACTAACCCTCGAAAATACTCGTTTTAACATTAATTGTGGTAACCAATTTTTACAATTTTTACTATTCATAATGAAAAAAATAAAAGTGAAAAAATTACAAAAGTTTAACATTATAATTAGAAATATTTAATTTTTTTTTATCAAATTCCATTTCAATAAGTGATAAAAATTAATTTAAAACTCAGCCCACAAATTGCAAGGAATTTGTTTCTTGAAAATACATTTTCCAAGAAAATAATGATATTACAATAAATAGATGACTAATAATAATTATTATTTGATTTTTAATTTATATTGTTAGATATATAATATATATAATTCATTTATATCATTCATCATTGGAGATTATTTTAATTAACTAAAATGAGAAAACATTTTGCAGTAAATTTTTTGTTGAAAAACAATCCTTTTTTAGCTCAAAATGATATTGCCTTTATTTATATCAATTTTATAATAAATACATGGTTAATTATAAAATTATAACATATTTTTAAAAATAAAAAGAGTAATATTCAGATAATTCATTTTCAATTATTTATAAAATATTATTTATAAGGGAAATTTTCAAAAATTCTTTTTAGAATTTATTTTGACATAGTAAGTTCAAAATAAAAATTCACACTATAAAAAAGAATTTTTGTTCTATGAAATATTAAAATGTTTATTTTAATACAATTTAATGAAAAATAAAATATTCCCTTACTATAATTTTAAGCTCTTATGTTACATTCTTCCCTCCTTTAAAAATTTTGTCTTCAAAATTTTCAGGGATATTACTTTTTAATCAAATGATTGTGATTCTTCTTCAGAACATCATCATGTTACCACATTTATTCCTTTATTTTATGATTTATTGAAATTAAATTTTCTATTTTATTCAATAAATTTTTAAAAACTTGTTCCCTAGTGTCAAGAATATGGATAGGTGCTTCACAGTAATATGGATCAGGTTTAGATTCTATTTTTTTAGAGGTGATAAAATGAATTGTGTATAGCATATACTTCCCTTACAATGAGATATGGAACACCTCTTGTAATTTATAGAGGCTAATTGGAATTCCTAAATGGTAATTAACATCTATAATTACTTCCATAATTTCAAAATGTCTGATGTATCAAGGGCTTAGTTTCCCTTTTTTACTGATCCTTATATCACCCTTCCCCAAAGACACATTCATGAAAATGTGATCTACTACTTAAAATTGCAAATATTTCATTTGGTTGTTATAATAAAACTTTTTCCTAATTCTAGACACTTTTATATGGGTCTAAATAGTGTTTACCTTTATCATTTTCTCCTAAAAAATTTTGGGGTCTACAAGCTTCCTTTCACCAACTTCATACCAACAAGTTGAAGTATGAAATATCTTTCCATATAATGGTTCATATGATGCCATTTGAATGATTGAATGGAAGTTATTATTATAGAAAAACTCCCCCAAAGTTAAATAAAGATCCCATATAACATGAAATTTAGTTGATAAATACCACAATATGTTTTATAATGTTTGAATAGTCCTTTCAGACTGTCCATCAGTTTGATGGTGATAGGCGCTGCTCAAATGAATCTCAACATCAAGATCATTTTGAAGTATTTTCCATAATTTCAATGTAAATAATATATCATGATCCAAAAAATTTAAATAGGTACACTATGGAGTCTTTCAACTTCATCAATATAGAGGTTTTCAAGAACCTCAAGTGGTAAATCAACACTTATAGAAAAAATGGTTAGATCTGGCAAGGTGATTAATAATAACCCATAAGGAATCATTATTTTTAGGAGTCTTTGGTAATTTACTAAAATGTTCTTATTAATTTAATATAATTTACTCATAAGAATAGGTATAGGTTTCACGAATCCACTAGGATTATTTCTCTCATCCTTCTCCTATTGAAAAAATAATCATCTTGATACATAATCAATAATTTCCTACTTCATATTATCAGACAAAAAAATTACTTCAAATCCATATACATCTTGGTGCTACCGAGGTATATAGATAAATTCAAGATATTAGAATTATATAATAACACAATTTTCATCTCATGTATAGATGTAAAGCATAACCCCTTTCCAAATTTCATAACTATCATCATAAATTAAGTCTTCCAATTTCCCATCATTCTTGACTTTAATTTTCTTTTGAAAATTATCACCATCAAGTTAATAAATTTTTCTCTTTTACAATAAATATGGTTTGGAAATCGTTTTAAAATGATTGATTTTACCCCTTAATTAATAATTCACACATCCATATTTACCAATTCATTGAACATATAATCCCTATTAATTCTCATTTTGTTCAGGACTCCATAATCTTTCTTGCTTAATGCATATTTTACCTTATTTTTGTTCCTTAGATAGTAGTGTATTAAAAAATCATAATACTTGAGTATATTGAGACATTACCATTACCTTATTTTTATTTATTTTTATGAAAGTATGTATTTCAGACTCTTATGATATCTGTATATCTCACATCTTTCACTATAAATATAATGCATCTCTATCTTCAAAGAAAAGATTACAAATTCCAACTCATGATCATGGGTTGGATATTTTTGTTCTTGATTCTTTAAATTACTTGATTCATAAGAAATAACTTTATTATTATACATAAGGATAGAACTATAAGTCCCTTCTTAGATACATCAATATATATCATAAATCCATCCTTTCTTGATATTAGAGTCAATATCAGAGCATTGACCAATCTCCACTTCAATTATTCAAAATTTTATCCCATTTCTTTTTTCCATATAAACTTAACCCCTTTATGTGTAAGCTTGGTTAATGGGTTATAAGATCAAGAAATTTTGTGAACAAACCATCTAAAGTTACCTTTAAATCCAAAGAAACTACATTACTTAGTTATGTTCGTCAGCGTAATCAATTATTTGACTGCTATTATCTTTATAGGATCAACTGGGATTCCCTCGTAGAAAATATGGCCAAGAAAAAATCTTTTGGGAGATATAATTCAAACTTTATAAATTCCCCATATAAATATTTTTTTCTAAGAGTCTCCAAAACTATTTATAACATCCTTGAACCACACTCCTAGATCCGATGCTAAAAACATCATCTCTACATTTCTAGCATGGTATAGATAAATGTGACCCAAATTTTTCTATTTAAAACATATGATAAAAAAAATTAAATACTGGATCACTTACATACCTAAGTACCATTTAGGTTTAAAGTTTTATATTATTAGGAAAAACTCTTACAAAAACAATACCCATGTCTCTGAATGCGTTTTTCTCCCACTAAACCAAGCTTTTATTATTTCACATTAATTCATAATCGTTATCCATATGAAACCATTCTAGAAATAATTAATTTAACATCATTATTAATATCCTATGGAAAATGATACACAATAAGGGTGATATCAAATTCTAATTAAGGGTAAACATAATCATTATTAATTTAGTGTCATTAGTAAGTATATGAAGAGAATAAGGGTATGAAGACATAAATAGAGACTATAATAATAACATAAAAATATTCACACCCATGAATACTTAGATCATAAACCTTCAAATATGGAATAAAGAATTAAAAAATTCAAGATTCATAAGAATCAATAAACCTGATCCATGTGATTTCAATCTTGAGAAAATGAATCATTAAAAATCCATAAAAATAATAAATAAAATGTGTTGGTATATTGGAAAATTATCTTCATAGAACCCTTAAAAAAGAATAACCACATGATAGACTTCCAATATAATTTCTCAGAGAATATAATCATTACCCAATACATTGGAATGCTATCTGGATCACCAAAAGAATAAGTTATATCAGTCTCACCAGACACTATTTAGGCATACCCATGATCATAAATAATGTCAATTCACCATTCATGAATAAAAAATTTCTAATATTTTACTTTTTGACATAATAATAATCATTATTTGTTCCTTTCTTAATCCAACTGTACAAAGGAAATAAGTTCCATGTCAATCTCATAATCCATCCAAAGAAAGAATAAGTATAGTATCATTGCAAAAAATCCCCAATGGATCATAAATACTATCAAGGGTTTTTGACATTGATGAATGTAAATACCATTCAAGGATTATTGAAAACACTCTTGAGGAAAATAACATTTTAACTTTAAAAATCACTTTAAAAAACAAAAAATTAAAAAAATATTATGAAGATAATTTTGTTTTATAATAGCCTTGGAAACTAGTAAATTAAACTTCAAATAAAATAATGGTCATGATGGTATAAAAATACATTCATGTTGAAAATGTTAAAAATAAACATTCTTTTCAAATATTTTGTAAAGGGAGTCAAAAGTGACCCATTTGAAAAATGTTAAGAAATTTAAATTTAAATTTTTTTAAAATAAAAGTAAAATATCATGAAAATTATATATAGTAAAAAATTTATTAGTGTAAAACAACATTTTTGACTTTTTTTAAAATATGGATATGTAAGAGAAACATTCCCGATCCAAAATATTATAAAAGACTGAAATCACTTACAAATAGATTTCTTAATGTTTCTTAATTTCATGAGATAGAAAATTGAAATTAAACATGTGAAAAAAATTCATAACTAGAAGATATGAAAATATCTATAGTTCAAGAAAATAAGATAATATTATTTCCTCTAAAAGGACCTTTAATATAAAAAATCGTGAAAAGAAATGAGATTGTAACATAAAGCCTTTACCACTTTGTTACCTTTTTAATCGCAAGAACCATTAAAGAATAACTTCAAATGAAACTTTAAATATAATTACATTAAGGATATTCATGATATACCATATCATATGGTATGTATATACATCTCACAAAAGAAGATATGTGCATATCATAAATGTATGCCCAAAATAAAGGGAATTTGCGATGAATAACCTTTACAAAGATCATACCACAGTATTGAGAGATATTTAATAAAAAAATTATGTATAACAAATTTAAATCCAAAAAAACAAGTTTAAATATATAATAAAACAATTTATAGATCAATTACCATATAATAATTTCATAACGAAGTTAATGAATAAGAGTTATAACCCAACAAAAGGAAATTGAATTTAGAAACCCTTTACCACTTGATAACTTTCAAGTCAAATCCACTTGAATGAAATAATTTATGTTGAAACTTAGAATACCATTAATTATGAAGGATTCATGATGTAAATTACAAAATTGGATATATATACACACCTCATAAAAGAATCTAGGTGAATAACAATAAAATATGCCTGAATGAAAGTAATTCAATGTGAAACCCCTTACTATTTTGGTAATATATGGATGAAAACACCAGTAAAAGAGAACCTAATATGGATTTGTAAATGAAAATAATTTTCATGAAAATAATCATAAAATAAATTCATGGGTATTATAAACACCACACAATATAGATATGTGGTGAATATTTTATATATCTCACAAAAATAAAAGTGTGAAAATAATCTTTTACCACCTTAGTAACTTTTCAATCACAAGACCCACTAAAGAATAACATCAAATGAAACTTCAAACACCATGAAAATAAAGTTATTAAATATATAACATTTCTAATGGTCAGTATATACACCACATTAATTTAATAAGTGGTAAATATGACATATGTCTCACATAAATAAAAGTGAGGCAAGAAACCCTTACCACAGGTCTAGACTTTTCATGTATGTCCTTTAACCCCGATATAACAAAATTATATAAATTATATGATTTAATAATAAAATTTTAAAGGTTTAATATCATATAATTAATACATTTATTTCATTTAATTTATTTTCTTATTTAATTACTTAATCAATTAATTTCGCACCAGCTGTTTTTGGGACATTTGATCCATATTTTAAAAATGGAATCATTTTGTTGACCATGGTCAAAGATGTCATTATTCCATCACATATATAATAGTAATCCTAAAATAATTATCATTTTTATACATAATTTATAGTTTTAAAACCTATCATGAAACATGTTTATGAAAAATTATCCAAGTTATGATCATGAAGATGGTAGGCCATATGTTCACATGAGTAACGTTTCCAATTTTTAACGATCATTATGGAAAGAAGGTCAGTGGTATTTTATATTTATATAATGATAACAATATAGTAAATAACATATTATTTATTTATATTTACTTATATATATATATACCATCCATGTGATGTGGTGATGAAAAAATAATTACATCGCTTCACGGAGGTGGTAGTCCACTTATATGCATGAATGGCGTTATCATTTTTTAGTGAGTGGAAAGGTAAAAATTAAAATAATATATTATATTTAAATGATGATAAATATTTAATGAATATAATATTTAAACATTAATTTTATAATTATAAACATCTGTGATAGGCAATGATGAAAAATGAATTACATTAGTTTGGAAAGCGAACCGTGAGAGGTGGTAGTCCGCTGTACACACAAATGATGATTTCTTTTCCCTTTTGATGGAAGAGGAGATGGATGTAGTTTATTTAATTATCATAATAACATCTTATTATATGGTATATATTTATTTTATTAAGTCATTATAGTTTAATAATATTTGAATTAGGTGGAAGTAGAAACAAAATAGAAACATTTGGTTAAGAACGATACCTCTTCTTTGGATGACTTATTTAAGATTATACCTAAATACTTACAAGATTGGATTTATGATCAAAAAAAGGACTATTATAAATGATTAGGTAATTAAGTAATGTATTTGGATGGTATTGTCTCATCTAAAAGTATTTGAATGTGTGAATAGTTGAATAGAGGAGGTGGCCTTTTATAAGAAGTGGAGAAGACACACTTGGAATTTCTGAAAAGAAAAACTTATATCCACATTTTATACATTAAAAAAGGCTAAAAAATGAACCATTATCGAGCATTATATGATATAATGTCTAAATATGGCCATAAAATAAAATTTATACATGTTTTTGGTCATTTTAAACTTTATCATTTTAGTTTAACCCATGGAAAACCCATTTTCACCCTAACCGTGGTAGAAGTTTTTTAATTTTTTCACTATTAATTATAAAAAAAATATTTTGAACATATTAAAAAATAAAAATTAAACTGATTCCAAATATGGAATCTATGTTTTCAATTTAAATTCATAGAAGTGTTAAAATTCAATATAAAACAAAACCCACAAACTCGATGAAAAAGAGGGTTTTTAAGAAATGCATTTTTGAAGCACAGAATGATATTATATTAAATTTATGAATAGTAATTATCATTATATGAATTTAAATTAATATTTATATATATTTAATCTATAAATTTCATTTAAATCATTCCTAAACATTATGCACTTTAAAATATTTTTTAGAGAAATGTGTTCTTAAGCATAAAAAGAACTTATAATAAAATCCCATGTAAAGATGATTCAAATGTAATTAATTAAATTAAATATATATAAATAATAATTAAATTACTTTAAAACAAATTATAATTATAATTATAATTTTAAATTACTTAATTTATTGAAAAGAAATTACAGTTTTACAAAAAATTGGTATTTTTCTCTATTCATTGAAAAATCTATATTTTCTGAAAAGTCAAAAAATTTCACCCTAAATTAATTTTGATATGATAATTTAAAAAAATCAATTTAATTTTATCAAATAACTTATATTTTTTTTCCTGAAATTAATTATTATATTTTCTCACAAAAACTAATAAAAATCATTTTTGGAGAAAACATATTTTTGATGAATAAAATGACATTACTAAAAATTGAGTGATTATTTACTAAGAATTTATAAATAAATTTATATTGCGTGAGAAATTTATATATATATTTCATAAATTATCTAATCCTATTCATACACTTAATTTTAAGGGCTAGGTTATAACGGTAATATATTTTGTAGGTCGTTTAAGATCAGTGTTGTGTGCCATATATGTTATTGAACATAATGTTATTATTATGAAATCCTGGGTTTCTATATTATCCTAATTTGATAAATTTCATCCTTGAAATTTGAACTTGAACTTAGTAAAAAAGGGTTTGAAATTTTAAAATACCCTTGTTGAAATGCCACATCATAAAAAGGGTTAGTAAAACATCCAAATGAAAATAGAGAGAGGGAAAGACAACACATAACTAGGTTTCCAAGTAGGAAAAAACTATTGAGAAGTGAATATATAGACCTTAAATAAAATCATAATTTCCAAATAATGATTGAGTGATAAAGATAATTCATAAAAATAAATTGGATGATCATGAGAAAGTTAACAACCAAAAAACCACAAACCAGATAGGGAGGAAAAAAACCATCGTCTCATCAAAAATTAAAGTAATAGGATAACAATTTCATTTTTAAGATACTTTTACTATAGTTGAATAATTTAGTACCCTATAAATAAGAACTTAAAGAGAATATAATTACTTGATAAGTATAATTTCATAATTTAATAAATTTCTAACATAATCTCATTTTCCCCAAATAGTGAGTAATTAAGATTATTTTTTCTTTTCTATCCCTGAAGTAATAAAATCCACTTATAATGGATCACATAATTCAAAAAAAAGATAAAAATATATTCCCACTATCTTAATCATTAAAAAAAACCAAAATGGTTATAATAAATTAAGATAATTCCCTAAATAAATAAACTCTCATATGGTGAAATACAACATTAATCTTCAATGTCTCAATAATAACACCCAAAGTTTACCTTAAGATCAATTTATAAAAAACTATACTCAAAATATTATAGACTAATATTGATGCAAAAAAACCAAAGGTTTTTTTATCACATTTTATTTTAATATTTTTTAACATTTATCTCTAAATTACACCGATCACTTTTAAAGTCTCATTACAAAAATATATATATTTCATAATCATATAATCTCTAAGATATACTAATCATTTACATAAATAACTTGAATTACCTCAAAGCCATTTTAAAATCATAAATCCTTCAAAAATAAAATTAAACCTTTATTACTTGAATAAAATCTCATATTTTTTTAACTTAATCATATAAGGTTCCCAAAATCATGAACTTCTTTTGAAATGACATTAATCACCTAATAATCAAATCACTTTTTGATCCCATGGTTATCCATGAGATGAAGCATATGTCATGAAAATAAACTTAATCATTATCTTTCAAATCATTTAAGTAAGAATATTATATCATACTAACTAGGGAATCACATATTCTAGTGGTAGGTGCTGCACCATTGTCACCCTTCAGTTGGGGGATCACGCCCCTTGGAATTTTAGAATGTGATGGTTTGTTTCCAAACTTATAATTTTTTCTTTTTTAATAATATATTAATATAATTCTTATAACATGCCCAAAAATATAATGAACATTCTATAAAATAATACTAATCAACAAATATCATATAACCCATAATGTTTTTCAATATCTTTAAACTTATGTCCATAAAACTAAAATTACATTATTTTTGTTAAACCAAAGAATTACATTTACTTCAACATAATAAAATGTATCCCAAAATGTCATTAATCACTTTAATATCTCATCACTTAATACATAAAAGGGCAATTTAATAATTTTATCTTATGATAAACCTTAATCTTATAGACCTATGATGGTATCCTTAACTCTTAAGATAACCTCACATGAAAACATCATAATCTCAAAAGTTATTTAAACACTTCTCTGATACCAACTATAACGGCCCTAAAACCACACTCTCAGATCTGGTGAAAAAAAATTATCTTTATATTTTTGGATTTTTGCTGATAAAGGTGACAAAATATTTTCCCTCCAAAACATATAACAAAAAAAATTAAATACTAGATCATATTACACCTAAGGGAATTTTAGGTTTAGATTTTTATAAAATGAGGAAAAGCTCTTACAGAAACAACACCCATGTCTTCGAATGAGTTTTTCTCCCACTAAAACCATATTTTATTATTTCACATTAAGTCAAAATCATCATCCATATAAAAAAATTATATACATAATTAATTTTATATCTAACTTGATAAACTAGGAAAAAAGAAAAATAATAAAGGTGAGTTCAAATGCTCAGTAAGGGTAAACATAATCATTAATAATTAAATTTTATGAGTGATCAAAAGAAGAGAATATAGTTATGAGGACATAAAAAGAATGCATGGGAATAACATAAAAATATTCATACCTATGAATAACTAGATCATCAACCTTGAATCATGACATAAAGCTTTAAGAAAATAAAGTGTCATAAGAATCAATAATCCCGAGCCATGTGTTTTCAATCTTAAGTAAAGGAATCATTAAAAACTGATAGAGGGAATAAAGAAAACGTGTTGGTATCTTTGAAAATTATCTTTATAGAACCCTTATATAACCCTTATAAGTTTCAATAACCACATGATATGCTTCCAATATAATGTTTTAGAGAATATAATCATTACCAATGCATTAGAGCACTATTTGGGCATGCCCATCTTATAAGCTATACCAGTATCACCCGAATCTATCTGGGTGTACCCATAATATAAAATATATCAAGATCACCTAATTTTATTTGGAGTAACCCATTACCATAAATAATATATAACTACCATTTATGAATACAACATTTCGAATCTTTAACTTTCCAATATAATAATTATCATTTTTTCATTGATTGATTCACCTATGAAAAAAATGAGTTCTATATCAATCTGATAATCTATACATAGAAAGAATTAGGATGGTTTCATTAAAAAAATACTCATTTGAGTATAATTAAAATAAAGGGATATTGAAATTGATGAATGAAAATACCATTAAAATATCATTAGAAAATTTATTGAAAAAAACAACCTTTTTCACTTTGAAAAAACTTTTAAAAACAAAAAATTCACAAAAAAGTATTTAAATAATTTTATTTGAAAATAAACTTGGAAATTTATAAATTAATATTAAAATAAAATAATTTTCATTATGGTGGGAAAATCCTTTCATGTTGTATACATTAAAAATAAACATTCTTTTCAATAATTTTGTAAAGGGAGTCAAAAGTGACCCATTTGAAAAATGTTAAGAAATTTCCTTTACAATTTTTTTAAAAAAATGTAAAAGATCATGTAAAAGATCAATATAAAACATTTTATGTTTAAAAAATACCATTTTTTAAAACATTTCTGAAAAAATGGGCATGGGTGAGAAAAATTACTGATCTAAATGAAGACACAAGATTGATATCACTTACAACCAAATTTATTGATGTTTTTCCATTAAATAAGTGAGGAAATAGAAATTAATCATGCGAAATAAATTCATAACCATAGGATAAGAAAATATATGTGGCTAAATAAAATAAAATAATATTATTTCATCTAAAATGACTTTCAAAGTAAATAATCTCGAAAAAAAGGAGACTATAACAAGCCTTTTCCACTTTGTTAACTTTTCAATCGTAAGACACATGAAAGAATAAATTCAAATAAAAAATTAAATATTATTAACATAAATATATTCAAGATATAACATGTTAAAGTGTAATTATACACAATTCATAAAAGAATATAGTTTCATATCAGAAATCTATGTTTAAAGGAAATTGAATTTGAGACGAATCACCTTTACAAATATGATATAATTGAATTAAGATGTTTTCAATGGATAGATTTGGTGAAAAAAATATAAATACAAAAAAATTGGATATATATAATAAAACAATTTATAGATGAATTCCCACATAATCATGTCATAACATACTCATTGAAGAAGAGTTATAACCCAACGAAAGGAAATTGGGTTAAGTAACCCTTTACCACTTGGTAAATTTTAGGTAAAATATTATTGGGTAAAATAATTCAAGTTCAAAAATATAATACAATGAATTATGAATATTTATTGATATATATTATGTAAGGGGAATTATATATACACATCATAAAATAAATTAGGTTCATAACAATAAAATACGCCTCAATAAAAGTGAATCAAGATAAAATCCCATACTACATTGGTAATCTCTGGATCTAAACATCATGAAAGAGTGAACCCTATATGGATTTATAAATCCCAATATTTTTTATGAAAATAATAATAATATACATTCATTGGAAGTATATACACCACACAATATAGATAAGTGGTGAATATGGTATATGTCTCACATAAATAAAAGTGAGACGAGAAACCCTTACCACTTTGGTAACTTTTAAATCAAAAGCTCCATTAAATAATAACATAAAAAGAAACATTAAGTACCATTAAAATAAATGAATTCATGATATAACATATAAAAGGTGTAGTATATACACCAAAAAAAATAAATAAGTGGTGAATATGACATATGTCTGATAGAAATAAAAGTGAGATGAGAAACCCTTACCTCATGTTCAGAATTTCCATGTATGTCCTTTAACTCTTGTATAATAACCTCATGTCAATTATTTTATTTCATAAGAAAATTTTAAAGTTTTTTTAAATTATTATTAGTCTATTTATTTGCTTTATTTTAGTGTTATATTTAATTACTTAATCTGTTAAGTCTACATTGGTTGTTTTGAGGACGTTCGGTCCATATTTTCAAAATGGCTTCGGTGTGTTGACCATAGTCAAAGAGGTCATTGTTCTATCATATATGGAATAATAATAATTTAATATATATATTTTTTATATATAAATTATAATTTTCAAAATAATCCTGAAATATTGTTATAAAAAATGAACTACGTTACTATCATGAAGACGGTAGGCCGTGCGTATGCACGAGTAACGTTTCCATTTTTCAACGATCATTATGAAAAAAGGTAAGTAATATTTTATATTTATAAAATTATCAAAATATCACAAATAAAATAATGTTTTAATTAATTATACTTATATATATCATCCATATTATGTGATGACAAAAAAATAATTACATTGCTTCATAGAGGGGGTAGTCCACACGTACACACGAACAATGTTATCATTTTTCAGTGAGTGAAATGGTAAGAAAGAAAATGATATATTATCTTTTAAAAAGGATAAATGTTTCATGAATATAATATTAAAATATTAATTCCATCATTATAACCATATTTTAGAGGTGATAATTAAAAACTAATTGCACCGGTTCGTGAGACGGTAGTCCGGTGTATACACGAATAATGGTTCCATTTTGTTTTTAATGGAAGAGGAGATTGATATATTTTATAAAATTAGAATAATAAGGTATAAGTATATGATAGATAATGATTTTATTATATCATCATGGTTATGTGGAAGAATAAACAAAAAATAATGTTCACTTAAGAATGATACGTCTTATTTGGACCACCTCCTTAAGATTATGCCTAAAGCCTTCATAAATTGGATTTATGATGAAAACAATAAATGTAGGATATTATTAGGTAAGTAAATAAGATATTTGGGTTAGTATTTTTTTTGAAAAAAATGTTTTAAATGTGTGAAGAGTAGATTAGAGAGGTTGGTCATTTATAAGTCGGGTAGAGGACACACTTGGAATTTTTGAAAAGAAAAAGTTATACCCAAATTTTACACTTGAAAAGAAGATCCAAAATGGACCATTATCATAAATTAGATGATATAAGATATAAATAAGGTCATAAAATAGAATATATAAAATTTATTTGTCCATTTTAACAACCATATTTTTATTTTAACCCCTATTAAACCCGTTTTCACCTTAACCACAATAAAAGGTTTGACTATTTTCACAATTCATTATGAAAAATAATTCAGTTTAAATTATTATATAATATAAATTATTCTTATTAAAAATATGGAATCCATTTTATTAAATTAAATTCAAATAATTGGTAGAATTTGATTTAAAATAAAACCCACAGACGCGACGGAAAAACAATTTTTCCAAGAAATATATTTTTCAAGCGTAATATAATATTATATTAACTTTTTGAATATTTATCACCATTATATAAATATAAATTAATATTTATATATATAATATATAAATTTAATTTAAATAATTCCTCATTAGGGGTTATTTTAATTAATTAAAATGGATAAATATTATACACTTTAAAATAGTTTTTAGAAAAATGTGTTTTTAAACATAAAAATAAACTTATAAAAAATACAATATAAAGATGATTATAATGTAATTAATTGGATTAAATATAAATAAATAATACTTATTTTACATGAAAATAAATTAAAATCATAATGGGTATTTTAAATAACTTAATTTATTGAAAAGAAAAATCAGTTTTACAAAAATCAGTATTTTTCACTATTCACTGAATAATCAATATTTCATAAAAAATCCCAAAATTTCACCCTAAATTAATTTTTATATGATGGTTTTAAAAATTAATTTAATTGTACCAAATAATTTTTTAAAAGTTCTAAAAATTAATTATAATCTTTTCTCATAAAAAAATAAAAATCTATTTTGAAGAAAACATATTTTTGATGAATAAAATGAAATCACTAAAAATTTAGTGATTTTTTACTAAGAATTTATCAATAAATTTATATTAAGTATGAATTATATATATATATATTATAATTTAATTAATCCTATTCACACCCTCTAATTTAATATCTTGGTTATAATGATCGTATATTTCATGGGTTATTTATGGTCGGTGTTGCGTGTCATATATGCCATAAAACATATCATTATTATTTTAAAATATCAAGGTGATGTACTATTCACAAGTGTGTCTCAGGGTACTCATATATTTCATAGTACCCCAAGATATTATCAATAAATATCATATTAAAAATATCATGATACATCTTAAATACTCTTTCATCATATCCATGAAAATAGAGGGTACATTAGTTAATCCAATAGGCTTTACCATGAACTCATAATGTTTATACCTCTTTAAAAATGATAACTTTGGAATATCTTCCTTATTTAGTTGTAATTTATGATACCCAAAATAAAGTTCAATCTTTGAAACATATTGATATCCTTGAATTTTATTGAATAATTCATCAATGCATGATAGTGGATACTTGTTATTTTTAGTAATTACCTTGATTTACCTATAATTAGTGCACAACCTCATAGATCCATCCATATTATTAATTAAAAGAACATGGGATCCCCAAGGTGAAACACTTGGGTGTATAAATCCCATGTGACACAAATCATATAGTTTTTTCTTCAGTTACACTATTTTTACCATGGCTATTCTATAGGGAGTCTTTGATATAGGTGTTGAATCAAGGATTAAATCAATATAAAACTCAAATTCACACTCTGGTAGATATCCATGTAATTCCCAAGGAAAAAAATCAATGTATTCTTTTATAATATGAAAATATTAAATATAAATATTACTTTTCCCATCTATAGATCAGATATTCTCTTCTTCCCTAAGAATATAATTTAGAGGAGCTTTTGGGGGTGGATCTAGTTATGAATGAGATGATGAAATCTCCCAACTAAAGGCAAGGAATTACACATCTTTATCATGAATCATAATTTCATTCTCTTAGAAATATATATTTTTCATTATATTTTTAAATACCATCCACACTAAGTATTATGTTAAATTCATATATAGGTATAATAATAAATCTTTCAAATAGGGTATGTATATGTGTCATAGTGGGTACTGATTGAAACATCCTTGTTGGGTCAAGATTTCCAGTAAGAGTATTGATTGAAAACTCCATTCTTAATTTCCTAGGTAAATATATATCTTTCTTGGAAAAAATAGAAGATATAAAAGAGTGTGAATATCTATAATCAAATAAATAAATTTGTTAAATTGTGGTTTTGATTAAATTACCCACCACCACATCATTCATAACTTTAACCTCAGTTATAGTGATTGCATAATCTTGTCCTTCTTCCCTTGGTCTCTTCTATGGTAGGTTCCCTTGAAATATCAGATATTGATTTTAATAATTCCCCATTTATATATAGTTGAAGAATTAAATAGAAGTGGTTTATTTCTTTACCTTTCCTTTATTATCCAAATGACCCTTATCTGCATACTTAAAATAAATTTCCAAGCCCTTTAAGCATTTTATTGGATGTTTTCTTCCATAATTTTTATATTATTAAAATTACTTCATTCCCTTATTCTTCTTTTTATTTTTCCATTTTTCTAGGTTCCCATCCAACCTATTATTCTCTTTATTTCACTTGAATATATAGGATCTAGAAAATTCTTTCTCTATTTTTATTTCATATAATAATATTTCATCATATGATGAAAAATATTGAAAAATGAGTTTCCTTTGGAGGATTGTCTTAAGACCTTACAAAAATGGTCAATATTAATTTCTAAATTATGTATATAATCTTCATCATACCTATAAAGTTTTATAAAGGTATACTCATACTCTACAACACTATATTCATTTTTATTTAAGGTGAGAAACTTTCTTTTCATCTTAGTTCATCACTCACAAGTTAAATATTTTTCAAAAAATGTCACTTTAAAAGCTATCCATTCCATATGTTATATTTATTCCTTATCCCTAGAATTTTGTATCAAAAACCACCGTTGATCAAAATCACCTTTAAGAAAATACATTACCAATATAACTTTTTCCCTTTCATTTTATCCCAAGTATAGGAATATATTTTCAAGGGACTTATACTAATGCTTAACTACTAGTGGAATAGCAGTTTCACTAAATGATAGACACTTTTATTGCATGAAATGTTCCAATATATGTATAACATATTTTGGAATATCATGTTTCTCTATATGTGAAATATTATTAGTCATAGCCTGGATAAGATGCCCTAATATGGCTATGATCTCAGCTGTAACATTAGTTGTATTGGTTTTCTCAGTAGGGTGATATCTATATTGGTCCTGAGTATTGATACCATTCCTTTATCTAGGAACCATTTCTAAAAACTTCCATATATTTAAATAGATCATAACATTATGAATTTTAAATCATAGTATATAATTTTAAATCTAGTGTAACACTTAAGATAAATTTAAAATTTATGCATAGATAATCTCAGAATCATAAACTTGGTTTCCTTAGGAATATCCTCAAATTATAAAAAATATTTTTATAATATTAGATAATTGGTTTTAATGATCATGTGAATCAACCAAATAATATTCCCTAGGAGTGTCTAGATATGTGTATTGTCTTCAGCCCTCTTATCATGCACTAGTGACGATCGAGTTAATACCCAATCTTTCCCATTCAGAGTGTTACCCTAAGGTGTATCTATTCTATAAACACATCCACTTGATAATATTCATTAATGGATTTATTTTCTATGAAATCCACACCATATTTAATTTACCAAAAACTTTATGATATTATCATATAATTAGACTTATACTAAGAGTATTTCATAGGCTTATGTCCTCTAATATATGTTTTCCTAAATTTAGTTCTCAAGGTTTCTACTAAACTTTCTCCAATACCAACTGTAATAACCCCAACTCTAGTATACTAAATCCGGTGTCTAATTTATTATAATGTAATAATATAAAAGTTATAACATCACCAAGGACCGATAAATTCAGAAGTATTGAATAACCAATTACGTACATTATTCTCATTATACATTGGAAATAAAATTTAAAAATTAAAATGAAATATTTTTCATCCTTGAAACTCATTTAATGATTTATTCCTTATATCTTAGGGAAAGGAAGAAAAAATAAGGGTGTGCTCAAACACTTAGTAAGGGTTGAATATAGTGGAATATATCATGAGTAAATAAGGCATAATCAATATGGAAGGGTAAATAACTTTAAACACATTCCATTTAATCAATAACATGAACATGAAATGCATCCATGGATAATGTTAGTGTAACAATATCATGGGTAATAGTAAATAAATTATTAATGAAGTAAATGTATAATGTCAGAGGTCTTGATCAAGGCCTTATTCCAGGATAATTTCCAATATGGTTTGTTATACACCAAAAAGACATTTAATAAGGATAACTATCATGTACTGATCCAGTTCACTCTATGAACAATACTCAGACCAGTTGACAACTAGGTCTCAGGTTCATATTCCCATACACTACAGGCTTCCCAATAGTAGAGAGGGCCTAGGGTGTGTCTATGGGGATACTATTCATTCATATCAGAGTAAGAAACCAACATAAATTACCAAACAACATCCATAGTAGTAAATAATTAGAGTTCCAAATCAATATATACAAAAATGATAAAATAATAATTGAAATGAAGTAAAAACCTGAACATCCATGTCATACATTCAAAACTGATTTACCACTAGGCCAATCACATATATATAAGTAAATAAAGGAACAAAAATAAGATTACAAGGATCTAATAATAACTTTGTGCCAAACCACATAATCAAACTCCAAGACATTTTTAAGCCTCCCAACATTATCATAAGAATCCACATGAGCAGATTCACTTGATCATGAAATTGTTGTCCTCAGCCCCATCCACCCTATATACATTCTAAACATGAAAGTAGACATAAGGTATGGATGCACACCAAGGTTCACATACAGGGGGTGAGAAATAAATCTTAGTATGCCTGCCCTAATGGTGAACCTATTATATGATGTCGTAAGTGTATACTCATGCAATATGCCCAGTCTAGCAAAGACACAACTGAAATGAACACATAAGGTAAAACCTCAATCAATCCTTGGTTTCATGAACCTGATCGATGATACCTACTTCAGTCTGTTTTGAAATGTATCTAAACCATATATAATAAGGGGATCGTATTTTATGACAGGGTAAATAGTGAGAAATTCCATATCTAATAGTTTATAGAAAATATGGAGTAATTCCTTGTGCAAATATTTTTGATAAATAATGAGGAACATTGTGGCCAAAATTTTCTAACAAATAATGAGGAGCACCATGTCCAATTGTTTTTGGTAAACAATGAAGAACTCCATGTCCAACATCCTCAACCAAGGGTGCATGGAAAATCATGTTAAAAAATTCCTAATAAATGATGAGGATCACCTTGTCCAATATCCTCTATGTAACCTATACAGGGAAGTATCTTAATGATACATGGCCTCCTAATAAATTAATATCCAATCAGTAAGTATCAAAAGCCTAGTCTCATGAATCACGTCTTGGAATTACAATAAGGAAATATCCAATCAAATAAAATAGATCAAAAACTAGATCCTAGGAAATATGTCAGGGAATCCCTATCATATATCACATCGTTTCGGTCTCATTGTCCTAGTGACAAGAAGTTCCTATAGAAATCATATCTACATCATAAGTAAATAAGTGAATGATTAATAAAATATTGGGGGTGGATAAACTCCTAAACTGACTAGTGTTGCCACTTCCCCTTGGGATAACATGTTTGGCATGGATTATAAGGTGACACCTAATACCATCCCTACCCAAACCCATAACAGACTAGATTATGGTTGGTCAGTCATTAGGGTACCTACTAGGATTCCCTAGGTAAATACACTAAAGATTCCTCTTACTTGAGATCCTCAAGTTCCACACATAAGTGAAGGAATCCATCTAGGGATCATCTAAATTACCATATAAGAAAAGGTATCCCTCTTGGGATCCTTGAAAACAATAATAAGGAGGAGGATTACCACATGAAATACTTAGAAATATTAATTTTAGGTATCCAATATGGGATCCTATGAAACCATAAATAAATGGAGGCATCCTAAATGAGATCCTTAGAAAGTGTAAGTAAAAATAGGCATCCTACATGGGATCCTCTAGGTCAAAACATAGGAGGAGGTATCATACAGGGGATTATCGATCAAACTTTGGTTTCTAACAACCCATGACCTCAAATGTCAAAAAAGGAACACCTAAAATGGGAGATGTCCTCAAGTAAAAATCTATAAAATGTTAGTATAGGGAGATGGATCTTGTCCCATATTAGATCATGGTCTCACTCTAGGTTTATCTGAACACCCAACCAATCCGTATCATCAAGTCTTATCTCAGTCCAGCAAACCATGGACTATCATAAGATATGTAAGATGGGGACCTTATTGAACCCATTCCAAGTTCACTAACAATTTCATACGACCCTCAGGTTGGTATCATTCAAGGTATTACTCTTAGGATATAATATAAACTATTTACTAGATGAAGAACCTCTCAATTATGGATTTATCACCCCAAAACACATCTTAGGAGTCCTCAAATCATCCCAAGGGTTCCACCATCGTGATCTTTATGAAAAAATTCTAGAAAAGGACTCCTCTTATGTCTAATTCTGACTTCAGGGCGTATGAACATGAAAATCCCTCAAAAGGGTAGTAAGGGAGAAGTACACGATGTGTATACCCAAGTATATGGAATGTACTCTCAAAGACCCACCTATTCATTTAATTTAGATAGAATTGGTATGTAAAACCAAAGTACATCATGTGTAAAACATGTACATGATGTTCACCCTACCGAGGGAACCTGCCCATGTACCACACATGGTCTGGCCATGTATTTTAGCATGGTCGTGTACTTTTATATGGTGTGTACCCCACATTGGGTCTGAATGTATACCATATATGATCAAGTTCCACAAAATGGTTTGTTTGGCCGTGTACTTGAATATATGGATGAGTATGACTATACGTTGTGTGCCCAGGGCACACAATGTTAAGTTCCAAAAACTCTATCTACTCGTGTATTCAGCTATATAGCCACACACCACTATATGACATGTACTATCAAGAATTCATGTTCTAAAATAGGAATAAAACATGATATGTATAACACCCCAAGATTCTACACATAAATTTAATATTGAATGCATGAAACACTAAGTCTCTACAAACACCACTTTGTTATAACCTATCCAGTAAACCTAAAATTTTCACCTCTATGATTTTAATTTTGAAAAACTAACATACACGATTTCTTTCGGTATGATATTTAGAGTTTGATAGAATCAAATTAGTTTTTGATGAATAGTAACATACCCTTATGAATAGTAAGACACCCCTATGAATAGTAATGAATAGTAAATCATCCAAAAAAATAGAAACTTTACCCATGAATGTATAAATATAATTTTTTATCTTATAAGTGAAAAAATGATCATAGTATAAGTATTGGTATTTTTGCATGTCATAAATGTTTTAATTATAATTTTATGATTAATTTAATAATTTAAAATGGAAATTTATTTTCATAAAATGAAATCATAAATTTTTATTTTATTTTCTTAGGGTTATAAGATAATTTTATGGGACCATGATTAATTTTTAAAGGTCTTATAAAATGAGTTATAGTTTTAATGTTGTTTTTTAGAATAAATTATGAATTTATTTAAAAACAAAATTATTAATATTTAAAAAATTATTTTCAAAAAATGTATTTCATTTTTTAATTCTACATGTAGAAAAATGGTTGGGGTGATTTTTTGGGATTTTTCTAAAATACTTGAATTTTTTGTGAATAGTAAAAACACAGTTTTGAGTCTTCAGTATGTTTAATGACATCGTAATGATGTAATAATTAATATAAAATTCTGGTAGATTTTTTAATAGTAAAATATGATATTAGGTGTCCCAAGTGGCTAATAAAATGGGAAAATACCATGGGAAAGCCCATGTTTTTTCAAAAAACACTAATGAGGTGTCCTTTGAAATTAATAAAAAGCTCCCTCTCATTAACTATAAATACCCACTCATTCCTTCGTTTTAATTCATTAAAAATTCATCATCCATGAATATCTAGTAGTTTTACCACCCTATAGTCCTTCCAAGGTGTCCCCAAGATCCCAAGTCGCCAACCTTCATGTTTTTTGAGTTACTCTACAAGGTAAGGGAATCTACCACCCCTCTCTTTTTCAAGATTTCATTTTATGTTATTCCTTTTAATTTAAATTGGATCATGTTGGGATATGTCATTAAATATCCCAATTTATGTCCATATTATGTAATAATTATTAGATAACACTTTTTATCTCATCAAAATATTTTATGAAATATTAAGAGATGCCGTTAGGCTGCCGAATTTTTGTAAGGGATCTCTCAACTTTTCTTTTTATTTTCAAGTTCCTTTCTTTTATTTTTATTTCCTTACCTACTTTCATCCAAATGTTGTGATGAATCTAGTAACTTACATGTATTGTAATCTTTTACTTATAAAGTAATAATTCTTCATCATCTTACCTTTCACCTTATTTTATACTAGAAATTAAAACACCATCTGAGATGTGTTAATTTATCAAATTCAAGAACGAAAAGTTTTCAATTTCTATTACTGTCTTCAATTCTGGTCATGAAAAAAATTTTATAGTTGAACCAAACTATTATATATACATTATAACTTATTTAATGTTTTTTAATCCTTTTATACATATGATATTAATTTATAAATCAAAATGAATTCGTTGTGATCAAGAACTGCCAATTAACCCTAACAATTGTCAATAAAGTTTTATATAATGATTTATCTTCACTCCCAATAACCAAATTAATTTTATAACCATGTAATATTATGGTTTTTCAATCATTACATAAAACTTCTATTCTGTAAAACCATTCTCATTCTATATGTTTACCCATACATGAATATAAGTAAACTGATCATGAAAACCAAGGAAGAAAACACTCTCAAACACTTAAATTAGATCTCTTAACCAATCAAAAGGACATGAACAAACCAAATAAGGTTATGATAAATAAATTAAATTTATAGGAGGTTCTAGATTCATTAATTTATGAACCTAAATTTTATTATTCAGGTTATTTATATCAATTTATGAACACCTTCGACTTAAGATAAGAGTTTCCTCATCTCACTTCCATTTTTGTGAGGTATTTTTTATCCACCACTATTTCTTATGTATGGTGTATGTATACTACCAATTTAGGTATCATATCATGAATCAATTTATTTTAATGGTATTCAATGTATCATTTTATTATTATTAGTTTTGGGGAATATGATTCGATTGATTACAAAGTGGTAAGGGTTTTCTACCCGAATCTCCATTTTCATTCGGGTTACTCTTATTCTTTACTTACCTCAATAAAATTATTATTTATTTTCATTTTACCCTTATAAATTATGTGTGAATTATATATATATTTTTAACAACTATAGTTATAATTTAATTTACGGATATTTATATGTTTTGGTAGGATCTTTCATAAAATCTTCTTGAAATACAATCCCATTTTAAGGAAATTTCTCAAAACTTAACCTATTTTCAAGGGCACTCTATAATATGTTTTTGGAAACCATTATATTTATAAAATCACTCATTTTATTATGAAAATAATATCTTACTTCACTTATGGTTTTATACAAATATTTTTACAAAAAACTCTTATTTTCAAAGTAAAAGAGTATTTGTCTCAAAAATTACTCGATGATTTTATAAGAGTATCTTCATCAATTTAAAACATTATGTTGATTCTTATGTATGATATAGTATAGCATATTTAATTGAATGGTTTATGATTATTTTTACTATGGATTTACTATCTTAAAATCATTCACCAATTTACTCTGAATGTTTAGTGTTTATGCTTAATGTTCAGGGAAAGGTATTTATATTTCATATGTTAGTTTTAGTATGAATGTATTTATTGTTCATATTTATATATGTTCATATGAGGAATTCATTGAACTTATTAAGTGTTCATTAGGGCCCCCTATAGCCCCTCAGTTCATCAATAGGTCTCATGAGAGAAACTATGGTCTTGGCACGAGGCCTTGACAAAATGGGTATTTATGGTCTTGGCATGAGGCCTTGACTATATGGTTATGATATCCCGCATTATGCATTCCATCATCATGAAACTAGTAATTGAAATTTCATGTGTTTATTCGACTATTATAATACCAATAGGTATGTTTTATTATGAAATTATTTATTCATCTCTTATTTTTACCACAATGAGTTCAAGTTTATTTTTAAAGGCATCTGTTTTTAGTTATTCACCATGCCTAATGTTTATATTTGAAGTATATTCCACTGTATTTCTTACCCTTACTGAGCATGTGATCTCACCCATTTCTTATATTTCATTTTCTTAGGACATGAAGAAGTGTATTATGAATGAACCACAGGGATAAACTTAGTGTTGTGGATTTTACCAATAAAACTTATATGTTGTATTTCATTTATAGTTGTAATGTTGAACCTATGTATGTATATGGTTTTAAAAAAATACTAAAATACTCAGTCCTTTAGGATTTGGTTCCTTATAATCATGAAAATGTATTAAAATAATGCATTGGCTCCAGGCTTTTGAGGTTGGGTCATTATAGTTGGTATCAAAGGATGTTTAGTAGAATACTTAGAAATTAGATTTAGAAAAATTAGATTTGGGAATAAAACCCTAATATAATATTTAAGGATGAAAAATACAAGAACGTCCTAGAATTTTGGTAAGGAATAGATTATATGGATCTTTTTAGAAAATAAATCCCTATCTGGATACTACAAGTAGACGTGGTTCTAAAACAAATATACCTAGGAGTGACAAATCCGACAAGGAGTTTCAAGCTTGATTTGGGGTATCCTGGTACATGAAAATGGGCCTTACTATGCACCTGGTTTGACACTCTTAGGGGATATTCTTAGGATAATTCACATTTTTTCTTAAATACCATTATAAATGATTTATTATTCTAAAGTAACCAAAGTAAATGGTTCTAAGGTTTTCGTTACATAAATTTATGATATGTGTTATACCATGTTTAAAGTTATATAAAGTTCATAATTTTATGAGCTAATATAGAAAATTTAATTGATTATAAATGATGCCTATCTAAAGGAATGAGAACATCACCAATACACGTGATGCAAATAGTAAGAAGGATCATATCTATCATGGTGTTAAGCCATCATTTCAAAGGAATATAGTCTCCCATGTGTCCTCATCATATGAAGAAATAGTGTCATGTGTTAAAAAGTTATTAAAATAATTCCTTGATTCATATAGATTTGATGGGAAGCAATAGAATAAGAGGACGATAATAAAAAATACGGATACAGGGAAGAACAGAAAGAAGGGTTTTCCCACATGTGATAACTGTGGAAAGAATCACCCTAGTAAATTATTGAAGGGAATGGGTGTTTTTTATAAGTGTGGAGAAAAAGTAAACAAAGTTCATGATTTAAAGGGTAAGAAAAATGTTTCCAATGTACAATGCTTCAACTGTAATGAGATGGGACACTATGTGAATCAACATCCCAAGCATCCAAGGAATGTACCCGAAATGTTGATTCTGGATAATGATCAATTTATGATGCCGACAAAGATGAAGTAGAATGATTAATAGGCTTAGTAAATAATAATTTCATTTGAATATTTTTTAGCAATGTATTGGTTACAATAATTTTTGAATATATAAGGATTGTACTGTAATACTTTTTTATTAAGGATTTGAAACCATAAGTTGAATGGTACCAAGAAAAGAAATTTAGTGGAAAGTATTTTTTTTGGAAAATGCATGATTAAAGGAGGGAAACCATTAATGTATTTCTAATCATGAATATAATGATGAAGAAATGATTCATTTGGATAAGTACTGAATACCTCAAAACTGATTTTTGACTTTTCAAAAAGTGGACTATGCTATCATTGATGGATTTTACAACATTTTTTGATATAAGGAATATATATAATAGCATGTGTAATAATGAATGAATGTTTCCAATAAGGTTTTATGTTAATTTAAGTTATTACCATTTTTTAAGAGGACACATGATAAAGATATTCACATGTTTGGAATGTGAAAATTTAGGACTGCTTCATGTTGATTAAAGGAAATATGGTAGAAGATGCATTGATCATGATATATCATAAAGTTCTAAACAAAATTAGGATTTCCAAGGACCCCTTATACATAGATATAAAAAGGATGGATACGAGAGTGATTATAAAGTATTGGATCATGATCTTTTAGAAATTTAAACCATTTTAGAAATGGTTTAAGTTGATCATTGTATGAGGTTTTAGAGTTTAATGTCATGACAAGATGGTTTGATTATTCTTCCATGACTATGTTGTCCCATTAGAATGTGTTGTTTTATAGTAACTGATGCATTTCTCTTTCCTCTTATTAAGAGGATATTTTAACCATATTCCTGATGTTGGTTTCCCACAAAGGAATCTTCAATAATCAACCATTAAATTTTGAATTCAATTTCATATTCCAAGGATGAAATTTTTCTAAGGTGGGGATAATGTAACACCCCAAGATTCTATATATAAATTTAATATTTAATGAATGAAACATTAAGTCTTGAAAAACACCACTTTTTTATAACCTAGTCAGTAAACATAATTTTTCCTCCTTTGTGATTTTAATTTCTAAAAACTAACATGCACGGTTACGTTCAGTAAGATATTTAGAGTTTGACAGAATCAACTTAGTTTTTGATGAATAGTTTCATACCCTTATGAATAGTAACATACCCTTGTGAGTAGTAAGAAATAGTAATGAATAATAATGAATAGTAAATTTTCCAAAAAAATATAAACTTTACCCATGAATGTATAAATACAATTTAGACATCTTATAAGTGAAAAAATGATCATAGTTTAAGTATTGTTATTTTTGTATGTCATAAATATTTTAATTATAATTTTATGATTAATTTAATAATTTAAAATGGAAATTTATTTTCCTAAAACATAATAATAAATTTTTATTTTATTGTCTTATGGTTATAAGATAATTTTATGGGACCTTGATTAAATTTTCAAGGTGTTATAAAACGAGTTATAGTTTTAATGTTGTTTTTCTCGAATAAATTTTGAATTTATTTAAAAATTATAATTAAAATATTTAGAAAATTATCTTCAAAAAATGGATTTAATTTTTTAATTCTACAATCCAAAAAATGGTTGGTTTGAATTTTTGGGATTTTTCTAAAATACTTGAATTTTTCGTGAATAGTAAAAACACAGTTTTGAGTTTTCAGTATGTTTAACGACATCATAATGATGTAATAATTAATATAAAATTATGGTTGAATTTTTTACAGGAAAATACGATATGAGGTTTCCCAAGTTTCTAATACCATGGGCAAGCCCATGGTTTTTCAATAACTACTAATGAGGTGTCCTTTGAAATTAATAAAAAACTCCCTCTCATTTACTATACATACCCACTCATTCCTTCAATTTATTTAATTAAAAATTCATAATCCTTGAATATCTAGTAGTTTCACCTCCCTAGGATTCCTCCCAATGTGTCCCTAATCCACCGAGGTCCCAACCTTCATGTTTTAAGAGTTACTCTACAAGGTAAGGGAATCTACCACCCTTCTCTTTTTCAAGATTACATTTTATGTTCTTCTTTTTAATTTCAATTGGATTATGTTGGGATATGTCATTACATATCCCCATTAATTTCTATATTATTTAATAATTATGAGATACCCTTTTTTCTCTCATCATAATATTTTATGAAATTTTAAGTGACGCCGTTAGGCTGTCGAATTTTCTTAAGGGATCTCTCAACATTTCTTTTATTTTCAAGTTCCTTTATTTTATTTTTTATTTCTTCACCTCTTTCATCCTAATGTTTTGATGAATTGAGTAAATTACATGTAATTTAATTTTTTTCATGATAAAGGAATAATTCTTCTTCATCTGTTCTTTACCCTTCTTTTATTCTAGAAATAAAAACACCATCTGAAATGTGTTAATTTATCTCATTCAAGGACGAGAAGTTTTCAATTTCTACTACCATATTCAATTCAGGTCATGAAACCATTTTTATGGTTTAAACAAATTATAATATATTTATTAAAACTTATTTAAGGTTATTTAATCATTTTATACACATTATATTAATTTATGAATCAAAATGAGTTTATTGTGATCAAGAACGGCAAATTAACCCAAGCAATTGTTAATAAAGTTTTATATAATGATTCATCTTCACTACCAATAACCAAATGAATTTTATAACCATTTAATATTATGGTTGTTAAATAATAACATAAAACTTCTATTCTGGAAAACCGTTTTCATTATAAATGTTTTTCCATACATGAATATAAGTAAACCGATCATGAACACCAGGGAACAAAACTATCCCAAACAATGAAATTGGATCTCTTAACCTATCGAAAGGCCATGGATGAACCTAATAAGGTTTTTTTGAATTAATTAAATGTATAGGAGGTTATGAAATCATTAATTTATTAACCTAAATTTTATTATTCATATCATTAAGATCAAGTGAGGAACACCTTCAGACTTAAGGTAAGGGTTTACTCATCTCACTTCCATTTTTGTGAGATGTTCCTTATCCACCACTATTTATTATGAATGCTGTATGTATACTTAAAATTGAGGTATAATATCATTAATAAATTTATTTTAATGGTATTAAATTTATCATTTTATGATTATTAGTTTTGGGGCATATGATTTGATTGATTAAAAAGTGGTAAGGGTTATCTACCCAAATCTCCATTTTCATTCAGGTTACTCTTATTCCATACTTACCTCAATAAAATTATTATTTATTCATATGTACCCCTCATAAATTGTGTTATAATGTTCTATATATTTTTAACAATCATGATAATAATTTAATTTATGGGTAGTTATATGTTTTAAAAGAATATTTCAAAAATTCTTCCCGAAATACAAACCCATTTCCGGGGAATTTCTCAAATTCTTATTATTTTAAAGGGAACTATATAATATATTTCTAGAAACCACTATGTTCATAAAATCAATAATTTTATTATGAAAATACTATATTTATTTACTTCTGGTTTTATACAAAGATTTTTGAAAGGAACACTTATTTTCAAAGTAAAAAGTATTTATCTCAAGAATTACTCAATGATTTTATAAGAGTATCTTCATATATTTATAAACTCTTGTTGATTCTTATGTATGAAATCATCTACCCTATTTAATTGAATGGTTAATGATTATTTTGACTATGGATGTATTATCTTAAAACCATTCACCAATTTACTTAGACTGGTAAGTATTTATGCTTAATGTTCATGGAAGGTTATTTACTTTTCATATGTTAGTTTCAATATGAATGTATATATTGTTTATATTTATCCCTGTTCATATGAGGAATATATTGAACTTAGTTAGTGTCGGGTGGGGCCCGATATATCTGCTTTGTGCGTCGATATGTCTCATGATACAAACTGTGGTCTTGGTACAAGGCCTTAACAAAATGGATATTTATGGTCTTGGCATGAGGAATTGACAGTATGGTTATGATGTACCACATTATGCATTCCCTCGTCATGAAACTAGTAATTGAAAGTTCATGTGTTTATTCGACTAGTAGAATACCCATGATTATGTTTTATTATGTAATTATTTATTCATCTCTTATTCCTACCATAATGTGTTCAAATTTATTTCTAAATGCATGTGTTTTTAGTTTTTCACCATGCCTAATGTTTACATTTGGGATATCTTCCATTGTATTTCTTAACCATACAAGTCATCTGAGCTCACCCCTTTCTTAGGTTTCATTTTTTGAGGACATGAAGAAGTTTATTATGAATGACCTGTAGGGATAAACTTAGAGTTGTGGATGTTACCAATAAAATTTATATATTGTATTTCATTTCAAGTTGTAATGTTGAACCTATATATGTATATAGTTTTCCAAAACTACTAAACTACTCAGTCCTTTGGGATTTTATTCATTTTAATAATTAAAATGTATTAAAATAATGCTCCAGATCCAGGCTTCTAGGCTTGGGGAATTACAATGTGTTTTCCTAAACTACACATAATGTGATTTAGATTTCTGAATAGGAAAGCCCTACAATTGGCCTAAAATCCCATTTTTATCTTAGTTAATCATAGATTTACCCCATGTGGGTCCTTAGTAGTCATAATATTTCCTTAAAACTAGAAATAATTATATATATGGTGTTTTATGGTTAAAACTAAAAAAATGGGTAACTTTTGCGTGCAATTCACTAAATCTTCCATAGTTTATATGATCTTCAACTACGACACGATGATCTAGATCCTCCCAAGCTCTACAGCAACACCCCTATTCATCACTCTCTCTACTTATTCCTTTTATCTATATTTTATGATGAAAGAGATCCGAAAATGGGGTATACACAAGAAGCTAGCTGATGAGAAGAAACAAATGTAACGTCATAACCCCAATTTCCCAGAGTCGGTGCATTATTTTATTATATTGGCATGATCATAATAAGTCAAATTAAAATGGAATGATTATTTTAGGATAATTGGGAAAATTAGATAAAAACATAGGTTTTACATTAAATCATGAAATGAAAAACAACATAGTATCTTCATTGAAAACACTTATATCCCTTATACCTTCTCTATAAGCCAGTCATAATATACTTCTTCACATCCTGGTGAAAAATTAAACATAAGAAAAGGGTGATCTTAGATGATCATTAATGATATTCAATATAGAAAAATCTATCATAAATAATAATAAATATTTAATGAAATATATAAAATTTAAACACAATACTTTTAAACATAATATTCAGTATAATATGGAAAGAATAAATCAAATAATTCCATTTATACATTCACATGGATAATAAACTATTCGAATAATCACATGAAATTTCAATTACTTATCACATAATGAGGGAATGAATAATGCTGAACATCATAACCATACTATCAAGTCCTAACAACAAGACACTAGTATGTATCATGAGACCAACCAATGCATAGAGGGGTTATAGCGGCCCTCGCCCATCACTTACTAAGTCTAATGTATTCCTCACAGGAAAAGGGTGAAACATAAAAAAATCATTTGTATTAAAACAAGCATATGAAATGTTAATAATTTAATGATAAACCATGAATTATATAAAAATAGTACATCCACAGTCAAATATATCATAAACCCTTAAATATAATATGTAATATTTTATTATATTAAATCTACCTCAATTAAGCATAAAATCCAATAAAGGATGTTGACATATATAACAACCCTTCATTTTATTACACACTTAGACATGATTTATTGCATATAAAACTTCACTTGATACAACATAGAATATTGATAGGTCTAGTGTCTTTTGGGATTAGGAACATTACATAACAAATTAAAACATAGGACCCAATATCTTAATGAAAACTTCCTTTACATGAGCACTACATTCCCTCGTACTTACCATTGCATGGGATAACCTAAGGACATGCACAAGAAAAGGGTGAGCTATAAATCCCATTAAGGGTGTTAACATGGAATAACATAAAAGATAAAATACATGTTAGGAAATAATAATATCAATGGATCATAAGATAAAAATGAATATAAAGGCATGATATAACATGATTAACATAACATGGAAATTTGGAAACAACATTTAACATGATTTTAGCATGACCCAATGATAATTTATCATGGAGAATGAGTAAATACTCATTTAACTTGAATTATAATGAGTAAAACCTCATTTAACTTGACATATCATGATACTAATCTTTACCCAATGCATTGGAGCGCTATCAGGGCACACCCTTCTAAAACATTTCATTTCATGCATAAGTGCGCCACATAGATCCTATAACATGGAATCATTCAAAATCATAAGTTATTCCAAAATTAAGAAATGTGTAATAAAAACATGAAAGTACCATTCAATATTTATATGTTCATAAAGGTGAATACCCTTGATAGAGACATGAGTATGGTATTCACTACACAATGATTTTGGCTTGGAAAATCGTGGTGCAATTTCAGTAGCATAACAGCATGACATAAAAATTCGTAAAAATGGTTGAAGAGAGATAAATGGGTGTCTCATCATATTTAAATAAAATTAATAGTAAGGGGTTAATATATAAACATGTACCAAAACAAGTAAAGTAATTTAGATTCATAATTCAAAGGAATTTCTTGAATGTAAATGAGGAGAGAGAAATTCCTTGCAGAATTTTGGTATGGTAATGGGTGTGCATGGGAGGCATTAAATGAGAGTGAAAGGGATCTATAATAGTTAAAAAATAAATTGGGATGTATGTGGGAGGTGGAAAATCATACCCTAACATTTTTAATTTAAATTAAAAGGGTATAACAACATAATGAAATTGAGACAAAAATGAGAAAAGAGGAAATCCCTTACTTGGAAGTGTGATCCCCAAGGCTTGGCAGAGGCTTGAGAGAGGATTATTGAGAGATTGGGGTGACTTGGGAGGATTATAGAGAGAGTAGGGAATAGTTTTGATGAAATCCAAAGGCTTTTAGTGAATAAGAAGTGTGATCTTGGGTGGGTTTATATAGGAAAGTAGAGGGAATTCTTTATTATTTAGGTTTGGGTCACCACACATTAAAGTAATCCATACCACAAACCAGACCATGGTTTTTGCCCATGGTTTTTTCCAAAGAGTATTGGAAAAAAATATTTTATAAGGACAATGACCGAACTTATTAATATAATTGGGTTGCTTATGTGGAGGTGAGTCACACTCTCAAGGAAATTCATTTAAAAAGTGAAAATGTTTTATAACTCTTGTAGGGTCCACTAATGTCTTGTAAAATAAATAAAACAAACCTAAAATCACATTATTTTAATCTTAAAACATATATTTTCTGAACATATCTTTTATAGTATTTTATTACATCACTATTGTGTCATTATGATGTCATAAAACACATTATATATTTAGACGGTATTTAATTTTTACCCAAAAATTCAACTATCTCAGAAAATTATCAAAAATTCACTATTGGATAATTTCAACATCCTGATTCCAAAAATAATATTCATTTTATTTAAATAATTTTATAAATATGTGAATTTTTATCATTTGAAATAAAAACCCACATTTATTGAAAATTCATGGGGTTTGAAAAAAATGGCTTTCAAACCTTAATAAAAATTACAATTGCATTCATAAAATTATACGATCATTTATATTTAATAAAAATTTATTTAATAATATAAATAATATTTTATAAAAATATAATTTAATTAAAAAAATCATTTAATTCATCAAAATAGATTTCTTAGTTGAATATTAACTAAAAATACTATTTGTTGTTTAAAAACTATTTACAAAGTAACAACAATAAAATGAATGTATATTCATTATTATATAAAAAATATTGAACATAATCATAGTGCTAAGGTCTTGTTATATAACCCCTTATAACACCCGTATAATACTGAAAGGTAAGGTGTGCGATGACGACAAACTCTTGGGGTGGCTCGGATAACATTGCTTGGGTGGTAATCTCTATCAACTTCCACTTCTTTCATAGGCGGTTCCGTTCAAGCTTAAAATGTTGATGCTCAGATTGGTATTGGTCAAGAGAGAAGCCCAATTATGCCACCTCCTTTCCAAGCTCCGACAAATGGGCTTCATATAGGGAAAGTCTATTGGATGTGGCCATCGCTTCCTTTGTCTGAGTAAATTGGATTTGTTAAAGCCCTATATTTATACTAATCATGTGATCACTATTCAACATCTATATTATCAACGGTCACAATTCTTAACTATATTTTAAAATCTAGAAACATGAAACAAAATAAGTGCATATGTTATATAACAATTTTACATAATAAGACATTTAATTAGATCAAGAGGAATTTTCATTAATGAATGTTTGGGTCATTACAATCTTCCCCCCTTAAGAAATTTATCCCTCAAAATTTCCTTTTCGCACACTAAAAAAGATGAGAGTTACTTTTCCTCATCACTTCCTATGATTCCCACATCGCTTCTTCAAACTTGTGGTTTCGCTACACCACCTTCACGGGGGGCATTGTCTTATTTTGTAGGACTTTTTTCTTACGATCTAAGATCTTCACTTGTTGCTCCTCATAAAAAAGATCATCCTCTAACTGTACTACCTTAGAAGAGAGTGAATGTGAAGGATCCGGTATGTACTTTCTCAAGATGGATACATGAAAGACATCATGTACTTTGGCCATGGTAGGTGGAAGTGTTAGTCGATAGGTCACAACCCCAACACGATCAAGAATCTCGAAGGGGCCGATGTACCTAGGATTTAACTTACCTTTTTTTCCAAACCTCATGAGCTTCTTCCATGGAGATATACATATGAATACAATATTTATAACTTTAAACTCAAGGTCTCATCGATGGTTATCAGCATAACTCTTCTGTCGACTCTAGGCTGCCTTGATATGCTGCTGAATGGTTTTCACCTTCTCCACCATTTCTTTGACCATTTCTTATCCTAACAGCTTACACTCACCAACTACATCCCAACATGCCAGTGTTCTGCACCTCTTCCCATACAGAGCTTCAAAAGGTGCTATTCAGATTCTCGAGTGGAAATAATTATTATAGGAGAATTCAACTAGAGGAATATGTTGATCCCATCCTTCTTTAAAGTCCATTGAACATGATCTTAATATATCTTATAGTGTCTTAATAGTTCGCTCATATTGGAAATCAGTTTGAGGATGATAGGACACACTAAATCTCAGTTCAGTATCCAAAGCATGTTTAAGACACTTACAAAATTTATAGGTGAATCTTGGATCTCGATTGGATACAAAAGATAGTGGTACTCCATGCAGCCTTACCACTTCCCTGATATATATCTATACGAGTTGATCGAATGAGAAATACTACCAAATTGAAAAGAAGTGTGTAGACTTTGTAAGATGATCCAAAACAACCCATATTTCATTGTTGCCTTTGGATATCTTCGGAAGTTTGGTGACAAAGTCCATGGTGATGTTCTCCTAGTTCCATGATGGTATGGGCAATGGTTGCATCATCTCCTTAGACTTATGCCTCTCTGCATTCACTTACTAACACACTAGGTAGTTCGATGTATACTCAGTGATCTCATTATTCATATTATCCCATGAATAATTCTCTCGGAGATCTCGATACATCTTTGTGTTTCCTGGGTGAATAGAGAAATTTGAACTATGTGCTTCATCCAAAAGTTCCTCCTTCATCTCTGGACTTGATGGAACACGTAGTCTTTTCCAAAATCTCAAAATTCCTTCTTAATTAACATTTAACCACAAGGATTTCCATTTTCTGATGGTTTCCACTCTCTTTTGAATTCTCACATCATCCTTTTGAGCATCCTTTAACCTTTCCAAAAGAGACGATTGAGAAATCATTTGTTAAAGAATTAATGATGTTCCCTTCTTCATGATTCCCATGTACATCTTCATCAAATATAATATGATTGGATCCTTATCAATTCAAATCAATGATAGAATATCTGGGTCCTTTCTACTTAGAGAATCCTCCACCTTGTTCTCTTTCCTAGGGTTGTAATGGATTGAGTATTAATAGCATTTGATCAGCTCTAACCATCTTCGTTGGCGCATGTTCAACCATTTCTGTGTGAATATATACTTGAGGCTTTTTGGTCTGTATATATTTCACACTTCTCCCCAAAGAGATAATGCCACCATATTTTTAAAGTGAAGATCACTAAAACCAACTCTAGATCATGTGTTGGATAATTCTACTCATGAAATTTTAATTTCCTTGAAGCATAGACAATGACTTTTTCATTTTTGCATCAACACACATCCCAATCTGTTCTTTAAAGAATCACTGAATACCACAAAAAGTTCTCCACTTATGGGTAAAGTTTGCACAGGCATAGTGATAATCCTCCTTTTAAACTTTTTAAATCTTTCTTCACATTCATAACTCCAAGAAAACTTTACTCCCTTCTGAGTTAGCTTGGTAAGAGGATTGGACAATCGTGAGAAATTTCTCACAAGTCATCGATAATATCCAGCTAAACCCAAGAAGCTACAGATATCCATTACCGATGTTGGCCTTGACCATCCCTCAATTGTTTATAGCTTGGAGGGATCCATAGACATCCCTTTGATTATGATGATATAACCCATGAATGAGACCTCTTTCAACCAGAACTCACACTTGCTGTACTTTTCATAGAGATTCTCCTTCTGCAAGGTCTCTAGTATAGTTCTAAGATGCTCCTCATGATCCTCCTTGGTTTTAGAGTATATTAGAATATCAT
The DNA here is from genome assembly GCA_963277665.1 of Viscum album. Lineage (NCBI taxonomy): Eukaryota > Viridiplantae > Streptophyta > Magnoliopsida > Santalales > Viscaceae > Viscum > Viscum album. Next base: position 1,694,326,164 of record OY728160.1, read on the forward strand.
CTATAAAGACTACTAAAAATTTGTCGAGGTAATCTATAAAGAATATATTCATCAAGTCCATTAAGATTTCTAGAGAATTAGTGAGTCCGAAAGGCATTGCTATAAATTCATAGTTCCCGTATCTTGTATGAAAAGCAGTCTTGGGGATATCTTCCTTCTTCAACCTTACTTGATAATATCCTGACTGAAAATCCACCTTGGATAAGTATTTTTCCCCACACAGCTAATCAAACAAGTCATAAATTCGTGGGAGAGGATACTTTTTATTTATTGTGATTTTGTTAAGCTCATGATAATCAATGCAAAGGTGCATTGCCCCATCCTTCTTCTTGATGAAGTGGACTGGAGCACCCCATGGTGAAGTGCTTGGGCATATAAATCCTTTATCCAGATTCCCCTATAGTTGTTTCTTCAGCTTCTTATGCTCCACAATAGCCATTCTATATGGAGTCTTGGATATTGGCATCACCCCCAGTATAAGGTCAATGGAGAATTGAGTATCTCTTAGGAAGAAGACCAGACAATTACTCAGGAAACACTTCAGTGAATTCCCTCACAATAGGCATGTCTTCAAGGATGGTTTCTTACTTGGACTCAATCATATGAGCCAGATATGTGTGCTCATAGGGCTTTAATATCCATTCTTGAGATGATGGAGCTAAAGAAGATTCATCTTCCTCCTTGAACTTGTATAGAATCGGGGGTCAATTCTCCAAATGGAGAGTGATTTCCTTCTCACAAAAATTTATGTTGGATATATATAAGAAAAGTCAATCTATGTCAATAATTTCATTAAATTCCACCAAAGGGAGTATGATGAGGTTTTCTGAGAAGTTCACTCCACAAATTATGATAGGGGAGGATTAATATTCATGGGATGCAATGATTTCCCCATTTTCCATACTCACTGACATCTTTATTTCCATGATTTTTGGTGGTGTTGAGATTGTTCTACTAAACTTCTGGGATATAAAAGAATGTGTAGAACTAGAATAAAAAAGTAGGTTTGCTATTAATGAATGAATAACTAGCGTACCTGTCACCACTTCGTTGTCAGGGTTCACTTCGGCGGTAGTGATGGAAAAAGCTCACCCTTGCTGCCTTGGAGGTTGTTGGTTGCCTCTAAAAACCCTTGGATTAGGGCACTAGTTTTCAAAGTGCCCCTATTCTTTGCAGTTTAAGCAATGAACAATGCGTTGAGGGTCGAGCAGTGAGTTCATCTCCTCTGTCATAGCTGCGGGTTTTTCTTACCGATAGTTAATAGCTAGGTTCCCTTCTCTTCCACACCTAAAGCATTTCCTCATCCCACTTAGGAAATTTTTGGGGTGTTTTTTTCTACACCTTTGGAAAGTGGGGTGTTGGATTTTCTTAGCACCATTGGATTTATCCATAGGACCACTATAATTGAAGTCCACCTTATGATTTTTATCCCCATGATACCCCCTGTGATTTTCCAATCTCCATTTCGACCTTGAGAGCACATCCGACAATTTCCTCATAGTTGTCGAAGTGATGGATCTCCAAAGCTTTCTACAGGCTAGGTTTCATCTCACAAAAGAAGCTTTCAACCTTGAATTCGGGAGTAACGACAAATCCAGAGGCATATCATGCAAGCCTTGTGAAGTTTTCCTCATACGTTCTGACAGATTCGCCATCTTTTTGCTTGAGGACAAGGAAGTCCCTTTCTATCTTAAGCCAGAGGGTGCGTGGAAAATATTTATAAAAAACATCTTCTATAAGTCCTTCCCTTTCAATGCCTCAATATCCTCCTCAGTCTTTGTATTTTTGATCAATTTCCACCATTGATCTGCTTCACCCTCCATACGATAAGCATCCAGGAGAACCTTATCTTGTTCAAAACATTTAAGGATGGAGAAGATATTTTCATTGGAGTTGATCTATTGTTCATAGATTGAGGGATCAAATGATCCATTAAAAGTAGGAGGCCTTTGTCTCATGATTCTATCGATAATGACTTGTTCTTTCTTAGGGGGTGTTGAACGTTTCTCTTGACCCATGTTTCTATTAAAATCTTGAGTTAATTGAGAGATAAGCGTGACAAAGTTTGCGATTCTCGCTCCCATCGGATTGGGAATATCATTAGAACAGTCATGACATTGATCTTCACATCTATTTTTTTCCTGAGTCCTCCTATTCCTAGCCATTGTTTGGAATAAAAGGAAAGTTTGGGGTAACACATAAAGGCTAATCCAAGTACAAAACTGATGACTTGTAAATAACTTTTATTTCCTTAACTTATGAATCCAAAGGCTTCAATCTATGTTATCAATGATCTACTTTATAACATATATTCTTAGGTTAATTCCCTTAATAATTGTTTATACTAGGCTTGTGAATTTACCAATGCATATCCCCCAGGAGTGTCATAACTAGGAGTGCAGCAAGGCCCGTTGTCATGTACCAGGATACCCCAGGTCAAGCCTGAAACTCCTTGTTGGGGTTTTCACCCCTAGGTACATCTATGCCAGAGCCGCCTCTACCTGCTTGTATCGAAACAAGGATATATTTTCTTGATAAAACACTTACTCAATACCCACTAGAAATTAGGGATGTTTTTATTATACTCAGTCTTGTCTCAAAGGCTTCATTAGGATTTTCTAATCCTAATCCCAAAAATAACTAAACCTATCCTCTAATACCAACTATAACAACCCTTCATTTTATTACACACTTAGACATGATTTATTACATAAAAAACTTCACTTGATACCACATAGAATATTGAGAGGTATAGGGTATTTGGGTCTTAGGAACATTACATAACAACTTAAAACATAGGATGCAACATCTTATTGAAAACTTCCTTTACATGACCACTACATTCCCTTATACTTAGCATTGCATTAGATAATATGAGGACATGCATAAGAAAAGGGTGAGATATAAAGCCCAGTAAGGAAGTTAATGAGGCATAACATGAAAGATAAAACACATGTTAGGAAATAGGAATATCAATGGAGCATAAGATAAACATTAACATAAATGAAGGATATAACATGTTTAACATAACATGGAAATGTGACAACAACATTTAACATGATTTTAGCATGAGCCATGGCCCATTGCACATAGAGCATCATTAAATACTGATTGAACTTGAATTAGCATGAGTAAAACCTCATTTTAATTAATTTATCATTATAATAATCTTTACCCAATGCATTGGATCACTATTAGGGCACACCCTTCTTAAACATTTCATTTCATGCATAAGTGTGCCACATGGATCATATAACATGGAATCATTAAACATCATAAGTTATTACACGATTAGGAAATGTGGAATACACACATTAAATTACCATAAAATATGTATATTTTCATAAAGGTGAATACCCTTTATAGAGAAATGGGTATGGTATTCACTACACAATGATTTTGGCTTGGAAAATCAGAGTGCAATTTCGGCAGCATAACAGTGTGACATAAAAATTCATAAAAATGGTTGATGAGAGATAAAGGAGTGTTTCATCATATTTACATGAAATGGAAAGTAATGGGTTCATATAGAAACATTTACCAACACAATTAAAGGAATTTAGATTCATAATACAATGTAATTTCTTGAATGTAAATGAGGAGAGAGAAATTCCTTACGAAATTTCAGATGGGTAACGGGTGTGAATAAGAGGCATTAAATGAGAGTGAAAGGGGTATATCATAGTTCAAACATAAATATAAAAGTATGGGGGAGGTGATAAATCATACCCAAACATTTTTAATTGAAATTAAAAGGGTATAACAATATAATTAAATTGAGACAAAAATGAGAAAAGAGGAAATATCTTACTTGGAAGTGTGATCCCAAAGGCTTGGGAGAGGCTTGAGAGAGGATTCTTGGGAGATTAGGGCACCTTGGGAGGATTATTTAGAGAGTAGGTTAGAGGTTGGACGAATTACAAAGGATTTGAGTGAATAGGAAGTGGGAGCTTGGGTGGGTTTATATAGGAAAGGAGAGGGAATTCTTTATTATTTAGGTTTGGGTCACCACACATTAAACTAATCAATACCACAAACCAGCCCATTGTTTTTGCCCATGTTTTTTTAAAAAGGGGATTGGAAGAAAATATTTTATAATTCCAATGTCCTAAATTCTTAAAATAATAGGGTTTCTTATGTGGAGGTGAGTCACACTTTCAAAAAATTTCATTTAAAAAGTGAAAATGTTTTTTAACTCTTGGTGGGTCCACTAATGTTTTGTAAAATAAATCAAACAAACATAAAATAAGATTATTTTAATGGTAAAACATATATTGGCCTAAAATATCATTTATAGTATTTTATTATATCACTATTGGGTCATTATGATGTCATAAAACACATTATATATTTTAACGATATTTCATTTTTACCCAAAAATTCGACTTTCTCAGAAAATTAAGAAAAATTATCCATTGGATAATTTTGACATCCTCATTCCAAAAAAAAAATATTCATTTTATCTAAATAATTTTATAAATATGTGAATTTTTAGTTTTAAAATAAAAACCTACATTTATAAAAAATTCATGGGTTTTGACAAAAACGGATTTCAAACCTTAATAAAAATTACAATTGCATTCATAAAATTATACGATAATTTATATTTTTAAAAAATAATTTAATAATAATAATATTTTATGAAAATATTATTTAATTCAAAAATCCTTTAATTCATCAAAATAGATTTCTTAGTTGAATATTTACTAAAAATACTATTTGCACTTTAAAAACTATTTACAAAGTAACAATAATAAAATGAATGTATATTCATTATTATATACAAAAATAACGCACATAATCATAGTGCTAAGGTATGGTTACATAACCTCTTATAACACCTTCATAAGACCGAAGGGTAAGGTGTGTGATGGTGATAAACTCTTTGGGTGGCTCGGATAACATTTCTCAGGTGATAATCTCTATCAACTTCCACTTCTCTCATAGGTGGTTCCATTCGAGCTTAACATGTTGAAGCTCGGCTTGGGCTTTGTCAAGAGAGTAGCCCAATGAAGAAAACTCCTTTCCTAGCTCCAAAAAATGGGATTCATATGGGGAAAGTCTACTGGATGGGTCCATCACTTCCTTTGTCTGAGTAAATTGGATTTGTTAAAGCCCTATATTTGTACTAATCATGTGATCACTGTTGAACGACTATATCGGTAACAATCAAAATTCTTAACTGTATTTTAAAATCTAGAAACATAAAACAAAATAAGTGCATATGTTATATAACCATTTTACATAATAAGACATTTAATTAGATCAAGAGGAATTTTCATTAATGGAAGTTTGGGTCGTTACAACGTAGATGAAAATAATCTAATAAATTCATTAAAACTATTTGAGATAAATATTACTTTTTTACTTTGAAATTATTTAAAAGACACAAAATTATAAAATTATAAAATTATTTTGTAAATAACCTTATAATATTTTTAGGTAAGCTTAAAAATGTTAAGTTATCATAATGACTGAAAATATCCACCCACACCGTATAAGTTAAAAAAATATTCTTTCCTTAATTTGTCGAAAAGGTCATAAAGAACCGCATTTGAAAAAGGATGGAAATATTCATTTAAAAATATTTTATTAAAAGTAAAACATGGGTAAAAATGAATTTAAACAATTTTAGATAATATTTTGAAATTCATTTTAAGAAACATGGACATGGATGATAAAGATGTCTCAATAGATACTTCCATATAAACAACCTCAGATAACAATGAGATTGAGAAAATAACCATTACCTTGTACTTTAATTTAGTCAAGGGTACATTAAACACTTGTATAATGGTTAAAGTATGTTATTAAATTATACCAATACCAAAACCATATCCATATTTATGATATCATATATGATCTTATTATATTATTTGGTTAATATTATTTCAGTATTACTATTGTTTCGGGTGTTAACTGCTTCATTTTCCTATGCATGTTTTGTTGTGTAAGTCATGTTTTTTATGAATAGGATGTATTTTATTCATATAAATAATGATATAAAGGTCATAATAATTATTTTTAATCATCATATAAATTTTATAATCATTCTTGAATGGTTAAGGTGTAGAATGAATCTCACTGCGTCATGGAGACGGTAGGCCATATGTACGCATGAGCGATGATATCATTCCATTGATGGTTAAAAGGTATGGGATTGGGTGGTATATTAATTATAAAAAATAATTTTAATTTTATTTTAATTATTTATATCTTTTTTACTCATCATTATACCCATCCAAATATAGTAGTGTTGAATAAAAAATTACACCACGGTGTGGAGATGGTAAGCCGTATGTACAGACACATGGTGATATTGTTATTAATAGGATGGATAAAAGGAGGTATATAGTTTTCAAATAATTAGGATAAAATCTAAAAATTTATATGATTCTAAATTTATTACTTTATTATGGAAACAACATAGAAAGAGGAATTAGTAGAAGAGAAAAAATTTAATGGAATTGGTAAAATAAATACCTCTTCGTTGAGCATCTCCTTTTGAGTTGCACAAAAGGACTCTTTAGGATGGATTTATTCCCAAAGTATAGACTCTATGATGAAGTGAGGGAAGTTTATAGGATAATTGGGAAGCTTTTTTCAGATATAATTGGATGAATAGGTGTGAATAAAAGATAAAGAGAGGTTCCCTTTTATAATAGAGAGGGGGGGGGGCACTTTTGGAAACTCCAAAACTATTATTTTATTATAAATTTATTTTTGGTTTCAAATAGATAAAAAGTGATTTATTTCAGGTATAATATTAGTGTGAGTAAAATACTCACAACCAATGATTTTTAGACAATTTTAGGTCACAAATGTAACCTTATCTTTTGGGTTTAACCCTTAGTTAAACAGTTTAACTCTTACCGTGTCTACATGTCTTTTTTTTACTATAGGGTTAATATAGTTACTATAAAATATCAAAATAACCACAATTGGATCATTTATGAAAAATATAACACTATACTAGTTAATTGGACGAACCTGATATTTTTATAAATTTTATAACATTTAATAAAATATTATTTATTTTAAAGTATCATTTATGTCAATTTGATACAATTCAATATTTTTATTTAAATAAGAATCAAACCATCATGATAAATTCAAACCAATAATTCCAATATTTCACTAACATGTCTATGTTATCTATAAAATTCATTTATTTCATTAAATAAGTCAAATTATATTTATTTTAATATTTTTGATATCATTTATTTTGTTTTTCTATTAATAAAATAATTTTTCTTTCACTATTGTGTCATCATTAATGGTAATTATTTAAACTCTAAAAATTATAAATAAATTAATACGATGTATATTATCATTTTTTATTTCTAAATAATATTTATAGTTAACCATATCACTTATATAACCTAATATAAAACATGATATAATTATTAAAATTTGAATATGATATTTTTAACTCTTCTTTAAATAAAATATAATAAATGCCCTAATCTAACACAAGTGGCTTAAAAAGGGTCATATTTTCTAACTATGGTTGAATTTGGTCGAAAAAATATTATGAAATGAAATTAGGACAAGTTTTAGGATAATATTATATTATCATAATATTATTTTTATCTTTAATTACCATATTTACTTTTAACCGTGGTAAATAAAATCCAGAAGTTACTATTCACAAAAATGTATTTTGATCCTATTAGACCAAATTTTTCATACTGATTACAACCATTTATTTCCATTTTTCAAAATTCTAGTCATAGTAGTGGTAAAATTAAGTTTAATGCAAATCCTGTAGATGTGGCTAGAAGGCGGGTAAAAGAGAAGTTCAAAAGTTCAATAATTTTTTATTTCTAATTATATTCTAAAATGACTCCAATGAACTATATATAATTAATATATGTATCATTTATCAATTGCGACTTTATAATCAATTTACAGTAAAATATTTTTTTAAATGAAAAAGTAGGGTTTTTATCAATAATGCAATATTTTTCACTATTCATCAAAATTTGAAACTTTTTAGAAAAATACCAAAAAATTACCCCAAGCTAATTTAAATGTTTGAAATTCAAAAATGAAGTCTATTTTGAAAAATAAAATTTATAAATTTTATAATTTGGTTAATACTATTGATAACTACTTTCTAAACTGCTGGTTTGATAGATCATTGTGCGCTCGAACTCAGTGTTGCGTGCAGTGAAGGCTATTGAATTATTTAAAAAGAAGAATACAGTGGAATATTGGGGTGTTACAATAAAGGAGGGAAATAAAAAGAAAAAAAGAAAAGAAAAAAGGCATAGCCCCGGACCTGATGCTTGACTCAAGGTTATGCCTCGCCTTGGAAAACCCCCTGGTTTCGAACTCAATAGTGGAGAAAAAATCTCAATCCAATTATCCATTTAAAATATATCTCATAATGAACACATGTGAATAAATTAATATTTAATTAAGAAAATATTAAATATTAATTATTCCATAAAAATTAAAATAGCTCAAAATTCCACCAAACACATGTTCTTGGGTAAAAACCCCATTCTGGGACCAAGAGAGTTTCCATAAAAATTATCTAAGATCTTATTCTTGGTAAAAAGACCATTTTACCCCTTATGAGTATCCAAAAGTAAAAATAAAAATTCTTCTCAATTTTACATTCCGAAAAACATGGGCCTTTACAACGTCCACACCAAAAACCTTCTCATTCTTCAGAATCCTTGGTGGTCAAACCACAACAATGATTTCATCATGATAATCTACAAAACTACACTATATTGACCATCCAATGATCAGTAATGACTCTCCCAATCAAGGAAGATGTTCAATCCTGAAATATCTGGACCCCCCACTAATGGATTACCCTTATCATCACCTCACAAGAGAACTCCAAATTTAATGAACCATGATCTATCCATCCTCAAATTTAATGATTGGCATGACCAAATCCTTTCATCCTAAACATCAACTTACAATATTAAAACATCTCCCACTCCCACTTCCTGATAATGGTTTCCATGGAAAACACCAAATTTCAAGTCACCACCCTCCAATAGCCAATGGTACGCTCCCCAACATTTGGAATACCTTACATCACTCCTCAAGAACAAACCCTAAGGAGTTAATTTTTCAAAACTGGAAAATATATTTATATATCTCGATGCATAGCCAATTCCCTTCCAGTGAACTCAGGATGATGACAAGATATTGGGAATGATCATTTTTATACTAGGAGTACACTATGATTCCATCAATAAGAATGTATCACTCTCCCCTATCTATGATCACTTCAAAAAATCTATACTTTCCTTTAACCAACCCTTGACACTACGTATCCCAGTGATGTGTGTCAAGGTCCACTGATGGGTCAACTACCTCATGAAACTTTATTTATTCTCACTGTATCCTCTACCATGGAGGTACATTCCACATTTTATCATAACTCTGGGGTAAGCATGCCTAAAGCCTTCATTTAAAACATTAGTCCTCATCTCACACATTACCAATAAAAAATTTATGATTTAAACAGTACCATGCACAATAGACACATACCATTATCACCTAAATAGAGCTCCCAATAGTCATCCATCACAAGGAAAAGCTGACCAGGTTACATGACATGTCAGTCTCATTAATCCAGAATACCCCTTTTAACTATTATTAAAAATCCATAACTTCTCTTGTCCCATGATTTATTCTATCACCACCCATCACACGACATCATTTTGTTGAGATTAAATTGTCAACCAAAAAACTATTGGTTAAAAATGTTGTGCCGCAGAATATTTCTACCCATGGAAGCCAGTCTTGAAACACAAGATCCTTGGGTGATTTCATTAAAATAGAAGGAATTAACCTACCTATATTACTAAACCTAATCATCTTACATGAATCAATATCCACATGATCATACAAACAAGCTAATTTCCTCAATAGGTATCTGTAAACCCTTGATAACCCCTCTCATAGGTTTCCCTCAATCAAACTGAACACTAACTCATAAGGTCCTGGGTCAAAACTAAGGGCCTTTGGGTCTCCGAACTAGATATACTAATCATGTATCAATATGGGTCACTAGGTACAACCACATAGACCCTTTTTCAAACCTTTCACAAAGGTTACATCTCATAGGGCATCATCTGCACACCTATTTCAACACATGGAATCTATCATGCCCGAAAACTCTCTTCAAAATAGGTAAAAAGAAGGTAGGTAAAAAGATCATCGACCTATGAGGATCAAAAACCTATCAACAGGGGTTCAATTATAAAAGTATTCAATTTCAAATTAGATAGGAAAATACCCTATAATTTGTATTTAGCAACCCATTTAAGTCAACCCATTACTAATTAATAACTCAAGGAAGGGATTATAATGAAATAAAACACCAATAATTAGCATACCAGGCCCTGATCCTCTCTTATAATCCTCATATGAAACTTTTCCTTAGAGGTTCATGATATAAATATAGATAAGAGGATGAACTAACCCTAATTGGGCATTCATATATGATAATACCCCCTTGTGGTTGTAGTTCTATATAAAGTTTTAGGTACCTATAGACATCACACTAGAGGAATTGACTAGATAACCATAAAATATGGTTGGTTAAGTAGAATATCATAAAAAACTATATGAAAAAACTCCATATAGGTTGTTATGAATCTTTAGTTAACCAAACCTGAAGGGTCTAATGGAAGTTCATCACTTCCAATGTTGACCTATGAGGGTCAATAACAGATAAACATTATTGTTTCAATGGTATGTGTTGTAAAACACTATCATAGTTCAATTAAGTATAATTCCATTCCAAGATATGAGGGAAAACAATCTATAGGTTATTACTAAAAATTTAAATAATTATACATAAGTAAAAATTCCCCATAAGGGGTTCAACACATAGGTAAAATGTACCCTATCAACCTACTAGTGTTAATGAACGTCATGTACATGAGGATTGGGTCATCAGCCTCACCGTCAAATGTCTAAACATAGATCCACATGACTTGCTTTTGAAACCCTACAAATGAGAATAAGAAAATATATAATCTAGGAAATACCCAAAGAATGAGTTTTATTTTCTCCACAAAACAAAGGAAGAGAATGTGGACCAAACACATGGATTATGTAACCTTTAGAAGGAAACATGATCGCATGACATTCAGAAGGTCATACAAATGGATCATTCGCTATGAATGATCTGCTTATGATCATGTTAAGACCCATTTTACAAGACCTCCTATTCTTGTAAAGGTATCCTAACAAGTGTTGATGATCACATGAAGGCAACCAGATGAGTTCCTCTGATCATGTGACTTGTCCGTCAATAGTTGCCTAAATATCATCCAAAACCCCATATAAAATAAATGTGGATAAAGGAAGAGTTCTCATGTGAAGGAGAGTTATGTTGGTCTTCATGTGATGTGTTGACGTGAATCATAAGACCTTACAGATCCCCTGGAGGCATTCCCAACTTGTTGCAAAAGAGCATGTTGTCATGCGAAGGGTCTTAGACACATCCAATCAATAATGCAGAGCCCATTAGGTTCCATAGAAAATAAGAATGGTTTTTCCATGGAAATGATCATGAGTCCTCATGAGATCCATCATTGATCACACAACTCATCACATACATGGAGGGTGATTGTCCATAACAACTCTCATACGACATCATGAGATCTCCTATACTTGTAAAATAATATAGGAAATAAAAATGGAAAATTTGGGATCTTATCACAAAGGGAAGATACACTGATATTCATGTGAAAGGGTTTATACGCCCTGAGTGATCACCATTTATCTCATGGGAGCCCTTAACGTGTCAGCCTGATCCCGCAGAGGCCCCCTTGGTAGGATGTGTTGATCTCTCTTGAGGCCTCTAACAATCCAGTGTAATATCTTGAATGGCTTTTGATAAGCCACATTAATCTCACGAAGACTCCTAAACATGTCAGCCCAAACTTGTGAAATATCTTTGTCATGTTAACATGGTTAGGAGAAATATCTTTGACCGATTGGGGTCTAATAAACAGGGTGATGGCAAAAAATTCTTTGGTCACTGTCATCATGTTGGGCCATGGACGACCGACGGTAGGACCATGTAAAGCATGTGAAACCAGAATACCTCCACTGAATCCATCTTGTATTTGTGAGAAATTCACCATGTAAGTCATAATATAATTAGGGTAGATATTCCTATAAATCCATCCCGCTTAGCATAAAACACACACACACATGATGGGAGACTACTACATGAGAGTGTAAGAATAGACTTCTCTGTACAGCAAGTCATGCAATTGTAAAGGTCTTATGATAGGTAAATATAGAGAATGACCTGATAGATCATGATATAGGAATATATGATTTTCATGATCACTATATAGATCACATAAAGGACTTATGGTGTATCATCCGTATTATGTGAAGGAGTTCCTGCATGTTGACTATATCATGCGAAACCTAAAATAAGCTAATGCAGGAGAAACCTTTAGGCACATGTGAAATAAAGGTTAGAAGATGACTAAAAAGGAAAGAAGGATTATGAAAATATAGAAACACTAATCTTCATGTGTTTCACAAAACCTATCCAGATCATTCTATAGTACTAAGGCATGTCCCCCAAGTCACGCGACACCCCTGGAAAATTTAATTTGGATCATTCGAAGACCCTCATATATGTAAAGGAAGTCATGAGACACCCTATAGACATTCCACAAAAGTCTTTAAAAATACTGCAGGATTTCTAGAAAAATCTTTACATGTCTTTGAGACATGTCTCCCAAGTCATGTGGAGATATCAGGACATGTCATCTACATCTCGCAAAGTCCTTCGGACATATCATCCACATATTGTAACCTTCAACAGACTTGTCACCCAAGTCATGCTGCAACATAAGGTTATTTCATCCAAGTCTTGTAGAGTACTCTCGATAAGTAATCCAAGTCTTGATATGTACCCTAGTAAGGTCATCTAGATTATGTGACGCCCTCCATACGTGTCATATAGGTCCTGCAACACCCTCCAAACATGTTATCCAGGTCTTGCGACACCCTACAGACTTGTTAGCCTTGATTATGCAGAATCCTATAGACATGTTAGACTTGATCATGATACATCCTACTGAAATTACTTCTAGATCATGTGACGTACTTCAGAAAAGTCAACCGGGTCGTGAAATTGTCTTTAAACATGTGCACTAGGAAACCTGGATGTGTCTGAACATCCTCAGATGCATAATACAGATAACATAGACATGTTAAGAAGTCAATCAAGATATGTCAAGTAGGAAATTAAGACATGTCAGGTAGAAATCTTAGGACATGATAACCTTATCTAGTATAAATATTTAGGCATACCCCAAACTAACCTATGATGACTCTAATTCCTATCAAAACATGATACGTAGGACGCCTTCCTAAGCCCTAAGATCAAATGGGAATCCACCTTTGTGTAAGTCCCTTAATATCTTAGACATTCTAACCCATGGGACTCAAAATCTCATATGGGTTCATTCATTATTTCTCATCCATCAGAGAATTTAGAAGAAAACTAAATGACAAGAAATCTGATTCCTACCATAACCAAGATACGTAGGATGCCTTCTTAAGGCCCGATATTCAATGGAAATCCACCTCAGTGTGAGTCCCTCCATGTTTCCACCATTAAAATTCATGGGACCCAAACTCTCTTATCGGTTCATCACCCCACCTCACACATCATTGGATTGAGTGGCCAAACTAAACTATGGAAAATTTGATTCCTGACATAACCATGATTTGTAGGATGCCTTCATAAGGCCTGAGATCCATATAAACACCCTGTAAGGGATTCCATAGTTTATAATTCTTGAATCCAGATGCAATAATATAGACCACTTGATATCCCTTATTTCGCACACTAAGCATGGATCATGTGGGATTAAGGACTTGCAGTGATCATATCATTAGAATTATGTATCTCTAGCATCTAGGGAAACCTCAGTGTGCAACCCTATTTAGTGTTATGATATGAATACCCCCATATAAAGGAATCCACCTTGGGGTAAGTCCCAGAAGCATAAACAAACTATAGTGAATCTGATTCCTATTATGAACAGGATACATAGGATGCCTCCATGGGGCCCAAGTTCAATACCCAGTTCATAAGTGACCTAATATATGTCCTTTTGAAAAAACATTAAACTACAGGGTTTCAACAAACTACATGGGTTTTGATTCCTATTATAAAAAGGATATATAGGATGCCTAAAAAATTTTCAATTCCATCCGTGAGATATTCAATGCCTACCTAGATGGAAGTACAACACTCAAGTTCTTGGTTAATGGATTCAAAATATAAGTAGCTACCCATTAATGGAGAACTGATGGATAACCTCGGATACAAACAAATAGACTCATTAATATACCTCCCCTTTACACATGGAGAGATTCAAAACTTGATCACTTTTTTGTGTAATTGACCCCCTGTTGAGATTAATAAGAGATTCCTGAACATATCATAAATCTATAAGAGAGTCTAGGTGTTGGAAAAAATTCCCCTAAAATGGATTTTATGAGCCTAACTTCCGATCTTCTAAACCAATGTGAGTTCCTAAGTGCCATTGGGTATGAAACCCCAAATGAATGCCTACATTTAGAAAGAAAGTCCATACTCAGTTATGGATGTGGTAACTGTTGGGAGTTTTCATTAAGGGCGATAATGGTAAACCCAACATGAATGATTGTATAGACATCAAACCCCCCACAATCAATCGTCAGGAAACACAATGAGTGAATTTTTGTTAGAAACAAAAATGGTGAACCCTACATGAATCTCTAAAATAATAAATATGATCAGTTGAGATATTTAATTTTATACCACCTATGAAAATGAAAATTGTATGACTGAGGTTTAATCCTATGTAATATAGTTTCTCATGAAATAGTCGATTCTCACCATGAATGTTCCATGTCAGAAAAATGGACAAACCAAGGATAAGAAAGAACAATTTTATTACCTATTCATATCGAATTGATTACATATCATGATTGCAATTATGCACCGATCGATGACCTTATTACTTTTTTATTTATGGATGAAGATATTTCTCTCAGAAAAAACACCCTAACTTGAGATCATGTCTTCATCTAGTGATTGTTTTGGAAAATCATCTATGGTTGCAACCAATGTCAGTTTCATAATGAACTAACCTTCCTAAAACCTTAAACATCAGGTGGAAAATGAAATGGTTTAGGAATAACATCAGCATGGTATTATTTTTGATCCTTGAGGTTGTATGCAAGGTTCTCCAGAAACTAAAACTAATGAGTTTGCATCATCCTAAGAAGACTGCAGTGAAACCAATGATGCTCATTGCCACTGCCAATCCATTTAGAACCTTATCCCTAAAGAATTAAAATCACCACCTTCTATATATAATGAAGGTGGATTACTGATTCAATTATAGTTCCATTCTAGTTTAGGAACTACCAAGGAGTGTTCCTGTCAATCGCTATCACCAGCACCATCCCTCTAGTGCAGCTCAATCACCTATTGAGGGAACCACTCGACACATTTCCATCTTGAATACTCATGAATGTGTAGTAAGGTAGTCACACAGAGTGTGGAAAGCTTTGGAAAACTGAGAGTGGTCTCATATATTTGCTTCCAATGACAAATCTCGTCAGCATATTCTGATGGAAGCCAGTGAGCAGGCTCGTATCCATGATCACTCGAATTAAATGTACATTAATATTACTATTGAAGGCATGGAGAGGTTCATATACCTACCCCCATGCATGAAGCCCATCAAAATTCAATGGAAAAAGGAGGACAGAAGTGGGATCATATCCCCACACCAATCAAATATATCTTCCAATACATATTAGAGACAAAAAATGTGCATACCTCTATTCCTTCACACACTTTTCTAAAATGTTACTACATTATAGCAACAATTGAAGAACTCCACTGTCATATTTGTGCACTGGTACATATACAAGGAATATCACGTATTTATGTCCTGTTATCTAGGGTAGAAAAACACTCTGATCAACATGAGAAGTTTTCTAATTTGGAGAAATCTCACATTCTTTCTCTCATCCAAGAGAATTATAAGTGTATTCCGATAAAGGAAGAGGCACCGAACTTTGCTCATATTCCCATTCCAACCAAGGCTCGCCAAGTGAGAGTGGAACATACCTCAGGAAAGATGAAAATTATTATAAAAAGGACCAACAACATACTCCAAAGGCACTGGACTAGGATTATACCCTCACTCCTATCGGGGCCCACCACGTGAGTGTGGTGCTTATCTCAGAATAGGCTTATATTCTTGTCAAAAAAGAATGGAGATATACTCTAAAGGCACAAGATTAGGATCATATCCCGAATTCACCTAGGGATAACCAAGTGAGAGTGGTACATGCATTGGTATAGGCTCATAATCCTATTATTGATGCCACTTGGAATATTCTAGTAGCTCATGAAATCTAGACTCATATCCCTACTTCTGCCAATGAATAACTACACCAACATCCTTTAGATTCTATGTAATGACCCAGTGTTTTATCAATGGAAATTACCTTATTATAATTATTTCATATAATCACATGAAATTATAACTCAATGAACTACTAAGTACTATGTGACCTTTAAACATAATATTGTCACTTCTCTATTTTGAATTTCAAAAATCAAATATACACAGTTGCGTTAAGGGTGATTTTTGGGGTCCGATGGAACAAACTTAATTTTTGGTCAATAGTAACCTACCCTTATGAATATCAATATGACCCTTATGAATATTGAATCATCCAAAAGAATAGTAACCTCACCCATTAATGTATAAATAAAATTTAGGCATTTTATAAATGATAATATGACTATGATAAAAGTATTGGTATTTTTGTAAGTCATAAATAATTAATTAAGGTTAATTAATTAATTTAAAACAAAATTTATTTTCCTAAAATGTGGTCATAAATTAACAATTTTATGTCTTATAGTTTTATGATATTTTTACAATACCTTATGTAATTTTTGAATGCATTATAAAATAAGTTATAGTTTTAAAATCTTTATTTTTCAATTAAAATATGATTTTATTTAAAAATTAAATATCTCATTTTTAGAAAATTATTTTCATAAAATGGAGTTAATTTTTTAATTATTCATGTTGAAAAATTGTTGTGGTGAAGTTTTGGGACTTTTCTAAAATACTTGAATTTTTGATGAATAGTAAAATACGATAATTCACGATAAATGCTAAGACCTGAATTTATGCATCATTCTTGAGTCATGGATGATATAAATGGTAATTGGTTAAAACTCACATGCACATATTACTATTTTTAGTCATAATAATTTTGACTATTTCTTGTCTTATGAAAAAAATAATAAACCAATGATTAAAATATTATGAAAACCCTCCTCTCCTCCACTATAAAAACCACCCACACTCCCCTATTATATTAACTCCTCTCAATCCTTGCGCCTTATCTAAATTCTTCCAAAATATCTCCCCAATATACCCCCACTTCTAGAATCCCTTGGCCCCCTAAAAATACCAAATACTCTCCCCTTAAGAGGCTCTCAAGGAAGATTAAATCAAGAGGTAAATTCCTGTTTTCTTTTCTTTCATTTTTCTTTTCATGTTCCTTTGTTATATTTTATTTCCTAACATATCCTCATACTAATGGTATGAAAAATAAAGTACCATAAATTTACTGGAATGTTGTTATGGGATAATTCATTATCATCTCTTATTTTCCATTCATTTATACGAAATAAACAAAAATACCATCCAAGATGTGTTAATTTATCACATTCAAGGATGATAGGTTATTAATTTCTATTACCATATTCAATTTTAGTCATGAAAGAATTTTTATGGTTGAACAAGACTATTAAATATTTATTTTATCTTATTTTATGTTCTATAATCCTTTTTCACACATGATTTAAAATAATAATACAAAACAAGTTAATTATGAGCAAAATCGCCAAATTAATCCAAGTGTTTATCATTAATGTTTTCTATAATGATTCAACTTCAATAAAACTAAACAAATTAATTTTAGAACCATGTAATATTTTTTATGATCACTAATTTCATATAACTTCAATTCTGGACAACCATTCCCATTATACATGTTTATCCAAACATGAATATAAGTGAATCGATCATTAAAATCAAGGAAGCAAACACTTCTAAACAATGAAATTAAACCTCTTAAATCATCAAAAAAGACATGGATGAACTTAATAAGGTTATAATAAATAAATAAAATTTATTAAAGTTTATATAATTATTAAATAATTAACCTAATTTTATTATTCATGTCATTCTGATCAAGTGAAGAACACCATCAGACTTAAGGTAAGGGATCCTCTCTTTCTATCATTTATTCAAGAATATGCTCTATGTTATGTCCTTTTATGTGTAGTTACTAATTATGGGGTATAATTTATCACCTCCACCATACTTCCCTAATGATGTATAAAATAATGTAGACCCATTTATCTCTCATTAATCCCTCCTAAGTACACCGGGTACCATGCCAATATTCCGTAAGGGATTCTACCCGAACCTCCTACATTCCTCCAGGTTGCTCTATATTTCTTTTTAACCAAATGAATTTGTCTTTTATTTTTATTTAAAACTTATAAATACTGTTTATATTATCCAAACCCATGTTTCAAGATCCATCCCTCATTATATTTTGGGGATATACATGTTTTTAAATGATTCCCTTCTCAACACTTTTCGATAAGAAAATCCGTTTTAAGGGAACTTTCTAAATTCTTACCCATAATTATGCACATTATATATTCTATTTTTAAGGCACCATTGTTTTTAAAGAAACAAATTTTTTATTATGGAAACCTTCCTGATTAATTATGTTTTTATGTAAATGATCATTCCCTTTTATGTTTTAAATGACCTCTGATATTTTCCTTTAACCGCACGAAAATGTTTAAATTCTAAAGTTTACCAAAAAATATCTTTACATGTTATTAATTAAATTTGACATCAATTATTATGATTTATTCCTATCATAACCTTTTATAGCCCCTAAATTCTCTAATTACTTTCCTACATGTACACTTTTATGGTACGTTCATTTGTTATGGTTTATGTCATGATTATGCTACCCAATTCTTTCACTGGGTAACCCTTATATTTATGTATGATTATTAATGTGATAAATATATTCATGAACATGTTAATATGGGTGTTACTAGATAGCGCTCCAATTAATTGGGTAAATTTGAGTCTCACGAGACGTTATGTGCAACGGTCCTAGCGGTTAGCTTTGGCTTGTGCTACCATGTGCAAAGATCTTGGTGGTTAACCTTGACTTGTTATCCTCTATGTGCAATGAGCCTTGACTCATGCTAAAGTAATGATTTATATTTATGCCATATTTCTATGATTAAATGTTTATATTATCCCATGTTTATATGTTATGATTCTATATGCCATTTTATATCATTATATCATGATCTCTAAACCTTGTGCTAAAGACTTATTCTTATGTTTATTCCCTTACTGAGCTTTTAGATCATCCCTTCGTTCATGTGATCCCCAGGGTATCCTATGTAGATGTATGAGAACAATGGAATATAGGATCACATTATGGAGATAAAATAAAAAGTTTTTTTTATAATGTTGATTATGCACCTAGTCTTCCACGACACTATGCTTCACGATCCTTGGCTTGTATTATGATGCATTATTATGATTAAAATCATAAAATGATATGTGTAAAAGGATAGGGTTTCTATAGTCTATAAAATATGAGGATCATATCCATAATCACATTCTATAGGTCCTTTAGAAAATTCAGATGGGGAATGCATATTTGGATCAAGTTCATATCCCCACTTGATCAAAGATTGATCAGAATATTCCAGCAACCACCCATAGGCAGGACCATATTATTTCTGACAATACAGAAGTTCATAGGCATATTAAAATAACTTCTCATCAGTGGGATCATATTCCCGCAACACTATATAGTTATAAATATATTCTGGTATCCATCATATAACATGATCATATCCTGGCACAACCCCAAAAGGAAGGTTGGCATATTCCAGATACGATGCAGAATAAGGCTCATATCCCTAACCTTGTCATGTACAGTGTCCTTGATGTTGTTTGACATAAATCTATAAATCCTCAGGGGTTCTTAGACTATTAAAAAAAGAATAAGGATGTCATTACCATGATAGTCCTCCCCATGGTTGTGTGGAGATGGATCGCATGGACTCTAATATAGACATCTGTTGTGATCTACCTCCCTACGTTGATATCTCACTTGGACAAGAAAATCCTCCCCTTTAATAGAAACCTATATATAGAGAGGTGATCCAAACCTCAGGGTTAGTAGGAGACCCTGAGAAGAAACATCTATGGTCTGTCCAAGTGGAGGCATGTAACTCTAATGAATAGAAGACCGACATAGAAATACAAAGAGTTAACTAAAAACAACCTCCCAAATATGTTTTTGCCTCTCACCACTTCTGACTATGAGATTCCTGAGGAGCTAGAGAAGAAGTGCATTCTTTTATTATTCCATAACATAGGGAAAAATCCTTAGTGATTAAATATTACATACCTCACTTATCCAAGATATGAGGGCCACCTTCAAAACACAAATACACTCTATTGTCAGTTAGATATGGATCCATTCTCTGTAGCCCGAAACCCAAGCATATAAGGAAAAGCATGACATTTGGGTTAGGAAATCCAATGTCTTGTCATCACTGGAAGGAAAATCTTGGGGGGATTTAGCTGAGGAAGAAGAGACTCTCCAAAAAAATGATAAATCTGCTATTGTTTTGCATGATACAGTGGATGTAAGTGGTGTAATTAACCCCATTTTGGCCTCTGATACTTTTTCCTCACATACTCTTGCTTTGGTTGAGCATGTTAGTAGGGACTTGGGGTCAGTTGCCTTTGCCCCAGTGGATAGCATTTCCAACTCCGAGGTCTCCAATAAAACAACAGGCGAATTGGTAAAATCTGCAGACCCAGGTTCTTCATCTCCTTCCACTGCTCCTGAAATGATTACTATAACTAAGTATGCTGTTAATCCTGAAAATGTTGCTGTTAACACCGCCTCTTTTTCCACTACCACTACACACAACACTCCCCTCTCCACTGTTACTGATTCTGTCCAGCCTCCTATTGCAGACCAAACTGCCAATACTGTTTCTGAAATAGGGGTCCTGGCACCTCATGCAGCGGACAACCTCTCCCTTAATACTGCTCACGCTACTGAATCCTCTCCTACTTCATCTGTTACTATTTTAAATCCTCCAATATCTGTTTCTGAATCTGAAATCCTGATTCCCCATGTTGACAATATTGACATAGATTTGGCCAACTCTTCCCATAGCACTGCTCCTGATCCTTGTTTTCCCATGGAATCAACTCTTTCCGATAACACCTGTTCTGTTAAAAATGTTGGGCCTTCCCCTCTTGTTAAAATGCAGACTTCTAAACTAGAAAAAACTGCCTCTGCAAACCCCATAAATTCTACTCCTGATAAATCCTTCAACCCGGCTGATACATCTCAAGTTGATAAAACATTCACTACCTCTGACCCCTTGGTTCAGAGCCCTCCAAAAACCGTAGAGATCTATTCTGTTCCCATGGTTTGTACTGCCAAGGTGAATACCTCACATTCTTTAGCTGATCTTTCTACTGCTCAAGATAATGGTCTTGACAACCCAGCCTCTGAGTGCATGCCAAGCTCTGATTCTATCAACGAGGCACATTCGAATTACAATGATCAAACAGATAATCAAAAATCTTCTTCCTCACCTATGATTACTTGATCGCAAAGGAAGAATGATTCTGGAAAATCAAAAAAAAAGAAGGGTTCCAACCCAAAACGCAAATATTTATGAATTTTCTATATTGGAATTGCCAAGGATTATCCAACAATGACACCTCCACTACAATTAAGAGGCTTATAAACACTCATAAACCTCAACTCTTTGCTATATCAGAACCTAAAGTTAACTTCAAAACCAACTACATGAGATTTGGTGCTCCTAATTACAGTTTTTTTGGTTCTTGTAAACATGGTCCTCTAACTGACTCTATGTGGATCTTTTATCATAATTCCCTTCAAAATTTTCACATCATTAAAAGCACCGAAAAACAAGTTACCTGTGATTTCTTGTTGAATGGCTGCCTCTTTCTTTGTACCATGGTTTATGCCAATAATAGACATCAAGACAGACAGACTCTATGGAATGAGCTATCTGATATGGCCCGCTCAATTCAAGAGCCTTGGGTTGTTATGGGTGATTTCAATGCCATCCTAAGTTCTTGTGAAAAAATTGGTCCCTCACATCTTTCTATTTCTTCAAAAGAATTTAGGTCGGCTATTGATGATTGTAGCCTTTTTGAAGTTGCCCTCATTTGTGCCAAATATACTTGGTACAGAAAACATTATAATAAAATGGTTTCCAGTAAGCTTGATAGAGGTTTTGTCAACATGAAGGCCCTTGATATCTGGGATAATATTTCTAGTATAACTCTACCCAGAATTAACTCTGACCACCATCCTATATTAGTGAGCTTCTGTATGACCATCCATAAGCCTATTCTCCCCTTTAAATTTAATAATGCATGGTCCTCGAACCCGGATTGTGTCTCTCTTATACATCGCACATGGAACTCTATGAATCACTATAAGGATTCCTTTGCTGTTATGTTTAAGATGAAAAATCCTAAAACAGGCCCTTAAAAGTTGGTGTAAATCTACAAGATCTCAAATTGAGCTTGATATTTCCTCTCTTGAAAATGAGCTTAGCTGTGTTCAAACTCAAAACACTATGTCGGATTTCAACATGGATCCTCAGTTGGAAGCTAATCTCACCCTCAAACTTAATTCCTTGCTCACTTTCAAGGATAATCTGTGCAAGAAAATGTTTAGGACTCAATGGCTTACTGATGGTGATCGTAATACTAAATTTTATAATTCCATTCAAAGAATCAGAAAGGATAATCGTCCCCTTACCAAACTTATTCACAATGATTCGATCATCGATTCTGAAGAAGCCATAACGGATCATGTCACCTCGTACTTTTACAACATTCTTAATGGCCCGGACATAAATATTGACATCAGGACTAATATTATCCCCTTACTGGTTGATGATAGAGACAATTAAACAATTTTAAGCACTCCGCTTGATCAAGAAATTAAAGACACTGTCTTTAGCCTTAATCCAGACAGTGCTCCTGGTCCAGATGGGTTCAATAACGGTTTCTACCAAAATCATTGGAATATTATCCAGAAGGATGTTTGTAACCTTGTTAAGACTTTTTTTCTCACGGTTCTCTACCTCATGGTATTAATGCTCAATTTTTAGTTTTAATACCTAAGGTTGATAATGCTTCGGAGATTCATCAATTCAGACCCACTGCTCTCATTAATTCTCTTTATAAGATCATTACCAAAATCATTGTGAATATACTAGCCCCCATTTGTGACAAAATAGTGTCATGGAATCAATTTGGTTTCATTAAAGGCAGGGCCATTCAGGAATGCATCTGTCTGGCCTCGGAATGTATCAATAGTCTAAATAAAAACACTAGAGGGGGGTGTGTGGCCATAAAACTAGACATCAGAAAGGCCTTTGACACTATTGAATGGAATTTTATCTTCAGGGTTTTAAAAAACTTTGGTTTCCAGGACTCTTTCATTAGAAGACTGAAAAATCTTTTCCGATCTGCCTTTATTTCCATTCTAATTAATGGCTCTCCTAGGGGCTTCTTCAACTGTTCTAAAGGTGTCAGGTAGGGTGACCCTCTATCGGCCATCCTCTTTGTCATTGCTGAGGACTATTTAAGCAGACTTCTAAATAATCTGGTTGCTCAAGGATCTCTGAAGCCCATTCAAGCTGCCAGGAACTTAAATATCCCCTCCCACCTTTTATATGCCGATGACATCATTCTTTTTCTTAAGGGCGATCAAAAGAATATTCATGTCCTCCAACAAGCTCTTCATCATTATGGGGAAGTCTCTGGACAAAAGATATCCTGGGATAAATCATATATTTTTTTTGGAAAGAACTCTCCTGTCCGAAGAAAAAATAGCATTACTTCCTACCTTGAAATTAAAGAGGGTCTCCTTACTTTCACTTATTTGGGTGTTCCTATATTTTGGGGTCGTCCTAAGGCTAGTTACTTCAATAATATCACTGAACAAATTATAAACCATCTCTCTACTAGGAAAGGAAGATCCCTCTCTATGGCTGGCAGGATTTGTCTTGTCAAATCGTCCATTGACTCTAAGATGGTCTACTCTCTGATGATTTACAAATGGACTGCTAGCATTTTCAAGAAGATTAATACTTATATCAAAAACTTCATCTGGACGGGCAATATTTTAGAAAGGAAACTTGTCACTATTCCCTAGAAAACCTGTTGCAAACCTCTTGACAAAGGTGGCATTGGTATTAAAAATTTAAAGATGTTCAATAATGCTCTTCAGTCCCGTCTTACTTGGCATATTATTAATTGTACTTCCAAAGCTTATGATTTCTTGAACCTTAGATTCCGCACCAAACTTTTAAATGGGAATCTTAATTACATTAACTCTTCAATCTGGCCCTCAATTAGAGATTCGTACCAAATGATCATGACTAATTCTAGATGGATGGTTAGTGCTGACTCTTCCATCAATTTTTGGTGCGATAAATGGTGTGGTAACCCCTTGATATCTCTGTTTCCATCTAATATCACTATCGATGTCTCTAGTCTCTCGATAAATAATTTCTTACATTATCACAGAAATGTTCTCCCCAAAAATATTGCGCAGATAATTGATAATTACCATTTTTCTCCTAATGGTGATTTCCTCGTTTGGGAACCAGCTCCGAATGGCATCCTTGATTCTAAAAACTTCTACCAACATTATTTTTCTGGAAGTGATTCTAACTTTTATTGGGTGAGTCGTTTTAATAAGCCCTAGATCAAACCTTCTAGACTCACTCTAATTTGGCGTATTTCACATAATAGATTACCCACTGAAGCCTGTCTTCAAACTTTTAGCATTCAACTCTGCTCTATTTGTCGCTTGTGCAATCAACACAGGGAAGATCCTGATCATCTCTTCTTGTCGTGTGCGATGGCATCTGCTTTATGGAATTATGTTTTTGACCTTTTTAATTGCAGATGGTCCCTTTCTGACAATATTTGTTTGTTTCTTAACAAGTGCACTAGATATGCTTTCTCTCCTCAGGTTAAAAATCTCTTGCACACGGCGGTAGCGGAACTTCTTCATGTGATCTGGTATGCTAGAAATGACATTATTCATAATAAGAGCTCATTTAGTTTAATTGCAGGCAAATCTCGAATTCTTATTGCGATACATGAAGCTGCTTCAATTCAAAAAGACTTTTGCAACAACTCGGTTGGTGATTTTGTGATCCTTCATCACCTTCGCCTGCCCGGCGTATTCCCACGAACCAAATGTTCATTTGAAGTATTCTGGCAATCTCCGATGCCGTGATGGATCAAAGTGAATGTTGACGATGCCTCTAAAGGTAATCCAGGCCCTTCCGGTTGTGGTGCTATTTTTCGCGATTCGGCTAGTCATTTTCAGGGCTGCTTCTATGCTGGCTGTGGCCATTCCTCATCCCTGGAAGCGGAAATGATGGGTGTCATCCACGCCGTTGCTTTTTCCCTTCAAAGAGGCTGGAGAAATCTTTGGATTGAAAGTGACTCTACTACCATTATTCAGGCCATCTGGAATGGCACCATCCATCTTTCCTGGCCTCTAACCACTCTTTGGATGAATTTTCTCAAATCTCTTCAAGGGATTGACTACATAGCTACTCATGTCTACCGGGAAGTGAATACTGTTGCAGATGCGCTTGCCAACAAAGGCATTCATCAGACCATGACTTGGCTGAACTCTTTGCCTGCAGACTTATTATTTTTGTTTGATAGAGATTGTAAAAGAATACCATCTTTTCACCTTATGTAACCTTTTTCTTATCAATAAATTGTGCTTTGGTCTTTGACCAAAGCATTACCGTTTTAAAAAAAAATATCATAGGGTGGGGAAAATATGGATCATTTCATTTCACTATGTCCCCATAATAAAAAAAATCTGTCGATATAGTGTACTGTAAGGTAATATCCTCCAAAAAGATTAGGGGATCGGGTAATACATGATACAATTGGTCACAACAATGAAATTACACTGATTCAATGATTCCAGGACATCATAAATTAAGGGAGAGGGCTGCCCGAAGATCTTTGAACCAATACCATCTAAGAAATGCGACTGCATTTCAGACAC
The DNA here is from genome assembly GCA_963277665.1 of Viscum album. Lineage (NCBI taxonomy): Eukaryota > Viridiplantae > Streptophyta > Magnoliopsida > Santalales > Viscaceae > Viscum > Viscum album. Next base: position 1,694,352,447 of record OY728160.1, read on the forward strand.
AAAAGATGAAGTTGTGGTCAACCAAACAAATTTTCATATAAAATGACTCCCATCATGGGATGCCATTAAACTAATCTCATATAAGAGAAAATATATTCTAAATCAAGTATGTCATAATTGTAGTTTCCATAGAAGCCAACCAGGTGTAAACCAATCCCACCAGGATGGGGGAATATTTACCCCTACCTCTACGCCTCAGATCATCAATCCCTAAGACAATTCAGGATATGTAGACAATAGCTAAAAAACAGCCCCAACACACATGTCTCAGGGAATTTTTATATCAATATCCATCACCAAGTTCATCACATCCCAAGAGGTTCTAATATAAATCATCGATATCTGCAGATCAACCCCAACCCATAGGGTTTGGGGAATTTATATCTCAATGCATGTCCTAGGAGTCATCAAATCCTTGACCGTAATAATCATATCCTCAAGAAAAGGGTCAAAAAATTCCAATTGTGCCCCTAAATACTCCCAAGACCACAAGCTTGGGGGAATTTTCATTATCATTATCACTATAGAGTGAATCAGTCTTCTCCAGGTTGTGAGGTAAATATCGATGATCAACATCTCATTCGTTCCTCCTTCCGTAAGATGAACCTTTTCTATTCAGGGCCTGTTCGACAAACATTAACTAAAACTCCCTCAATTTCACTATGAAAAGCTCATGATGAGATTAACATATAATGAAGTAAATCAAATACCATATAAGGTGTAAGTTGAAAAGTTCCAATATGCCCAAGGATCAGAAAAAATACCATAATGTAAGTAGTGTAGAATCCCCCTGTTGTGTTGAGAGTAAAGAAACAAAAACCATCACGTAATAAAACATAGTGAATTTCGTTATCATCAACACAAAAGATAATGTGGATCAACAAAAAAATAAATATGGAAAAAATAGAAAATATAGCTTTAGAGGATAGGGATCTAGATGCACCAACTGAGGCTTCATGCACGCAAAACCAGAGGGTAATACTAAACCCAACACCTTTGAATATTGAGTTTATACCCCTACAAAGTAACAATGAAAATCATAAAGTGAAAGAAGTGGTCATATCTCACTCTTGACCCATAATAGACAGAAGTCCTTCCACATAGGAGAAACTGAAATAATATGAGAATGAGATACAAATTGTCAAACAACTCAATTAGGAGAAACTTAGGGTAAAGATTCCCACTGGGAATCATCTTGAGTCTGAGACAAATATCCCTCCTCCCATACATTATAAAAGATATGATCCTCCTATAAGAGATATATTAGAGTGTTAGTCCATCTCCATATCTAGGAATTCTGTCTATATAAATGAGGAAGTTGAAGAAGATCACAACTTCTCTCTATTATAGTGACAACCTCTCCCCCTACAGGGTGATCATTTAGTCCTAGAATAGACCAAGAATCATTGATAGATGAAAATGGGGTCACCTCATTAATCCACTACCACTCCCTTTAGGCAAGATGTGTCCCAAATAGAAGTACCTTCAAAATGACTAAATTTCGTTAATTCCCAGAATGATCGAATAGAGGCCATGAATGGTAGACATAGAACATTGTAGCCCAAGAACAATCCATACCCCAGATGAGTGGATGATACTTTACCCTAACCAATTTTGGAAATCCTAGCTTCTTCACCTTTTATGGCATGGGAATTCCAAAACTGTATCTCATGAACTTCGTGTCCCGATGTGGTCCAATTATGGGCCCTCATGATCAGCAAGAGGTGACCAAGATGAGTTATTCTATAAAGACTCTAATAGGGTCAGTCTTTATTTAGAACAATAGCCTTAAAGTTGGGTCTATTTCAGTATGGGAATATAATCATCAAAAATTTATTTATTAGTTTATCTATACTATGAGGAAAACGACAATTTTCCACTTGAAAAACTTCAAGAAACACAAAAATGAGAGGGTGTATGACTTCATAGCCATATAGATAGGTTTAACCTATTCACTCATCTTTGCTCTCTTACAGGAGAAAATGATAAAACTCTAGTCTAAAAATCTATGAGATGAGTTGTAGACACCTCTGATCCTGATGAAGTATCCAGGTAGATTCCCCAAGTTTAAAAAATTAAAACAACATTTGGAAGATTCCATTTAGAGGACCTAAGAAAGTCTTAACTCATGACCCCATCACAATGGAAAAGTCCTAGTAGGGTAGAGACTAGTTATATTACCCTTAAACTGGTAGTAATACCTATTCAAGCACCTAGTCGGGTCCCAAATCTTTCGACACCTCCTATTGAGTGGAAACAACAACAAAAATTACCTCTACTAGAAGTGAAAAGAGATCCGTTCACCTGGGATTTGAGGAATGGATGAAAAAAATGCTCTTTTTGAAACAAGAAAGTCCTTGGATATTTCCTTGAAGAAATGGAAAATAACCTACTCAAGCTTTTGCAACCTAGGAAACCCGATGAGGTCAACCTCACTAATCACCCCAACTTCTGTCCTTTTCATAGGAGGCTGATTCACACCATTCGATATTGCTTCATCTTCAGAGACATCCTTAAAATCATGTTTTATTATAGATAGGTGATGTTGTAAAATTCTTTAGCACATGTGACCTGTGTAACCATTGCCTAGTCAAAATAATAAGGTGATTAGAATGTTCTGGCCAAACAAGGGTAGAAGTTCAACAACTAGATGACTCAAAATAAATTTGAATGAGATCATGAAAAACTAATAGAACACCTTTGAAAACCCATAATTATCCCATAACATAGGTAAATGACATTGAATGTGCCTCCTAGAGGTGGAATTTATTATCATACATAAGAAGGGTGATAGACCCATAAGGCATTGTTAATTCCGTATGGATTTATGAAAAACTAAAATTTATAAAAACTAAAACTATATTAATTAATTAAAACATATTATTAGGAAGGTTATTGGTCAAACCCATAGAGTGAGTGAATTAATTTGAGTAGGTTTTAAAATAATTAATTTATTTTATTGAAAAGAGGTGAGAAAAGGATGGGTTTGATTGATTTTAAAGAAGCAGAACGATTGATTGGTTTGGTATCCGATTTTGATAAGTGTACTAGGGTTTTGTAATTTAGGGTTTGGGTGAAATTAGATTTTAAATTTTTTTTATATTAATTCAATATTAATGTCAGAGTAAAGATGAGAAAGATCCAATGGTCATGGTATCCCTTCATTGATGCAACAATCCCCTATATCCCTTGGTCTGGAAATTTAAGGTTTCAACGAATCAAGTTTGTCTCAATACCATATTTAAACCTAATTTCCCTTAAATTTGAAAATGTTCATGCCTTCTTTATGGTTCATAATTTTTAAATTTTAATATTTCTCTCTAATTCAATTATCAATGGTCATGATAAAAGTAAAATAAAGGGATTTGAAGTTGAATATTAAATTAAAATAAACCGAATACATAAATAAAGAAAATGAAATCAATCCAAAAACACCATCCCACTTTTATTACATAACCCTAAAATAAGGTGGGTTTACCCCATAATCCTAGTGATGAGATAAGAAGAGGAAAGGGGAATAGAAAAATAAAGCATAATGAAAATGAAGATGAAATTGGGGATGGCCTTGCACAATGTAGCTTCTTGCACCAAGATTTAGTCTCTAGGACCCCTCCAATAATAGGAAGCTATACATCCATTTATAAGCTCCATATGGGCTCCAATATTAATGATTTTCATAAATTAATGGTCAAAAAGTGGTCATGTGTGGGTCCCATTCCTTAAATATTTTCAAAAGTATAAGATATGATGAATTTGGGTGTAAAAATCACATCCTTAAAATTTATACCAAATGTAAATTGTTTCACCTGTAAATTCATTTTTCACTTTTCTTCACTTCAAGATGTGCTTCGCTTTCATGACTTTCACTAGTCCATGATGTGTAATGATTACATGCTATGTAATGTCATTTTTATACTCCATAAGCCTCATTTTTTCTCGGTTATTCAGTTCTATGCCTTAGAAATGCTCCATGATCATCCTAAAAAATCTAGTGTCATGACACTTCTCTTCACTCATGGTGTGAACTATCATTTTGATCTTTTTTCAATTATCTATTGTATCCTTCCACAATATAGAAAATGATTAAAATAATTCAAAAATTGGAAGTAATAGTCATTTAAATACAGAAATCAATAAATTAAAACACTATAAAGTACATACATGATACACAGATATAAAATAGACAAAAGAGGAAGGGTCATATTCAGCTCCTATGCACCCTACAACTCTTGTAGTATTATTTCCCATAACATCTAAAGCACATTAAATTCCCCCAAAAATAGAACCATAATTGGAAGAAGATATCATATTTTTTTTATATTAATGTAATAAACTTGGAATACCCCTTTTCCAATGATGAATATTCCTATGAGTTCGTTTTCCCCATACCTGATCGAGGAGCTGGAGGCCGAAGGCACAAAAATTGAGGATACAGGGGACAACATGGGCATAGATAGACCCAATATCTCAATAAAATCCCCATATAGGATATATATGAAACTTATACCCACAATAAATCACTCTAAGAAGCCCAATGTAAATAGATAGGTTTCCTAGAACCCTCTAATATTCATCCTAGACTAGTCATTTTAAACCACTATCTAGAAGGGGTGTGATTCTATGATCATACCAGACAAAGGGGAAGGCTATAATGACATAAAATAAAGGTGGTATATGATACCATAACCTCTGTATAAGAACTAGGTCCATCCACATCAAATAACTCATCTCCTAATCCACACAATAAAGAGAAACCCCACTTTGGGAATCACAGAACTTTGGCACAAAATTACAACATTTTGAAATAGTTGGAAGTCATTCCAAACAAACTCATGATACTTGATACTCATCATCTTTCAAAAGAACTTACAGAGGCACATATCAAGGAATTCCAAATCCCACAAAAGTTTGAAAAAGAAGTTTCCATAGCCTAGGTTTACAGAGTGGAGACTATGCTATCAGAATGCAATGTTTCCATCTAATTCATAGAGAAGGATCAGGAAGTGGTCATCCAAGGACATATAAAACCCCTATATGTTTTATAAAAACCTGATAATGTTGATATATGAAGGTCGCTACTTTAAAATGGTTCTAGGATCAACCTCATCTTGATTAATATCCTTCCAAATTTGGGATATAGTGAGGGGGTTTATCTCCCACAAAGCTAACCATTCAAGGGTATGATAAGAGTGAGCAATGACTTCTTGGGAAGATCAAGATCAATGATAAGTTTGGGTATATAACATCTAACCCTATGTTCAAGGTTATCCAGAATGAAAATGCATATAATTTCATACTCAAAAGGCATTTTCTACACAACCATGTGGCGGTACCTTCAACATTTTATCAGTGTTTGAAATACCCAATGAATGGGAAAGTCAGCATATTTCATAGTGAAAATTCTCTATTTTAGTCTTGAGAATCCACATACAATGAGGTAAGTTTCAAAAAAAGAGAAGGAAAAAAATGGTGGATGAAAATATATTGGTTTCAGCCCCCAATAGGTTGGGTACAATCACTATGAATCCTTGAAGTATGATCAACATGGATTACGTTCTTCCCATAATCTTGATTGATATAGTGGACTTAGTTCCATATATCCAAGATAAATTTATCCTCAGAGACTTTGTAAAGGAAAAAAATCAACTCCAGGATATCTCTACAATGAATCTAGAAGCAGGGGATGAAAATTTCTCTTCCTATGGCCTCTCTCATTGCAATAAGGGCAAAGATTCCCTTAGATTATCTACCTCACCTAAAAATGCCTCCATATAATCAGTGGTGGAAGAAGAGTAAAATGATCTCAGGAACTCCCCTCTTACATTTGGGGAAGGTGTATCCACCACCATTGAGAGCTTAGTCAAATAAATTTGGTATCAGAAGAAGAACCATGACCTATGTTTATTAGTGCTTCCATGCCTCTCAAGGAGTATGATATGTATATCTCATTTCTACTGAAACATCAATATGTGTTCTCTTGTAAATATAAAAAATTCCCAGGATAAACCCAAATGTGGACACACACCATCTCATCTTGTCTAGTGAATATTGAGGTTTCAAGAAGGAGGCCAAGAGGATGCACCCCTCTCATGATACTAACATAGAGTCAAAGTTTACAAACTGATCAAAGATAGTTTTGTTTGGGAAGTGAAATAACCAAAATGAATCACCAAAATCATCCCTATCAACAAGAAGAACAAGAAGATTAGGGTATGCATCGATTCTAGAGACCTTAATCGATACTTCCCAAAGGATGAATCCCCATTTCCAAACATAGAAATCTTGATCAATGAAACTTATGGATTGTAAGCCCTTTCTTTTATTGATGGGTATTCAGGGGTACAATCAAATAAATATGGCCCCCAAAGATGAGTAATCCACTACCTTAGAGCAACCATGGGGATCTTTTTCCATCAATTCATTCTCTTTTGGTTAAATAATTCATGTGATACTTATCAACACACTATGAATCATATATTTATGATTTTATTGGGATTAATAATAGAATGTTATGTCGATGAAATGGTGGTCAAATCTTATGAACAAAGTTATCACCTCACAAATCTTAAAACAATATTCGATAAGTTGAGGTAACATATTTTGAAGACAAATCTGCTAAAGTGAAATTTTGGGGTAACATACTATAAATTCATTGGCTTTAGAGTATGCCACTATGGAATCGAGGTCGAACTAGAAAAGACTAGTAAAATCCTAGAAATATCACCCCCTCAGATTCTCAAATAACTAAGGGGGATCCAAGGGACCCTCGTTACATTTGGAATTTTATAGCTATCTTGGACAAAAAATATCCCCCCTTCACCAAGATAATGAATGAGGAAGTCACCTGATGATAGGATGAGGACTACTAATAAGCCTTTGAGAGTCTCAAACAGTACCTACTACACCCACCGGTCCTGATGCCATTGGTGGAAGGAAAACTGCTCATCGTATATATGGATTCTATAGAATGATCACTTGGTGCTCTTATCACAATGAAAAATGATGTGGGGAATGAGAAAAGCCTATAATAACTCAACTAAATGATTCTAGAAATTGATAATCGTTATTCTAATGTTGAGAAAAACTACCTCATGCTCATCTTTGCAGTGAAAAATCTGAGTCATTACTTGTAGTACCATGAAGTCCACTTGGTCTCTCATATTGAGCCGCTCTAGTAAAATCTTGGCCACCCTATGTCGACCACACATTTTTCCTATATGTGGGTATTCTATAGTAACATGAAATTTATTTCTTGTTACAAAAGTCAGTGAAAGGGAAGGCCCTGGATTATTTCCTTGCAAGACATATCACCATATAAAGTACACTAATAGACACTAAACTTCTAGAAAAGGAGATTTTCTATCTGCATGACATTCCCCTAATATGGGAGATTTATTTTGATGGTGACTCTCAATTTTCTGTTGGATTTTTTTTGGAAAATACAACAATCAATAAGTTTGGTCTAGGTATTGTATTTGTTTCTTCATAAAAAGAAAATTTTCCCTACTCTTTATCACTATAAAAAGGTTGCACTGTCTTGGAAATATCCCTACAACTTGATATAGCCTACCTAAACATTAAAGTGGTTTCAGTCCTGGTGATAAAGAAGATCAATAGAGAATATGACATCAAAAAGGAAGAATTTCCCCTCTCACTATCTAATTCAGAGGACTAATGATAGAGTTCCCTTTTGAAACCACTTTTCATCATGGCCTTGATCATCTTGTGAAGTTTTAGAATGGTGTTCTATAACATAGAGTCATCAGCATAAAAGTCAATATATTCAATACATGTAGTTTTGATCTAATTAATAGAATTTATAGTTGATGTTTTATGCTATAATTTTTATTGGACATACCTTATGGAGTTTATATATATTTTATAGGATTTGGATGACTGATACAATTTAATTTTTGTATATATTATAATACTATAATTAATTTGAAATAAATTCAGATTTTATAGGGCTTGGAGAATATTTTAAGAAGTTAAAATGCTATGTTACCCTAAATTTCTAAATATAATTTTGAATACATGTTATATCACATCACACACTATTATACTATTTTTTTAAAATAATTTAAAAATGATGAGTTTTACTTGGAAAAGTGTGATGAAACATCATTATAGACACCCAAACATTAAAAGGTTAATTATAGAGAGAAATAAGATGGGTTTAAGGAGAATAAAAAAGGTACACACTCGATCTAACCTTGTAGGCACTTGTAGAAGATTAAAGGAGATTAATCGACCTTATTGTCACCTTTTTTTCATTATTGTACTAGAGCTCATGACCATTTTTTGTCTACATCCTCTATTTTATATTGACATTAATAAAAGGACATGTGATGTGGGATCACAATTAGTAATTACCAAATATGTATCCACTCTATAAATAGTGTTTGAGAACCCTATAAAAAACATTGTCTCGAATACCATTCTCACTTAATCTCTATCTCTTTTCATCATCATTTACATGATCATATAGAGATCATACAAACCAAATAGCATGGGAACTCTATTGAGTTTTGAATAAAAAACTTTCTTTTGATTAAAATAATTCTTTCCCACCCACCCACCTGTTCTTCCCATTATATTTTCCTGGGTAACTTCAATTTATAGATCAAATTTAAGAAATATTGGTAGGTGGAAATAAATATTAATTTATTTTCTGATTTTTATATAAATTTTTTTGGTTCAAATATCAATATAATATCATGATAAAACTACCTTCACATGAATATTCCACATATGCGTGTATAAAAGAATGTTATTCCTTTTATGAAAACCCATAGGTGTATTTAAGAGGTGTATTTTATGTATCTTTTTAGAGATAATTTTACAATTCATGTAAGTATTTATAGATGATATTATAATATTTTCATTATAATTTGAATGAAATTTCTTAATAATAAATTAAATGTAAAAAATATGCATTCAAAATAAATTTTCTTTGAATCTAGAAAAACATCACTTCATGGTTGAGAGGGGAATTATCTTAGGTATTATAATTTTAAAATATAGAATTTATGTTTACAAATAAATGATTGATATCATTTAATAACTGATATCTCCCACATGATTCATCAAATATCTTAAAAAATTCAATTAATAAATTACCATGTTTTATTATAATGTAATTCATTATAAATCACGATGAAAATTCACTAAAACCATTGTAATTAATATTACAAAATTGAAAAAAAATAATGAAAGTAAAATTTGTATGTCACTATGATCATTTCTCCCAATAAATATCATATATATAATAATAATGATATAAAATAAAAATAATACAATCCAGGGAATCAATATATTGAATGAAATAAAGATGATAGGTATTATTTGGGTTATTAGTTTGGATAAATACATAAAATGTAAGGGTAAATATGAATGTTGGGAATTATAACCTTTGGTCAACAAGATCGTTAGGTATTATGACTATTGGTGTTATAACTATGAAAATGTAATTGTTAAGATAAAGGTATATTAGGGTAATAAAAAGAGTTAACTATAAGTCAAGGGAGGATCTACAACAAACTGTCTCGAGCATCTATAAGAATAGACACTTAATCAATTCCCGACAAGCCTAAAAGGCATTCCTAATCACTATGAGCTGGAAACTAGTTCTTTAACATCGCACAACACACCCAAGAAATTATTTTTTCTTAGAAAAATAATCTAAATACGCACCATAAACAAAATTATAAACCAACATAACATTATACAATAAATAATATCCATTTTGGACGTACAACAAAATCCAATGGATAAAAGGAAAAGTGTAAGGATATATAAATAAAAAAACAAAATATTGTGTCCCAAAATTATAATACACAACCCAAAACCAAGATAGAACCCTAAACACCTCAAATGAACCTCAGTGTGACCCACAATCACCATTCAAACTCGAATTGGAACAATCCAAAATCCATATACATGTATCCTGTGGTTGGTCATCCTCATCCAAACTCACTGATATAAACTTGTGAATTAAATATAGTTTAATTCATGATTAATACCACTATTTCCCAAAAATACATGATAATGTTTAGATGGTCTAGTGTCTTTATAATATTGGATAAATAAATACATCATATTAAACATTAAAACAATATCTTTATTTAAAACTCTACATAGTTCTCATAACATCCATAGATATTATAAAACTTCATAGGATACCTTATTGAAAATACATAAGGAAAAGGGTGGGCTTGAAATCCCAATAATGGAATAAACATAGAAATAAAGCATAACTTAAGAGTCAGTAGGCATGAAAATTTATCAAAAATATAATGATCATAAGCTTGAAAACATGGCATTTGGAAATAAAATCATAAGATCATAAAATCATAAGAATCTGGAAGAATTATAAATTATGACATCATAATCATATTTCAAGGATAAATACATGGACAAAATAGTATAGTCTAACTACCATCATAATCATCATATGATCTGTCTAACCACAATCAAACATAGTGTTTTTAGGCTAACCACATATGAACCATACATAGTTTTCTTAGGCTAAAGAACCATGAACCACACATAGAAGATCACGATACATGAACATTACCAAATAAATTGGAGAGCTATAAATTACCCAACCATCACATCTTCGGATAACTGCTATTATAACATAGTTTTCTTAGGAAAACTTTCAGTACACCATACATGGAATGTCCTGAGATATTGGTGTTACCAAATTCATTTAAAGGACATAATTGACCCACCTTTCACAATATAGTCTAACCTCTATAATAATATCTATAAGATTATGTTTTCTATAAAATGAATTATAAGACAAACATAAATCATAAGCATGATAAAACCCATGAGAAGAATACTGGATTCATAATCTTGTCGTAAGGAAAAACTAAAGGCTATATCATATATATTCCCAAGATAATAAAAAATAAATCAATTTTTAAAATTCATAATTTCAAATGGAACTATGTCTTGAAATTGGAGTTCAAATATTGGAAATTACAGAGAAATATCTACTAAAGAAATAATGAAAGTGAACTACTTGGGAAATACCTTATAAAATAAGTAAAGGAATTTTTAAAGGAGGAAAAATAATATAATCTTCTATAAAACCATAATTTAAACAAGAGGGTTATAAAAAAATATTGATGTTTTTTAGATTGTATTATTTGTTTTAAAACATTTTGTGGGGGTGATTCTTGATATGCTATCAGAAATAGTAATGTTCTCCTAAATCGGGTTTACTTAAAAGTGAGGATTTTAATGGTAACTAAAAACTATATAACCCTATAAGTGAAAAGTATATGAAACTGTGTATGTCTGTAAGGGAAATGTATATAAAAATATAATAGCTTCATAAGAATAATATGTCATAAAATGGATAAAGGGAAAGGAAATGTGTAACCAGAAAGTCATGAAGGATGTAAAGATGATCCATTTTTATGTTATAAAGTACCTTTATTGAAAACCCACATTTTAAAATAAGACAAAAAAATTTTATTTTTAAAAGTGGAGAAGGAAAATATTATTTTGACCTGAGTTAACACATAATGTGGTTTCCAATTAAAAGGGAGAACATTAGTGGGAAGGTAAATTTTGGACAAGGAGGGGAAACCATCATTTAAATAGATTGAAATTATTATTAATGTAATTGAATTTTAAAAAAGGGTTTGAACTCACTAGAAAGGAATAATTCAATAAAAAGTTATCTATAATGATAGAAATAGGGTATACCATATTAAATGAAAGTCTAAAATCAAGGTTAAATATTATAACTCTAGATATTTGATTGGGTTATTAAAGACACTTATATTTTAGGGAAGATATCAATTATAACCAAAAAAGGGATAGCATTAATGGAAGTTATTTTTTCAATTTTAAATAATAATTAATGATATTATAAGTCATGGGGGAATTATATACATCATAAAAATAAAAAAATGATTCATTACATCAAAGCATGGCTTAATAAAGTGGGATTGGGACGAAACCTTTAAAAATTAAGAAACATTCTAATAAAACACCTTAAAATAAATATAGTACAAAATTGAATTTAAAATACCATGAATAAAAATAAAAAATGTGATTATATATCCAATTTTTATTATACACTCTGTTTAAACTATATAAAGTGAATAAAAGAAAATATATCTCAAAGAAGAAAATTTTGAGATGAAACCCTTATAGTTTTAATAAATTTTTAATCAAAATTCATTGTAATATTGAAAATAATTTGGTTCTATAAATCCCATGAGTTAAATTATATGTTATTACAAAATAAATTATTTGGTAGTATATAAATGATAGTAATAATAAATTGGTTCTTAACAATAAAATTTGTCAATAAAGATAAATTGAGATGAAAAAATTTAATTATGTTTAAAAGTGATATGGAACTACACATAACATCTTGAATAATTAAATTAATTTAAATAGATATATAACCAATAACCTTATGAATCAATTTTTAATTTTATAATGTCTATCTATTATCTTTTGGTATATAACTTTAATATTATTTTTTACTATGTGGGTTACTTGAGGTTTCTTAGTTGATCTTTTCATAACACATTTGGTTTCTTGAAAATGGTCAAAGGAGTTATTAATTAAATTCACGATCTTTATAATTTTTGAGGTTTATGTGCTTTATTATTCCATTACAACAATACTTATACAATTTCAATGATTATCTAAAAAATATATCCAAATTAAGAAAGGTACCATGATAAGTCTATTTAAGGAAGTTAAAGTTAATATAACTACTTATTATTTTTATTACATATGTATTATCATGTAATAAACCATGTTTTTATAGGATTTGAATTTGATTAGAAATATTTTTTTTATTTGAGTGCACATGAGTGAAAAAATTACCATTTTCCCCTGATAGATGACCATAGATATTTTTTTCTGATCACTTCGTTGGTCCCAAAATAAGATGTTTTCCCAAGGTTAAAAGTTTTTTTGTAATAAAATAAATTCAAATTTTCACAAAATATTTAATATTTTTGTAAATAAATTTTAATTTTTTTTTCTGGTTCAGGTATGGATATCTTTTGGATAGAGTGTTGAATTGAGATTATGACACTATAGTTGAGTCTGGAATGGGGGCTTTATATAGGTGAGGAGTAAACCTGCTCTGGGTTTTGTGACTTAAGATGTGTGTTTTAAGTGGGAATTTAATTTATTTATTTAGTTTAATTAATTATTTAAAACACCCCCAGTTTTTTGGGCTTTTTATGAATGGAAGTAGGGAGGAGTGTGCGTCTCCCTTATTAAATGGATGGACTAATAGGGAATGTGGAATGAGGTGCGTCTAACATTCTTTCATGGTGGTGATTGAGACCATATTGAGAATATACATCATCCAAGAGTAGTATTTGACATGAAGATTTGTGGTGTTTTCAATGTGGTAGGCCAATTTATGATTTTTTAATCCTCTATCCCTATAGAAGCGTTTTTTCAAGTCTTATAACCTTTTATTATTACTAAGGGCCCATTTAGTGTCAATCAATTCTTAATATGGAAAAACAAGGGTTTTGGGAGGTTTGTAGGGGCTTTTGGATCAAAAATATTGATCACACAGTTTCTGGTTCCATAAATAGACACCATGTGTTCTTCCTGTTTGAAAAAGTTGATGTTTTGGAAATTGATCACCATGTATGAAGATTGCACATTGTATGGCGGTACTTGGTCATGTAGTTGAGTTCATGGGAATATGGAGTTTTTTACAACACTTTGAGTACATAGAGTACACATAGTGTAGTGGTACATGGGAATGTGGTTGGGTACATCAGTAGACACCCCATATAAGGGGAACATGGGTGTGTATTTGTATATTGCTAGACCCCTTGTATTCTCTAGACTTGTAAAAGTATACAAAAAAACCCTAGGTTTACCCATTCTATGTAGAAGTAAATGATCACATTAGAGGATTAATTGTATACATTGTGTACTCAGGGTACACATCATGTACGACCCCAGTGTAACTCTTTTAAGGGTTTTAGGTGATTTTTCACCCTATATATACAATTTCACATAATAGTATTCCATTAATAGTATTTTTTTCTTGTAGAATGCAATCAACGAGTTCTTGGGGGCGTTTTAAGGTCTTCTATGAAGTGTATTTGGGTGATTAAATTGTTAAAATGTCATTTTCCTCCAATAATTGAGTCCATCTATCTCATGAGAGTGAGACATGGGTTGAAACCCAAGTGAGGGTCATGGAAATGAGTGGAAAATCTATTATGGGTTTTCTTCCTCAATCAGTGCTAAAATGGGACTATCCATGGTTAGTGGGACTAGTTTGTGACTTGGGGTGATAGGAAGTTTAGTTATTAGGGATGAACTAGGGTGGTTTTGAAAGGGGGTGTGCTTGAGTCCATATCCCTTATGACTTTTACCCTATTTAGGCTTGTGAAGCTGTGAGATACTAGAGACTAGTTCATGGGATGTGTGACCCCCGAGGGATATGCGTTGGACTGAGAGAATATTTGTACTTGAGGATACCTAGAGGGATGAACCCAATTATGTTCTAACCTAGAGGATCCAACATGGATTCCTTCTCTTGAAAATTGGTTCTGAGGATCCCAAGAGGAATTCCTCCCATTATGTGTTGAATCATAGGTACATTTGGGTATCCTACAGATATACTGACACTAAGTGAGTATGTATGTTGAGGTAGTAATATTTGATGGTTCCCCTTTGGGACCTGAACCGATGTATGAGTCTATGGGGATGATATATTGATGAAGGAAATTGGAATTCATCTAGCCATTTATATATTTTATATTGGTCTTTTATGGTGAGTCTTAGTCTATGCTTATAAGGATATCATAATATGTTTGAGTTTCCATTTTTTATTGTTGGGTTTTCCGATAAAAGTTTCCATCATTGAGAGAGTTAGACATGATGCTCCACATATTTGGTTCCATATCTGAGACAAGAAGATCTACATCCGAGGTTGATATATTTGAACATATATCTCCATATATATAGTTCAGGAAAATTGAAATGGAACTCCACATACATGATTGAGTTGGTTGGACACAATTCTATATGCCCATGAGACATTATGTTGAACATGATCCTCTATATTGTGATAGTTTTGTTCATGGTTTGGGTGCAGAACAGAGTTTACATGTATGTTTTATTTTTAAAATATTTGAGAATTTTGGAAATTGTGATATATATATCTAGTTGGGATTGTGGAACAAGGATCCACACATGGGTTTTATACTATATGTATTAGTCGTTAGACTGAGGCTCTAGAAACTGAAAGTATACTCAAGGGATTAAATTCTAGACTGATTCTCTTTGTAGTGATGGAATACCATATGGAATAGGATTCAAGACTTTTTCTCCTCATATTTGGGATAGTTCTAGACCAACATGTTGGGAACCATCAGTGTTGGTTTATAGTAAAATGAAGGATTGATGCTCTGAACACTTTTGTTTTTTATACATGGGTCATATGTAATATTGGACTTTAGGGGACTGGTTGTACTCTAGCATCGTATGAGTACCTAAGAATGATTTTTCTAAGTACGAAGGAAGATATAATGAGTTATGTTGAGAGGATTAGTTAAGGATTAGCTGTATGAGGATCCCATAAGTCACATGGGATACACGATCATTGAGATGTGGTCAGAAACACCATAGAATTGGAAGAAATAGGTATCTCCAAATGAGGTCTTAAACCCAAGGATCAATAGTTATTTTATTTTACTTTATTTAAATTGTATTTTGGTATGGATAAGAATATAGAATGAGCATGAACTAATTAAAATAGACTATTAGTTCCCCATTGGTGGCAGATTTCTGAGAATTATTTCTCTCCCCTGTTTGTGAACCTCAATATGTGTTAAAAACATGTGTCCCCTTACAGGATGACCACATATGCATGATCGATATGGATGAGAAACATTGCTTTATAATTCAGTGGACCCTCTCATGTGGAGTTTTATTTTCATGTTGGTGCATCTCGATAGGGTTCTAGAGATCTGGTACGTTTTAAGGATCAGAGTTGGAAGTAGATCCTGATGTATTTATTTTTCAGTTGTTCATTTTTTAAATTTGGTAGTCCAAGTAGGCTATAATTTTTTTTATTTATGACATGGTTTTCTGGGACTTTACATTATTTCATCTTATCAAAGCATTATTTCATTTCATTTTATTTTTTCATTCTACATACTCTTACGTGTATGATAGTTGGTTATTTATTTATGGTTGTTCACTATGATATGAGGGTATTTTATCATTATAATATCACTATAGTCCCATTTTGTTAGTTGGTATAATCTATCATAAGAGGAGGCATGCTTGAGCTCATGTGGTGAATAGGCTTAGAGAACCAATTTAGTGGAATCCATTTTGTGATATTAAAAAATTTAATTTGAGGATTTATTTCATTTTATTTTACTATTTGGGGTTTAGTGGATTTGAGATATAGGAATATGTCAATGCCTATGATGGGTATTGGGATGGTACATCAAGAACACCTGTTTCAGTGGGATTTCTAGGTTAATAGGGAATGGTATTGATGATATTGGTTTGTGATTTTATGGTTGTATATGATTTTTTTGATAGATGCACATGTTTTTTATATTTTATGGTTTGTGATGGATTTATTTCTCCTAGAATTTTGGAAAGAAGTTAGTGGTTTGATATTGACTCTTGTCTTATAGGGGAAAGAGGTGTATGTTTCATCATGATAGGCACATAGTATCCATATGTAATAGGACTGCTAGGGTGTGATTTTACTAATTATTGAGAATCAGTTGTTCAAAGTGTCAATAACTTCCCACTAAGAATTTTACCATATATTTACTTTTTATAATTCAAGTGAACTTAGATAACTTGTATATGGGCCTCTTTTTGATGGAAATAAATGTGGATCTAAAGTGATATATTTAATTATTAGGATGGTGATGTGGTCCTCCTTTATAGTTGGTGTGGTGACCCTGGTGGGTTGGTATGGCATAGGTTCCAAACCACCCCCACCCTTGTTGATGGTTGTTAATCAAGTTAAACATTATGGATTTATCTTCCAGGTAACTAATATATATATATATATATATATGCTCAAAGAAGAAGGGTGCCTAATCTATGGGTGGTGGTCAATGTGAGATAGCCTTGCATATGGGACCCTGTGATTGGGTTTTTTTCATGATGATGTCATGTGACATTGGGATGGGTGCATGATTTATGCCCCATATATTGTGGCCTTTTTGGACTTGGTCTAGATGTTGGTCGTTAGACCAAATGACTGGTGGTGTGACTTTATGGGTAAGGTTTGGTGGGAGAGCCAGTGACCTTATTTAATGTGACTCTAGTTTAGGGAGTTGGTGATATCTGACATTAAAGGGTGATCATTGAGTGGGTTCATCCCAAGTACTTGTCTTCTGTAAAGTGGAATCATCGGTGGGTGATTTGGGGTTTGGGATCAATTCACCATAGGTGATCAACAATTTGATGGGAATGACAGTTTAGGGTACTTAACTGGTAATGGTTATGTAGGTATAACTTTCTTGTTTGTTATGATCTAGATCAGGAGAAAATGAGGTACTCAGGGGGTGTGTGGTTAGGGCTTGTGAGAGGAGTGTTTGTGGGTCATGAATTACTGGGTTTGAAGAAGGTTATGTAAGTGCATGTGTTTTTTGGATGTTAATGATATCATGGAGGTACGAATTCATAGTGATGCTATATATAATTTCGACTGTAGATTGTGTGTTTTGGAAGCATACACTAATTATGACTGAATTGTGTAGGCATCCCTGAGTTTTCTAATAATAGATGTGGGTGTGATTATAGGATTATGAGAAAGGTGTATTAAGGATCTCATGATAGAATAAATATTTTTTTATATTTTGAATGGATGGGTGTTTTATGGTATTATTCAATAAGAAATCAGTGTTCTCATACACTAGATTCAGTTCATCCCAATACCTTGACACCATATTGAGTATGGTGAGAGAGAATAAGCTATGTTCCAAGATATCTAAATGTTACTTCTAGTTTGATGAAGGGACTCCTTGGAGGTTACACTCATGGATAATCATAAGTGAATGTATATATTTTGAAGTGAACCATAAAAAATATTTGAGTAAGCCCCCCATAATGGACCATATGTTGAATAATTCCATGAGATAAATTTTTGGAAGATGTGAATGGGTGATAGTTGATGTTTATTGTATCTAAACTGAGAGCGAGATAATCATGTCCAGTTATGAGGTTCTACAATGATCAGAGCATATTTTATGGAGATGGTGTTTGGTTGTGGTGATACAATAATGATACTCCTATATTGGGGTTGATTAGATAAGTGATGGTGATGTGAACTTTTTTATTAGGTTTTAGGATGAATGGGGAACTACATCGAGATGGTCAGTGAAATTTTATAGATTTATTTTGTTAAGAATATCAATCAGTGGGAAGTTTCATTAATTATAATTGGTAATTATAGGTTGAGAACTATGTTTAGGAGAAACATGATCCTTATGATGAGTTTTATGTGACACTATGATGATTTAGGATGGACGTGAGTGGTCATGAACCTTCTTGGTAGTTTACTGATAGTGGAAAGTTGATGGTCAAACTTCAAATGGTTGTACGCCTTATCATATGAGTACTACAGAGGAACTCAATTTTCATCCTAAAGTAGAACATAATTATTTGATAATGAATTTTTGACTAAATTATATCAGTATTTTTGGCTGGTCGACAACTGGGTCTCTTGAGGAAGATAACTTTTATGTTTGGGAGTTTGTGAATACTTGTATTTTTCTGAGTTTTGAATTTGGGTAGAAATTTGAGGTTTTAATTTCTCATTCACAACAAGGTTAAAATGGACATTTTACTTTAACTAATTATCTTGGATAATTTTTTAGCCTCTCCATTGGTCTTGTAATAGGGTGTTTACTCTAGAATAAGTGTTTTTTGTAAATCCAAGACCTTAAAATTTTGATAGAATATTTAATGTTTATATAAATAAATATTAGAATATTTTTTTTGTGTTTGGGTGGTGATATATTTTGGATGGAGCGTTATATTGAGATTCTGACTCCATAGTTGTGTCCAAAACTGGGGTATTTTCTTATGTAAGGCGTAAACATTCTTTGGGTTATGGGACTCAGAACGTGAGTTTTAAGTGGGAATTTAATTTAATTAATTAATTAATTCAATAAATTAAAATATCCCCACCATTTTGGGATTACTATACAAGGAATGATGGGGATATGGATTCTCCCACACACAACATTTATACTAATAGTGAATGAGGAAGGATTTTTGGCAGAACTTCATCCATGTCAGTGATCGAGACTAAATCAAGGTATAGCAGCTTCTGAGAGCAATATTGGACACAAAGCTTCAAAATTTTCACAATGTGGAAGTATGGTTTATTAGTTTTAAGAGTTTATAACTATATATATAATTTACTCAAGTTTTAAAGACCATAGATGACTACTAAATACCCCCTATGGCTCGATCAGTGCTTAATTGAGTACAAAATGGGGATTTGAGGAGGTTTGTAGGAGTTTCCATACCGAAAATATTGATCACACAGTGTCTAGTTCCATGAACACACTAAATTTTATCTTTTTGTTTTTTGAAGATGATGTTTTGGAATGTATACACTATGTAGTGTTAGTACACTCCATGTAGTGGTACTTGGCCATGTATCAGAGTACACTGAAAGATGGAGTTTTGGGGACAACACACAGTGTACTCAGATTACCTATCTTGTAATGGGACATGGTAATTTGGTTGGGTACATGGGTAGAAACACCATTTAAGGGGAAAATGTCCATGTAAATGTACATGGATAGACCCCATATAGGCCCTAGAAATGTATTAGTACACATCTAGAGCTGATTTGTACTTAGTGTGTCTAGAATTATTTATGTTGGAGGTCTTAGAGTACATGTCGTGTACCCATGTTACATGTCATGTACTTACCCAGTGTAACCCTTTTTAGGGTTTGGGTTATTTTTTACCCTATATTATTAATTAGAAATAGGGGAGTCCATCTGAATATCATTCTGTGTGGAAGGTGATGGTGGATTCCTATGGTGTTTTGAAGACTACTAATAAGTGGGTTGGTGTGACTATGTTATAACAGAGAGGTTTTTTCCTATAACTGAGTTCATCTCTCTCTTCAGAGTGAGACATGGGACGAGACTTATGTGTGTGTCATGGGAATTAATGGAGCACATGGAATGAGTTTTCTAGAGTCTTATATTATTTTAAAAATGTTAATCCCCATGGTTAGTGGGACTGGGTTATGACTTGAGGTAGAAGGAAAGATGTGTTTTTGAGCCAACTGACTATGTTTTGGGAAGGGTATGGTCCCTATTACATCTCTCTTATGAGTTTTATTCCAATTATTCTTGTTAATTTGTTAGATTCTTGAGATTGGGTTTTGGGATGTATGACTCCAAAGCGATGTGCATTGGTTAGACATATTATTTGTAACCAAGGATCCCAAGAGGGATAAACCCACTTATTTTCTAACAGAGAGGATCTGAATAAGGATGCATCCTTCTTTTTAGTGGTTATGAGGATCCCAAGAGGGATGCCTATGATTATGTTTTTTACTTAGAGGACCAAGTGAGTTCCTGACTGATAAACTGACCCTGAGTGGGTATATATGTTTTCATACTAATGGTTACAAGTTCCCCCTTTGGACCTAAACTGATGTATGAGCTAATTAAGATAAGATTATGATGATTTTAATGGGAATTTCTACATCCCTTGATTTGTTTCTATTTTTTTAGTTTGATACTTGATCTACACCCATGATATTTTCATGATATGGTTGGGTTTCCTTGTTTTGGAGCCACAATTGTAAGATATGGTTTGATATCATTGGGAGAGTTGGACATGATGTTCCACGTGTATGGTTCCATAGCTCATAAAGAATTATCTACATCAGTGGATGATAGAGTTGAACATGATGATCCACACATATAGTTTTTGATTTCTAAAATGGTGCTTCATAAACTTGACTATGTAGGTTAGAAGTAATTCTCCACACCCATGGGATGTGGTGTTGAACATGATGCACTATATTGTGATATATTTTTTCCTAGTTTGGGTAATGAAATGAGGTTAAGAAAACATTTTATTTATTATATAATTGAGAATGTTGGGAATGGAAACACACATATGTGGTTGAGATGTTGTACTGAGGCTCTGAGATTGGATAATATACTATATATATTTGGTTTCAGACCGAGGTTCTAGACATTGATAGTATAATCTAGGTTTGAGATCTAGACTGAAACTCTAGGTAGTGATGGAATACCAAATAGAATAGGATACATAACTAATACTCTTTATCTTTGGGTTGGTGTTAGAAAAATTATTTGGTCTCCACTTGTATTGATGCATAGTTATAAATTGGATTAATGCTATGTGAATTTTTTTTGACACATGGTTTACATGTATCAATGATGCTCAAGGTACTATTTGTACCCTACAATGGTATGAATTCCTAAGACTAATGCATATGGGTACCATGTGAGAGATAATGAGTAAATTAAATAGGTTTAATTGGGTATTCCTTGGATGTGGATCCCATTGGATACTTGGGATTCATAGTCATTGAGACGTTCTTATAGACACCTTGGTCATGTCTGAAGTATGTATGGTTGATTAAGGTCTTAGACCAAAGGATCAGTAATGGTTTTATTTTCCTTTATTTTTTTTTGTATTTCAGCTTGGCTAAGAATATTACATGACCATTCACTTATGATAGCTAATTATAGGTTCACCATTGGGGTGTACTAGTGAGATTCATTTCTCACCCTCTGTAGGTGCACCTTGGTTTTCATGCAGACCATATGTTTTCTTTAATGTTTATTATGGATTCACGATAGATAGGATGAAGTCATAGGGTTTCATAGTAGAGTGGAGCCGCTATCATGGAGTCTAATGATTGTGATGGTGTACCTAAACATGTTTTAGAGATAAGGTATGTGGCACTTATCAGATTTGGTATTAGATCCTAATGCATTTGTCTTTCATTTGTTTATTTTGTATATGTGATCAGCCTTGTGGCTGATCATTGTTGTGTGTATGGAATGGTTTTTCAAGATTTTATAGTATTTTAACTTGTTACAACATTCTTCTATTTTAGTTTATTTATTATTTTCATGTACTATGATGTGTACAGTTTTTGGTAATTTATTTATGGTTTTTCACTCTAATATAGGAGTATAATATCCTCACAATATCACCTTATACCCCCACTACTATTCGGTAGGCTCTAGCATATGGGGAGGCGCACCTGAGGACATGTGGTGAACTATAACATGGAAGTAATTTAGTGTAATCCATACCATGATATCAAAAATTGGTATCAAATGAGTTACATTCATTTTATTTTACTATTTGGGGTTTGATAGATTGGATATGTAGGAATGTGACTGTAGTTGCGATGGTTATCAGGCTGGTGCATCATGAACACCTATTCTGGTGGGATTTCCGGGTTACCATGAAGTGGTATTGATGTTCTTGGGTTGTGATGATATGGTTTTATATAATTTTCCCTTGTAGTGATGAACATGTTGTCTATATTTTATGGTTGGTGAAGGATTTATGGATATTGGACTATTATCAAGAGACTAATGAATTGAATTTGACTCTTATCCTATAGAGCCATGATGCGTCTCACACATCAAGATATGAATGTATGATCAACATGTTATATGATTTCAATTTTGTGATTTTATTCACAATTGAGAGACTATTCATATAGTGTTTTCCCATATTGGTACTTGGTGAAATTCTACTCTATTGGGATGACTTTTATATGGGTCTCTTTATGATGGAATCTCATGTAAATCCACATTGAGATTCTAGATTATGAGGAAAATTTTGTGATCCCCATTCACAGCTGGTGTGGTGACCCCAATGGGTACGCATGGCATAGGTGCCGAACCGCCCTGCTCATTTGTGGGTGGTTTTTATTCAGGTAAAATTTAATGAGATGATTATCCGAGGAGCATTATTATGTGAATATGATCAGAGAGGATGGGTTCCCAAGATGTGTTCAATGATCGGCATTTTATTTCATTGTATAAGGGACACTATGAGTTGTGTTTTTCATGATGATGAAATGTGACATTGGGGAGGGGGTTTGTTTGATGCCACTTGAGTAGTGGTCTTCTGTGATTTGGGATAAACATTAGTGGTTATACCTTGTGACCACTTGTGAGACATTATAAGTAGGGAAACATGGGAGTGCCTAGTGAAATTCTTTTATGTGACTCTAGTTTAGGGACTAGGTGACCGGTGAACTTTGAGGGTGACCAATGAGTGGGGTTAGCATGGGATTTGTTTTGATTTTATATAGAATCATAGGTGGGTGATTTAAGGATTGCGACCGATGCACATTAGTTGGTCATGGTTTTTGGAATGGGTAAGATGCTTTCTTTGGTTAAGATGTAGCACCAACAGTGGTTGGGGATTGAGACTGGCTTCGATAAGAAAGAATCCTTTGTTGATTAGTTTGGGTAATGGTTATGCATGCAGGGTTTTCCAACTGATTTTGTGATGGATTAAGAGAAAATGTTTTGTTTGGGGTATTTGGTTAGTTATTTTGATATGAGTCTTCATGGGGCATGACTCGCTGGAGTAATAGTGAGTTTTGTTTTTGGGTTACATAAGAGCATATGATTATGGGAAGTTAATGAAATCTTGAAGATATGAATTGATGGTGATTTTCTATTTAAATTAGTTTATGGATTGATTGTTACAGGATTATATGTTTTTGATTTTTGAATTGAGTAGGAAGTTGTGAGTAGGCTGAGAACTTATGTGGGTGTGATGAGAGGCTTGTGGGAAAGGTGGATTGAGTCTCATATGATAGAATCATAATGTTTTGGGAATGGATGGGATTTTTATTGTATTAGTCATTGAAAAATTAGTGTACTCCCTATCTACATACAATCATGGACAATCTTGACATCAACTTGATTACACTGAGAGCAGATTGGTTAATTTTAGATGATGAAGGTCCTCTTTTGAGGTCATGCTCATGGATTGGTGTGGGTGAAGATGCATGAGGTATCACACCATTATATGTTTGTGACTAAGGTCCTTTTGATGGAATCGATATTGGTTAATGTCATGTGTTTCATTCAAGGTATCTAGGAATGGGTGATTTTTAATTTTTTTTAACTCAGGTGAGAGTGACACAACCCTGTCCAGTTCTGAGGTTTAGAAGTGATTAGAGCATTGGTCGTGGAGTTGTTGTTTGATTTTGATGTGACAATAAGGATACTTATATAGAGTGTAATATTATATTAGTTGTAGTGATGTGACCCTTATACCAGTAGGGTTAAGGATATAGAGGTAAGCACATCGAGCAGATTGGTGGACTTATATGGATGTGTTTTGTTAATAGGTTTCAATGGTAAGAAGTTTCTTGGATTGTAATTTGTCATTGTAGGTGGAGTTCTATGGTGGGAGAACCATGAGCCTAATTATGAGTTTTGGATGACTCTATGATGTTTTAAGATATAAGAGAATGGTCTAGAACCATCATGGTATTTTATTGATAGTGGAAAGTAGTGACATGAACTTTTATGGGCTGTACACCTTGTCTTTGGAGTAATGAAGAGGAAATAATTTGGCATTATAGATTAGAATTAAACAAGTAGAGCACAAATTGATAACCAAGCTGGGTCAATATGGGTGGTTTTAGGAACCTTTAGGCTTCTCAAGAATGATAATTTTAATGGTGGGGAGGTTCTAAAAACCTGTGTTTTTATAGGTTTTGAATTTAAGAAAAATTTTGATTTTTTTATTTAAGGTTTACTTGAGGGGTAAAATGGTCATTTTACACTAATATATGATATTGGAAAAAAATCGACCACTCTTTTGGTCCTGAAATTGGGTTTTTACTATCGTATATGAGTTTGGTTAAAATCCAATTATTTCAAATTTTAACAAAACATTTAATATTTAACTTGATAAATATTAAAATATTTGTTCTTGTTTGGGTGGAGATATCTTTTTCATGGAGCGTCAGATTGATATTCTAACTATGAGGGTGATTTTAGAATTGGGGATTTTCCTAAATATTGGTATAAAACTATATCAGGTTTTGGTACTCCTAATATGCATTTTAAGTGGGCACATAATTTAATTAATTAAATAAATTGAAACACTCCCCCCATTTTCTACTACCAATGCATGATAGGAGGAGGAAATGGCTTCTCCCATGAACAATGGCTATACTAAGAGGTAAGGTAGAAGGAGGTTCCATCAAACATCATCCATGGTGGTGATCGAGACTAGATCATGGTGCATCCACTTCTACGAGCCGTAGTGGACCCGAAGCTTCATTGTTTTCACCTTGATATAGGATGGTTTTTGATTTATAAGACTTGGTCCCCATAGATGTTCTATTTTCAATCTTAAAATCACTTTTATGAATACTAAAGGCACCCAAGGGTTTTATATGTTCTTAATCTGGGAAATTGTGGTTTTGTGAGGTTCGCAGGGGTTTCCCATTCGGAAATTTGAATCACATAGCGTGTGGTTCCATTAACGCATGTCATTTGTTCTTTCTATTTTGGGAAGATGATGTTTTGGATAGTGAAATACATGTATTGGGATTACATTCCATGTAGTGTTACTTGGCCATGTAGCTGAGTACATGGGATGATGGAGTTTTCGTGACTACATGCCTTTTTCCCAGAGTACACACTGTGTTGTGTGACATAAGAATGTGGATGGGTAATTGGAAAGACACCCCACGTAAGGAGGACATGATTGTGTAACAGTTCATGGTCAAAACCAATGTATTATTTGGTTATTTAGTAGTACACTACCAGAAATAAGGTTTAACAAGCTTGGGGAGAAGTTAGTGGATAGGTTGTAGGTCTGAGAGTACATGTCATGTACTCAGTGTACATTACTATTATAGCCCCAATGTTACCCTTTTGAGTATTTTTTTGATTTTTCACCCTGTAGTTATAAACGGACACTATAAGAGTCCATTTTGAGTATTTTTTCATATAAAACATGTTGGTGGATCCCTTAGGGAATTTTTAGGACTTCTAAAAAGTGGTTTTCACTGAGTAACATGTGATAGAGAGGTTTTCCTCCAACAATTGAGTCCATATGTCTGATAAGAGTGATACATGGGAAGATATAGAGGTGAGGGTATTGGGACTGATTAGAGGATATAGTATGTGTTCACTGGAGTTCTTTATTAGTGTAAGAATGGAACTATCCAATGTTAGTGGGTTTAGTTTGTGACTCTAGGAAACAAGTTGGTTGGGTGTTTTAGTCAACCTAGGGTGGTTTGGAAAGGGGATGGGCTTGAGGTCATCTCCCTTTTAAGTTTTACCCCCTTTAGTATTATGAATCTATGAGATGATATAGATTGTGTTATAGGATTTCTAACCCCTGAGAGATGGGTGTCAGCCTAAGAGAATTTTTTTAACTAAGGATCCAAGAGGGATGATGTCTTGATGTAAAAAATAGGGGACCTCTTTGATGGTGGTAAGCCGAGTGAGACACCCTATGATTTCCCCGAATAGTATAGGGGCTAGTGACATGTTATGTGTAGGAAAACTGAAAAGGTAAACCTTAACCTAAGTACAAATATGAACACACATACACACAAATAGGTACTAGAAATAGTGCAAAAATATAATAAAAGGATCCACATATAGAGTCTAAACCATGAATGTAGCAACCTCTAGAGAATCATTAGATTACTTAAATTTATTTGAAAATTATACAGTATAAAAATACATAACCAACCTAAAATGCGATCCTAAACTGTAAAAAATTGAAAAAAATGGGAGACTAAAGAGTGCCCTACTTTGAATCTCCAAGGCCGACTACTGAACATGGTCAACTCCACTAGGTACAAGTATGCTCTTCTGAAACCTAATCCACCAAGCTCACTGATAAAGCTAATATTTTCCACATTTTTTTCATGAATTTCAATTGTTTTTATCATTCCAAATTATTAATTTAATCTTATATGAATCAATTTTGGATTTATGATGTGTTTTGAGAAAAATGGTGAAATGTTATTAATGCTTTTTGACAGATTTTTACATCAAGGTTATTTTAGTAATTTCATGAACAATATAATTCAAAATCGAGTGATTATTATTTTTAGAATCCTTATTTTATTTCCTACAACATTTTATTATAGACCAGGGAGTGATTTGAGCATCTAGAGACCTTAAAAAATCAATGAAGTTGAAGATTTTACCGAGCAAACAGCGTGGACCCCAACACCATAACAGAAGTCTATATTGGCCTACAAACCTTCAATTTGGGTTATTCCACTTGTAATGGAACAAGGACACAAAATTTTGCATCAAAAACTAATTTGAGGGAGTTTTGAATCCCTTATGGTGGCCATTAAATGACATCTTTTTGAAGGAAGCTTCTGGTAACTTGCATCTAGAAAAATAAATCGCCAATGAAAAATTCATAACTCCAACATGATATAGCCAAATGAGATGAAGTTTTGAGTGGATATATGGAAGACAATTATAAATTTTTTTATTAATGGTACCACATGTTAATTATCCTTTTAATGGGTCAAAAACGTGTCAACATTCATTAAACAAAAATCTATCTATAAATGGATAGGAGATCCTACCTCTCAAATCATCTCATTTTCCATCCCATTCCTTCAAGGAACCAAGGAGGAGATCTCCACTGAGGGAGGCCAACCAAAAATCTTCCCCCTTTCTTTTTAATTTAATTATTTTCTTTATTTTTGTTTTAGTTTTATATTGTAATTTAGATATCTAATAAATTCATGCATTGTTTTTATTTTAGTGTCCATCCATCCACCCTCTTTTCTTCTTCTCATCTTACCATCGCGAACTATAATACTCATGATATTGAGTAACTAATATGAGGAATATCCTGAGGGAGTAATCAGGTTCTTTAACCCAAGACCATGTTTTTAATATTATTTGAGTTAATTCTAAGGATATTTTATAGTGGGTGTAATCCTCACTATGGTTTTCTAAAGTTTAAGTTCTTAAGCTACAACCATTTTCCCTCAATTGAGGAGGTGGATGGAGGGTGTTCTTGGATATTGCTAAGTAGAATTTTCATTCATAATTGGGGTATACTAAGGTGTGAACACATATGATGAAGTGTGTTCACTAGGAATATTTGAAGCTGGTAAATTAAGGTTCTCCCTAAAATTTCTCTCAAGAGAACTTCCTTTCTTCACTAATTCCATTTTGTTTAGAATTTCATATTAATTTGAATTGAATTTTTACATTTCATTTATTTTCATAAATTTCATTTCATTCATATAAATAATAAGACAACAAAAAGAATTAGTTTATGTGAATTTTCTTAAGTGAGTGAACAACTGAGAATGCTTCTAAAGTGAGACGACCCTGGTCAACCTCTATGATTCACTAGTAAAACATAAAAATACGCTTTCCCCCTGGTCTATGATAGGTGTACATTACTCACCTCTTATATAACTATAATCTTCATAAGATAACACATGTATAGGATAATCCCATACATGTGTGAGTATATATATACCCACTTGGATACCTCAAAAACCACGAAGGGAGAAATATAAAGATTAAGTAGTTATCTGAAACCATAAGAAAGAGGGGAAAACCCAACATGTATTCTCATTAAAAAACACAAGAAAGAGAGAAAGGGGATATCCATATCCATATCCCAACTAAGAGTGATAAATCTTCCAACAGCTCTAAATTTATATCTACAATTCCCAACACCCTATAAAACTTTAGAAGAAAATATGAGTATGGATCACACCTCACCAATACACTCCACAATAGAGGGGAAAATTTCACAGGATAGGCTACTCGTGGGATAAAATCCGAGTCTGAAATAGGGAGATACAGAAGGTAAAATTTCCCAAGGAAAGTGTGTGACATATAGGAAGGGTCACATGGTGTGTGACACCTAGGTTTGTCCTCTCCTCCATATGGCATGGATGGCTATGTGGGAATACATAGATTGTACACATGGTAGACAACATGTATTTATTAAAAAGGGTATTCTCATGTCCTCCCTATCTATGGACATATAATTCATCTTGTTCTTGTGTACTTTAGCTGCTACTCATGTACTTCAACCCATGATCAGTTAATCTAGTCATGACCATGTACTTTGGGTGTTCGCATATACCTACACATGTATATTCCCATGTTCTCCTAGGACACACACTGATCCACCAGTGCTGGGTCACATGGTATATATGGGTCATAAATAGTGTGTGATATTTAACTTTTCTTAAAACCCTTACCACTAAATCTCTAGGACTTCATGGAATGTATTCTCCGGTTACATGCCATGTATCTTGGGATTTTTCAAAATACAAATTTCACTTCATGTGTTTGGAATGTAATCTCCAAGCCATAGTTTCTATCTAGAAATACATTGAGGAACCTGGATCTAGGTTTAATGACATGTGATCTATCATAGGTGGCCATATTTTGACAACCTAAACAATATGTGGCTCATTTTAATGGCACTGAACTACAATGTTGCCTCTCCCATAGAATAAGAAATGTGATCTATCCTCTAATCCATGTCACTAAGACCAGCATCTCACATCACACAATGATTCATTCCTAAAACACTAATTTATACATCATGTGTTCTATCACCATTAATCAGGGTGTTCGATCATACTTAAATATAGCCAGATAATGTCGAACTGCGATCCCATTGGATGAAAAAAAATTACATGAAGAATGGTGGGGTAAAGCATAAGAACATAGGGAAATACAAACACTAGATGGTGATATAACGTAAAATGATTACATAATATAGTTCAATGGTGAAATCAAGAGTGCATATGAAATAAAACAATGGGTTCAAGTAATCAATTTAAGTTTCAGGCTCAAGGGAGGAAGCACAATCCTCAAAAATAAATGTAGATTAATAATGCCTGATATTAAAAATAAATAAATGGTGGAAAAATGGAATATCATGAACTAACATGAGTATGGATTGACATTTAGTGAATAACATGTCTTATATCATTTAAGGTGATGCTCTCACAACATTCACCTTCTATTTCATGATTCTCATCAATTGTTGTCGGCGATCCATGTTCCCAATTTTCCAACACTAATGAAGAAAAATCCCTCATCCTCTAGAATATCCTAGGGTTATGTAGATAACCTAGAAGATTTATTGTAATTACATATTTATATAGATGATTAGTTTTTCATGTTATTAAATTAATTAAATATATTAATTATTAAATTTATTTAATGTATCAACTAAAAGTTTTCCTCAACTGGAAAAACAACTCCGACTCACTTTATGTCATGCCTAGTGTAACCACAAATTCCATAATTGCCATGGTCTCTAATTTCCCATATATGGTTCCATTAAAATAGAAAACCATTAACTATAAAAAGATTCACATAGGTGATTTAAAATATATTAATATTTTTAATATATTAATTCTGGGGTCCTGCGTCACCCAAACACAACACCGACTCTGAGGAAAAAATAAAATTCATATATAGAAATATTCAAAGGGATAATCAAACCAAACTAGAGTCATTACATTCTCCCCTCCTTCAAATATTTTAACCCTAAAAATCATATGATACCTAAAAAGGTGGGGGTATGGAGCCCACATCTATCTCTCACACTCCCAGAAGATCTCCTACATTCTCTTGTGCTTCTAAAACACTCAAACCAAACGAATGATCGGTCCACACAATATCTTCTCCTACCAGTCAATGGGTAATCCATGAAGGTGTATTTATCCTCGATGTCTAGATCACACTAATTTATAATGTACAAAGGGTCATGCATGTATCTCCTAAACTATTCTTTATGGATGATGTAATGCACTCAATCTAACTTTGGGGGAATTTCTATGTGGTAAGTAACCTCAATAACCCTATATTGAATCATGAAAATCCCAATAAACCTTAGGGAAAACTTGTATCCTTATCTAAAACTCTATAATAATAATCATGGTGATACTCTCAATAAAGCGTGGTAACCCTACATGAACTACACAAACCTATGAAATTGATTTATATAAGACTCTTATTGGATCTGTGTTGTCCTCATGCACTCATAGATAACCTAAACCTTATCTTTCATTGAATAAAATATCTCTAGAACAATAATATATATATATATCTCAATAATCTTATTCTAGCTTAAGGGTATACTGAAGGCTCTAATATAAATGGATTTGAAAGTTTCCATGAAAATAGTTGAGTGATAGATTTTATTATAAGAAAACTCTTCCAATGGAAAGGGATAATATATTCTCCAGATGAATTACAACATAAAAGCTCTTAACATATCCTACAATGGATGTATAGTCCACATGGCCTACCCATACTTTTGGAGGTAGAACATCATGCTCATCTATAATTGGTTCCCAAAATCCTTCTGAAAACCACTCCATGACCACTAATAATCATGGTCTTAGATGATCATTGTGGGTACCAAAAAAAGTCTGATGATCTCCCATATGAACAAATTCCCCAAACTCTCTACGAAAATCTACTCCCAAATATAAGGAAAGTGTGATGACTTGGTGTGACAATAAAAAATCACTTAGATAGAATCGTGGCCTCTCACTATCCATAGAAGGCCCATCACAAAATATACATTCAACTTCTCTTCCAGGATCTCAAGAGGTTGAGTCAAACCTGTTGGAACCTAATGTTCATAAATTAGCTACTGACATGTGTTATAAAAAAAGACAAACTCAACAATTCTCCACCTCAAATATCCCCACAAAAACTATTTATTATGATATTTTTACTTCTTTTCCACACCTTGGTGTATAGCCAATCATGACATATGAAACTCTATTGACACCTCCTTATGCAATGCGATTAAAACCAATATCCACCCCTAAAAAAGGATGAAATACTACCCTCTATCATAAAATTCATTTAGTGCACCTTATGGGGATATATTTTCTTGTATAACTTCATAGTCTATGTCTCCCAATTAATCCTATCTTACACACTAAAGAAATGGAGGAGTCATGACCATCGACTGAAGAAAAAATTCACCCATCTCATCTACCAGGGTCAGGTATAATGAAACCAACTCCTTAGATGCCTCCTATACCAATATAGAATAAAACTTCGTACTAAGGGAATATACCACCACATTTCCCTTCTATATGGTATAGACTATCTCAAAATAAAAGGCCTATATGAACTCCAACAAATTCCTCTATCTCATATGGTGGTTTCTATGAGTGAATATGTACCTGATAATCTATTTTTTTGAGTAAATAATGAAAAAATATCCTAGAAGATAGTACCTCAACATATTCAGAGTGAAACTACCACTTCCAACTCTTATTCATAGTTCATGTAGTTCTATTCATGGTGTCCCAACTATTTTAACCCATAAGCGATTGTTGGCTGCTGCTATATCATTAAGAAACTGATCTAATCTCTAGAGAAAACACCAAACCATAAGTGCTCAATCTTATCCAATAATTGACCCCAGAAAAGAGCACTAATCAACCTTAGACTCAAATCAATAAAGGTATCCTATTAGTGCTCACTACATAGAAAAAGATTCCATTTTCATGTCAATACAGTCAAAGGGACTGTTGCCTTGAAAATTTCTTCAACAAAAATCATGTAGCACCCCTCTATACTAAGAAAAATCCACACCTATGATACACTATTGGATGTATCCTAAGAAAGAACTACATCAATATTCCTCGAGTACATATTTAAACCATTCTTCAAGATGATATGACCCATAAGGCGAGCCTCACGGAGCTGAAAGTAGCACTTCAAGAGCTTAATAAAAAGTTGGTTCTCCCATTGTAATTATAAGACTATTCTAAAATTTTGTGCATGATTCTCCTTTGAAAAAGAGTAAACGAGTATGTCATTAATGAATAAAACTTTTAATTGGTCTAATTATGGCATGAAGATATGGGTTATAAGAGACCTGGACACTTTGGGGTTGTTCATCACACCAAAAGGAATCAGCAGAAACACATAGTGTTTGTAGAGACATCGAAATGTCATTTGAAAAATATAATCCTCACAAACCCTCAACAGGTGGTAGAGGGACCTAAGGTCAATCTTCGAGAACCATATCACACAATTCAACCAGTAAAATAGTTCATAAATCATTATTCAGAGGTAATGTTTCTTTATTGTTACATGTTTCATGTGATAATAGTCAACACAAATCCACAAAATCATGTCATCCTTTTTCATAAACAAAAATGGAGCTATCTAGGAGGACACACTGGGTCTGATAAATACTTTCTATAAATGGTGTTACAAATATTCCCTAAACATCCAAATCTTGGTAAGTCCAAATGATACGATGTATAGGATATCATTTTGATCATAGGGTAAAATTCAATGCAGGGTTAACCCTCCAACCTCAGAGGTAGACCTAGGACATCATTGGGAAAGACATAAACAATACCATACAATAAAACTGGATGAAATATGCCTGAATAGCCTACTATACGAAGGTTTAATCTTTAAAAATTATGTTTGATGGGTTTCATCTTTCTGTTCACAATCCCTTACCACTCAACCATAATATATCTCTCACCTGCAAAGGAGAATCACATCCCACTTATCCAATAACATATCACTCTCTTATGATGAATATATAATTACATATAAAAATTGGATATCGGATCCATATCCAATATGACATCATAAGGATTAATCTCAATAACCAAGAGGTCCCATGAGAAACTCTCTTTACCTAGTTCCAACTCACATTGCTAAAAAATGTGTGATATGGAAGAAACACACTCATTAAAAACTTATAATTATAGCTATTGGGATAAAGCCTCAATGAGAATCTATAACTCTTTCATTAGGGATACAAAAATAAAGTAATGACTCATTCATGTGTATATAATTTCCAAATAAAGAGTATAAAATTCAAATATTGTACCTTGAATAATCTCATGAGAAGCACAGTTATATACCTCAAATGCCTGTAACTATCCACAACATCAACCATTATCCCTATAATCCTCATGTGGTTCACCTAGTAGTGGTGCTGGGAGTAGCTCATATAGTTATCCTCTACCAATATACCCCCCTATGGAGCTCCACCTTCTCCTTTATCAGTACTACCTCCCTATGAGACTCCTTAAACCCGCATGGGAGATCCCTAATCTCAATGTTGCCTCTATCATAGAGGTATTTCCACTACCTATATACCATCCCTAGCACATAAGGTTGGGAAATAATGTTCCATGTGACCTTGCTTTTCATAAGAATTAAATCACCCATATCCTAAATGATTGGATACTCTATGTGGAACCTTCACTGCAGACCCATGTGTCTGAGTCTGGGCATGTGGAGGTCTCATTAACCAAGAACTTGATTATTTGATCCCACTAGATAATGAAAATGACTCAGCCTCATGATCTCCACTTCCATCTCCCCCAATCGACATCCCTCTAGCAGGAAGCTCTCTATTACTAGATCCCACTCTAGCACTCTAGTGTAAGTAGGAATGCATAAAGATTATACACTAGAACTGATTTCACTATGAAGGCCCTTCACAAACATCTATGACCAGAAGAAACCATACCACCCCATATCGAGAGGGTAATGTGTAATGTTGGTAAACCTTGTGACATACTCAAAAATTGAAATATCACCTCGGTAAAGCTTAAGATACACCTGAATATGCACATATCACAATAATGGAGGGTAATAATCATTATCAAATAGCTGTTAGAATTCCTTCCATGTGAGTGTCATCTTATCATGATTATGGGTAATCAAAAATAACCATCATACTACAACCTCATGAAGAAAATTGGATGCAATTATAACCATATGATCGACTAAGGGTCAAAGAATCCTAAAAACATAGATCACCGCCTTCACTCAATATTATACTGTATGAGGATATGACATTCTATGAAACCTCAACAGTCACTATCGATGGAACTCACATAACATGATAATCCAAGGTACAACATCCTCCTAGCCTATCAAAGCTATTGGTTGTCCCACACATATTGGACCAACCACCTGAACCACTAGGGAAAAACACCATGTGAGTAGATCCCTAAACTGGGGTATCACTACAGAATAGATCATAATCATGATCCTGTATCAACATCCTTGCTGGATACCATTTTCATGACCCAACCCTATCCAAATCTCAAGATACAACTAACCCAAGCTTGCCTCTATAGTTCAGGGGCTGGCGACGAGTGTCGAAGGCATAACTGACACAGGGAGGACATTTCCTAAGTACATGTACAAAAAAAACATCCATATTTATTCACAAGTGAAAAGAAATAATAGTAAAAGATGAAAAATACTAAGAGGAAAACCATGCATGTAAAACCTCTAGACAACAAAAGTGTATGGTAGTGAAAAATGAAATGTAAAGGGGAAAACACACACCTAAAAAAAATATTTCCCAACCTAAAAAAATTGGAAAGTAAAATGTGGAGAGATCCTAGCTCATTATCTCAAATCTACGACCACCATACGTGGTCCATAGTACCAGGTATTCCTATGATCCTATATAGTCAGTTTCGATTTATACTTCATCTGCATAAGACATGGAATATATGGAAAAATTCCATGCAGGTGTGAGTATATAAATACATAGTTGGACACCTCAGAATCTAAAGGGAGAGTAGTAAGAGATATAGTTGGAATGTAAATACGATAGATAATAAACACAATGTATCTCAACCCAAATACATAGAAATATTAACCTTGTATGAACATAAGGGGATCATCACGGTGCGTAGATGGACTACATATCAAGTATTTTCAACCCATAGCAAGTGAGTAACCTCATAAATCCATAATAAGTTAAACACAAAAATCATGTGGCATACTCCATATGTCTTTGTAACCCATGAAAAGAGTGTAACCAAATCCAATTTTATTCATATAGATAGGTATATATATGCTCACAAAAAGAAACCCAAAAAAGAGAGTAAGGGGGTCTCCATACCATACCCTAGCCCAAGAAAAGTGTTTCCAATAGTTCTAGAAGTCCAACAATGATTCCCATTATGTCACACGCCTTCTGAAAAGTAAATTTGTAAAGAACTACACCTTTCCACTATGATGCATAATCCAGGGGAAAAAACTCTAGGAAGAGTAACCACACCCTAGTGTGTTAGGGGGTTCCACCTTATATGTATATATAGAAGAATTATGCCCTGATGCGTCAGGGGTGTTCCACTCTGTATGTTGAGGAAACATGCCCTAGTGTGAAAGGGGGTTCCAATCTGGTGTTAGGAGGACTTAAAACCTATCTATAGGGGTTCCAATCAGTAGGTATAGGACACACACCCAAGCCTATGGGTGGTTCCACTATATAGGTTGATTACCCATTACCTGGCTCGATAGGGGACTTCCACTCCATAGGTAGATAACCCACACCTAAGATGATGGTGGGGTTCTATTATATAGGTCAAGGAAAAGCACCCTGGTGCAATATGGATGTTTCAGTTTGGTCATTGAAGACCCACTCCCTATCTGATAGGGGGTTCCACTATGTAGGTAGAGTACCCACTCCCTGATGCATCAGGGGGGTTGCACTCTATTTTCTCTGGTGATTATATTCCTAATCACTACCATCATTGGGAATCGCATAAATAAGAATCATTCCTAGAACATTTTAAATCATAACCCAAAAATCTAAAATGAATAGATCCATCATGTTCAATATGAAAAAACACTTAGGATAGGCTACTCATGGGCCAAAATATATTTTCTAATGAAGTAGATATAAATGATTGAAGTTTCCTCAAAATAATCTAATGGGTACATGGTGTATGAGAGAACCCAAATGGTGTATTATCCCACTTCATCCCCTGTTCATGTCCCTAGTGGTATAAATATTTCCAACCATGTAGGGATATATGGTGTGTGGAGGATATACATGGCGTTCCCCTTCCACTCACTCTCCCACCTAGGGGATTGACTATGTCTGTGCATTCCATCTCATGCTCATGTACTTTAGTACCTAGGGTGCCTCTTCACATGGGGTGTCACCTGTGTCTTTGGCCATGCCCATACACCATGGATGTGTCTATGTACATTGGTTCACGACCATGTTCCTGGTAGTGTAGTTCTACTCGTGGTCCTACCCATGTGATCTTCCACACGGCTTGACCATCCAAGGAATGGGGTACATTGTGTGTAGCGATTATACACAATTTTCTATTCGTATAAATTCCAAAAACCTTATTTGTTGTAGTGTAGGAGATACATTCCATGTGTTCATCATGGTACATGGGGTATTGTCACATTTTTCATTGTTTATCCAATATAAGTTATACACTACAAAAAATGATCTTCCACATTCAATTTAAACCTTATCTCTACTTGATATTATTGTATCTATCTTTGAACGAAGGATTCTGGCCATTTGGTGCCTGAAAAACCAATTATCAAAGCTTAATACGCACCGTCTTTCACTGTGCACACCCTGGTCTTTTCATCATTGAGGATTTGATTTAAGATCATCTAAAATTTCACCTAGAACATGTAATTCATCAGAAAAAAATCCCTATATTGTCGAATAATTCCTTTCATGTAGATTCAACATGATTTTTGGGGTCCGATCAGGCTTGGTACCACACGTAAAAGTCATACTGAGACCTCATGGTCTAATTAGTGAATAAACATAAAGAAATTTTGGGAGGAAGTAAAAAAAAACATATGTTTAACAATCATTAGACAAGAGTTCTTGGATTAAAATTATGAACAGGGATATCCATGTTATAAAATAAGAATAACCAATTAAAATTCCAATATGTGGGCACATACAAAGGCCACAACTGGCACAGATCAAAGAAAGGGATTGACATGATCCATCAATTTAATCAAAATGGGAATAATCCCCAAATTGATGATTCCTACCAAGATATTGGTTCATTATTCATTAAATAATGTTCTCAAAAATGATTTAAATAAGTTGTTTCATCCAATGCACTCTAATCTTATCTTCTCCATATTTTCATCATTTTATGATGTGATTTAACCAATGGAAGGAGAGGAGAAGAATCTATTGATAGTCCTAGGGCTAGGAGGATATCCCTAAGAAGACAACCATGATGTTATATTTAATGAAAATCAGAATTAGGTTAATAAAATATATTAATTTAATTAAAATTTTAATTAATTCACTGAACTTACCTCCAATGGTCTAGATATCTGAATACCCTACACCGACCTATTTTAGGTTGTTCCTAGGGTAAACAATGTGTTTAGAACTCAACTGTGGTCTCTAATTTCTAGTATAAGGTTATTTTTAATAGCTATCCAATTTTAATTAAGAAAATAAATTCTTTTAATATAATATATATAGTATTTTTATAAAATTAATTTCAGGTACACTGAGCTTTAGAATAACATGTCGTGTTAGTGCCTCACTCTGAATACTTATGAAAAAATATTTCAAATTCTTAAAAGAAAAA
This sequence comes from Viscum album, assembly GCA_963277665.1. Classification (NCBI taxonomy): domain Eukaryota; kingdom Viridiplantae; phylum Streptophyta; class Magnoliopsida; order Santalales; family Viscaceae; genus Viscum; species Viscum album. Next base: position 1,694,390,887 of record OY728160.1, read on the forward strand.
AACTAGCTATCTACATCGTTACATTGTTTAATATTGTTTTCATCTAAAAGAAAAACTAAGTAAAAAACTTGTGACACTGAGACCTCATCTGGATCTCCTACTCCTAGGAACTCTCCTGTACATTCATATGCTGCCACAACACTTAAAATAAGGGGATGTTATGTCCACATAGGGTTCTCTCATGTCGATCCTCAATCACTATTGGGTGTTCAGAAAAGGTGGTTCCATCCTCAATTTCTAGCTCACCCTAGTTTATGTTCATAGGTCCATGCTTGTATCTCCTCAACTGTGACATGTGGAATATGTCATGAACTCGCTCCATCTGTGGGATAGGTCTATGTGATATAAAACCTCACCAACCCTCTGCATGATCTGGAATTGCCCAATAAACCTCATGGATAACTTTCCTCCATTGCTAAACCTCCACAATCCTCATCACATGGAGACTCTTAAGAAAATTTGGTCTCCCTATTCGAACTACAAGGTCCTATAATTGCGATCTTCATATGTTTTCTACCTACTCTAGACCATATTCATCCACTCATGGATGACCCAAAACTTCTCTATCATTTCCTGAAGCAACTCTATACCAACAACATATGTCTTACCCACATATTTCCAGTATAAGGGTGAGCTACAAGGCCTCAAGTATAGGGCCTCAAAGGGTTGAATGCTAATAATATAGTGGTAGTTGTTTTTGTACACAAAATATATAAAAATAAATTGATCCTCCAAGATTTAGTAAATTTTTAAACATAATCTCTCAACATATCCTCCAACACCTACATAGTGCACTTGGTATGCCCATATTTGTTAGGTTTACAGCCTATATCCATCCTCATTTGGGCCATCAATGCCTCTTGTAGGCCTCTCCGCAATCATGATGTAAAATGCATGTCCCAATCTGAGACAATTGTCAAGGGAACCCCGTGATAGAAAAAAATCTCTCATACATAAACCTACCACAAACTCTCAATTGAACTCTACTCACTAAAAGCAAGGAAGTGTGAAAATAATTTCATTCAGTAAAATAACACCTAGATGGAATCACATAACTTCATTTTCCAAGGAATATCTAACACAAAGTCCTTGGATATTCCACCCCACTTCAATTTCGGGATCTAAGGGGCTGCAACAAACCTGTAGTGACCTCGTGCTTAGCCTTCACCTGCTCGTAGGTGTAGCACCGAGAGATGAACTTAGATATATTTTATCTCATTTTAGACCAAAAAACTATAGTTAATGGTATTTTTACATCTTCCCCACACCAATATGCACAATTAAAGGAGATGTGTGGAACACTCCTATCACCTCCTCTCACATTATGACTGAGACTACCATCCATTACTATAATAGGATGACGTAATTACATTCTTCAAAATATATATCTGATGAATCTCCTATCGATATTTGGTCATGAAATACCACACCATAAATGTATCCCAATTGGGACTCTCTCACATACTCAAGAAGTGGAGGATTCAACACCATCGACTGAAGAAAAGTTGCACCCTCCTGGTCCACCTAGGTCAGATGAAAGGAAGCCAACTACTCTAAACCCTCTTGCACCATACATGCCTGAGACTTCCTACAAAGGGAATATTTTACTACATTGTATTTACCTAAAGTATAGAATATATCAAATTCAAAGTCCTATAGTAACACCAACTATCACCACTGTCTCATGCTCAAGTATCTTTGTGTGAAGATGTACCTCAGACCCTGATGGTATGAGTAAACTAAAAAGAATTCCCCTATAAGGTAGTGCCTCCACACCCATAGTGTAATGACTACTCCTACCATCTCTTGGTCATGACTCATGTAGTTATTCACATTGGATCTCAACTACATTAAACCACATGTGATAACTTCCTTCTACTGCCTCAATACCCAGCCAAGCCCTGCTCCCAAGGAATGAAAATACACTATATACTCCACACCCTCTTATGGTAATCTAAACATAGGGGAACTCATCAAAAATCATTCTCAAATCCTAGAAGGCACTTCATCACATCTAAATATATGAAGAAGACTACCCTTTCCATTTCAGGGTGTTCAAAGGGATGAAATATGAGAGAAGTGTTCCATAAACCTCTTGCATACCCTTAAAAACCAATAAAACTCCACACATCTAACATGCTCTTGGGTGGATCCCAAGAAAGAATTACATCGACCATCACTAGGTCCACAACTAAACCATGCCCTGAAATTTCATACCCTTTAAAGTGAACCTCATGAATCTAGATATGTAACTTTGAGAACATTCCTTAAAGCTATTTCTCTTGAAGAAAATATTTAACCAACTGCAAGAACTTTGTATGTTCCTCCTCTTATGTAGGGTAAATGAGTATGTTTTCAATGATTACAATCACAAAATCGTCCAAGTAGAGTTGGAAGACTTGGTTCGTCAAATCCATGAACATGGTGTGGGAGTTATTCACACCAAATGGAATCACCAATTACTCATAGTTTCTATAGAAACATCTGAATTCCATCTTTGGAATATCATCTTTATGAACCCCTATATAATGGTTTTTAGACATGAGATGTATATTTTAGAACCATATATCTCCTCACAATTGGTCAAAGAGGTCGTAAAACCTTAGTAAGGGGTAATTTTTATTTATTATGGATAGGTTCAAGAGATGATAATATATGTAAATCCACAGGCTCTAATCCACCTTTCTCATGAAAAACATAAGATCTTCCCAAGGGACACACTGGGTCTGATGAAACCCTTCTCTTGAATGTTATCCAACTTCAACTACAACTCCCAATGATCAGTAGGGGATATATGATATTCTGAATAAGATATGAAAGATGTCTTCAGATTCAAGTCGATACAAAACTCAATTTCCAAAATTGGAGGTAATCTAGAAACATACTTGAGTAAGACATCTACAAAGTACTCCACAGCTAAAAGATTCCAGATGCCTAAAGATACTTTTACACTAAGGGATAAAATCACCAACTGATGGGTGAGGGGATGTATCTTCTTGCTCACAACACTCACTAGCCCCTCCAAGAGATCTCTAACACATGAAAAGGTGAATCTTATCTCATCAATGTGAAGGCATCTAAATCATTTGCAGTGACAATCGATCTGGGATCAGACCATTTAAAACCAATCCATACCCAATATGAAATCACCAAGTTCTATCGTGAAGACAAAAATCTCCCACAAGAACTTCTATCCACCAAGAGGTAACTCGCACTTTCGATATTTATAAGATACAAAAGAATAATTCCATATAGGAACCTTAAGAAGAATCTGCTGGGATAGTGCCTCAACTAGGAGCTCTTGATATTTCACATATAGTAAATAGATGAATGGAATACCAGAAAATGTGTTTACTAAAACTAAATCAAGAGTATAGAATACACATATCATACCTCTGATCATCTCACATGTTTCTGGGTCATAATCTTCTAGATCCTACAACTATCCACAACCCTGACCACCAGCTCCCCGAGCCTCACGTGGGATGCCTTGTGGTGGTGGTGGAAGGATCTCACAACATCTTCCACCTCTCATTGCTCCTATTGTGCCTCTTCTATATCTGCCTCCCTCAGGACCACCTTTTCTTATCCTAGAAGATCCTTGATCATGGTGATGTCTCTACCATGGTGTTCTGTCAGCTATCTACTTGGTTTCCCCAAAACATCTAGTTGGGAAGTCTCACACCATGTAACCTCACCCATCACAAGAATAGAAGAACCCCCACCCCCTTTGAGATTCCCTAGTCCTCTGAACTTCCCCCAACCATGTGCATGATTATGATCATGGGGAGATCTACTGCATTGAGATCCTATCAACTAATGCCTGCCAACTGTTGTAGATAATGAAACACTATGATTCGCACTGTCAGCTCCAGCTGTATAACATCCTTTTGATGGGATGATCTCTATCACCAGTACCTTATGTAACACGCCAAAAAAGGTGGGGATGACCAATGGAGACACACTGACACAGATCTCTCTCTGGATTCCATGTTCAAACCTATATGCCCCTAATTAAGCATCCTTGATCATGTTGATAGAGTATCTTGTAAGGTCATTAAAACTAGTTGTGTACTCAACCACTTTCATCCATCCCTGCTACAACTCCATAATATTATGAATCTGAATTTATCACAAATGGGAGGGGTATTACTTCTCACAGAACTGTTGTAAGATGTTGGGCCACGAGAGTTTCGACTCGTCCTGCATCTAGGCAATGCGACTCCACCAGTACATAGTTTATCTATAGAAAAGGCTAGATTCTTGTGTAACCACCCAATCCGTCAATGTTCGAATGAGCCTAAAAACACATACCATCAACTATATAATATATTTTACTACCTTAGGATCTATATATCCACATAATATAATCATCCTATAGTGTTGGAACTCACAGAGTGTGCTAATCCTACACGTATCCTCAGCCTAGTTTGCTAGGATGATTTAGTGCTCAATAGGTGGGTACACTGCTACCTTCCTAATAGGAGGAAGAATATTGGAAGTTGGAACCAGAACCGAAACCTCATCGCTCATTATATTTTCATCATGATCTGAAACTAGTATCTTGGAAAGCCATCATTGTTAATGCATTCGGAAAATTTCATAAATATGTACCACAATGAGATGAGCACATATATATAAACACCAGGGAGATGACTCAAAAAGGAAAATTAAAGTCTCAACACTATATGATGCATGTACCATTGATCCCCATAACTAATGTCTCTATTTACTGAGAATACAATAAAGTAGTTAAGGTCCCAGTGAATGAACCAATCGCCTGCCTGTACAATCACTAGATTCAGTGGCCTGAGAGACACACTAAAAACACATTGACATTATTTCCCCAATCCCAAAAAATCATTTTAAGGGGACTAATAAAAACACCATGACAAGGATCAAACTGGCTTTGATACCAATCTATCATGATGCGACCCTAGCTGGGGATCGAGTCACAACATCCCCAATCCCGTCTCCATTGGATAGAGGCTGATGACCCGTGCCGAAGGAATAACTGACATAGGGATGCCTTTTCCTAAGTACATGTTTTGACACATAAAACTATCATGATGCATAAGTGTGGAGGAATAATTGTAATAGAAGTAAAATACTAGGGGAAAACCATGGATGTAAAACATCTAGATAGTATAAGAGTATGTAGTGAAAACTGAAAAGTAAAGGGAAAAAATACACACCCAACTAAAAGAGTGTCCCAACAAAAAAAACTAGAATGTAAAATGCTGAGAGAGACCAGCTTTTGATCTCCAATCTGTGACCACCATACGCAGAACAAAGTACTTGGTATCCCTAAGCTCCTCTATAGTCATCTTGACCTATCCATCATCTTCATAAGACATGACTTGTATAGGTAAATCCCATATAGGGTTGAGTATATACATACCTAGTAGGATGACCCAAATTCTAGAGAGGAGAGTAGTAAGTGAAACCATAGGAAATGAAATACAGTAGATAGTAAATAAGATGAAACTCAAACCAATATAAGAAAAAGAGTAACCTCATCCAAATACAATGGGCTCAACACAGTGTATAGATGGACTACACATCAAGTCTTTTCCACCCATGGTAGGAGCCTTACCACATCCAACAATGATAGGTAAAACATGTAAAGCATGTGGCATACCCTATGTTTCTTCACAACCGATGGAAGGAGAGTAACCAAATCCAATGGTATATATACATATAGGTATATATATTCTCAGTAAAATAAATCCAAATGAGAGAGTAAGGGGATTTCCATCAAATATCCCAACCTATAAAAAGAGTCACCAACAGTTCCAAAAGTCCAAAAATGATTCCCAATATCTCACACATTGTCCCAAAATTAATATTTTTAAGGCCTACACCTCACCACTATGAAACATAAAAGAGGGGGCACACAATTCAAGTAGAGGAACCATGCCCTAGTGTGTCATGGGGTTGCACCCTATTGATATTCGTAGATCACACACACCCTGACACGTTGGGGGGGGGGGGGTCCACTCTATATGTCGAGGACTCATGCCCTAGTGTAATATGGGGTTCTACTCTAGTTTCATGAGGTCCCTCATCTTATCTAATATTGGGTTACACATGTTAGGTAGAGGACCCAGGCCCAAGATGATGGGGTTCACTCTATAGGTCAAGGACCCATGCTCTAGTGTGACATGGTGGTTCTACTCTATAGGTAGTGGACTTGAACCCATGTTAATGGGGGGGGGGGTCACTCTATAGGTCAAGGACCCATTCCCTAGTGCAATAGGGTGTTCCACTCTAGTCATCAAAGACCCATCCTCTATCCGATATGCGGTTTCACTCGGTAGGTATAGGACCCACACCCTATTGTGTCAAGGAGGTTCCACTCTATTGTCTCTTGGGATCCTCTTCTCGATTAATATCATCATCAGGCATTTCCTAAATATGTTTCATGCCTAGAACATTCAACATATTATCCAAAAACCTACAATGGAGGTCACCATAATGTTCTATTTGAAAAAAAACAAAGGATAGGCTACTCAGAAGACAAAATCAGTGTTCAAATTAAGGAGATACAGAATATTGAAGTTTCCTAAAAAGGTTCCAAGGGGTACATAGCATGTGGGGGGAACCACAAGACGTCTGGTCCCACTCCATCACTGGGTCATGTCCTTGGAGGTACATTGATCTCTAATCATGTAGGGATACATGGTGTGTGGGGGATCTACATGGAATCCCCATGCCACTCGGGGTCTCACCCATGTGCTTGGTCATGTTTGTGTATTCCATCCCATATCCATGTACTTTAGTACATTACATGCCTCTTTACATGGGTTGTCTCCCATGAAATTGGTTGTGCCCATGCATCGTGGCCATCTTCATGAACTTCAAAATACAGTTGTGTGTTTGGCCATGTATTTCCACATGCGGTCCTGCTTGTGTGCTCTACCACATGGCTTGAACACATGGGTAATAGGTTACATGGTGTGTAGGGAGTATTCCCGACATTTCATCATTATAAATTCCCAAAAATCTAGTCATAGTATCATAGGGGTTACAAGTTATGTGTTCATCAAGGTATATGACATGTAATCATGTTTTTTATAGATTCTCCGATCCACATTCCACACTCCAAAACTGGTCTTATTACTTTGATTCTAGCCTTGTCTCCACCCATGATTAGTGGATCTATTTTTATTTGGTGGATTTTGGGAATCTAGTGGCTAGAAAAACAATTCTCATAATGATGTACACATAGTCTCACACCGTATATGCCCAGGTCCTTTGATCATTGTGTATTTGAATTATTATCATTGGAAAGGTTCCCCAAAACCCAAAATCCACATAAAAACATCTATAGTTTTTTTATCCATGCCTTGAACATGGGGTTTTTTTTACAATTTTGGGGGTCTGACCGGGCTCAATACCACCCAGAAAAGTCAAACTTGGATGGAAAGGTCCAATCAATGAAGAAATGGAAAGAAATTGTGTGAGGAATGAAAAATAACAGATTTTAACCATTTTTGTCAATGTGTTATTGTCAAATGATTAATAATGGGGATATCTAGGTTAAAAAATAGGAATACCCAATTAAACTTTCAATACACAGGCACATGAAAAGGCCACAACTGGCACAGATCAAAGAAAAGGATCGAACTGCTCAATCAATTTAATCAAAATGGGTGTAATCAACAAATTGATGAACCCTACCTAGATATTGGATCATTATTCTTAATATAACTTTATAACCAATGGTTTAAGGAAGTCCATATGTTCAATTCACTCTAATATTCCCTAATCCTGAGTTTCATCATCATCTTAGGTGATTCTTCCAATGGAAGGATATGAGTAGAAGCTCTTCATGGTCCTAGGGTTATGAGAATAACCATAGGAAAATATTTATGGTGATATATTTAAAGGAATACATAATTATTTTATTCAATTAAATTAATTAAACTAAACATTTAATTAATTCAATGAAACCGCCAATGGGATAGATTTCTAAATGCCTTATGTCGACCTATTTTTTGTCACACCTAGGGTAAACAACACATTTCAAACTCAACTGTGTTATTTGTTTTTTTATATGAGATTCCATTTAAGACTTATCCCATTTTCATTAATAAAATACATGTGTGTAATATAAAATACAATTAATATTTTTATAAATTTAATTTCAGGCACACTGAGCCTTGTAATCACACACCATCTTGACACCTGGATCCAAAAAATATATGAAAAAATATTTCAAATTCTTATAAGGAGAAAATAGGGTCTCTACAGTCATCATGGACACATATAGAAAGTGATTATAACATACCAAAGTCACATTAGCATATATGGGGAGATAACTCAAGAAGTAAATAATTGTATACGATGAATGTAGAATTTTCCCTAAAAAGGAATCCTTGGTATGACAAGTTAACAACTAGATAGTCAGATTAATAGTTAATGGATACATCGACCACAACACCTACACATGGTTCCCTAGCATGAAATCCACAATTAAGAAAATTCTACACTATTTACTTATGTTCACAAACCAAACCACCCTAGAGGAAATACCACCTTTGATACCACTCTATCAAAACCCCACCAATAGGGGACCTCTTGGATGACAGTAAGAAGAGTTAGACACCACATTCCTATCCCCAATATTCCAGGGGTTGGTTACATGTTTCGAGTAGGAAATACTAAAATTGGATGCCTTAGCCTAAGTACCTATATGTATTCCCCCAACCAGATCCATGAAACCTTGGATAGATATACTAAAATACTAGTCATCTAGATTTTAAACCATACATGAAACAAATTCTAGGGAAGGATAAAGTAAAACTGTCTAATTGAAAATTATAATGTGAAAAAACATGACTATATATAAATGAGGTACCAATCTGAAAAAATAGAAAAAACAGGGAGACTGAATAAATCACGACTCAAAATATTCAAGGTAGACCACTGAACATGGGCTTCTCCACTAGGTACAAATATAAACCTCTAAAACATATTCCACCAATGTCCTTGCCAATTTGTCTGCCTTATGTATAAGATGAATTTTTTTTCGAAAGTCCCATGTAAGGATGAGTATATACATACCCATTATGAGACCTCAAGAAATAATAAGAGACAAATATAAAGATAAAATAGTCCAATCTACCCACAAGGACGTGGGAAAGAAAAACCAACATGTATTCTTAAAAAGAAACCCAAGAGATAGAGAAAGTAGATCCCCATCTCCACATCCTAGCTAATAATGATGAGCCTTCCTGCAGATTCAAAGTTCAATATTCGATGCCCAAACCACATGAAATCATACAAGAATCTGTAGAGAGGCCCCTCACTACACCAATGTTCTCTACAAATTAAGGGCACAATCTCTAATTTAATACCCTCTACCACCACATCTCAAATATGGGGATTTCTACTCCATAGATAGAGGACCCACAACCTATATAGTATGAGTGTTGTTAAATATACATGGGTAATGAGTATGGGGGACCCATGCCCTAATGTGAAGGGGGGTTGTAAACCTAAGAATCTATTTGATGATTAAATATGATCACTCCCAGTAGCTAAGAATCATTGATGGGAACATACTACTCATGACACCTCATGTGATATCTCTAATTCCATAACAAAGGTTTCCATCACATTCTACATGGAAACTGCTCAAGAAAGGCTAATCATGGTCATATATATGAGTCCTAGGGAAATATATGCACAAGGTGGAAATACCTAAGGAAAGTAAATGGAATGTATGTTGGGTCACATGGCATGTGACCTAACTAAGAAACCCGAGCATGTCCTCTCAAACACATGGGTTAGTAGGCTTGTTGGGACCACTCAGATTGTACATGTGGTAAACGACATTTATTTAATAACCAAGGTTTTCTCGTGTCCTCATGGAACAAGATCGTTTACATATACCTTTTTTCATGTACTTTGGTATGTTCCCATGTACTTCACCCCTGGCCGTGTACTATGCATGTGCCCAAGTACATGGTCATGTCCGTGTATTCTAAACATGCTCATGTACCTTCTCATATTTGTTCCCATATATCCATAGGGTATATAGTGATATTCTGTCACCTTTTCATAAGGAATTTATGAGTTATACATAGCATGTGATTTTTAACTTAACTAGAAACCCTATCCACCACAACCAAGTAACTACATTGGGTGTGTTCTTTGGAATATGCACAATGTATATAGAGATTTTATAGAATATGAAGTTCTCTTAATGTGACTCTCTTGTTCTATAATCATCACCATTTAAACCTTAAAATATACCAAGGAACTAAAATGTAGGGAAGACAACACCCAATCCATCACTGGTGATAAGATTTTGGACACATGAAAAACATCCGACTCATTCCTGTCATACTGTGTTGTCGTGTCGCCTCTCCCTTGGATGAATAACCACGATCTAGCCTATGATCCATGCTGAAAACATGTAAACCATACATAACACCAAGATACATCCAAAAAATATTTATTTATACATCATGAATGAAGCTTCCATGAACCCAAGTGTTTGATTATGCTCGATTAAGGCCTGGAAATGTCAATCTGTAACCCTATCAGCCAATGGTGAAGAACGCAAAGAACGGTGTGGGGAATGCATAAAAAAATTAAAATTGCAGTGTTATAAGATGTTATGCCATCCAAGTATTAAATTACATGGATCAATGTTTAAATAAAGGGATAAAATTAAATAAACCAAAGGTCTCAAGCAATAAATATAAATTTTGGGCTCCTGTGGGGAATAGAAATCTCTAGAGAAAATAGTAGATAAATAATCAATTCTTTCAAAAATAAATCATGGGATAAAAACCATGAAATAACATTCCATACCTTATGTATGGATTTATTATTGGTGAATAAAACATCCTCTATAGATGAAGGTGATGTTCTGGTGTTGTTCGTTGTCCACCGCACAATTCTCCTCAACCATTTTCATCAAACCAGGTTCTTTGTTTTCCATCAATAAGAAATAATTTTCTATCAAATTCCCTAATATATCAAGTATATATAGATAAGCCTTTATATTTTCCAGAAAAATATACTTAAAGATCAGATTTTGTTTTTAGGTCATTAAAAAAATTAATCAAATTAATCATTTAATGTATCTAATGCACACATCAATGGTTATACTTCACCGGAAATCCGATACTATCCAACTTTATGTCTCTTATAAGATAAAACATACCTTATGGAAATAGTGTGGTCTCAAATTTCCTGTATGAGGTTCCATTCAATGGGAAAACCATTAATTCTAAAAATATGCACACACATTCTTTAATATATATTTAAATTTAATATAATAATTCTGATGTGTTTTCAATAGGTTAAGGTGAGTGATGAACTATTATCATTATATGAGAAGTATCCTAGATAACCAAAGGTAAATTTTACCATAATAAGTCTCACATTATAGTACCATCATGTAGCCCAAAAATTATTTTTTCTCAAGTTTTATCACTCATTGTATAACTTATATCATTCACTTTTTAACATATATCTTTCTTAAATCAACTTATATCATGATTGGTTCAACTTATATCATTTTATATTTATCATAGTTTACCATAAGTTGGGTTATCATATACTTCAAAACATAGTCCCTTATTGTAACTAATAAATTAGTCCTTCATAGTGTCTCGTAAAGAGTATATGATTAGTAAAAAATTTCCCATGGGAGAGTAAAACTAGGTGTTCAGTGAAGCATAATTATCATGCACCATGCGATAATTGATTTAATACACAACACATCCTTTTCAGTTTTATTACCCCTAGTTATATCTATGCCATTTCCTACATCAACTTTTAGTATCCAGGAAGGGATTTAATTCTTGGAAAACCACACACTTTATACTTTACTAAAATTATAGGATGTCATTTTATACTTAGACTTATAATTTAGATTTATCCTTAGGGTTATCACTATGGTTTTTTCATCCTAATCTCGAAAAATAACTATAACCGACTCTGATATGAAATATAGAGACTCAATCCTCACATTTTATTTCATATTATAGAACATACATTCCAAAAAAATCCAAGGATCTAGAGGTATAGTGTCTATGAAAGATTAGATATATTTCACGTCATCCTAAATGAAAAAATGAAATATTTATTTGAAAATCCACATCGTGCTCCATGATTCCATAGATATTATAAAAATACAAAAATATTCCTTGGTGATAATAAATAAGGAAAAGGGTGATCTAGAAATCCCAGTAAGGGAATTGTAACACCCCAAGCTTCCACGACATGCTTCTCTTTGAATAATACAGTAGCGTGTGTTGTAGGCAACTTCGAGTTCTAACACACACCACAACAAATCAAACTAGCCGTTATGAATAGTAATACCACTTTTTGAAATTTTATAAATTACATCTCTCAAAATTGACTTCATTTTTGGATTCTTAATATCGAAATTAGCCTAGGGTAAAATTTTGGAACTTTTCGGATAACATTTATATTTTGATGAATAATGAAAATTACTAAATTTTAATTAAAAACAGCTTTTTTAATCGAAATTATTAATAGTGATAAATTATGAATTTGAGTGGTTTTAAAGTATATTTATAATATATTTTTACCATTTAATACAATTTTGGTCATTGGACATAATTTCACAATTAAACCGGACAAGAACAAGTGTCAATCTTTTGATAGTTGTTATCTCTTAAAAACACGCTTTTTGTTTTAACAACGAGAATTAATTTTAAATTAATTTCTGCCACTTATGTGTTTTAAATTTGGAAAAATGGATTCTATATTTGGAATCAGGATATCCAAATTGTGTAAATAGGTAACTTTTATTTTTAGACATTTTGAATAATTATTTCGATAAAAATTTTATTTACCATGGTTAAATGGTAAATCCGGTAAATAATGTTAAAACAATAATATTATAATAATAATAAATTACCATAAAATGTGTCCTAACATTATTTGTTGATACATGTCCGACCATTTGCATCTTTTGGTCGATTTTGGGACCCCATGGAGCCACTTGTAAGTGATAATGACACTTTATATTAATAAAGTTAAAATAAATACAAAAATGACATAAGCATATATCTTTTAGCAAAACAATTTTTACATAGGGTTATATATGTTAGATTTTTCGACTATAAAGATTCATTAGAAAGATGAAAATATTTCCTACATAATTGTATTTTATTTATAATTTTTATACATTTAATAATTAATATTATTTTTGACACAATAATGATGAAGTATTTTCCTTATTAATGAAAGAATCAAATAATTGGTATTATAAATGTTAAAATTATTATAATTTGAATGTTTTGGTGACATAAATGAATTTTATTGATTAATATGACATTATAGTATTGATTAAATGAATTTTGTTTGAATTAATAATTATTTTAAGACTTTAACAAAAATTAATTATTGAATAGTGTCAAAATTGACATAAAAGAGTTTTTTTAAACAATATTATATTATTAATTGATATTAAATTCCTAAAAATCTAAGGTTCGGCTAAGAGACTTATACATAATAGGTGTAACATTAATGGACCACTTGGGGGTCTCTTGGATGTATATATTATATTTATTAACTATATAGTATATTTATTAACTCTATAGTATAAAAATACATAGTGACATAGTAAATGTTAAACTAATTAACTAAGAGATAAAACTAAAAGATAAGGTTAATATAGTGACCCAAACCTATATAAAACATATTGGTTGAGTGGTTTTCTACCTATCCCCACCGTAACCTTTAAATAATCTACTTTGGATCCATTGCAAACCGAATATGAATTTATTATAAAATAATATTTCTAGCTTTTCCAGAGGTTCCCCTCACCCTCTTATAAAAGGGAACTCCCCCTTCTCACTAATTCACACATTAAAAGCCTTTGGGTTCGGAAAACACCTGCCCAAATACTCTCTCAACTTCCCTCACTTCAATCTAGAGTCCTTAGTTTGATCATAAATCCAACCTAGGGAGCCCTTTTGATCAAATCAAAAGGAAGAACCTGAAGAAGAGGTAATGTTTTCACCACCCTATTTCAAGTTCCTTTCTTCTTCAACTTATTCTTTCTTTGTTATTCCCATTATAAAATAATAACTCCATTATATTATATATACTTTTATTTTATTATAAATATGGTACAACCATAATTAGTATTCTATCCATCCTTTGAATGACATGTCACCATACGTGCGTACGTACGGCTTACCCTCTCCACGTCGTGGTGTAATTGTTATTCAATAAATTATTATTTGGATGAGTATAATAATGATGTGTAATTCATGTAAATAATAAATATAACATTATAAGTATTCTTTATATATGATATACCATATAATTATTTATTATTTTAATATCAAAAGAATAATATTGTCGCTCGTGCATACGTACGGACTACCGTCTCCCCGAATGTGATGAGATTCATTCTCCATCGTATCCATTCAAGTATAATTATCATTTGATGATTTAAAAATAATTTTTAGGGACTTGATATCATTCTAGATATGAATAATATACAAACTATCCATGAAAAACATGGCTTATGTAACAAAACATATAAAAGAAAATGAGTAAGTTAACACCCGAAACGACGATAATACTACGATATTATTAACAAAGAATTGTTAAAAGATCATATATGATATCATATTAATGTATATGATTCTTATATAATTTAATAAAAATTATTTCACCATTATACATGAGGTTAACCTACCCCCAACTAAGGAAAAGTACAAGGTAAGGGTTTATTTCGCAATCTCTTCATTATCCGAGGTTGTTTATACGTAATAATCTACTGGGACTTCTTTATCATCCACATCCATGTTTCTTAAAAATTTATTTCAAAACATTTTTACTATTTACTAAAATATGGGTTAAAGTCATTTATACCATTGTTTTACTTTTTATAAGAGGTTTATAAAGGAATCTTTCCATCGTTTTCCAAACAAGGTCCTTTTTAACCTTTTCGACAAAATTAAGGTAAGAATGTTTTTTAACTTATATGGTGGGTGCGGCTATTTTTCGCCATTATAAAATCTTCGAAGCTTGCTTTATAAGCTTATAAGAAAACTTTCAAAGTAAATGTTTCATTATGATTTCAAAAAAGAGATATTTCTCTCAAATAGTTTTGATTTCATCTATGTCAACATCCTTTGATGGATTTTAAGCTTATTTGAAGTTGATTTATTGTGATACAAAACTTCCATATTGTATTGAAGGTTTTGTGATATGTTTGACTATGGATGTGTTATTTTTATACCATTCATGGTTTATGGAGAAAGTATTGACATTTCGTATGCTAGTTTTAATATGAATATTTATGTTATGTTTAAACCTATTCATATGAGGAATGCATTGGACTTAGTAACTGACGGGTGGAGCCTGCTATAGCTCCTCGATGCATCGGTAGGTCTCATGAGACAAACTAGTGTCTTGGCACAAGACCCTGACAAAATCTTATTTGTAGTCTTGGCACGAGGCCTTGACTATGTTGTTATGATAGTCTGACATTATGCATTCCATCGTTATGAAAGTGGTTATTGATATTGCATGTGATTATTCGACTAGTAGAATATCCACGTGAATATGTAAATGGAATTATTTAATTTTATTTCTGCCATATTATGCTGAAGTTAAAGTTTTAAAAGGATTTTGTTTTATTTATACATTTCCTTAAATGTTTATGATTATTTATGAAAGTTTCTGCTATATTTTTATCCTTACTGGGCATTTGAGCTCACCCCTTTCTATGTTTTATTTTTCCCAGGACGTGAAGAAGTATTTTATGAATGAACTGTAGGGATAATATGAGGGGATAAGAGTGTGGTCTATAGAGACTATATTGTTGTAGTTTTCATTTTATGATGTAATGTAAACTTTATGAATGTATCTAGTTATTCAAGGCTACTAAACTAATCGGTCTTTCGAGACTTGATCTTTCTTGTGATCATGAAAATGTTATGTAATAATGCACCGACTCTGGGTAACTAGGGTCAGGGCATTATAGTTGGTATCAGAGGAAGTTTAGTACAAACCTTGGAAGATAGATTTAGATAAACTCTGATTAGAGCACATATACCTAATATGGACTTTGAGGATTAGTATAGAAGAACTTCCTAGAATTTTGGTATTGAAGAGATTTTATGAGTTTTCTGAGTAATACATCTCTGTCTGGATACGAGCAGGTAGAGGAGGCTCTGACACAAATGTACCTAGGGGTAAAACTGGAAAACACCGCTTTGAGCTAGACTCGAACGGGAACTGGTGCACGACAACGGGCCTTGCTGCACTCTTGGTTACGACACTCCCGGGGGATATGCTTAGGATAAATCTAATTTTCTTTACAATTCATTATGAAGGGTTTATGAGTATATACTTCCTCAAAGAAAACATTTTTTATGATTATGGATTATATCCATAAATAGTTCAATTTATGTTAAGTGTTTTACAAGTATAGAATTATGTATTTTGGTTCATAAACTGATCTAGTTTATGACATTATTTAGAAATGGTGCCTAGTGGAAGAAATAGAAACCATATCAATGAACACACTCCATGTAGGGATTTCCCTCCTGCTCAAGATAATTATAGTGGAGCTGGTGATACAACTGGTGCTGATCAGCTAATCACCATACTGGGACAACTTATTTAGGTTATGAATAATAACCTTACCTGTATGGAGCACCCAGATCCGCAGCATGGAGGATCAATGTTAGATCACTTCATGAATCAAAAAAACAGATATTCAATGGGAGTACAAATCCCTTAGTAGCTGAGCAATGGATAAATTTCCTAGAGAAAATATTTTAGGCTTTGGGGAGTAGTGAAAGGGAAAATGTTATCATGGCAGTTTACTTCCTCACTAGAGAAGCTGATCAATGGTGGTCATTGATTCAAAACACGAAGGAAGATTATGAAGTATCAAATATGTAATGGAGGGAGTTCAAAGATCTATTTTTTAAAAAATACTTTCCTTGTGACCATCGAGCAGATATGGAAAGGCAATTTTTGAGTCTGAGAAAAAAGGAGGATGAGAATGTCGCAAAGCATGAGGCTAACATTACAAGGTTAGCAAGGTATGATGGAGATTATATATATAACCCAAGAAGTAAGATTGATCTTTTCTTTAATGGGTTAAAACCATTTCTCCGTCGAGCATTAGTATCACAATCCTTCTCATCATATGAAGACATTGTCTCATGTGCTATCAAGACAGAGAAGAAATTCTCTAAGTCTTATGACATTAAAGAAAAGAAAGAGAAGAAGAGATCTGATAATCAATCTGGGAATGGAAATAAAGGGAAGAAGGGAAAAGTTGAATATCCATCCTGCAGTAAATGCGGTAAGAAACACCCCGGTACTTTCTTAAAAGAATGAGAGTCTGTTACAAGTGTGGTGAAAAAGGCCACCAAGCTCGTGATTGTAAGGGGAAGAAGGAAGCTACTGATTTCCAATGATACAATTGCAGGGATATGGTAAATTATGCAAATGAATGTCTTAAGCGTCAGGGGAACTTACCTCAGAAAAGGCCAAGGGATCATGGCCAAGCTTATTATATCACTACTGCTGAGGTAGAACCTCTAAAAGACATGGTGGCAGGTAATTTAATGGCTTATTCAAGTTTAGAAAATGCATTATTTGATTATGGATCATCGCATTGTTTCATATCTTCCCAGTTTTCTAAGAAAACTAGATATTTCCAATTTGATTTAACAATGGAGTTGTCAGTTAAAACTCCTAAGGGAAGTATCATTGCAACAAAGTTTTGTGAATCAGTCCCCATTAGAGCACATAAATGTTCATTATCTACTGACCTCATCATCATACATATGATTTAGTTTGATATAATCCTCTGTATGGATTGGATTTCAGATCATGATGCGAAGATTTATTGTAAGAAGAAGGAGGTTACGATTTTTGATGATGATGATAAGGAACACCTTATCTTTAGAGCAGAATGGTCACCACCTAATTCTTATCTAGATCCACCCCCAGTAGCTCAACTAAATTCAATTATTGGGAAGGAAGAGAATGAAATGATTGTGGGTGAGGAAAGGAATGTTCAAATAGAGTATGTACCTATTGTTAAAGAATATGTAGATGTGTTTCTGGAAGATTTACCTGGACATCCTCCAGAACGAGAAGTTGAGTTTTCCATTGATTTAATTCCTGGATCAAGGCCTATATCGAAGACCCCTTATAGAATGGCCACTGTGGAATTTGTTTAACTAAAGAAACAACTAGAGGAATTGACTAATAAGCGATTTATTCACCCCAGTGTTTCTCCATGGGGAGCCCCTGTTCTTTTTGTTAAAAATAAAGATGGATCTATGAGGTTATGTATCGACTACAAGGAGATTAATGCTATAAAAATAAATAACAAGTATCCCCTACCTCACATTGATGATTTATTTTACTACCTGCATAGAGCTCAATACTTTTCAAAGATTGACCTTCGGTATGGATACAATCAGTTGTGTGTGAAGAAGGAATACATTCCAAAGACAGCATTTCGAACCAGGTACGGGCATTACGAGTTTACGGTAATGCCTTTTGGGCTAACTAATGCACCCTCTGTATTCATGGATCTAATGAATAGAGTTTTCAAGGAATATCTCAATGATTTTGTGGTGTTATATATTGATGATATCCTGGTATAATCCAAAAGCTACGAAGATCATGAAAATCACTTGCGCATTATCCTGAAGACTCTGAGAAGACATTAATTATATGGGAAGTTTAGCAAGTGTGAATTCTGGCTTTAGGAGATTTCTTTTCTTGGCCATATTTTCTCTAAAGATGGAATCTCTGTTGATCCTTCTAAGACCAAGGCAATCCAAGAATGGCCAGCACCTACGAGTATAAATGAGGTACACAGTTTTATTGATTTAGCTGGTTATTATTGACGTTTCGTCCAGAATTTTGCCCGATTGGCTAACCCATTTACAAAGCTCACACGTAAAGGGGTTAAATTTGTTTGGAAAAAAGAGTGTGAATAATGTTTTGAAGAACTGAAGAGAATATTAGTCAATGATCCTATATTTACTCTACCATCGGGGAATGATGGCTTCGTTATTTATAGTGATGCATCGAAGAAAGGACTTGGTTGTGTCCTTATGCAGAATGATAGAGTTATTGCCTATGCAACACGACAGTTGAAAATTCATGAAAAAACTATCCTACTCATGATCTTGAGTTAGCTGCTGTAATATTTTCTTTGAAGATATGGAGACATTATCTCTATAGTGAAAAATGTGAGATTTATACTGATCACAAGAGTTTGAAGTATATTTTCTCACAGAAAGAACTCAACATGAGGCAAAGGATATGGCTTGAATTAATCAAGGATTATGATTGTACGAGACACTACCAGTCGGGGAAGGAAAATAAGGTGGAAGATGCTTTGAGCAGAAAAGATCTTGGAGTTTTGAACAATATGAGAATTGAAAGGGATCCAATTTTCATGGATCTAGTGAAGATAGACATGAGAATAACCATGGAAGGTGAAACATCAGTGATTTTTCAAATAGTTTCCAAACCATCTTTACTAGAAAGGATTAAGAGTTATCAGACTGATGATGAAGAATTTCAAAATAAGATTAAAGCTGTGAATGATGGGAGATTGAGAGACTTTGTGTATGAACAAGGAATTTTGAAATTTGGGAAGAGACTTTGTGTTCCTAATATACCTGATTTAAAAAGGGAATTGTTAGACGATGCTCATAGTTCCAATTTCTCTATACACCCTGGGAGCACCAAAATGTAAAAAGATTTAAAGGAACATTTTTGGTGGGACAAAATGAAGAGGGATATTGCTGATTTTGTGTCAAGATGTATGGTTTGTCAACAAGTGAAAGCTAGAAGGAAACAACCAGGAGGAGTCATGCAACCTATTCCCATACATAAGTGGAAATGGGAAAATATTCCGATGACTTTGTCATGGGACTACCAAAGACTCCTCGAAGGAACGATGCAATATGGGTTATTGTTGATCGTTTTACCAAGTCATCACATTTTCTTGCTATAAGGGAAGATTTACCACTTGAATGTCTTGCAAGGCTATATATTAATGAAGTGTTGAGACTTCATGGAGTACCACTATCGATTGTTTCTGATTGTGATCCCCATTTTACTTCAAGATTCTGGAAGAGTCTTCAAAAAGGCTTGGATACTGAACTTCATTTGAGCACTGCCTACCACCCTCAAATAGATGGACAATCAGAACAGACTATTCAAACCTTAGAAGAAATGTTGATATCCTGCTCACTTGACTTTCAGGGTATGTGGGATCAATATTTACATCTAGTATAATTTTCCTATAACAATAGATTCCATTCAAGTATTCAGATGGCACCATATGAAGCGTTGTACGGAAAGAGATGTCGCACACCAACCTGTTGGGATGACATTGGTGAAAGAAAACTTATAGGCCCAGAACTGGTGGAGGAAACAATGGAAAAGGTGAAGGTAATCCAAAACCATATCAAAGCTTCTCAAAGTAGGCAGAAGAGCTATGCTGATAATCGAAGGAAGGATTTGGAATTTCAAGTCGGTGATCATGTTTTCCTGAAGGTATCTCCATGGAAGGGAGTTATAAGTTTTGGTAAGAAGGGTAAATTGAGTCCCAAGTACATCAGACCTTTCAAAATTCAAGAACGAATTGGGGCTGTAGCTTACCGTTTGGCAATGCCGCGAAATCTCTCCAAAGTTCATGATGTGTTCCTTGTATCACTGTTGAGAAAATACATGCCTCACCCAACGCATGTACTCACCTATGAGGAATTTGAAATGGAACCCAATCTGTCTTATTGAGAAGAGGCCATCAGGATTCTTGATACAAGATAACAAGTGTGAAGAAACCAAACGACTCGTCTGGTAAAAGTTCTATGGAGAAACCATAAGATGGAAGAGGCACCGTGGGAACCCGAGGAACTTATGATAAAGAACCACCCGAGTCTTTTCATGTGGTAGTATTATAGAAATTTTGAGGATGAAATTATTTGAAGGAGGGGAGAATGTAACACCCCAATCTTCCACGGTACACTTCCCTTTGAATAATACAGTAGCGTGTGTTGTACGCAACTTCGAGTTCTAACACATACCACAACCAATTGAACTAGTCATTATGAATAGCAATACCCACTTTTTGAAATTTTATAAATTTAATGTCTCAAAATTGACTTCATTTTTTGATTTGGAATATCAAAATTAGCCTAGGGTAAAATTTTTGAACTTTTCGGATAACATTTATATTTTGATAAATAGTGAAAATTACTAAATTTTAATTAAAAACAACTTTTTTAATCGAAATAATTAATAGTGATAAATTATGAATTTGAGGGGTTTAAAAGTATATTTAGAATATATTTTTACCATTTAATACAATTTTGGTAATTGGACATAATTTCACAATTAAACTGGACATGAACAAGTGTCAATCTTTTGATAGTTATTATCTCTTAAAAACATGCTTTTTGTTTTAACAACGAGAATTAATTTTAAATTAATTTCTGCCACTTCTGTGTTTTCAATTTGGAAAAATGGATCCAATATTTGGAATAAATATGTCCAAATTGTGTAAATAGGTAACTTTTATTTTTAGACATTTTGAATAATTACTTCGGTAAAAATTTTATTTACCATGGTTAAAGGGTAAATCCGGAAAATAAGGGTAAAAAAATAATATTATAATAATAATAAATTTCCATAAAACGTGTCCTAAACTTACTGGTTGATACATGTTAGACCATGGGAATCTTTGGGTCGATTTTGGGACTCCATGGAGCCACTTATAAGTGATAATGACACTTTATATTAATGAAAGAATCATATAATTGGTATTATAAATGTTAACATTATTATAATTTTAAAGTTTTGATAATATCCATGAATTTTATTGATTAATATGACATTATAGGATTGCTTAAATTAATTTTTTTCGAATTAATAATGTTGTTAAGACTTTAACAAAAATCAATTATTGAATAGTGTCAAAATTGACATAAAAGAGTTTTTAAAACAAATATTATATTATTAATTGATATTAAATTCCTAAAAATCTAATTTTCGGACAAGAGACTTATATCATGATAGGTGTAACATTAATGGACCACTTTAGGGTCTCTTGGATGTATATAGTAAGATTATTAACTATATAATATAAAAATACAAAGTGACATGGTAAATGTTAAACTAATTAATTAAGAGTTAAAACTTAAAGATAAGGTTAATATAGTGACCCAAAACTGTATAAAACCTATTGGTTGAGTGGGTTTAGACCTATAACCACATTAAAACTTAAATAATCCACTTTGGAGCCATTGGAAATGGAATATGCATTTATTATAAAATAATATTTCTAGCTTTTCCAAAGGTGCCCCTCACCCCTCTTATAAAAGGGCACTCCCCCTTCTCACTAATTCACACATTCAAAGCCTTTTGGCTCGGCCAAACCCTTCCCAAATACTCTCTCAACTTCCCTCAATTCAACCTAGAGACCTTAGTTTGATCAGAAAGCCAACCTAAGGAGCCCTTTTGATCAAATCAAAAGGAAGAACCCGAAGAAGAGGTAATGTTTTCACCACCCTCTTTCAAGTTCCTTTCTTCTTCAACTTCTTCTTTATTTGTTATTCCCATTCTAAAATAATAACTCCAGTATATTATATATAATGTGATGTTATTATAAATATCGTACAACCATAATCAGTATTCTATCCATCCTTTGAATGACATGTCATCATACGTGCGTACGTACGACGTACCGTCTCCACATCGTGGTGTAATTGTTATTCAATAAATTATTATTTGGATGGTTATAATAATGATGTGTAATTCATGTAAATAATAAATATAACATGATAATGATTCTGTATATATGATATACCATCCAATTATATATTATTTTAATATCGAAAGAATGATATTGTCGCTCATGCGTACGTACGGACTACCGTCTCGACGAACGCGATGAGATTCATTCTCCATCGTATGTATTCAAGTATATTTATCATTTGATGATTTAAAAATAATGTTTAAGGACTTGATATCATTTTGAATATGAATAAGATATAAACTATCCATGAAAAACATGGCTTACGTAACAAAATATATAGAAGAAAATGAGTAAGTTAACACCCGAAACGACGATAATACTAAGATATTATTAACAAAGCAATGTTAAAAGATCATATATGATATCATATTAATGTATATTATTCTTGTATAATTTAATAACAATTATTTCAATATTATAAAGGAGGTTAACCTA
The DNA here is from genome assembly GCA_963277665.1 of Viscum album. Taxonomy (NCBI): domain Eukaryota; kingdom Viridiplantae; phylum Streptophyta; class Magnoliopsida; order Santalales; family Viscaceae; genus Viscum; species Viscum album. Next base: position 1,694,414,144 of record OY728160.1, read on the forward strand.
CCCCCAACCAAGGAAAAGTACAAGGTAAGGGTTTATTTTTCAATCTCTTCATTATCTGAGGTTGTTTATACGTAATAATCTACTGGGAATTCTTTATCATCCACATCCATGTTTCTTAAAAATGTATTTCAAATTTTTTTTACTATTTTCTAGAATATGGGTTAAAGTAATTTATACCCTTGTTTGAATTTTTATAAGAGGTTTATAAAGGAATCTTTCTGTAGTTTTCCAAACAAGGTCCTTTTTAACCTTTTCGACAGAATTAAGGTAAGAATGTTTTTTTAACTTATACGGTGGGTGCGGCTATTTTCTGCCGTTAAAAAATCTTCGAAGCTTCCCTTACAAGATTATAAGAAAATTTTCAAATTAAATGTTTCATTATGATTTCAAAAAAGAGATATTTCTCTCAAATAGTTTTGATTTCATCTATGTCAACATCCTTTGATGGATTTTAAGCTTATTTGAAGTTGATTTATTGTGATACAAAACTTCCATATCCTATTGAAGGTTTTGTGATATGTTTGACTGTGGATGTGTTATTTTTATACCATTCATGGTTTATAGAGAAAGTATTGACATTTCTTATGCTAGTTTTAATACGAATATTTATGTTATGTTTAAATCTGTTCATATGAGGAATGCGTTGGACTTAATAAGTGACGGGTGGAGCCCGCTATAGCTTCTCGATGCATCAGTAGGTCTCATGAGACAAACATGTGTCTTGGCACAAGGCCTTGACAAAATCTTATTTTTAGTCTTGGAACGAGGCCTTGAATTTGTGGTTATGATAGTCTGGCATTATGCATTCCATCTTTATGAATGTGGTTATTGATATTGCATGTGATTATTCATCTAGTAGAATATCCACGTGAATAAGTAAATGGAATTATTTCATTTTATTTCTACCATATTATGCTGAAGTTCATGTTTTAAAAGGCTTTTGTTTTAGTTATACATTTCCTTAAATGTTTATTCTTATTTATGAAAGTTTCTGCTATATTTTTATCCTTACTGGGCATTCGAGCTCACCCCTTTCTATGTTTTATTTTTCCCAGGATGTGAAGAAGTATTTTATGAATGACCTGCATGGATAGTATGAAGGGATAAGAGTGTGTATTATAGAGACTATATTGTTTTAGTTTTCATTTTATGATGTAATGTAAACTTTATGAATGTATCTAGTTATTCCAAGGCTACTAAACTAATCGGTCTTTCGAGACTTTATCTTTATTGTGATCATGCCAATGTTATATAATAATGCACCGACTCTGGGTAACTGGGGTCGGGGCATTATAAGAATTAACATGGAAATAAAGAATAACCTTAGAGGCAAGTGTAATAACATGATATCGTAAAGAGAAATATCATTAGCATGAAAACATGGCATAATGAACTAAAATTATAAGATCAAGGAATCATAAACTTTTTGTAACATCTTAAATAAACGCATCATCAGAATATTTCAGGGATTACATTTAGGAAAACATAATATAGGCTAACTTGCATCATAGTTGTAACGAACGATCTTTTCATTGAAGGTATGGATCATATTTTTTAAATTTGAATATATTAAATTGACCTAATAATGATTTCTAATTAAGGTAATGAGTTCATGGGAGTGTTCAGGGATCATTCAGAGACTGAATCTTCAAAATGGGAAAATAAGACTGGGATGAGCGGTTTGTTTGTAACCGTGCGACCCAGGGCGTAGAGACCTGCATCTAGTTATAGATATGTGATAGATCCATTCTTCATGGACTATGAATGGTTAATAAAACCAGGAAGATAACCATTTGGGGTTCCCCTTCTCTCTCGACAACCCTATAGGGTTGGTTCATAGTTTAGAGATAGTGCACCTAAACCATGTACTTTGATATTTTGGGGTGAATTTACAATTTTTCCCTCATTTAAGTTTTTAACTCTTTTATTTTTTTTTCTTTCTTTCACCAGTATACAAACATGTATTTATTCTTCCTTTACACTTAAAAACACATAAATATTAGCATTTAACCATATCCTATGTCTCGTTCCTATTCTTAGATTTGTGAGAATCATTGGATATTTCTTTGTAAGCCCCACTAGTCTCTCAACTCCAATAAAAGTTTATATCGGCTTCAATTATGCTATTTATGTGAAGGATAATATGCCCTATTTTTAGGGAATTGGAACATTTCACATATCTCTTCCAACCTATTCTGAATGTGAGGATGATACTGAGTGAGGATTCATCTACAACCTTGAGGTAGGAGGTCAAATCGTTTTCCCTTTGAGTTTTTTTGTTTCATAATTACACCATTGTGTTATACACCCACTTTTTATTATCATCCCAATTATATCGATTTCTTAATGTATAATTTACCCTTGTACATAGATACATGTTAATTTATTCTTTATTGGTGTTTTAGTGGTTACACATACAATCTATGTACACTCCATGGGCGTGCCATTGAAAATGACCATTTTGGTTAATTGGAACAAATGCTCGGAACTACTAAATAGTTTTCAGATTATATTTTAAATGAAAATACCCTTGATATATGTGTATTAAATTTAGACCAAGGAACCTCTTAGGTTCCTTCCCCTATTTTAGTTGTAATTTCTTAATTATGCAACTCCCATAACAATCATGTCATCTTCTAAATGACCCTTTGAGCCTTATGAATTGTTTTATATGACTTAACGAATTGAATGAATGAATTATTGTGAATTTATTTTATATGATGGATTATGTAAGATGGTGGAATATGTTAAATTAATTGACTATAGAACCTTCCAATTGAAACTTGATCCTTATACATGAATTTTTCTTGTTTTTTGTAAATTAAATGGAATTGATTTTGTTGTATGGAATATTCAAGGTGGTATGACCTTGTTTTAAACTAAATGAATCAATTGGTTTAATTGGAATGACTTAAATGTATGGTAAGACCATTCCTTTTTTTTATTCTTTTCAAAATGATTATTTTTATTTTTAGTCCTTTGAATGGAATTAGACTTGACTAAAGGGATATATGAGAGGAAATTCCTCATTTATAAAATTATGAACATGATTATGAATCTTATATATATATATGGGATATATGAAAGAAATGGATGGGAGGTAATTACCCATGCTATTTAAACCTTTAATATGACTCTATATAGGTTGTGATATGATAGTAAGGGACCATTAAGAATAGTGCATAATCACGCTCCCTTACAATGGGTGTTGTGCATGGAATCTCACACTAGTGATACTATATGGGTGTTGGGATTTACATACCAAGTTCCATGGTCAGAGTGTTTCCATTAAGGCTCACTTTCCATCCTGAGTGTTGTAGTATGATGTATCTCTCTTTATTGGTATGTAGGCCATATACCCTATTGAATGAGCTTACGGGCTTGCTAGACTGGTAATGGATGTCTGAGTTACACCTCTTTCTAGCCAGCCACTAGTATTTCAGGTGTATGACTACTTACATCCATACATACTTGGTTCATATAGGTGGATTAAATATATATAATTTTACTATATATATATATACATACTACTAATACTATATATATATAGCGAATGTTCAAAAGTTACTTCTGGAAATGAGCCGAAACAGGTAGACTCGCTAGGTGTCCTTTTAGAACCTGATTGGGCATGTTATTTATTTATTCTCCATTGATTTACTTATTATATTATACCTTTACACTATTTATTTATGATCACTACTTAGATTACACATAAACAGCATCAGTGGTGGCCTACTAAGAATTTATCACACACCCTACTTAGACTTACTTTGGTACCTAAAAAGATTATCTCTCTGTTGGTATTGATAAGGAAAAGTAGACCATATCAGGTCATTGACATTCTTACATATAGTTGGATCTTAGGATAAGAGGATTGTACACAAGGTTGAGATTCTTGGATTTGTTTTGTCATTTTTTTATTTTTCTATTATTGTATAGTGTGATTGTATCTACCTATTTTATTTATATGTTACAACATGCCATGAATCCATGTATTAGACACTACCACATAGGTTTTTGTTATATTATTAGTTGTTCAGTTTGTTATCCTCCACTACATACTTACTTATTTTTTTTCACTTCTATCGTTTTCTATTCTATATATTTATATATGATTCCTCTATTATTGATTTTATTTGATTGTATCGGTTGTGCTCCTCCCATATGACTGTATAGTCTCCCCAATGTACCACCTTTACACCCTCACTACTAGTATGTTTCATCTAGAATTTGGGGATTCATGCCTGAGACCATGTGACTCATTGGCTTGGGGCGTGTGTTAAGTGGACCCTAGGCCTGGATGTTACAATAATAAACATATTCTCTAGGTAACTGTCATCATAACATACAGTGATTAGGGTAACCCCACACCCACCACACATATTGTGCTTAAGATAATCACCTGTGCACCATACATGGAATCTCATGAGACATTAAGATTACCCAATTAATTGGAGAGATATAATAGACTCAACCATCACAACATAGACTAACCTATATTATAACATATTATGATTAAGATAACAGATGGTGCACCATACATTGACTCTCCTGAAACATTAACATTACACAATGAATTGGAGGGATATAATAGACCCACCCTTCAAAAAATAGGATAATATCCATCATAACTTATATAAAATTACATGTTCCACAAAATGAAATATAGACCATACATAAATGATAAGCATGATAAAACCCTTGAGAAGAAAGTGGGTTTCAAAATATTGTCTTAAGGCATAACAAAAGTATATATCATATATATTCCCATGATAAGAAATAATAAAATTATTTTTAACATCCATAATTTAAAAGAGAAATTATTTTTTTAGCTTGTATTACTAATGTAGAAATCATGAGAAAGATCCAGTGAAGAAAGAATGAAAGTGAACAACTTGGAAAAAACTCTATGAAATAAGTAAATGATATTTTGTTTTAAAAAGGAAAGAGCATATATTTTTCCATAAAAAAATAATTAAACTAAGAGAGTTATACAATATATATTATCGTTTTTTAGAATCTATTTATGGCTTAAAAATATCTTATGGAGGTGATTCTTAACATGAGATCAGAAATAGAAAGTTACCTTAAATTGGGTTTACTTAAAAGAGGCAATTTAAAAGGGAACTAAACATATATATGAACCAAAAATTGAAAAGGATATTAAAATAGGTATATATTTAAGGTAAATATAATAAAAAATACAATAGGAACCTGAGAAAAATATGGAATAAAAAGGGAGAAAAAAAGGGAATTTGTAGCTGAAAAGTCATAAAGGAAGTATGGAAGATCCATTTTTATGTTTTAAAACACCTTTGTTGAAATCCTAAATCATAAAATAGGATAATAAAAAATTATTTTTAACATATTATATGGAATAAATTATCTTATAAAGTGTTAAAACTTAATATGGTTTCAAATTAAAAGGGAGAACATTGGTGGGAAGGTAAATTATAGACAAAGAGGGGAAGCTTCCATTTAAATGGATGATAATTATTCTAAACATAGTTTCATTTTCAAAAAAGGATAATAACTCAAAAATAATTAATCCATGATTGGAAATTAAACTAAGAATATATAAATAGGTTATAACTTATCAAATTAATGATTAAATTCAATGAGGAACATTGTAACTCAAGAAATCCGATTGAGTTATAAAAGACCCTTTTATTTTTGGGAAGAAATAAATCATATCCCACATAACGTAAAAGAATTAATGGAAGTGTGATTTTAATTTTTGAACAATAATTCATGACATTATAAGTGATGTAGGTAGTAGATACAACATAAAAATATATATTGGAATATAAAACTGAAGCATGCCATATTGAAGGGTGATTGGGACACAACCCTTATGGCTTAAGAAACATTCTAATAAAAACCACTTGAAAGAAATAGATCCTGAAGTTGAAGTTAAAATATCATGAATAAATATAATACATTATATTATATATGTAGTTATGATTTCATAAAAAATTGAAAATAAGTTAGGTGTATAAAAAAATGTGTCTCCAAAAATAAATTTTGAGATGAAATCCTAACGGATTTAGTTATTTTTAAATCAAAAGTCATTAGAATCTTGAAAACAACGTGGTTCTATAAATCCCATGAATACACACATTGATTATCAAAAAATAAATTCTTGGTTAGTATATATAATATATAATTAATAAATTTAGTCATAATAATAAACTTGTCTCAATGAATATAAATTTAGATTAAAACACTTACTTGTGTCTGAAAGCACTCAACACAATACTTAACTTAAAAAACAATTAATTTTCATTAAATATATATATATATATATAAACATTATTAATCCATATTTTATTTTATAAATTCTATCTATTATATTTTGTTATGTATTTTTATATGGGTTTCTCTTATGTGGGTAACTTAGGGTTGTTCATCCAATTTCATCGTAAGACTTTAGGATTGTTGACCGTGGTCAAAGGTCCTGTAAAATAAATTCATGATATGTATAAATTTTTAGGTTTATATAATTTATTATTATATTATATAAATACTTGTATAATTTCAATGGTTATCCCACAATAGATCCAAACAAAGAAAGGTACCTTGATAAGTCCATTTAGGGAGGATAGAGTTACTATAAATGTTTTTTATTTTTATTACTTATGAATTTTCATATATTATCATTCTAGAATATCACTATTGTGAAAAATATAGTATTATTTAAATAAATATCCTCTTTCAACCTACATGTGAAGGTGGTGATGTAAAATTGAACACTTTTTTCTTGGAGGTGATAGTCTATACACACACATGATTACATTTTCCTTTTTCTAAGTGAATTTAAAGGAAAGAATAAAATTGATATTCCACTAATATAATAAAATTTCAGCATACTAGAAATTTTTTTTGTTATCATTCTTTAATTTATAGTGGGTAATATTTTGGTATAAAATAAGAAACAAACACAGGAATGTTGGGTTTAGAGTATTAGATTTCTCTCAAAAGTTCCCCCTTGGGTAACTTCTTAATACTCTTTAGCTTCGACTTTTGGTCAAACAAAGGATTAAAAATCACGGGGATGGATATTATGATAGAATAGGTAAGGGATTTTGAGGAGAAAAGAATTTTTAATTGGTGGATAAATGGTGAGGATGTTGTCTTCTTATATAAGTGAAGAAAAGGGAACTTATGTAAAAAAAACCTGATTTCTCAATGACATCACTACATTATTCAAGGAAACAGAATCTAACATGGACAATAATGATTTAGGTATATAGATAAATAAGATACTACCTAAAAAATTCGATATTATACATTTTATTCACATGTTCTATCCATGTTCACATGGTTTACTCCATTTTCCTTAATTTACCCTTACTACAGTAACTCCATTTTGGCCCTTCATAACTTTTTTAATGACCAAAATTAAAATTTTATTATTTACTATTTTTAATATAATTATTTTTATCATGTGAATTATTTTATAAAATAAAATTTCGATGATTATATATACTTTAATTTTAGTATTATTGAATATAATGTACAAACCCCCATTTTTTTTAAAAATGTGTATTTTAAGCATGTGATTTATGTTTAAGAGAAAATTTTCAATGTTATTGATTATACTGTAATTAAAATGTTAATTATTATTAAAAAAATATTTAATCAAAATTAAAATTGTATCATCCCCAACCTGGAAGCCACTAGACCGGTGCTCCATGTCAGGTTTCCACATGACCACAGGTGCACGTCACCATATGCCAGAGGTTTCCAACTAGAAGGGATGGTCAAATAGGTAACATTGGGAGACTATATACTATTTGCCAGAGTATGAAATATTAGATAAAACATTAAATAAACAAAAATAAAAAATAAATCATAAGATGCATTACAAACCATTTTTTCAAATGGGGTACAATCCACAACTAAATTAGTAAATATGATATGTCATGCTAACAATGCTAAGGTGACTGAAACCCAAAATAAATATGACCATATGAACTACCAAATGGGTCCTACCTATAATTCAAGATCCTCGTCCATACATTTAAAAATCCCAACTCAATTTCCTAGCAACCGAACCTCTCCCTTTTCCTGACCTATAACCCTGAAATTTTCTCGGGTACCCAATGGCGGCCTGAGTAGGGTGTGAGTACAACTCAGTAGGCCACCACCAATAGTGTCTAAAAATAATCTTTCTAAAAATATAGCTCATGCAAGTACTAAATAAATGACATGATATAAAAAAGACAAATCATGTTTCATTAGGTAATAACATTTACATTAGAAAATTTCAACATCTTTTCATGGGTTAAGTATTTACATCATTTATACAACATCCCAAAATAATCAATTACTATGCATAAGGGATAATTCAAGTTCCCTATATCCCTATGAAATGGAATTTCACAATAATTTAAAACACACTTAGTTTAGATCATCAGTACAAGTAGTTTCTTCCAATGTAACCCTTAGGTCCTAGCACATCAGTCTGGAACCCTAACCCATGTATTATAGGGGTGTTTTAGAGAGTCTATCCAACTAGACCGTTGGGAGGATCCTCATTCCTTTATCCCACCCATTGGTGGATCCTTAGTCCTTTATCCTATGCCATCAAGCCCTGATCATATTCTATTCCATCCATTTACCACTTATACTATGTAATAAACCCCACACAATCAATAAATATAACATTCACATTTCAACAATCATTCAACATGTAAAAAATCATTAAGCATTAACCCATTATCACACTTACCATTTACATTTCATGTCCTTTTTAACCCATTTCCCTTCCTTGTGTCTTATCCCATTAACCATAATCAATAACTACCACACCTTAACCCATTTAACAAATCTCAACATTTCATATGCCTTAATCCATTTATGAATTTCCATTACAAATCCATAATCCATTTAATATATTCAAATTAATCCACGTTTTTCTTTTTCACTAAAAGCTAAATGATCCCTTAATCCATTAAAGGTCTATATATAACCATTCATTTATTCTATTTAACTCAAAACAATATTATAACATGTTCATCTTGGGATCTACCTCATGAAAAATCAATTACAGGATATTTGGTCTATTCAACCTCAACACATCCCATTGGGATCTTGTGGGACTCAAATCTCGATTTATTAAACTATTTTAATAAATTATACTAGAAACATCAATTTCACAACTAGAGATAAACACCATCACAGCCAAACATGCATAAATAAACCTTAAGACTATGACATATAACTTTTATAAAACCAACCTCGAATCCGAATGTGAACTCACCCTTAACCCTACCCATAAATATAGATTCAAGAACCACTTAAAGCCACAACCTAGAATCCTCTAGAAAGAGAGGGTTTTTGGGATTTGGAAGAAGACATCCCATGATAAAAGCCCTAATCTGGAATTGATAAGGAAAAGGTGTGTTAGACATACCCAGAGCTTCAATCCACACCCAAAGACACTAAAAATGGACTAGAATTTAAAGAGAAAGTTACCTTACAATATTGGGTTGAAATAGTTCATCATTAGGGTTGAGAGGAGAAGAAATTGGGAAGAAATTGGGTAACAAACTTAAAATCCCATGGGGGTAGCTTCATAATTCAAGTATTTTTATCAGGGTACACAGTTTAGCTGCATGGTTTGCTGAACTATGAGCCAACCGTGTGCCTACCTCTATCCAAAAGGGGTCTAAGTCGCACAATTACCTAAGAATTTCCGCACAATTTGAAAAATTTTGTCCCAACCGTGGAAAATGCCTCTATCCAAGTCTTCACAGATTTTCTTTCCCCTAGCATGGTTTTTCTTAATAGTTCACCCCTTCTCTTGGATAACATGTTTTGGTCACACTATTATCTTTCACTATGCACCAACCATGCAACAAGAACTATAAGAACATTTTATTTTTTTCATGTTCTAAACTCTTGAATCACCCCCAAGCCTCCCCATACACCCTGTAAACATTTAATTATCCATAAATAAGATATTTAAACAAAAATTTAAACAAGGAGATACCTATATGAAGTACAAGATATGATAACCTCCACACCTTCAAAATAGTCATCCCTAAGACACTCCTACAAGCATCAATGAGCTTCCGAATAGAGGAGGATGTGCCAATAGGTATTCATATCTGACTCTCTATCCCAAGTTTCTTCCTAAGCATTCTAATGCTACCACAGAACCTAAACCAAGGTCATGTTCCTACATCGCAAGACCTTCTCACTACAATCCACTATATGTACCAAATTCTCCTCAATTGATGCATCGACCTAAAGTTCAACATCCTCAACATCAATCACATTAGACGGGTCGTGGTGATACTGTTGAAGCTGTAAAACATGAAAAACATAATTAATACCACAATAACTTTATAAAAGATCCAATTGGTACACCACTGGTATGATCCACTCCACAATCGCAAACTTCCCCATATACCTAGGTGCCAACTAACCCTATTTCTATATTCGATGGTGACCCAACCTTGGTGACACCTGAATAAACACATGATCACGCACCCCAAACTCAAGAAGTCTATGACACTGATCTACATATGAATTTTTACTACTTATTTTATATTTTTATACATTTAGTAATAAACTAAACCTATTATGACATATCCTACCCAAGACTCTGTACCAACAACATTGATTCCCATCCTCTAACTAGCACAACAAAGATCTACACGATCAACCATAGAGCTACTCAAACGATCCCATCTGAATCATATCCTGGTAACTATTGTTGTTGGAGAACTCAAAAAGTGAAAATTATTTTACCAAGATCCACCACAATATCGAACAAATTCCCTCAACATATCCTATATAACTTGAATATTACACTCCGACTGCCTGTCATTCTGTGGGAGAAAAGCCGTACTCAAGGACACCTATGAAACAAGAGCCTTCTATAATCCCCACCAGAAGTATGAAGTAAAATTTGGATCTTGATACAAAACTATAGTTCACGTAACCCCATGAATCTACACCATCTATTAAACACACAACTCAAACAACTAGTCCATGGTGAAAGTTTCTCAAACCGGAAAGAAATGAGTGACTTTAGTCAACTAATCCAGTACTACCCAAATCACATCATTCTTTTGAGGTTTACTCAAGAGAACCGCAAAAACATACATCGTTACCTCAACCCATTTCCATTCCTGGATTGGTAGTGGCTAAAAAAACCACCCAGTCATTGATTCTCATCATTCACCTACTGAGAGGTAAGGAAACATTTCCTGAAACCTGCAACCTATTTCATCATCCCTAGCCACCAATATTGCCTATGAATATCATGATACATTTTGGTCAATCCTAGATGAATTGTCCATATTGATGCATGGAACTCGTGAATTAACTCTTCTCAGATACACATTGGCACTACTACATGGGCACAAAGATAAAAAATCCAATTATCACTGATGGTCCAACCATAAGATGACTCCCCACCTTTAAGACTTTTCTTTAAATAGAAACATTCTAAATGATCATGATGTATCTCCTTGATCTAGATCAGAAGCATGGAATCTACGTCCAAGGATGAAAGGTTCATTTTCCCTTGGATATTTTTCAATTCTAGGTGCATCTTAGTGAATAATTCCATCATTTTACACTCAAAACTAGATTCCAGAACAACCGGTTTCTTAGTTTTCCATCCCAAAGCATCTGCAACACTGTTTCCCTTTATTGATGTGTAATCCATCTCAAAATCAATGGATTTCATGTAGTCAACCCATATTTGATGATGAAGATTAAAATAATGCCAAGATAATATGTATTCTAGGATTTTATGATGGATTTTTGTCGTAAATCATTATCCCAACAACTAATGTTTCCTATACATTAGCACAAAAACCACTACGACAAATTCAAGATCATGAGTAGGAAAATTTCATTCATGAAACTTTAACTGTTGTGACACATACACCACAACCTGATCATCATGCATCAACACTACTATAAGAACTACACCAGATGCATCACAAAACACGATATACCATTTTCTTGACTAGGGAAATATTAGAATTTGTAAGATCTTAAATGGTTTCTTGACCTCTTGGAAATAATTATCACATTCCTCAGTCCACTCAAACTTGATGCCTTTTTGAATTAATCCCAAGAGTGTCGCTTCCATATGGTAAAAGTATCTGAAGCACCTTCAATAATAACTATAAAAACACAAAAAAACATCGATCATTAGAAAAATTCTTGGGATATTCCAAAGACATGACTGCTTACAATTTCTCTGAATCCACTGAAACTTCTTCAAATGAGATAATTTGACTCAAGAAAGTCCCCTATCAATCCATAAATAAAATAAGGATAGCTTGGAGTATAGCCTATGATCTCTTAGTATACTAAAGATGATGTCAAGATGATTAGAATGATCATCATGTTTTTTAGAGTACACCAAGATGTCATCAACAAAGACAACTATAAACTGGTCTAGATATGGGTTATGCATTTGCATCATTTACACAACACCCCAAACCAATAAATTACCATTAATAAGGTATAATTCATGTTCCTTGTATCACTAGGGATGGCCATTTCAAAATAATTTACATCACACTTAACTTAGAGCATCAATATAGGTAGTTTCATCCAATGAAACCATTAGGGCCTAGAGCATTATACTAGAACCATAACTTGTGCATTATAAGAGTGTGTCTGAGAGTCAGTACAACCTAACACATGGGAGGATACTCAACCCTTTATCCCACCAATGGGAGGAGCCTCAGTCATTTCTCCCACACTACCGACCCATGGGGACAATCTATTCCATCCATTTACCACTTATACCTTATAAAAAACCTACATAATCAATAAAAATAACATTCAAATTTCAAAAATCATTCTTTTTGTAGAAAATCATTAATTATTAACCTATTAGAACACCTACCATATACATTGGATAAACTTGTTAACCAATTTCCCTTCATCATGTATTAACCCATTAAACATAATAATCAATTCTCACACCATAACCCATTTAACAAATATCATCAATTCATATGCCTTAATCCATTCACGCATTTCCATTACAAATCCATACTCCATTTGACATATTCACATTAATCTGCATTGTTCATTTTCACATAATGACAAATGATCCATTAGGACATTAAAGGTCTAGAACTAACCATTTATTTCCCTTTTTAATGCAAACCACCATTAAAACATTTTCTTCTTGGGATCTTCCTCTTCAAAAATCAATTCCATGCTTATCATTGTCATTTTCCATGTTAGGACTATTGGTTCACCCAATGGGTAGCCCTATTAGGTCTAGAAAACCTCAAATAATCCCATGGGGATCATGAGGGACTCAAATCACTATTTTACAACCAATTTAACAAATATTACTAAAAACATCAATTACACAATAAGGGAGAAACAATAGCACAACCACATATTAATAAATCAAACTTAAGACTATGGGATATAACTTTCAGACCACCTACCTTGAATTTAGAGATGAATTCACCATGAAACTTAACCATAGATATATATTCAAGAACACCTTGAATCCTCAACCTATAATCCAATATAAAAAGAGGGTTTTAGGTATTTAGAATAATATAACCCAAATTAAAATCCCTTATATAAAAAATAGAAGAAAGCGGAGCATTAGACTTACTATGAGCTTCGATTATAATTCAATAGGGCTCCAAATAGACTATAATTAAAGGATAGTGGTCAGTTGGAATCTTAGGTCAAAATGGTTAATCACTAGGGTTTTCAGGAGAATAAATTGGGAATAAATCGGGTAAGAAACATAAAATCCCATGGGGACATTTTTTAATATCTTAATTTTTAACGGGGTGCATGATTTGGGTCTATGGTTTTCCAAACTGTGCACAAACCATGCACCTAACTCTATTTAAGAGGCGTATAAGTTACACAGTTACCTAGTAATTTCTGCATGGTTTGAAAAACAATACACTGATCGTGTGAAATTCCTCTGTCCAAGTCCACATGGTTTGGGTTTCCCCATAGCATGGTTTTTCTTAACTGCGACCCCTTATCTTGGCTAGCATAGTTTTGGTGTAGGGTGATCTCTAGCCATGCGCTAACTATGAAACATTCAATGGAAGGCCATTTTCCTTATGCCTCAAACCCATAGATCACCCTTGAGCCTCCTCATAGACTAGGTAAACATTTAATTAACCAAAAATAATGGATTTAAAAAAAATTTAAAACAAGGAAATACAACTATGAAGTATAGGATATTACAAAGAGAAGTTGAAAAACTAACTCAACCATGTGAAAAATTTATCAAAAGAAAGAGAAAAAATTGTTGTCATTAAAATATTAGATGAATTTTTAAGTTGTTGAGTGATAATTTTATATATCAACATCGAATTTTAAAATAATTAATTTAATTTTATAAAATATATTATTCTTAGTAAAATGTGTTTCAAAAACATTTATTAAATTATTTTATAATTATTTCATAAAAGTGATAGTATTAGTAAAATCGATATTTTTCACTATTCACTAAAAAAATCAATTGTTTTAGAAAAAAATCAGAAATTTATCTTTGGATAATATCTTCATTTTAAATAAAAAAATGAAGCGTATTTTTTAAAATTAAATATATATGATTTTCTATATTAACTGTTATTTAAAATCATAAAATTATTTGAGAAACTATTTTTATTAGAAAATAACTTTCAAAAAATACTAGTTGTTCTTATTCATAATTTCTATAAGAAATTAATAATTATATCACTAATCAATTAATATTTTATTTTATTAAAATAATCATTTAATAATAATATACATAGTTTATTTTAATACAATTTTCCGCACAAACAAACATAGATTCTTAAACTCCATAAAAAATTATGAAAATTTGAATAAAATATAAAAATTAATATATTTTTTAATTATGTTACTCCTAATCATACCTACAAATTAAGAAGCTATGTTTTAAAGGTATAAACATATCATGGTTTTTTTAGGTTTTGTGATTCATGTGGATAAATTTAATGAATATATTTGACTTAATTAGATGAAATCATATATTAAAATATCAGGTCATTATATCACCCATAAATGGCCCAAGGGGAAAAACTCCAATCTCTCAAAAACATAGAACCTAAAAAATATATTGGATTGATCTATATGGCCCAGTAGGGCACTGATTAGACACTAAATGGGGATAATATTAATTGTTAATATATAATATTAATGTGATTTATTATTCATAAACACCATTTTAGTGCATTTTACACTATGAACATCATTTCACATTATGATTGTAATTCCTTCTTAAAATGCACTATTATGTGGTACATTTTTCGAACATCATTTAAAGTACCCAATGATTCATATGATTTTAAGGAATTTAATTATCCATATTTTAATTTGATATTTTTGGAAATTTATCTAAACTTCAATATGAACATGTTTCATTCAGGGATCAATGGAGGATTCATAAAGTATGATGGAGATTTTTGTAGATGAATGGAAGCAATTCTAGAGAAGGCAGACTGGACACCATCCCACTGATGAGAATGTGGGACCCACCTTACAAACCCAATGAAGAATTTTTTTTGATATGATAGAATAAATATAGAGGAACAAATAATTATTCATGATCTAGTGCTAATTCATCCTCAATTGTGGTTATTTAGGCTTCATAATTTAGAGATAAAATTTTAGTCCAGATTCTACGACCCAGAAAAACAGCCCACTAATATAATAATATCTCATAATACACCACTCCAAATGGGACCAAAGTTTAAGGGAGAATAGGAGATATCTGGGGATCCGTTTTCCTCTTCTATGGGCCACTCTAA
This sequence comes from Viscum album, assembly GCA_963277665.1. NCBI lineage: Eukaryota > Viridiplantae > Streptophyta > Magnoliopsida > Santalales > Viscaceae > Viscum > Viscum album. Next base: position 1,694,429,932 of record OY728160.1, read on the forward strand.
TTCTGCCATCTAGAAGGTATTCCAAGAGCGTCTGTTCGGTGGATGAAAGATGGATTCCACCTCAGGTCAAGGGTGGAAAAATCAACTCTCCCTCGACTTTACACCCACGTATGGCCTACCCCAATTAATTGAGATGCTTTGTACTGTTGGAGGCTCAACCCAAGGCTCCCAAAATTCCTATTTAAGGCAGTTGTGGTGGGGGATTTGATCATCTTTTGATCATTCTTTCAATGTAATGTTATGCTGCGATTTTGTTGTCTCAAGTTTTCCTTTCACATGTAAGTTGTTCAATTCACTTTAGTTTCTTAATAAAAGTTCTTCTTATCCTCTTATTCAGTTTTTATTCATATCACTTTTATACCGTTGGATCAAGGTGTGAATTTATTCACACCAAACCTTGTGAAGTTATCACACAATGGTGGAGTGATTGTTATTTTTCTGTGTTTTTTTTACTTCTCCATTTCCTCCCTCATGAGTCTACTTTCTACTTCCAATGAAACCATAGAATCAATGGAGGGCTATCCCAATTATGGGTTGATCCAAGGGAGTAGAAATGGTATAGATTGGATGTTATTTATCACCCCATTACCTTCTAATCACTTCTTTAATTGAGATTTTTATTTGAGTATTTTTAAACTCCGTCGTCCTTGTTGAATTTAAGGCCACACACTTTATGTGATAAAACGAACCTTTACTTTGAAGTGCTCAAAAATTTGACCCTTCAAGTGTATAGGTGATTAGTATTATGGTGTGTTGGTATAAAATCAGTAAGTGATGATGTTTTTAGATCTCCTTAAATGAACTCAACTCAAATATAAGAAATTGAAATAATTGAAAAGGGAATACGTCAAATCCACCCCAAGTGATAACCTAGGATCAACTCATTATTTTAAATTGAATTCACTTAAGTCTATTAGAGTTAATTTAAACCCTTCTAAAATCAACCCAATTTGGCCACTTCATAGACAATAACATTCCATATAATGTATGTGTCTATAGGTTTTTTCTTAGGTCTTTGAGGATTTGAAAACCCAAGCAAAACTACAAGGACCGTCCAACCTTCATCTCTTGGGTAAATTTGAGCATGAATCAAATTTTGGGGCCGTTTCTAGGGACCCAAGTAAGTCATCTCCACACACATTCTATTCTCCCCCATTTCTTCTATTCTCACCCAAGATCTCTTATCTTTTCCCTTTCTTTTTTTTTATTTTGGCGCATGTCCTCCTACACTCATGATCAATTAGACCGTCTAATTGGGGTGGATAGTCATGGGGTTGGGGAGTCAAGTACACCAAGGGAACTCTTTATATTAAATCATATTCTTCCTAATACTCTAGAGTCAAAGATTGAGCCTATTTAAATGGATGGTCTTCAATGAAATCAAATGGTAAACCAAAACCAAGAAGCTCCAAACATATGGAATGTGGTCGATCAAACCATGAACGAATACCTCAATCCAGAATGGACCAGTGCCCCCTAATTCATTAGACACAATTCCATAGGATATTCCAAATACATCTTTAAACCCCATGTCCTAAACCACCTTCCCATATTCCATGGAATGGAGTCTGAGATGCCCTACCTTCACATTAAGGAGTTCAATGACATTGTAGAAACCATGTGTCCCCCACATCAACTTAAATCAGCTAAAATGAGGCTATTTCCCTTTTCATTATAGGATAGAGATAAAAATTGGCTATACAATTTGAGACCATCATCCATCAACTCTTGGGACCAATCACAAAGGGAATTATACAAATTTTTTTGAAAAAGAGGGAGATTCATTCTTTGAAACATGGGATAGATTCAATGACACTCTAAACATGGTTCCACACCATGGTTTTCCTATTTCTGAACAAGTGAGAATTTTCTATGAAGGGTTGGGCTCGGGGAACAAATAATTCATTGAACTTATGTGTAATGGGACCTTTAAAGAAAACCCCAAATGATTCTTATGAGTATCTTGAAATCCTTGCTGAACAAAACCAAACATGGGGAACATCACCTTATTATGAAAAGCCACAAAGTACTACTGGAATGCATAAACTTAGAGAATAGGAAATACTCAGGGCTAAAATATCAGCACTCACTAGGAAGGTTGAAGAGATAGACCTCAGAAAAATCCATGAAATCCAAACTGTAGACCATGTTTGCACAATTTGTGACAAACATGACCACAAAAAAGACAACTGCCCAACCATTCCATCCATAAAGGATGTTCTTCTAGGAGGAACACCTGCTAAAGTCAATTCCCTAAACTTTCAAAAGCCCCAATACCAAAACACATTCAACCCAAGGTATAATGACCACCCAGGTTTCCTCTGGAGAGATAACCAACAACCTAGTCAACCACAGGGACAAAATCCGTACCCGCATCAGAACTACCAAACCCATAACCAGTTCCAAACCCAACCTATCCAATACAAAAAACCACTAGTCCATCTTCAACAAAACATCCCACATCTAAAATATCCCCCAGGATAAACAAATCTTCTCAAGCACCAACCCAAATTGTTCCACAAAGACTATTAGAACAACTGTGCAAACAAATGGGGAGGATGAACTTAGAAGTCTCTTCCCTTAAACAAGAACTTTAGACCAACAAAACTGGAAAGGAACCCAGGCCTAATCAGGTGGTACCATCCTCAACTTCAAGGGGAGAGTCAAGCTGTACTCAAACAACTCATGAACAACTAAAGGCTGTCACTGTTTTAAGAAGTGGGAAATCAATTGAAAAACCTGAACAAATCAGTCAAAAACCGTGTGAAGCTTCAAACTCTAATGAAAATTCAAATGAACCACAAGATCAAACTAAGGAAACTAATAATAATGTGAAAGAAACAACTCTTCAACAAACAACCCCACAACCTGCACCATTTCCTCAACACATGAGGGGGGAAAACAACCCTGAATTGATTGAAACATTGAGGGAAATATTCTCAGAAGTCAAGTTGAACATTCCCCTTCTTGATTCCATCCAAACCATACCTGCCTACTCAAAGTACCTTAAGGACTTGTTCACTTTTAAAAGAAAAGTTTCACATAAAAACCAAGTCCTTTTGGGTGCTAATGTGAGTACCACCATTCAAGGGACCATTCCTCCTAAGTTGAAAGACCCAGGTTGCCCTTACATCAATGTTGAATTAGGAGAGATAAAAGTTTTCTAGGCCTTGTGTGACCTGGGTGCTAGTGTCAATCTCATCCCATATGTTGTCTACTTCCAGTTAGGCCTAGAAGAGATCCAACCCACATCGGTCACACTCCAACTTGCTGATCGTAGAATTAGAGTTCCAAAGGGGATTTTAAAGGACATTCTGGTAAAGGTTGAAAACTTCATTTACCCTAATGACTTCATTGTCCTTGAAAACCATCCAAACTTAGGAAATAAGGAACAAACCCCAATCATCCTTGGTCGTCCTTTCCTTGCAACAATTAACTCTGTTATCCGAGTACAAAATGGGAACATGACCATCACCTTTGGAAACATGAGTCTAGACTTGAACATCTATAATAAAATCTCACAAATAGGGGATAATAAGGACATTCATGAAGTAAACATGATATGAATCATTGATAATGAATCCATAGAACATCAAGGAATATTTGATGGATGTTTAAGTCAAGATGATATTGATTTCCTTTGTTCACATGAAGAAATATTATCTCCTTGTATTGAATCATTTTCAAATTACTCTTATGATGAAGTCTTAGGTCCAACAATCAGTGAAACTTTTTAGGAAACCACATTCATGGAGACCAATCAAACTTACTTCCTTAAATTTGATCAAAAAAATCTTGTAGCTGAAACTTCTATATGTGGGGAATCAATCCTATCTAAAACTATAAAAAAATAAATTGATATTGATCCAATGTCCCAATCTTCTGCTGAAATTCTGAACCAACCTGATCTTGAATTGAAGAAACTTCCCACTGCACTCAAGTATGCCTTCCTAGGGGAAAATCAAACACATCATAATGTCATTTATTCTTCTCTTGAATCCAATCATGAGAGGATTCTTCTAGATGTCCTTAGGAAACATAAGAAAGCCATTGGTTGGACCCTGTCTAATATTCCTGGGATTAGCCCACTTATTGGGACACATAGGATTGTTCTGGAATCTGATTCAAAGCCATTTCGTCAACCTCAACGACGACTCAATCCTAATATCATGGAGGTAGTAAGGAAGGAACTTCTAAAATTGTTAAAAGCCGGTATCATATATCCCAAAGCTGAGAGTGAGTGTGTCAGCCCAATCTAAGTGGTTCCCAAGAAGGAAGGAATCACAGTGATAACCAATAAGGACAGAGAGATTCTTCCAACTAGGATGAGTAGTAGATGGAGGGTCTGCATTGACTATAGGAATCTAAAATCATTCACCAAGAAAGACCATTTTCCCTTACCATTAATTGACCAAGTACTTGAGAGAGTGGAAGGTCATGCCTTATACTGTTTCTTAGATGGATACTCGGGGTATAATCAATTTGAGGTCTTCCTAGAGGATCAAGGGAAGACTACATTCACATTTCTATTTGGCATCTTTTCTTTCAAACGTATGCCCTTTGGGTTATGCAATTCCCCTGGAACCTTCCAGCGGTGCATGATGGGAATATTCCCAGACATGGTAGGGGATTTTCTAGAGGTCTTCATGGATGACTTCTCTGTGTTTGGGGATACATTTGAGGGATGTATGAGGAATGTAGAGAGAGTCTTTTCAGGATGTGAAGAAAAGAATCTAGTCCTAAACTAGGAAAAATTCAATTTCATGGTTAAATAGGGACTAGTTCTAGGCCATCTAGTCTCAGGCAGGGGGACTGAAGTTGATAAAGCCATGGTTGACATCATTCGTCACCTTCTATCACCCAAAACTGTCAAGGAATTGAGGTATTTCTTAGTACATGCTGGTTTCTATAAAAGATTCATCAAGGAATTTAGTTCAATATTCCGTCCCCTTTGTGATATTCTAGTAAAGGATGCTCCATTTTTTTGGACAGAAAGCTGTGAGGGTTCATTCCAAACCCTCAAATCCTCTCTCACCTCTCCTCCCATTATTAAATCTCTAAATTGGAACCTTCCTTTCGAACTTATGTGTGATGCTAGTGAATTTTATGTTGGAGATGTATTAGACAACATTGTGATAAAACTCTTTATGTCATTGCTATGTAAGAAAATACTTAAATGATTCCCAAATAAACTACACCACCACTGAAAAGGAGTTACTTGCTATTGTGTTTTCCTTAGAGAAGTTTAGGTCCTACCTCTTAGGATCCCCCATCACTGTGTTCACTGACCATTCTGCACTAAAATACATCTTCCAAAAACAAGATGCTAAGGCTAGACTGATTAGGTGGGTCCTTCTCTTTCAAGAATTTGATGTCACAATCAAGGATAAAAAGGGTGTTAAAAATGTTTTAGATGATCACCTATCTATGATGGAATTCAAAGACAACTCAAATAACCTTTCTGTGTCTGATTCATTCCCTGATGAACACCTATACTCTGTGAGTGACTACCCTTGGTATGCTCACATAGCCAATTTCTTAGTTACAGGAGTCATCCCAAAATTGTTAGGGACTCAAGATCGAATGAAATTACTTTTTGATGTTAGACATTATGTGTTTGATGATCCATACCTCTATAAGTTCTGGCCTGACCAAGTCATTAGGAGGTGTGTCCAGAATCTGAACAAGAGCCCATCCTTAAATTCTGTCATAGTGAGGCATGTGGGGTTAACTTTTCCTCTAAGAAAACATATGCTAAGATTCTTCAGTGTGGTCTTTTCTGGCCCACTCTCTCAAGGGACTCCTACACATTTTGTCAAATCTGTCCTAGGTGTCAACAAGTAGGGTCCATCACAAAAAGAAATAAAATGCCACTCACTCCCATCTTTGTGATTGAAATATTTGACTGCTGGGGAATCAATTTCATGGGTCCTTTCCCAAACTCTAGGGGATACCTCTAAATTCTCTTAGTTGTTGATTATGTCTCGAAATGGGTTTAGGCCATTCCCACAAAATCCAATTATCATCAAATTGTGATTATATTCCTAAAAGAAAACTTATTCACTAGATTTGGAATTCCTAAAGCTATCATCAGTGATCGTGGAACTCATTTTTGAAATCGTCTATTCTCATCACTCATGGAAAAGTATGGAATTTCTCACAAAGTATCCACTGCTTACCACCCACAGAACAATGGTCAAGATGAATTAGCCAATAGAGAAATCAAAAAAATTATTGAGAAAACTGTCAATCCTTCTAGGAAATATTGGTCCGAGAAACTCTTGGATGCTCTTTGGGCCTATTGAACCGAATATAAAACCATTTTAATAATGTCCCTATATAGGTTGGTTTATGGTAAAGCATGCCATTTACCTGTTGAAATTGAGAATAAGGCCTTTTGGACAATTAAGAAAATGGATTATGACCTTTCATTGGCTGAAAAAAATAGATATAAATAAACTGGAGGAACTAAGGATGGAGGCTTATGAAAATTCAAGGATCAATAAAGCAAGAGTTCAAGCCTACCAATATAGGAATATCAAAGTCAAACATTTTGAACTGGGAAAATTTGTGCTCTTGTATAGATCAAAACTTCTTTTACATCTAGGAAAATTAAGGTCTAGATCATCAGGTCCTTTTATAGTGAATCATGTGTACCCCCATGGGGCAGTAGAGATTTAAGATCCCACAAGTGGTTAAATTTTCAAGTTCAATGGTCAAAGGTTAAAACCATTCATTTAATCATTCAATAAACATTAAATAGAGGTTGATTTAAATGAGACAACCTATGAAACAAGAAAAAATTGATAGATTTAGGATCTATGTCAGGCTAACGACATTAAACAAAAGCACTGCATGGGAGGCAACCCGTGGTTTTGAGGTCATATTTATTTTTCAAAATAAGATTAATTAATCATTTTTATATTTAAAAATAAAAATAAAAATATACTGTTGAGCTATTCTTCTATTATGAGTATGGATGAGTATGAAAGGGGAGCACCATATTCATCCGTGTCACGTGGTGTGATCCTTGAGTAATACCTTACCCAGAAATTTAAAAAGAAGAAAATGTATCGTCAGTTTGTTTTATTTTTATGTGTTTGTATGTTAAAATAAAAATACAAAAAAAAGAATACAATAATAGTAAAAAAAAGGACACATCGTAGGTCGTCGGGAAAACTCCGTCACAACCGGTAAAGCCGCGGGGACTCAAACCCGGGACCGATGGGAGACAGGGGCGTGCGCTTACGACTGACCTAGGGATTTTTGTGCTTCCTTATTCTGTAATTTTATTATATATACTTATATTTTAATTTCTTTATTATATATATATATAGTTTTTTTCACTAGGGAATTCTCAAAGTTACATTGAGATAAAGGGACTAAATTGGAGCAGCAAGAACATCAACTTCAAACACTAGGTGGCTTCATTCCATGATCCTCATATTTCAATTTCCTTTTTGAACTTCCCTTATCTGACTCTACTCCTTCTAAATTTTCATTTCTTCAAACACTGGGGACAATTTTATTTTATGTTGGGGTGAGAGAGAAAATAAAAAAATACTTTTGTGTCAAAAAAATGAATGATTTGAAAAAAAAATTGTGTAAATGGAAGGAAAAATTCCTTTAACTTTTAACATGGTAATACACATTCCACACTTTAAACTGAATATAAAATAATTTAGCATTCCCCAATTATGATTTTAATCCTTTTATAATTTCATGAGCATTGATTTTTGAAAGTGTGGTTGTCCAATGTGATATTTCATTGTTTATATTTTCATCCAAAAAAAAATCACAATGCACGTCCTTTGGATAGCGGGGTATTAGTTTGAGTTCTTGGGGTCCCCCAAATAAATATCATAGGTTTGGTGATCATTTATTTTTAATATGATTATTCAATAAAAAAATTAAAAAAAAAACAATAAATTTGTGCGTAGAGAAATGAAATGACCTAATGCGTGGCTTTCAGCACTTGGGGATCATGACTCCACAGTTGTCTGGCCCAGAGTTAGTAATTTTATCTCTATTTTTGGTAATTTGAATTTGTTTTTGACTGAGTTAACTCAAGATGATGCCCGAGTATATGAGCTTCACTTGGTTCCCTAAGGTCTTTGAGCCTGGGAGTCATAAACAAAGTCTCGCTACAGGGGTTGACTATTTTGAGTGCAATTTCAATTACCATGGAAAAATTGAAAAAAAAGAAAAAAAATTATAATACAATAATTTTTTTGAATACGCATCTTAATATTGAAATGTTATTCCACCTAGAACTTCTATCAATTCCCCCTTGAATAAATATGAACCCCCATGTCTATTGTGATGCACAACACATCCTCATACTTAATTGATATTGGAAAAAATATGACAATGAATTTGAACAAAGAAATGGGCTTGAGATTGGGATCTGCTTCTGAAACTATCATGTATTAAAATAATTTTATTGGTTTCATGATTGTTTGGTATAAGGGTTTTTGGTGATCATTGTGTATTAAAATGTTTTTTGGAAAAGGGAATTCAAATTTCATATGGTTGAGATATATTTTGCTCGGGACTACCAAAACTCAAGTTGGGGGGTGTGATTAGCCACTAAATTGGGATAATATTCATTGTTAATATATATAATATTAATATGATTTATTATTCATAAACACCATTTTAGTGAATTTTACATTTTGATCATCATTTAACATTATTATTGTAATTCCTTCTTAAAATGCACTACTATGTGGTAAATTTTTTAACATCATTTAAAGTATCCAATGATTAATCTAATTTTAAGGAATGTAATTATCCATATTTTAATTTTCTATTTTGGTAAATTTATCTACAGTTAAATATGAACATGTTTCATTTAGGGATCAATGGAGGATTCATAAAGGATGATGGAGATATTTGGAGATGAATGGAAGCAATTCTAGAGAAGGAAGATTGGACACCAGCCCACTGATGAGAATATGGGACCCACATTACAAACCCAATGAAGCCCAAATTTCTTGTTATTATATAATACATATATAGGAAAAAATCATTATTCAGGATCCAGTGCTAATTCAGCCTCCATTGTGGTTATTTAGGTGTTCCAATTTAGAGAGAAAATTTTGCGCCAGATTCTACGTCCCAGAAAAACATCCCACTAATATAATCATATCTCCGAATACACAACTTAAAATGAGCCCAAATTTTACAGGCTGTTTGGAGACATTCGGTGATCCGTTTTTTGTTTCTATGACCCACTCTAATTTGGCCATCTAGAAGGTCTTACAATAACTTCTGTTCGGTGGATGAAATCTGGATGCCACCTTGGGTCAAGGGCAGAAAAATCAACTCTCCCTCAACTTTCCACCCACCTATGGCCTACCACAATTAATTGATATGATTTGTACTATTGGAGGCTCGACCCAAGGCTCCAAAAATTCATATTTAAGGTAGTGATGGTGGAGGAGTTGATCATATTTTGAGCTTTCATTCAATGTAATGTTATGCTGCGATTTTGTAGTCTCAAGTTTTCCATTCACATGTAAGTTGTTCAATTCACTTTAGTTTCTTTATAAAAGTTCTTCTTATAATATTATTCTGTTGTTATTAATATCAAATTGATACCGTTGGATCAAGGTGTGAATTTATTCACACCAAACCTTGTGAACTTATCACACAATGGTGGAGTGATCGTTATTTTATTGTGTTTTTTACTTCTCTATTTCTTCCCTCATGAGTCTACTATCCGCTTCCATTGAAACCATATAATCAATGGAGGGCTTACGCACTTATGGGTTGATCCAAGGGAGGTGAAAGGGGTTGTATTGGATATTATTTATCACCCCATTAATGTCTAATAACTTCATTAATTGAGATTTTTTTTTGATGATTTTTAAACTCTATTGTCTTTGTTGAATTTAAGGCCACACACTTCAAGTGCTAATACGAAACTTTACCTTGAAGTGCTCAAAACTTTGATCCATCAAGTGTATAGTTGATTAGTATTATGATGTGTTGGTATGAAATTACTAAGTGATGAAGTTGTTTGATCTCCTTAATTGAACTCAAATCAAATATAAGATATTGAAATAATTGAAAAGGGAATACGTCCAATCCACCCCAAGTGATAACCTAGGATCAACTCATTATTTTAAATTGAATTCACTTAAGTCTCTTAGAGTTACTTTAAACCCATCTAAAATAAAACCTAATTATCCACTTCATATCCAAAAATAGTCCATAGAATGTATGTGTCTATAGGTTTTTTCTTAGGTCTCTGAGGATTCGACAACTCAAGCTAAACTACAAGGACCGTCCTACCTTCTTCTCTTGGGTAAATTTGAGTGTGAATCAGTCACCACCTTCCAAGTATATATAGTTTATTTCATATTACATTCCATAAAATAAGGTTTGAAGACAATAATAAGATATGTTTTTCACATGGGAAGACATACTGATAAAACATGTACTAGTTTCATAATTCTTTCCAAAACTAGGAAACAATATTTTGAAATTAAACAAGGCACAAATGGCCTAATATTATACTTAAAAATAAACCCCCTAGTTTAAATATTTTCATTTAAATCTATTTTGAAATATAAATAAAGAGTCACATTTTCAAAAAATCATTATTACCGCTTTATTATCAAAATATTCTAAACATCCATAAAAAAACACTAATTAAAATTTTAAATTAAGCACTGTTAAAAACAAATTTATAATAAACTTTTAATGTAAATATACACCAACCATTTTCCTTTATTCAAACCAATCCTTAAAATATTTCCAAAAACATTTAAAAAACAATCCAAAATGTGAGGGAAAATGACACATAGGTAGGAAACAATATATCAATGTCACATGATAATGAGAAATAAAAAAATAAGGGAAAGTATAAAAGGAATCATGTAATAGAATGTTTAAATAAATAAATAAATTGAGGGAATACCCAAAAAGATCCTGAATAGGATCCTATAATCCTAGAAAACTCCCTAAGACTCTATTGATAAAGTCATAAACTAGCTATGAAGAACCTAGGATTGTAAGAAGGAAAATGTCCACTTCACTATTAATCCATTAGAACCATCTGAGAATGAAACCTCTAATGATCACACCTCTACCCTAGGCCACTATACCTCCTTTTATCCATTTCAGTCTAACAAACTCATTTTATCCAAGACACATTCATTTTTCAGTTATAAATAGATGTTTGAGTTAGAAATCATCAAGGACATCCACTAATTCATATAATTACCATGAAATCAATCAATGATTTTAGAAAACAATAGAATCAATGATAGAACACCGCTCAAATTTAAAAACATTTTAAAACAACTCCTTATCTCACCTTGAATTCCCTTTCAAAAAATATCTACTTAGATCAATCCCACAGTCTCCTCATACATGGAGAACTACCCATAAAAATGAAATTGAAGCACATTGGGCATAAGTATGGTCTTATTACTTTTATAAAAAATATTTATTATGAAGTTCCAAATTGGTCTTTTTAAAATAAGTATAGAATAATGAGTTACTCACACCCTTTAAAATATCATTTCCAGTTACTTTTTGAACCAAAATTTTTATTTCATTACATGGAATCTATTTGGAAATCTAAAATGTATTTAAAATTATTATTGAAATGTTCATATACATACACATGTTTTAAAATATAATTAAAAAGGTAAAACATGCCCCTTATTAATAAAACAACGTATCTTAAAATCATGAAAAAACATTATTCAAAACGATTTGGTGTCAAACATCATTAAGAATCTAAATGTTTTTCCAACCACCTCTTATAGCATTCAAATACCTTTAAAAGGGAACTTTTTCATTTCTTACAAACACCTGGCAAGAAATCCCATTCCATTATAGGTCTTAAAACCATTTTTAAATCAACTTTTATCCATCATGGGAGATAAATTTTGTTATAATTTTGAATAAAACCTATTTGGAATAAAAAAATATAAAAAAATGTAATATATAGAAATTGAATATGAACACCTGCATCGAATTGGGTGGAAACCCATCACCTTCTATAGATAATTCCAAACCAAGAATGAAATTATCTTCTCCATGCCCTAAAAGACCAAATCCTTAATCTAGAACCAACCCAACCCCCTATTCACAATTGAATAGAAAATTAGGGTTATAGGGAGGTATAAAACCAAAGAAAAATGGAAATATAAGAGAGTAGGGGTGAATATTTGAGAAATAGAGGAGAAATACCTAAAAAATATCCTGAAATTTATAGGGAAGACACCAAAATCGATGGAAGAAGGAGAATAGAGGTCCTCTTTGAGATATTAAGGATCGACCACCTGAATGGGGAGTGAATATGGGTTAGTGTGACTTAAAATCATGAGGATATTTTATTGAATTCCGAAAATTTTAAAAGATGTATTGAAAACATGTTTTTGTCATATAGTTTACCAAACCGTGCACCCCTCACGAGACACACTTGGGAACCCTAAATGGTTTTCTATAACACCCTATGTTATTTGATGCACGTTATACTAAACATATGAAATAATTCAATGAAAAAATACAACACTATCACATAGAAACCGCATGGTTTTCCCTATCCATTATTTTTTATTATGGGGCACCAAAAACCCACCTAAATTTCCAAACTTAATGGTTGAAAATATAAAAAAATACCCCTAGATAACATAAAATAAAAAATAATAGTATAGTAGGGGAATTAAAATTCTCCCCACCAAGATACTTTCTGTCCCAAAAAATTCCTAGGTCAGGTTATGTTCAATGAAGTAAGGATATTAATAATTCCTGAGATGAATTTTCATAGATGATCCCAAGTGAACAAGGACCACTAAATTAAAATGAATCCTCAAATAAAAATTGAATTACTTAGAAAATAGGAAAAATCCTCAAATATAATCATGAAACCTTGGGAATTTTCTAAAATACATGTAATTAATTATAAGCTCTAAGATGGAAAAAACCTAGCATATGTCTCCCGAGTATTTATAATTTTTCTAAAATGGATAAACAAAAAATAACCAACTTTTTATAAAAATACCACATCACCTAGGAATCATAATAACAATTTATTTAAAAGAAATTAAGAAATTCCTCAAACTATATCCAACCACAAATATATAGCTCAAATACATAAAGGAATCAATTTTCCAAGAAACATCCCAAAAGACCTCAATAATGGATCACTAAATTCATGATATCTCAAAAGATCAAGGAGTAAGGTAAATGAAAAAGGGACTCATTAACAAAAATCATTATTCTAACCCAAGGTTCATTACTAATATATGTAGGCAACTTAGGTTACATCTCATAAAATATTATCCCATGGTAATTAAAAAAAATACTATTGAGGCACCTAAGGTCCAAATGAAAAAAAACCACACACCTAGTTACCCATGAATGTACCATAGGTTTCACAATTTCCAATGAAAAAAACCCAAAACATGGTTTAAAACATACATAATCATTGATGAACATCATCGATCAGTGAGGTGTGAACATAACAGTATCAACCACCACTCATAGATAGAAACCAAAATCACCCAATGAATACTCCGGTCAAGGATCTCCCCAATTCACAACACATCCAATATCAAAAAATATAAATCCCAAAATAAATCATTACCCAAATAATCAATACTCTCAAAAAAAATAAAGGATCTAAAGGATAAATCATGTGACAGACACTCCATCAGTCAAAAATATCTCTATGCTCACTTGAATGAAAATCACTACATAAACAATCATCCTGAAATAGGTACCATAACCAAGTCTATAAAAAAATTTCCCTCATTGATCCAACTATATAACAAAGTCTCATGACTTAAACCACTCAACATATAAGATTCCCAAATAGATAAACTATAGAAACCGAACCTTGGATAATTAAAAGATTCACCACTAATTTTAAAGAACTACACCTTATAATATATTCAGATTCTAGGTAGTATTTAAGCTGAATGAAGGATAAACCACCTAAATATAAAGACCATAAATTTACTCAAGACTCTTCTAGGAGGAATAAACTAAGAAACAAGAGACATTAACTCAACCCATTCATGTATAAAAAATTTTTCCATTCACCAAATTAGGTTTAAAATATTCTAAAACATTCCCCCTTTCGAGCTATAATCTCCTTAGAAAAGAGTCCCAAAATGAAACAATATAAAAATCCCAAGCATGAATCCACTAAATGAAAACACTTTTTGAAATTGATTCCAAAAACAAACAACTCATTTAACTTCAATAAATTTATATTTTGTGTTACTTTTAACATCATACACCACTCTAATATTTACTAAGGTTCAAGACCCAAATAAACCCATAAAATATATTTTTGGGAATCAACCAATTTCTATAAAAGAAGAAACCTACATTTTATAATTACCTCATTCCTTTAATAAAAAAATAGAAAACCCATTTCACTGATATTTGGAATGTTAATATTTTTAAATCACCAACTTCTTTAAAAATAAAAACTTAATTTTAGAATTTCACTTCATTTAAAAATCACATTACATAATTGAACTGGTCAAAACATTACACACACTTTATTATATATCCAATTACCCTTTAAAAACACCCTAGTGGAGTTTAAATTAATTTTCAAACAAACATAATTAAATTTATAAAACAAAATACCTGTAGGATTACTTAATAAAAACACATTCCAAACATCATAATGAAAAAATTACTTCAAAAATAAATATCATGAAACTAAATCTTACTTTACAATCAAAATTCATGGCCTCATTTCAAACCAAAACACTATCTATATAAAATAAACTTTTTACAATCAAAAAAATTCAATTCCATCACAATCACACATGAAAATGAACATCACAACCTTCAATCAAAAACCAATCCTACATAACCAAAATATCACAAGACCATCTTTATTCAATTAAGATTACAAAAATAATACCATCCAAGAAGTAATATATTTATTTCAAAAACCAAAACATGATGAAAAAACAAGATCTTATTGGACAAATAGTTTTTAAACATATGAAAATCATGAAATGGTCCCTAAAATGTGTTCTAAATAAATTTCGTGACTGTTTTATCATTTTTAGGCTCTGAAATCTAACCTCAAGCATTGATACCCTTTTTATATATTCATCCCAAAACACCAAGTACAACCCCCAAGGTAAATCTGTCTATACAAAAGAGGTTCAAATCACCACCACTATAAATTCTAAATTAAAATATAACAAATACATAAAATAGAAAACCAAAGTCAATACAAAAATATTGACCACCAATGGAAACGTGAGACTCTGAAAAGAAAATAGATCACAACACTCTCATAACACCTACCTCTCAAGTCCCAACATCCATATCTCCAAATTATTAACCCCCCAGAATAAAAAAGGGGGTTCCAAAACCTAGACCCTACTAATTAAACTTTGATTTGACGACATTTTTAGTGAACCATGCTAGTATTCCACTAAAATTGACACTATTTCCAGTCCATTAATTTCATGAAGGGAATTATTGATCCCCATGGGTAGGAAACTAGTGTCTGGGAATTTTAAAAAACCATTTGGGAATGATTTCACCCTAAAAAAATAATATAAATAAGATGTGGGAACAAAATGAAAAAATAACCAAATATAATACAATAAATAAATATCCATTCGGTATATAAAATAAAATACAATAGTGAAAAGGAATATTATAAGTAGATATAAAAACAATATACTAATAAAAAGGATGATATGCTAAAAAAATCCAAAATAGAAACCCGAATCACTCCAACGATCCTCCACATATGTATCCACCCAACGATTCAATGCAATTTCATTCAAATTATATTCCATTAATGTTAGTTTGAATATAATTATAATATTTTTTTCCAAATTTTCAGACATAATGATAAAAATATCAAGTAGTTTCATTATTCTTTCCAAAACTATGGGAAACCAATAAAAATAAACAAGGAACACTATGACTAAGATAATTCATAAAACCCCAAACCTTGGTTTAATTTTTTATAAAAATAAAAATAAAAATAAAATAAGGAAGATTCAAAATATTTAAAATAAAATAATTCTTTCCACTTTCTCATCAAAAAATTACAACCGCCCTTTTTAAAAGCACTACTTCACATTTAAAAAACAAACCCTTAAAAATAAATTTATAAAATAGTTTTAGGATAAATAAAAAACTATTCCTTGTTACTTATTTCAAAAAAGTCCTTAAAATATATATTAAAAACATTTTAAAGATAATCTACAATGTGATGAATAAGTACACTTAAGTTGGAACCAAAATATTAGTGTCACGTGGTAAAAATATTTTTTTTCCCTAGTGTTTTTTTTGTTTTCAATGATGTTTAAATTTGTGTTTGGTGGGTTTTATTGAAGTGGGGATGCCTAGATAATTTATATGGATTCATATGATGGAAGTGGTTGTCACTATTGCACAATAAACCTTGGTAAAATCTGAGGATTGTTTTTACTAGTCTAAAATGTCCAAGACATGTGTTAAGAAACTCACATTTGTAACAATAATGTTTGGAAGATTAATGAAGGCCATTCAATATGAAATTAAAATTTCATAAAGTAAATAATGTTGAAAAGTGGCCATGAAAAAAATAGAATTCCATATTTATTTTTTCATTTTGTTTTTGAGATGTTGAGAATGAATTTGGATTTAAGATATTATATATATAGGATATTTCTAGGGGGTCTAATTTAAAAATGAGGTCCAACCCAAGGTCCTTCTAAGGATTTCATGGACATGGGATAATGTGGGACTCAAGGATCAACCAAGCCCAAGGGAATCATCAAAATTAAACATAAAGGTGGAAGTTATGTTTATAATCCCACGGAGGGCCCATTTTTAAGGTCCATAGGAGTGAATGGGTGCATAGAGTGTCCTTGTAGGGAGATGACGAGGAAGCACTTGTCAGTGCCTCCCCATGAGGCACGTGTGAATGGTGTGATCATTGTTGATCCCTGATAGCTATCTTGAATGGTGTAGAGGTGGGGATTAAGTAATATACTACATAAAAAACTACATGTGAAACTTATATGGGATGGAGAAGCTGTTTGTATTGTTCTTGCATCTTTAAAATTTCATATAAAACACCAACTGCATGATGCGGGTCATCTGATCCATTGTATAATTTTAGACACCATCTTCATCTTCATACTTTGTTTGAGCAATACAATATGCTAGAGTATGATACAATACCTTTCATCATCAAACCCAAGAATTCCATGATCCATTCTCACCATACTTAAAGATGTTAATTTAGGAATAAGGAATTCAGGATCGAACCAAATTCAACCATACAATCTAGCATATTTTATCCATATAAAGAGATTGAGAAATGAGCTTCTACCAAATGAAAACAATGTTGCATATGGGTTATTCAAGCATCCAAAAACACTTGGTTGTGTTTGATATTTGAGAAATCATTCATTACTCATTTCATACATATGAGGACTTCATAGAAATGAGAAATGTCAAGATGCCATGAAATTTGGTGTATGTTTGAGTAAACCTAAACGTTTCTTTAATTTGATGAATTCCTTGATATAGTATAAATTTTTGAGTCTTTACATGACATAAAAGTCATATATATGGAACAGGAAGGGAGTTTTACCTTCCTCTAAAAGGAGTAGTCTATATACTATGAGTGTTTCTCCTATTTGAGAGATGATCTCATTTTTATGAAGAAAAATAGAGCACCATGAGAGGCCAATTTTGGAGTTTCCATGCAGTTTTGATTGCATGAATGATAATGAAACCAATGGGGGTATTTGACTTGTGCATTATACACTTTTTTTTCTTTACCAAGTACTGATATCTGTGATACCTTTCTATTTCACATTTTTTTTATGAACTACAAGACCATGTACCCTTCAACATTATATTTGTGATGGAGTAGAAACACTTGTGTGATGAATCTTATTCATAATGTTTACATAAAAGTATTGGTGTGAGAAAACCCATCTATGGGTTAATAGCACAAAGAATATTGTATGAAGAAGAAAACTTTTACACACATGAGAAAAATACTTGAGGTTTCAGGCTTTATTTTTGCGAATAAAGGTTTTGAAGGCCCCGCAATTATTTTAATTACATGGTGAATAGTTAGTGTATGCATATGCATGCCCATGAACACATGATTGCTTAAGAATTTAAGTCATTGGTCCTAAAAAGATAGTGTGTGTGTGTAAAAAAATAAATAATAAATTGCGTACATATATGTTCAACAATTTAATACAAATGCATTGAGAAATAAAGTGAACATTGTAATTCAATATTACATGAATATGTACAAAACATGAGAACATTGAGATACCAGAAGTAAGTAGCACATAAAATAAAAAAGAAAGAAAAATAATTCATTCTTGGAAATTGGATGTTGTGAAGCACATATGTGAATTAAAAGTTATTTAACATTTTGAAAGTATTAATATTTCATAAACTAATCAAGAAGAATTTGTTGTCACTACTTGCACACACCTTATGTGAGGCCGGGAATTCAGTCTAAAGAAATATTTTCCCATGCATTGTTGTACTGAGGTAACAAATCTATATATATGATCAAATTAATGATCAAGTCCCATAAACCCAGTCATAGGTTATTGAAGATACTTGAAGAGTATATGATAATGTCAGATCCAACAAGCTCATAGAGGAAGATCAAAGAATATTCTTATAGTGGGTCAATCCATTTAATTGAGGTTAATTTTTATACTTGATTCTATGATCTAGTGAAGTATTCTAGTTAGATCTAGGATAAAACAAGGTCTCACCATTGGATCTAGAGAAATAAGTCTTTCAGTTGGATCCCAAATAAACTATGTCTCTTGGTTGGAGCCAGATTAATTGTATTCACTTTTTTGATAGTGAATAATCTCTAGTTGGGGCCGAGTAACTGGTTATAGCAAGGAGTAGGATTTATGTCGAACATTTTAAATCATATGTGATTATATATCTCTCTCTATATATTATTAAAACTATATAGGAGGTGATATTAAGAGATAATATTTCTGGGATTTATAACCTTAACAAGTTTAAGAGGTTGAATTGAATATAAAAGGAATTTTTAAAAAGAAACCACTGATTTACCAATACCCTCTCACTGGTCAATCTATCCTGGGGTTTTACAAGTGGAATCAAAGTGTTAGGTTCACTTTAAAGAATAATCATTCTAACAGATAGATAATCATAATTCTTTGAATATACTAGGTGTTCCAACATTTGATGGGTATAATTATCATAGCTAGAGGAATATGATGCTACCTTATCTCCTATCACTCGACCTAGAAATGAGATATGATGCATTAGTGGGTTTTCCACCCATTGTTGATGATACTTCCATGAAATAAGATGATAAGGGAAATATGGAGTTAGATGGAAGGGCTCAGAACTCCATCTTGATGGATCTAACATAAAATAACCACACAAAGTTCATGGGTCTCTAGACTGCCAATGAGATCTAGGATAAACTCTAAATCATTAATAAAGTAAATTTAAATGTTAAGGAATCCAAAATAAAAGTTTGGAAGTGTAATTTTGGGGACATCAAATTGAGTGGTGATGAAAATATTGACTACTATTTCACTAGAGTGAAATAGATATTCAGTAACATTTTAGGATTTTGTGAAAAGTTGGATGACACTATCATTGTAAAAAAGTTGATGAGGAATTTTCCAGACCATTTTTTTTCAAAAATCCCAACCTTGGAAGAAAGTGACAATTTTTTTCTTGATAAACTGCATAATATTCTCATATCTTATGAGATGAGGAAAATTTTATCTTTCAAGAAGAAATAAAAAATTAAAATAGCCTCTGAAGTCATGATAAGGGGAAAATTCATAGAATTAGAGGTTAAAGAATTATAAGATTTATATATTGATAAATATGATTATGAATTCAATCACATTGTTTCTCTGATACAAAAAGGGTTCTGGATGGGTATATAGTCATTCATGAAGAAGAAACCCCCAAAATGATTCAACTGTGGTAGATCTAGTCATTTTTTCAGGAAGTGTCCAAATTAAAAGGTCAAAGAGTTAGAATCAAAATAACAAAAAAATTATTAAATATCTCATAAAAAAAATGGTATAAGAGGTATAATAAAAACTACAGTAAAAAGAAGAGGAATATTATGAGCAATAACAAGAAATAATCATCATTAGTTTTTCTTTATATAATGAGGTTGGTTTCTTTTCTCATGAAATGAGAAATAATGATTTATAAATTAGTGGTGATGATGTTGAGGAAAGAATATAAATTGCGTGTAAGATGAATGAACAATTATAATTTCTTATAGAATAGATAAAATATCCCAAGAAATAAATGAATAATATTTATATATAAACAAAGAAACTAACAATTGAAAAGAATATGGATAAATTTTTTCCTGATGATGAATAAACGGAGAAAATAAATAAAGTAGTATCTTTTCTCAGTGATATCGAGATGTAAAAATTAAATTTTTTTGAACAAAATAATATGATATGTGATCTTGAAAAGAATATGATAGCTAGAGAAGAAGATTTTTTTGAGACAAAAGTCACTTGTGACATAGTTCAACATGATTTGAAAAAATCTTGGGAATATATCAATAAATATATTGGGTTAAATGGAGAATCTTCCCATGATAGAGAGATTGAAGGTAAAATGGAATTAAATAATTGTTTTGGAACTCTAATTTATAATATTAGATATGTGGAAACTAAATATAATTATATCTAGGACAACATGAATGAGAATAAATTTTTCACATACTAGAAATGGAAGAACATTCTAATAATACCACAACTGCCCTGGAAATGTAATGATGCATTTCCAAGAGTATAAAAAACCTAGTCCGAAATTCATTTGGAATAAATCTTATAGATTAAAGTTACAAGGATTTTTTTTGTGGTTGTAGAATTAATGGTCACAAATCCTACTCTTTTTAGTTTAACATATCTTTAATAGGAATGATAAAAGAATCAAGGGTGTTTTTGATGAGAATCTGAAGAAAAGAAATCATATAAAACAACATGTTAAAAGATTCACAGTAGAACTATCTACAAAAAACAAATTTTATATTCTATAATAAATTTATGGAAGATGTAGTATAGTTTGGTCATAGGGTTGGGGTGTGCATGAAAAGGCCAAAGGGATTTGTTACCTATACTATGAAAGGGAAGAGGTTCCAAAAGAAAACCAATGTAAAGTCATGTGAATATTTTTAGAGAACTAATAATGTTAATAAAATCTACCTAATTGTTCAACCACATTAGTTGAAATAGAATACATAATTTTATGAAGCTAAAACCTTTCTAAATCTAAAGGAAATAAAGTGATCTCAGAAAATGTGATGAAAGTTTAGGAGAAGTTATCCATAGGTAGAAACTTTATGGTCTGGAAGAATGAGGTTTAAGAAAATATTCAATATAAAGAATAAGATAATCAAGAAGATATTCAAATCAGTGAGTCTCAAAATAAAAAGAATAATTCAAAGGAATCTTCTCATGTTGATATTCATAGAAAAGAATGGCCCAAATTGATAGGAACCTCTTAGAATGATTGTTACTTCTGAGAAATAAAGAGGTCAATTCTTATTCACTATTATTTTGTGTGAATTGAACTAATAATATAGACATTTAAAGGGGATATTAGAGTATTTAACTTCTGGAAAGCCTGATGAGATTTTACTTCATGGAGTCTACTAAATTCCTTGAAATTAAATAAACTTGTGCATCCTTTAAGGGGGAGAAACCTTGATAATCAATATGAAAACCTTGTGAAAACTAAAAATTAAAGGTAAATGTATGCCAATGAAACATTCATCCCATATTTGTAATTGTATTATCTTATCAATTAAGGGGGGTTTCTAGGTTGATGAAAAAATAAGACCAAGTGGGAGATTTTTCTTTTTCCCCTAAAACTTTCTGATGTGTTTGTTGAATTATGTGCATTATTAAGCATTTCATTAATAAATATGATTATATAAAACCCATTGAATAAGATATGAGACATTCTGGTCATAATTTTCACTTGCATGGTATTTTATAGATAGTATATAAATCCCTAGTTGTATCTCTCTAATTTTCTTTGACGGGTTGGCCCATGTATACATATATTTGTTTAACAAAATGTTCTTTTATAAGAGAACCATGTGAGATAATTCCTCTATGAGAAGTGACCATGTAATTTTCATATAAAGGATATAATATTGTTTTAAAAATAAAATGAGATGATAAAAATCCCCTGCTTATCCTTTTCATTTGGTTTTCAAGGGGGGGGGGGTGTTTTTATCCCACATATTGAATTTTTAAAATTTGAAAAAAGATATTGACAACAATATATAAAGGGGGAGATTATTAGGCCTAATGTTACTTTTTATTAATGATGGGTTAATTTTTGTCTGCTGAGATTGGATAAAGTAGTGATTCCTTGAGAATTGTTATGGATTCATCTGATGGAAATGGATGCCACACTTGGAAAATTCTTCTTTGTCAAATTTGAGGATTGTTTGTGTTGTTCATAATTTTCCAAGACATTTGTTAATAATGAAAAATTTTTTATAGTAATTTTTGGAAGATTGAAGAAGGCTATCAAATATGAATTTCATATTGAACAACATAAAGAAAGTTGAAAGGTGCGCATGAAAAATATAGATTTTTGTTTTTTTCTTGAGGTATTTTAGAAGTTTATAATGGATTTGGATTTATGATATTATTAAATTAGAATATTTCTATGGGATCATTTAAAAATGCGGGCCATCCTAAGGTGCTACCATGGCCAGCTCAACCTTGGGATCATATGAGACTCAAGCATCAACCACGCCCAAGGGAACTGATATAGGCAAGCCCAAATGCAGCTGGGCTTGGTATAAACCCATAGTGGGTCCATGTATAAGGCTCACAGAAGTGGATGGGTGCATAGTGTGTGCTTGTAGTGTGCCAAAACCTCACTAGGTGGTGTGTGTGATGGGTGTTACCGATTCTGAACCCCAGTATCCAGATTGAATAGTGTCACGGCATGGATTGAATGATATAATGCATCCCATAGTAGACACAAAATCTATGTGCGATAAAAAATTAGTGTTCACTATTCTTGCATATTTAAAATTTATGATAAAACTCTAGCTGAATGATTTAGCCCATATGAGCCATCCTGCCATTTCTGTGATCGTCTTTAACCACAACCTTTTTCTGGGTGATCCAGTATACTAGATTTTGATGCAGCACCTTCCATCATCAAAACAAAGATTTCCTTGATCGATTCTGGCCATATTTAAAGATCATGTCGAAGAAATGAGCTATTTAGTATTGAATGTAATTAATTCATGAAATATAACATCTTTCATTAATTTGAAGAGTTTTAGGAATTAGCTTCTTCAAAATGAAAACAATGTCCTAGACAAATTATTCAAACATCAAAAAATATTTATGTGTTTGAGATTTGAGAATACATTGGATCATCGTAATAGGAATATGAGGACTTCACAACTAGGATAAATGAAAATATTCCATGAAATTCCATGTATGTTTGAGTAAACCCAAACATCTCAGGTATTTGTAGATGTCCTCAATATTCAATAAATTTTAAAGGCCTGAGATGGCTTAAAAATCTGATCTATATCTATATAAGGTAGTGATCCTTTCTTATAAAAGTGGGATTCTATAGCAGATGAGAGTCACTACTATTTGAGAGAGGCTCTCGTTTTCTTAGAGAAAAATAGAACACCGTGAGAAACCAATTTTGAATGAAGGAGTTTCCACCTATCTCAACTTGTGAAAAGAATAAGGGAACCCATAGGACTGTCAACTTTTTCATTGCACACATGTTATGTTTTCATGAAGAACTGAGATCCTCTAAGACTTCCAAGTTTTTGTAATTGTTTTGAGAACTGTGTGGCATAGTACACTACTACACTATATTCATTAAGGAGAATAAATAATTGTGAGAAGCATCTTATTCATATTTTTTTTATGAAGGGACCAGAGTGAGAAGACACATGGTTGGGTGGCTTGAATGAAGAATATTGAAAGAAGAAGTATAGTGTGAAACTCTTTCACAAATTACTTGAGGTTTTATACCTTATTTTCATGAATAATGTTTGATAAGGCTATATAATTTCATGGTGAACACTATGAACTTTTCACGTATTCATATTCATTCCCATGAAAATGTGATTTCTTAAGCACTGAATTCATTAGACTTAAACCAATATTTTGTGTGTGAAAAGAAACAAAGAAGAAATTAAGTACAATTATGTACAATAATTTTATTCACATTCATTGAAAAACAAAGTGAAAATTCAATCTCAATATTACATGCATATGTACAAAACATAAGAACATTAAAATACCAAAAAAAATTTAAAAAATAATTAAGAAATAAATATAATGCCTGCTTGGGTTTTTGATACCATGAAACTACTCCATGAAGTAAAAGTGACTTGAGATTGTGAATGTATTAATCCTACATAAAATAATCAAGAGTAATTTGTCTGTGTTAATTGTACACATCTTAATTGAGGCCATGAATTCACTCATAAGAAAAATTTTCCTAAGTATTATTGTACTGAGTCAAGATTCCATTACATGTAATCAAATTATTGATCAATGAAAATATACCCAGACATAGGTTGTTGAAAATACTTTAAGAGTATAGAACACAGTCAAATACTATAATATCATTGAGAAAGATCAGATAATCATCCTATAATGGATAAATAATTTAAACAAATGTGAAGTCTTAGGGTTGTTTTCAGGAGCAGGTGAATTCTTTTAGTTAGAACTATAAACAAATAGAGTCTAATAGTTGGAGATATATAAAAATAATTCTATTGGTTGGAGTTAGAGTAATTGTATTTATATGTTTGATAGTGAATAATCTATAATCGACGGGAATAACCAGTTTCATAAAGGAGCATAATTTCTTATGAACCCTATAAATCATGTGTGCTACTCTATCTCCATTATCAAAACAACACATGAGGTGATATTGGGGAATAATATTGAGAGGATCAAGAACCTTAAAAAGTTCAGGAGGTCTAATTGAAAATAAAATGAATTCATAAAAATAAACCACTGATTCACCCTGACCCTCTTAGTGGTCAGTCCATCATGGGGCACTACAAAATAAACAAACAATGGAATTTTTCTAAGAATTCATGTGATAGATTGAGGATAAAAACAAATTGAATTAGTGGATTAAATAAATGATCCTTAATATGATCATAGAATCAATGAAAATATACTAGGAATCTATTGAAAAGACATGAACTAATGATAAGGAACCTAGTCTAGCACAAAAGAATCTATCCATATCCCCAATAGTTCTATAGAATAAAACATGTTGAGATCACACAACTACCACTGGAAACTGTAATACTCACTAAATGACTCAGTTTAGTCTAACCAAATTTCTCTAGTTGGTATTCAATCTTTGCTAAGTATTTCACTAATCCCTGTTATCTACAAACTCCTAAGATTCCCATAGAATCAATCATGGAGGTTAGAAAACACAAATAAAAAACAATGAGTATTAATCAAATTTAAAAACATTTTCAAATAATATCCCATAAAACTTCCAATTCCATTAAATAAAATATACCCATATATTCATCACTTGGTATCTACTTATAAGGACCAGAGCTTAAGCATTACATAATCCCGAGTTTTTAGTCAATAACTCATTTTCTTGCATTCACATGAATATTTTAGGTTTATATTTTTTGATAATTCGAACATAAATCTTACATAAAAACCCATATATTACAAAGTGTACACTTTTACTTAGTATCCATTTATGACATATTATAAATTTTTTAAAATAAAACATAGTTTTTAGTTTCATGAAATATCTTCATGAATTTCAACATGACTTATTATTTTCCCTCATCCATCCTTACACCAAGTAAAAAAGATTTCAAAATTTTGGATGAGTATAAATAGATTATTAAGGGATAAATAAAAAGAGAGAAAGAAATCATTATTCCATGAATACTTTTAAAAATCACCATTTTCCAAAATAAAAATTGGCTTCAAAATAAACATTTTCTTACCTAAGTAATCAACCTAACTACCCAAATCATTTTATAAAACATTTCATAATAAATATTAAAGAAAAAAATAAAAATATTAAATATTTTTTATTTTAAATCATGAAAAATATATGAAACCTCTTTCCCAAATTTATAATTTTCACAATTTACAATTGGTATTTACATTAAACATAAGAACATTATCTTACCTGTATAAATCATAATATTTTTATAAAAATCTATAGTAATAATTGATAAATCATATAGGTAACTCAGGGCCTCATTTTCATTTCAAACCTACATATGGAGTAACCCTCATGGTTACACCTAGGATAACCATCATGGTTATAGTTGGAGTAAACACCACAATTAAAATAGATATATCAATCACGTTTATACTTTTAATAACCCTCATGGTCAACTTCTCAAAATATATATTAACTAATGTAATAAAGGGATATCATGGATGCACCCATCCTGGGTTTATAATGGAGCCATCCATCATCATAAACAATGAATTGAACTATAAACTAAACCTACAACATTAAATCATACCATTTCTAAAGTATTATTTTCACCCATAAGAAAACATTTGATGATATAGAAATATATATTATATTGTAAAACCCTTTTGGAAAATAATCAGAACATAGGTAAAAAGAGTTTTTCTAGGAAAAAAACAAGAAATATTCAAATTGAATCAAATATTAAATAAAAGTTATGAAGGAAAAAAATAATTTATCATCGTAAATGTTAAAATACAACATTAAATTTGTATTTTATAAGGAAACTGAAAATGTTCCGTATAAAATTTGTAAAAAGATTCCACTTGAAAACATTTAAAAAAAGTATAAAGATAAAAAAATTCCCTTGATAATTTATTTATTCCTGTATTAATAAATACATCAAGTAACTTTGAAAGAATATGGAAATGTTATAAAAAATATTTCTAAATGAAACATTAAAATATGTTTTTTAAGATGAAGGCTCCTTACCTTGTGATCAACTTATCATGTGATTTTCTGATCTTCGTAAATAATAAAATTATGTTAGTTATATACTTTCTTGAGATGGATATAGGTTATTCCATTAAAATAATAACATCTAAGTATATATTATATATTTTATGTTATTATATAATCAAAGTAAAAGAATATTTGGAGGTGGTGGAAGAAGAAATAAAGGTAAAACACTTGGTTAAGAACTATACCTCTTATTTAGAAAACCTCCATATGTTTAAACATTATGAATTATATGGTTGGTATTGTATCATAAATAATACCTCTAGAACATGGGAATGGATGTAAGGAAGGTATTTGGGTAGTTCATGTTAAAAAAAATGCTTTTGGAGTGTGATTATATGAGAAGAATATGTTCCCTTTTATAAGAGAGGGTATGGATACTCTTGGAGTTTCATAAAATATTAAATGAATATAAATAATTTTTTTTCGCATAATTGATAATATTAAAAGATAATATGAGTATGAGTATACATAAACTCATGAAATACAATTTGGGAAATTTAGGATCACATATTTACCCTTATCATTTTCCTTAAACACATAGTTAACCCTTTTGACAATGAAAACGATATTAATGTTTTTTAAAATTAAGGGGTTAATATAATTACTCTAAAAGGGAAAAAAGATCATAAATAGACCTTATCAGATTTACTAAACCATATCTAAGTCAATTAGTCAAATATATTATTTTCAGAAATTTAGAATCATTTAGTAAAATATTATTTATTATCAGATATCATTAACATCAATTTCTAAACTATTCATTTACCTTGACTTTATTAAAATCTAAAATAAAAAATAATTTAAATTAAATGCATCCAAACCTATTTAATATTTCATATATATCTTTAAAATCTCATAACATACAAACTCACTCAAATAATATTATTTCTAGAGTTTTCAAAAGCATTTTATCTATTTTTTTACTGCTAGTACAAGATCTATTTCAGTGTTGCATACGAATTTAAGGAAACTATTTATTCACTAAAAATTAATAATAAATACACCTGATGAAAAAAGTAATGTATATTTTAAGTTAATAATTATAATTCAATGTATCATCTTTTTATTCCTATGTAAAAAATTTAGATATAATTAAATAACAAGAATGAAATTTCTGACTTTTCTTTATATAAAATAATATAAAAGTGAAAATCATGAAAAATTGAAAATGGACACATATTAGAATTTTTTGTGTTTATGGAAGTGATATAATCATAAAATAATATTAATTGAAGTTTTCAGGTCACTGTTTAGTTTTTATCTTTTTATCTTTAACCTTAATTACCTTAGTTACCATTTAAAGTGGTAATGAAAATTACTAAAGTTACAAATCATAATGTCTAAAAAAGGGCCTACCAACTAAATGTGGAACCTCTAATTTCTAATATGGAATCACTTTTTCAATATTCAAAAAACATAAGTATAGGAATTTAATTTAAAATGAAAATAGAAAAAAGTAATGAAAAATAGTTTTAAGAAAAATAGCCATTTAAAATATTTTTATACTATATTAAATTATTAATTTCAGTTCAAAAACAATAATTGGATTATTATAAATCAAAATAAATTAATTAAAATTTCAAATTAATCCAAAATATAATTTTAATTAGTAAATAATCAAAAAGAAAATTCAATTTTCAATTAAAACCATTATTTTTTACTATTTATTGAAAAATAAAGCTCTTTAGAAAATACACAAAAATTCATCATAATATAATTTTTACATGCTAAATTAAAAAATAAAGCTCATTTTTTCAAATTAATTTTTTTTACTTTGGAAATCATGTTATAAAATAAATCCATATAATGCATGAAAATCCAATTTGGTTTGAAATAAAGGTTCTTCCTTTTGTCTGAAAAATTACTTATATTTGTATAGTGAGTATATCATTGTAAAATGTAACTAATATATATTAATAAGATATAAAAATGATTTACTCTAATTTTAAATTGGTTGTCACATTATTCACCCATTTTATAAATTTCATCCTCTTAATTATATTCACTTTTTAAACAAGTGGGGATATTTTTCCCTCATAGAATTTTCAGGTTCCCATGTATATTATTCAACGATATGGTTTTTTTCACTAAACCATAACCTGGTGAATCATGTTATTTATAAAAACGTTCTCTTTATTGTCAATAATTTGAATATTTTATTCCTTCTAAGAAAGGTTATCTTCAAAGTAAACTGCTTTAGGGCTCAAAAAAAGATATGAATCTGGTATATATTTCCTTAACATTGAATAATGAAATGTGTTATATACCTAGGATAAACTCAGAGGAAAATCCAAATGTTAGGAAACTGGTCCATCATTCACATGGATTTTACATGGTACAATGTATGATGGACATAACTTTCCTTTTTTACCAAAATGTATGACACTTTTCGATGTAGACACTTTAAGAAAAACACGATCACCTACATCAGAAGAAATATCTTTCTTTCGGTCATCTTCATAGATTTTATTCCTCATCCAATCCATCCTTATATGGTGTTGAATCATCTTAACCTTATCATCCATTTCCTCTACCAACTCTGGTTCCATCAACTTCATTTCTTCTAACACATCCCAAAAAGTATAAGTTAGGCATTGGTTTCCACGTAAATCCTCAAAAGGATTCATTTTTATACTGGAATGATAATTATTATTATAATAAAAATCCGCCAAATAAATATATCTACTCCAGATTCACTAGTATTCCATCAATCTTGAATAAATCATATCTTCCAAGTTTTGAATCTTTTACCCAAACTATCCATTAGATTAAGGATGAAATGATATATTTAAATTTAATTCAGTTCCCAATGTCTTTTAAAGTCCATTCCAAATTTTTTTACTAGAACTTAGAATCACATTTATCTATGTAACTTGACTATCTCCTTGAGATAATGTTTATAAAGTTGATCTAAATATAGAGTATATTGAATTGGAATAAATTTTACGATTAAGTTAATTGATCAATAATAAAACAAATTCTATTATAACAATGAGGAACTTCATAATCCAGCCATAAAATCCATGGGTATATTTTCTTATTTCCACTTTTTATTAGGAAAGGCTGAATCATTCCATTTATTAATTTTCATTCTTCTTTAACATATTTATAATTCAAACATTTCATGGTAAATTCAACAATATCTCTTTTCATTTTGTCCCACTAATAATACTTATAAAGGTCTCTATACATCTTACTAATTCCATTATTAATGGGAAAAGGGAAACTAAGAACTTCACTAAACAACTATCTCTTCAAATGGGAATTGCAATTCACACATAATCTCTTTCCAAACCTGATAGAACCTATCTCCCTTTTGTTTTAACTTAGACATTAAGCTAGATAACCATGAAAATGTTTCAACAAACCACAATTAATATCCTACTAATCCAAGGAAATGGTGATTCTTAGAAAACTTTGTAGGTCATGACCATTTATAAGCCACTTTAGTTTATGTTGGATCAACTATTATTTTATCTTTATTTATGATGTTTCTAATGAAGGTAATATAATGAATTTTTTTTACTTTTTCTAAATTTTCTATACAGATTATTTTCTATTTGTCTTTATAGAACATTCCTTAGATACTTTTCATGATCCTCATAAATTTTTAATAAATCAAGATATCAATATTAAAAATAAAAAATTTATCAAAATATTCATTGAAGAATCTATTTATAAGATCTATAAATATAACTGTGGAATTTGTTAACCCAAAAATAATAAACACAAACCTTGACCATAGGTCAACCTTAAAAGAAATAAACTCCTTGGACCTGATGTGTCAATTCATTAATATGATGAAATATACACTTTTTTGTAATATTTATCTTATTCAAATCTCTATAATGAATGAAAATCCTCTTGGAAACATCTTTATTTTTAATAAAAAAATAGGATCACCCAAAGTTGAAGTGAAGGGATGAATTAAAATTTTATCAATAAACTCTTGTAACTACTTTTCAATTATATAAGTTATACTTGAGAAATTTGATAAGGGGGTTTTGAAATTTTCTTAGCATCAAGAAATAATGCAATTGTAAATTAGACTTCATGATTAGGTATAACACAGAGGAATTAATTAGGGAAAAAATCTAGGTAATCTTTTATAACCTCATATAATTAATCTTCATAGTTCCCTTATTTTCAACAATACATGCAAGATAACATTAATTTACATCTTTTATTATTTTCTAGGCTTCTTGATATGTTAAAAAATGTATGAAATCATTCTTGTATAAAAAATAAAACTTATTTTGAAAAATAAATTATTTAGCTTCAGAATCAATCTTATCTTGGTAAACAGAGTGCCAATACATACCTAAAATAATATCAAACTCTACTAGGGGAATGTAATAAGTATTATAGAAAAATTGTTTCCACATAAAATAATTGTAATATTCTTATAATTTATATTTCCATAATAATTCCCTGATACATTTTTACCATATTTTTTTCCTTCAATTATTCTAGATAAACTTCCAATATACCAGAAAAGTTCTTAAAGATGAAATATGGTTTAGATATAGAATCAAATAAAACACTAGAATAATTTGAATAAAAATATATATACATGTTACTGCTTCATTTGATAGGAAAACATCTAAAAAAGTAGTTACACATGATTTAACCACACCCTTCTCCTTATAGTTTTCCTGCTTTCCATCATTCGTGTCCTTCTACAAACGCTCATATGCAAAATGGCCCATATAATGATATTTAACACTTTAATTTTTATTAAAATTGGCCTTACTACCAATATCATTTTCATTTAATTCATGAGCCATATGAACCAAATAACCACCTCAAATCACATACCATGTTTCATAATGAATTCCCCTATGTTCCTTTTACCATACCAATCACAGACTGGAAAATTTATTTTCTTACCTTTGATTTATTTAAAGGACTCATTCCCATTGTCTTGCACCTGGATCACTTTTTTATCATCCTGACATAGAACACCATATCATTAGAAAACATAATTTCCAACTTCTCATTACATCAAACAAGTTTCTCAAAACTTTTAAATTCATAGGAATTCAATTTACTTTGATATATTGTCTTCAATCCGAGGTAAAATAATCAAATTTTACTATCTAGATCTTGAATAAAATTTGGTGTGTGCCTTGTTAGTCGGGTGAATTTTACTTCATATAAAACCATATAATCTTATTCTTTTTACCTCAATTCTAATATTTTTTTCTATCCATAGTTGAATTGAAATAGGGAAATATTTCTCAAATAAAATTCTCTTAAATTCATCTCATTCAAATACATAAAGATATTTTATTTCTCTTTTATTATTGACCAAAGTCCTCCACCGATCAGATTCACCTTAAAAATGTTAAATAGAAAAAAAATTAAATTTTGATGATCTAGACAACACATGACATTGAATATATTTTTCTAGCAATTCACTCCACCCCTTAGGTATCATCGAGTCAAAATATCCACTGAATGATGGAGGGTGTTGTCCCATAAATTGTTCCACTATCGATATATTCAATTATGGTAGTTCAAGATGATCTCAAGCATATATTCCACCATAATTTATTATCTGATTCAAATAATTCATCAAAGAAACAAACTACCCCATTCGAATTCCTTATATTCTAAGTTGCTGATTTTTAAGGATATTTTCCTCTTGGTTCCTTCCTACTACAACTTCTTTATTTTCTGTATAAAAAAATTCTGAACAAATATAGTTTAGATGAAGTAATATATTAATCTTAAAATTACATAACGTGATAAGTATAAATTACAATATCTTAAGGGTATTTACTTACATTATACTAACATATGAAATTATCTAAACCTTTCCTCTAATACCAACTATAAGAACCCGTCCTTAAACATTACAAAATCAAGATATTTCTTTCAAGAATTAATTTTATATAATTTCTGATTGTTTTTAGTATATATTTTTAGAGAATTAATTCATAAATCTTACATAAAAAACTAATGTATAATAAATTGGACCCTTTAACTTAGTATCCATTTTACTCATAATAAAAAAATTAAAATAAAACATGATTATGTTTCATGAAAAATATTCCTTATTTTAAAGTTGAATTCTTATTTTCCCTCACCCAACTATACACCCTATGAATAAACAATTTAAAAGTGTGATGAGCATAAAAAGATCAGAAAGGGATAGAAAATGTAAGAAATAAACTTTTAGTACATTAATATTTATAAAAAGTTACATCTTTAAAATAAAAATTGGGTTTATAATAAATATTTTCTTACCCAATAAATCACCTTCACTGCCAAAAGATTTTCATAAAATATTTCAAAATACATATTAAATGAAAAATAATAATCCTAATTTTGTTTGAAACAAATAACAATATATGAAATTTTTTTCACAAATCTATAATTTTTACTCTTAAAAGGTGTTATATACTTTCCTTTAAACAAAAGATCATTATCTTACCTTGAGATAACAAAAGAAATGTATAAAAAATAATATAAATCCTAGATAAAACATATATCTAAATTGGGGAATCGTATTCATTTCAAATTTTCATAAGGAGTATTCCTCATTGTTACATATGGGATAACCATCGGAGTTATACTTGGAGTAACCATTATAGTTACACTTGAAATAATCATCATAGTTATACTTGTAACAACCCTCATGGTCAACTTTTAAACAAAAATCTTACACAATCCATCAGAGGGATATTATAGAACCACCCTCAATTGGTTTATAATAGAACCCCCTATCCTCATAAAATTTTTTTAGGATCCATAACATAATCATAAAATAAAAAATATTGTTGCTTTCAAAATATTATTTTCACCAATAATAAAACATTTCTCGATATTTAAATATAAATTCCATTTTAAAACCCTTTTTGAAAATAATAATGAAAAATGGAAATACATTTTTTCATTTGAATAAGACATGAAATATTGTAAATTAATCCAAAATAAAATAATTTTTATGGTAGTAGTAAATTTAATTTTAATAGTATACATTAAAATAGAATATTCATTTTGTATTTTATAAATAAATTTGAAATGTTCCATATAAAAGATTTAAAACAAATTCCTCTTGAAAACCATTTTAAATGAACTAAAAAGAGCCACAAAATTTCAAGAAAATTTTATTTTTCCCATATAAATACATCCATAAGAAAAATTTAAAAATATATAAATAGAAGGAAAAAGAGTTTTAAAGGAATCTTTAAAGGAATATTTTTTCAAAAGAAGACCCTTTAACTTATGACCAACTTATCATGTGATTTCCAAATATTCATAAATACAAAAATTATATTGATTATTTAATTTCTTGAGAAATTTTGTAAATTTTATTATTTCTTTATTTTAATTATTACCAAGTGACCTACAATTAATTAATCAGTTAATTTCATCTCAGATGTTGTGATGATATTCAGCTCATATGTCCAAATTGGCTTCAGTAGGTTGAAAAACATAAAATAGGTAATTATTCCATCATATAATGAATAATAATAATCACATAATTATAAATTTTATGCATAAATTATAATTTTAAAACCATTCATCAATGATGGTTATGAAAAATAAACTATAATACAATCATGCATACAGTAAGTCATACGTATGCATGATTAATGTTTCCATTTTCAATGATAATTATAGAAATAGGGTAAGTATTATTTTATCATTAATTAATTATAATAATATTATAAATGAAATATTATTTCTTTTAATATACTTCTGTATATAATCCATGTGATGTGGTGATAAAAAACAAAACAAATCACTTCATGGAAGTGCCAGTTCACACAAACACAGAAACAACATTATCATTTTTCTATGAATGAAAAGGTAAGAAAATAGGCGATATATTATCTTTAAATAAAGAAAAACATTTCTTGAATATCATATATATATATATATAAATTAAATCCATCATTTGGAAGAACCTTAATATTTAATGATGGAAAACGGAATACCCTGGTTTTCTTGGTAGTAGTATTCCCCATACACGGATGATGGATTCATTTTCTATTTGATGGAGGTTATAGATGGATATAGGTTATCCATTAACAAAATAACATATTTTCATAAACTATATACTAAATTAATTATATAATACTTTTAAGGAATATTTTGATGAGTTTGTAGATTAAATAAAACAAAAACGCTCGGTTAATAACTATACCTCTTCTTCAGAAAACCTCTATTACTTAACACCTTAAGACTTTTATATCTTGTATTATTCTATAAATAAGGCCACTAAAAAATTGGAAGTGATTTAATAAATGTATTTTTTCCGGTATTGTCTAAACAAAAATGATTTTGGATTGTAATGAAATGAGAATAAGATGTTCCCTTTTATAGGATAGCAGAGGGGCACTTTTGAAATTTCATGAAATATTAAATTAATATAAATAAATTTTGATGTAAAAATGGCTCTAAATTCAAAATATTTGAAAATAATATTAATAATAGTCTATAAACTCTCATAAAATAAAATTTTGACAAGTTTGGATCATATTCTAAACCTTAACTTTTTGTTATAACCATTTATTAATCCCTTGGACATTTAGAGTGATATCAAGGTTTTTTACACTAAGGGGTAAATATATTTACTATAAAAGTAAAAATTTATTGTTAATGGAAAATGGTTTATTTAATAACTATATCCCATTCAATTGGTCAATGATTATATTTTAAGGAATTTTAAATCATTTAATAAAATATTATTTATTACAAAATATCATGAATGCTGATTTTTTTTACCATTAATTAACTAGGAATTTAATAACATATAAATAAAAAATAAATTAGAATAAAACGAATAAAATGCATCAAAACATTTATAATATTTCATTTTTATCAAATATAATCTTTTAACATATAAACTCATTCAAATAATATTATTTTTTATAGTTTTAAAAATCATTTTACTGAATTTTTACTACTTGCACAAGCAATGTGTTAGTGTTTCCCAAGCATTAAAGGAATTATTTCTTCACTAAAATTTTTATAAAAATATCATGATATAAAAATAATAATTTATATTTAAAATTAATATTTATAATAAACATATCCTCTATTTATTCTCATTTAAACAATTTAGGGATAATAAAATAAAGGGAATGGCATTTTCTACTTTTCTTTATATAAAATAATATAAAGTTCAAAATCTGGTATAAATAAAAAAGGCCATATATTTGAATTATAAATGATTATGGATTTTATATAAACATATGATAAAATTAATCCAAGTGTTAGCCTCATTTTCAAGTTCATATCATTTTATTTTTAACCTTAATTACTTGATTTACCCTTTAACGTGGTAAGAAAAATAACCAAGTTACTACTCATAGTGTCCAAAAATAAAAGCATACTATTTAACAAATTTGGACCCAATGGTCAAAAAAATGGAATCCATTTTCAATATTAAATATACATAAGTGTATGAATCTAATTAAAAATTAAACTAAAAATACTTGACTAAAACAACTTTATAGAAAAAATATCCTTTTAAAATGTTTTCATACAACTAATGTATAAATTTCATTTAAAAAACCAAAATTGGATTATATTAAATAAAAAAGAACTAAATAAATTTATAATATAATAAAAAATAAATCTTTAATTTTTAATGAATCGAAAATAATAAAATATTCATTAAAAATCACTATTTTTCACTATTTATTTGAAAATAAACCGTTTGAGAATATTTTTATAAATTCAATCTATGATGTTTTTTGAGAATATAAATTTTAAGATTATGTTAACGTTTTAAAATAATAATCTACAATTTATATTTAAATATTTTAAATAAGACCATTTAATTCATGTGCATTTAATATAATAAAAAATAAGGTTTCTCCTTTTGAATGAAACATGTGAAAATATTGTTATAATTAATATAACTTTGTAAAATCTAACTAATAAATATTAATAAAATATGAATATTATTTATTCTAAAATTACCTGGGTTTTTAAACTATATATTTGATTCATCACCCATAAAAAATGAAAAGAAATCATAGGGGGTATAAATAGGTCGTCATATATTTCACCAAATATATTATCATATAATGCCAAACGAGCCATTTAATTATAATCTTAGGATTAGAAGCCAACTCAAACCAATGAAAATCTAATTTGAAACATATTTTGAAACCAAAATTATAAATACATTTTATGGAATCAATTTAAAAATTAAAAAAATAATTAAAATTACATTTAAAATGTGTAAATCTATCCGAAAGATTTAATATAGAACTAAAATGGTCCTACATGCCAAATCTTAATAAATAAATTCATCTTAAAAAACATAAAACACTTTAATTTTAAACCATTTGGTGATATAAACACTTAAAAATATCAAATTGGTGTTATTCACCAATAAAAAAATTTAAATACCTTCAAAAATACACTTGGTCATTTCTTACAAACACTTAGCATGGAATCTCATTCCATGCTTTGGGTTAAAACAAATTTAAAATCAACTTTGATCCTGCATTGGATATACATATAAGTATAATTTCTAAGGAAACCCATTTTTAATACTCAATCACCATATGGAATATAATTTAAAGAAACAAAATAAAAAAACCTACATAAAATTGAGTTGATACTCATTTCCTTTTTTATAAATAGATAGAACAAGTAAGAATTTTTACTCTCTATGCCCTGAAAGATGAAATCCCTATGTTAGAACAAAACCAAAACCTTAATCACACATTAATAGTGAATTAAGGTCTTGGGTTAGGAATAAAAACTAAGGGAAAAAGAATGAGGGGATATGAGTGGTAAGGATCATTGAAATATTATAAAATAATAATAATAATATCTATACATTTTAAGGGGAGGAACAAAAATAAAAGTAATAAGGAGGTGGGAGATCCTTCTAATGCTCCCAACGACAATTCATCCAAATTAAAAGAGGAGGTGGGTGTGGGAGACATAAAAATAGGAGGGATTTTTATCCAAAATTTTAAAAGTTAATAGGACCACAGTTTTGGATGCACAATTTAGGAAATTCTTCATCAACCATACATCCATAATTGGATAAAATTGGGAATACTACATGGATTCCTCTAAGACCCTACATGGGTTTATTAACCATGGATTAACATTGTGAGATGTAACTATAAAAAACTAAAAATCTATCACTTGGGAAGCAAAACTTTTTCCCTAACTATTATGGATAAATATTTGATAACCAATAACCACCCAAATTTTCAAACTCCAAACTTGAAAACATTGAAAATTAAATGAAACAATCTACAATATAAAGTAAATAACAACAGTAAAATAGGGGGTGTTACTAGAATCATGAATTTAACCATTACATTCCTTATGGGGTTCATTTATCATAAATTATGAAGGATCTTTTATTATAAGGGTACTCCATTAACCAATCCTATGAATGACTTCAATGACTAAGGTTTAAGAGGAATCATTGATGGGAGGAATTCAATTCAATGGAGATCACTTCCTGGTCAATATTGTCGAAACCACCCCTTGAAAGTACCACTTTTTTACACCTTACCATTAGGTATTATTCTGATGTGATAAAGGGTTATTTATATTTAGGTTTCTTAGTTATAAAGTTTAAATTTACTTATTAATGTAGGGGTGTTTACTCTGATACCACATTTTAATTAAATATGTCAACCCTATATAATAATAATAAAAACACATAAATAGAGGATGAATTTTATAAAATGGATTTAATATTTTTAATTCGGATGTTTAATCAATATATCTATAAAATTTTGTATTTTTTGGAAAAAATAGTAAAATGTAGTAAAAAATGGTGATATATAGTGAAATATGAAAAGAATGAAATTATAAATATATAACTATAAATCATCTACAAAACCATAGTTCTATATAATTATATTTTTTAATAATTATTATCATTGATAAATAAGAGAGGTATTGTGGAACTATGGGGGTAGTGGAGAAACAAAATAACTAATAATTTATTCCATGAAATTCTACTCACCACACCTATAAAAACCCACCCCACCTCTCATTTTCCCCACACTAAATTCGATGTTCTATCTTAATATTCTTATCATGGAGTGTTTCTCATATAATTATCCCATTATTATTAGATATTATCATTGGTTTTAAGTTTTGGTTCTAGGATAATAAGATAAAGAGAAGTGAGGGCTCTCTTTCTCTCTCTTTTCAATTCCAATTTTCATTTCTTCTATTATACCCTTTTCAATTTCCAAGTTATTTCCCCAACATTTTATGGATATAATTTTAAATATTTTCCCAAATAATTATTGTCCATGATATTTCCCATTTTAGTCACATTATTCCATTTTGATAAGTCATTATAATACTAAAACATTTATTAAAACCCAAGGGCTAATTCAAAATATCTTAAAACATCAAATAAAATTGATAAAGTAACTAGTGTGGGGTTTTCTAGTGATGAAACCTCCATATATATTATAGATTTAGATACAACCTCTAAATCATATGCTCCCAGGGTTAATAACCCTAAAAAGTTTTTTTGGGTATTAACTTGATCTTCACTCAATACACAACAAATGGGATTGAATTCACACATAGTTGGATACTCTCATGGGATATTATTTTTCTGATTCACAATATCATTAAAAATATAATGAAGCATTTGAATAATTTTATTCATTTAAATATACAACTCAATTATCTCAGACTTTATAAGTACCCAATAAATATTTTTTTATTCATCACTTGATAAGGGTTCTCATTTGATTATTATGAATCCCTAATTGTACTTAAAAAGTAACAAAGTAATTCACCTAGAAAAAATTATTATTTCGTTAAATGTGGAAATATTATCAAATTTGTTATAATACTTTGTTTGATATGGGAAAAATATTATAAAATAATATTCATTATGAAATTATGATAAGTATATCTATGTTGTTCATTCTTGAACATTATTTTGTGCATTTACTATGCAATTTTAGTATATTATAGAATGAATTGGATTTTATATAACTGGTGGGGATTATAATTATATATCTATTTAGTGAATTGGTAGGTTTTTGGAAAAAAATATGATATAGTAATAGAATATTCATAACCATTACGTGTCACGTCTTGGAAAAAGGTCTGACCAGTATATTTATTATGCTCTAAATTATGCATTCCCATCATTTACATCATTACATAACCATTTAATTCTATAAAAGTTCTTTTGTATTTCTTTTTCATCCATAGATTATGTTATGATTATGTGTTCGTGTCTAAAGAATCATTAATTTATCTATTTTCACAATATTTCTTTTTCTAATTTTATCCCATGTTAGATTCTTTGTACATTATCACTTATTGAGTGTCTGTGTTTACTATTTAATTTTATTTCCTATTTCTCTAGGAAATGAAGTAGAATACAATGTATGATTATATATATAGATATAATTATGGAATATTTACTCATATTCAAATGATGCAATATATCATGTTGTAATGTAATTTTTATATATCTTGTCTCTTAAGGACAACTAAACCCTGATCTTTAGAATGTAATATCATTTAATATAATTACTATGTAATTAATATCCCATAAAATTTTTATGACTAAGGTTATGGGTGTTAAAATTTGTATCAAATTATAGTTTTTTATAAACTATAGGAATACATATTTTATAGCACCTGGGAATTTTATGAGAAATATTTTGTTTTTATGTTATATAAATCATCAATGGAATCTTTCACTACACACAACACTAGCTTGGCTTGCTTTACACGCAACCGCGACCTTCCTCGATAGCTTGCATCGTACGCAATACTGAGTTTCATTAAACAACGATATATTATAAAATTAGCCTTTATGAATAGTATTAACTAAATTTTGAATTTTATAACATTTTAATTCATCTTATGCATTTTCTAGAATGAGGTATGAAAACAAAATCAGTTTTTTGGATAAAAGAAGTATTTTTCAAAAAATGCAGTTTTACCGCCTTTTGATGGCGCACCCACATTAAATCTAGTTTTTGACAAGTTTATAAGTTCAATTTGACAAAATAAAATTCTTCTTTAGAATCGGGATATAAAAATTTACTTTGGATAAATTTTTCATATTATTCTGATAACTTTCATATTTTAATGAATAGTAAAAACACACTATATTTTAATTAAAAACAACTTTTTTCATCACAATACTTTATATGGTTAAATTATAATATTTCATGTTTTTAAAGTATAAATAGAATATATTTTTACCATTTAATATAATGTATTTCATTAGCATTAATTTTACATTGAATTCATAGGTAAAAACATTTCAATCTTTGGCAATGTTTTAACTTTTAAAACCCGTTTTCTTAACAATGTGATTAATTTTAAATTAATTACTGAAAAGAAAAGGTTATGTCAACAACCGAAGAAAAGACCTAGAGTTTGAAGTTGGTGATAAAGTGTTTTTACGAATATCTCCCTGGAAGAGAGTTATGAGATTTGGAAAGAAGGGGAAGTTGAGCCCTAGATATATCGGTCCTTTCGAAATACTGGATCGTGTTGGGAAGGTAGCTTACCGATTGGCGCTTCCACCGAATCTCTCTCAAGTACACGATGTGTTCCATGTATCTCTCCTGAGAAAGTACATACCTGATCCTTCACATGTACTTAGCACAGAAGTTGTACCGCTGGAACAAGATCTTTCTTATGAAGAACAGCCGATAGAGATTCTGGATCGTAGCGAAAAATTCCTACGGAACAATACCACTCGCTTGGTGAAAGTTTTATGGAGGAACCACCAATTAGAAGAAGCTACATGGGAACTTGAGGATATGATGAGGGAGAGGTATCCTCATCTGTTTGTTATGAAGTGACGAATTTCGAGGGAGAAATACATTTTAAGGGGGGTAGAATGTAACACCCGAGACTTTTATGAGAAATATTTTGTTTTTATGTTATATAAATCATCAAAGGAATCTTTCACTACACACAACACTAGCTTGGCTTGCTTTACACGCAACCGCGGCCTTCCTCGATAGCTTGCGTCGTACGCAATACCGAGTTTCACTAAACAACGATATATTATAATATTAGTCTTTATGAATATTATTAACTGAATTTTGAATTTTATAACATTTTAATTCATATTATATATTTTCTAGAATGAGGTATGAAAACAAAATCAGTTTTTTTGGATAAAAGAAGTATTTTTCAAAAAATGCAGTTTTACCGCCTTTTGATGGCGCACCCACATTAAATCTAGTTTTTGAAAAGTTTATAAGTTCAATTTGAAAAAATAAAATTCTTCTTTAGAATCAGGATATAAAAATTTACTTTGGATAAATTTTTCATATTATTCTGATAACTTTCATATTTTAATGAATAGTAAAAACACGCTATATTTAAATTAAAAACAACTTTTTTCATCACAATACTTTATATGGTTAAATTATAATATTGAATGTTTTTAAAGTATAAATAGAATATATTTTTACCATTTAATATAATGTATGGAATTAGCATTAATTTTACATTGAATTCATAGGTAAAAACATTTCAATCTTTGGAAATGTTTTAACTTTTAAAACCCGTTTGCTTAGCAATGAGATTAATTTTAAATTAATTACTGAAACTTGTGTGTTTTTAATTTTTAAAAATGGATTCCATATTTGGAATCTGTGGGTCCAAATTATGTTAATAGGTTACTTTTATTTTTTTGATATTATGAATAGTAACTACGGTAATTTTTTTTATTTACTACGGTTAAAGGTAAATAGGGTAACTCAAGGTTAAAAGAATATTATAATAATTCAAAATTACCTTTACACTTGTCCTAAACTTATTGTATGAGTATTTACAGACCATGGGCATCCTTGGGTCGATTTTGGGACCCCATTTAGCCACATGGTAGTGATAATGACAATTTGGATTAATTAATTTAATTTAAAGACAAAATTGACATTAACAAAAATCTTTTAGTAATTAATGTTTATATGGGGTTATATAAATTATATTTCTGACTATAAATATTAATTAGAAAGATAATAC
Organism: Viscum album; assembly: GCA_963277665.1. Taxonomy (NCBI): domain Eukaryota; kingdom Viridiplantae; phylum Streptophyta; class Magnoliopsida; order Santalales; family Viscaceae; genus Viscum; species Viscum album. The sequence continues at coordinate 1,694,472,934 of OY728160.1, forward strand.
TATTTCCTACATAATTATATTTTTTCTATAATTTTTAGACACCAAATAAATTAAATTATTTAAGACACAATAATGATGAAGTATTTACCTCATTAATAAATGATTTAAATGAATAAAATTATAGTGATTAAAATATTTTCCAAAACATGTCCAATTCTGATTGGATGATTTTATTTCGATCATGAGTCATCTTATCTTCATTTGTAATGATTTTTGGACGTTTTGAAACCGAATATAAGTTTATAATAAAATAATATTTCCACACTTTCCAAAGGTGCCCCTCTCCTCCCTTATAAAAGGGAACCTCCTCCCTCTCTTCCTCACACCAATTTGAGCCTTCAATCTCGGCCAAACCCTGCCCATTTCACTTCCCCACTTCCTTAGAAACCAACTATAGGTACTGGTCTTCTCAAAAGACCAACTCTATTGCCTTAAGAGAAGGTTTAAAGGAGGCACTTCGAGAAAGAGGTAATACCTTCTACCATTTTCTTCAAGTTCCATTCTTCTTATACTCCCTCTTCTTTAGTTGTTTCATTATGAGGTAATGACATAAGTATCCCTCATATACTGATATGTTTTTATAAATATGAAACCACCCTATTTCACCTGTTATCCATCCTATGGAAAATGAAATCACCGCGCGTGCGTACGTACAGAATACCGTCTCCACGCCGTGGTGTAATATGTTTTCCACCACCACCTTACTTGGATGGGTATAATGGTGAAAATAAATAACTATATATGATTATTGTAAATTTATATTTATTCGGAAATAGTATACATACACTTACATATAATTCCATGACCATGGGAACGATATCATCTCTTGTGCGTACGTACGACCTACCGTCTCCACGATGTGATGCGACTCGTTCTATATAATCTTCATTGAATAATTATTATATAAATTAATTGAATGAATTAATATGATATATATTACACTAATACCATTATTTAAATAATGTTTCTATATCCTATAAAGAGGAATATGAATTATTTCGACAAAACACGCATAAGAACAAAAAAAGTAATAAACATCTGAATAACAAGTAGTAATGAAATATTACTAATAAGAAGCTAAGAATATAAACATATATGATATCATAACAATAGGTATGATTATGTAATAATTCAATAACATTATTTAAATAATTATACAGGAGGTTCGGACACGTACAGAGCATATCGGACCTAAGGTAAGGGAAAATATCACAATCTCATTTTTATCCGAGATTGTTTATACTTTGGTATTTACTGGGGTGTATTTTATCATCCACATCCATGTTTCCTCAATATGTAATATTATATACATCCACCTACAATTTTTTAAATCCAATTTTACCCTTCAGTGAGTTTTAGTAAAAGATATGAAAGGAATATTTTGTCTTTTTTCGTACGAGGTACTTTTTGACTTTTCTGACAAAAGTATGAGAAATTTTTTTTTTAACTTATACGACATGAATGGATTTTTAAAACATTATTTACAAGAATCTTCCTTTACAAGTTTTCATGTTTATTTTTAATCAACTTCTTTTAGTTTAAAATTGTATGACATGTTAAGAAAGGAAAAATGTTTTTGAAGTAGGAAGGATATTTTCCTCAAGAATGGAGTTCAAGTGTTTTATCAAAATTATTTTCCATCTAAGATAATATAGGGTTATGTTTCTATCCCTATTATTACATTGATTTGATTATGTTGTGATGGAAATATTTTTATGAATTCCTTTATCTTATATGAATTTTTTTATGATGTCATGATGTTTAAGATTCCCATTTTTATTACATGGGTTATGCTATGATGTATGGTTTATGATTTTGTGACACACATAAGAATGGTATCATTATAAGATGGGTGGGACCTATATCCCCCTTCAATGCATTGGGTAAAGATTTTATATCTCATGATATAGACATGGCTGGAACGACAGGTTAAACCGGTTCAGTGAAGTAGGATTGAAACGAGGAGTGAACTCGGTTCAGAAATGGACTTTGTCCACTAAGATAGTCTTTTATATGAGTCTTGACTAATAAGAAATGATTCTCTATGATTATGTGTGTATGCCAAAAAGTTTCATGTTTTATGTTATGATTATTAGGATTACATTTCACTACAATGATTTATCCCATGTTATGAAATTATGATCTCTTTTGCAGGGTAAGATTTCCAAAATGTTATGTTCTTATAAATTTGATGTGATTGATATTTTATTTTGTTTACCCTTACTGAGAATTTGAGCTCACCCTTTTGTATGTTTTCTTTTCCCAGGTCAGGAAGAAGGTTATTAAGTAAGATATTCCAAAAAGGGACTACAGATATGATGAAATAAATGGGAGACAATGTAAATGCTTTATGAACCAGTTGTTTATGTTTACCAGTTTCTAAAGACACTATACCTATACGGTCCTTTCATGGTTTTGTTATATGTTGTAACAAGTATGCTTCAATTTTGAAGTATTAACCATGCATGTAAAGTATGGGCCACTATAGTTGGTATCAGAGGGAGGTTATAGTCAACCTTTGGAAACTAGGATGTGAAAGCCTTAGTAAGAAACCTAAGGATATGTCTAAGCATAGAACCCAATCTTATTGTTTTAGAAATTTCCATGAACAACCTATGATAAGACCTTAAGTTTAAAATTTTGTTCTTGATTATGTGGTTTTCTTTTTATAATTAGTGTTTCTCACACTATTCTTCTTGGTTTTAGTCAATGGCTGGAACCCAAAGGAACCATGTTAATGTGGAATGCGATGGGAAATGAAATGATTGTCCCCCTGAGAAACCAAACGATATGGGAGCTGGAATAAAAAATCTTGTAGCCATGCTCACACAACTTTCTCAAGCTATGAATCATGCATGACTTCCAAATGAGAAAAGGAAGGGGCAACATTCTGTTGAATCCTTCATGAGGCAGTGTCCACCTTCATTCAGCGGGTCTTCTAATCCATTAGTGGCTGAACAATGGATCAGTACCACTGAAAAGATATTTTCAGTTCTTCAATATTCTGAACATGATAAAGTCATCTTAGCAGTGTATCGTTTGGAAGGTGATGCTGATCAATGGTGAAATCTTATTAAGAATATGAGGCAAAGGGATGAAATTGAGTCCATGGAATGGGAGGAGTTCAAGAACTTATTTTTCAATAAGTATTTCCTTCGTATTCTTCGAAAAAATATGGAGAAGGAGTTTCTTGAACTGAAGCAAAAGGATGATGAATCCGTTGGCACCTACAAAGAAAATTTTACAAGACTTGCAAGGTACGCTTCCGGAATTATTATCCAACATGAGAGTAAGTTCGATCGATTATTTAGTGGCTTAAAACCAAGTCTTCGAAGGGTGTTAGCCATAAGGGACTTCAATAGATACGAGGAAATTATTCGATGTGCTCTCAAGGTTGAGATGGAGATTGGTGTAACCCATCAGTCACATGGGTTTGATAAGAAGAGGAAAATGGAATTCAAAGGAAAATCTAAAGACCACACTGAAAAGAAGATGAGTTTTACCTTATGATCAAAGTGTGGAAAGAAACATGGAGGAAATTGTCTTAAGGGGACAAGAAAATGTTATAAGTGTAGAAAAGAAGGTCATCGGGAAATTGAATGTCAAAATAATGGGAAGAAGATGTCTAATGATGCAAAAAAAGGAAGAGATACATAGACTGAACATACTACACTTCAATGTTTCAAGTGCAAGGAGATGGGGAATTATGCCAATCAATGCCCAAATCCAAGGGTTGATGATGATGATGGATGTCAACAAACTCTTAAGGCCAAAGACAAAGGAAAGTCACATGCAATTACTATCAGTGATGTGGAGTACGACAACGAAGTGGTGAGAGGTACACTTACCATCCACTCTAAAGTAGCAAATTTTTTATTTGATTCTGGATCCACCCACTCTTTTATTTCTGAAGAATTTTCTAAGGGTATCGCCGTATTACCTCAACAATTAGATGTTGAGTTGATTGTGAAAACTCCTAATGGAACAACAGTCACATCAAAAGTTTACAATTCTTCTCCGATTGAAGTTTGTGGGAAAGTGCTTCCTGCAAATCTTGTGATCCTTCCTATAGTGGAATTTTATGTGATTCTTGTCATGGATTGGCTTTCTTTATATGGAGCTCATATCAATTTTCAAAGAAGGGAAGTCACATTTTATATTCCAGATCAATCTTGGATCGTCTATCGATGCAAGGATGAACATAACCTTCCAGTGGGAATTTCTTCTATCTTATGGGTCTTGATTCCACTAAATGAAGGTTATTTATCTCAAATGGTTGGAGATAAACTCATGATTAATAATATTCCCATTGTACGGGAATTTGATGATGTATTTCCGGAGGAATTTCTAGGTCTTCCACCAAATCGTGAAGTTGATTTTTCAATAGAACTCGTACCAGGTGCTTTGCCTATTTTAAAGACTCCTTATAGAATGGCCACAATTGAGTTGGAGGAATTGAAGAAGCAACTCCAAGAGAATCTTGATAAAGGATTCATATGCCCTAGTGCGTCACCTTGGAGAGCACCTGTTCTGTTTGTTAAGAATAAATATGTATCAATGAGACTCTGTATTGATTATCGAGAACTTAAATAAGATCACTATCAAGAACAAATATCCTCACCCATGCATTGATGACCTTTTTGACCAACTACGCGGAGCTCAATACTTTTCCAAGATTGATCTTCGTTCTGCGTATCATCAATTAAGGGTCAAAAGGGAGGATATACCAAAGACAACTTTTCGTACAAGGTATGGACACTATGAATTTATAGTGATGCCATTTGGTCTTACTAATTCCCCTACTATCTTAATGGATATAATGAATAGAGTCTTTAGAGACTATCTTGATCAGTTTGTGGTAGTCTTTATATATTATATTCTTGTCTATTAAAAGAGCAAGGAGGAACATGAAGATCACTTGAGAATTGTATTAAAGACCCTAAGAAAGGAGAATCTTTATTCCAAATTTACCAAGTGTGAATTTTGGATTCAAAAAGTTTCATTTTTGGGTCACATAATCTCAAAAGAGGGGATATCTATGGATCTAGCAAAAACAGAGGTTATCGAAAGATAGTCGAGACCAACAACAGTAACCGAGATCCAAAGTTTTCTTGGTTTGGCCAGATATTATCGACGTTTGGTGAAAGATTTTTCACAATTATCTAATCCACTCACCAAGTTGACTCAGAAAGGAGTTAAGTTTGTTTGGATAGAGGAATGTGAAGATAATTTCATGGAGTTGAAAAGAAGGTTATCCAGTGCACCTGTGCTCACACTGCCTTGTAGTGGAGAAAGGTTTGTGATCTACAGTGATGCATCCAAGAAGGGATTGGGGTGTGTTATTATGAAAAACGATATGGTGATAGCTTATGACTCACGACAGTTGAAAATCCATGAGCAAAATTACCCAAATCTTGATTTGGAGTTAACTGTGGTAATCTTTGCATTAAAGATTTGGAGGCATTATCTTTATGGAGAAAGGTGTGATATTTATACTGATCATAAAAGTTTAAAGTATATTTTCACACAAAAGGAGCTGAATATGCGCCAAAGAAGATGGTTGGAGCTGATTAAGGATTATGAATGCTCAATTCATTACCACTCTGGGAAAGCAAACAAGGTGTAAGATGCATTAAGTCGACAAGACCATGCCTGCTTATCCATGATGAGGATCACAAAAGATCCAATATTTATGGATTTACAAAGGATGGATCTTGGAATTATAATGAAAGGGGAAAATTGTATCTTTCTCAAATGAATGTTCAACCATCTATACATGTAAAGATTAAAGAGGCGTAAAAAGAAGATGTCGAGTTACAAAGGAAGGTGAGAAATGTTCTGGAATTCAACCTTGATTGTGATGGGATAATAAAGTTCATGAATCGGGTTTGTGTTCCTCCCATCCCAGAATTAAAGAAGGAGCTTCTGGATGAGGCTCATAGTTCTTCATTATCTATTCATACTGGAAGCACGAAGATGTATAGAGACCTGAAGGAGTATTTCTGGTGGGATGGCATGAAAAGAGATGTTGCTGAATATGTCTCTCAATGCTTGGTTTGTCCGCAAGTTAAAGCTGAGAGATAGAAGTCTAAGGGGATGTTACAACCATTACCCATACCTGAATGGAAATGGGAAAACATCACTATGGACTTTGTCACTGGACTTCCTAAAACATCCAAAGGCAATAATGCTATCTAGGTTATAGTTGACCGTCTTACGAAGTCGGGACACTTCATTGCTATCAGAGAAGATTTTTCTCTTGATCAGATTTCCAGGATATATGTAAAGGAAGTGGTAAGATTGCATGGAGTACCACTTTCCATTATATCTGATCGGGATCCGAGGTTTACCTCAAAGTTCTGGCAAAGTCTTCAGCATACTCTGGATACAGAGTTGAGTTTCAACACTGCTTATCATCCTCAGATAGACGGTCAGTCTGAGAGGACAATTCAAACTCTAGAAGATATGTTGAGAGCTTGCTCTATAGATTTCAAAGGTGGTTGGGATCAACACATACCTTTGGTGGAATTTTCTTATAATAATAGCTTTCACTCCAGTATTCAGATGGCTCCTTATGAAGCTCTCTATGGAAAGAAATGTAGGACTACAACTTGCTGGGATGAAGTTGGGGAAAGAAAGCTATTAGGACCTGATCTTGTTGATGAGATGGCAGAAAAGGTCAGATCTATTCAACAACACATAAGAGCAACTCAGAGTCGACAAAAAAGTTATGCCGAAAACCGAAGAAAAGACCTAGAGTTTGAAGTTGGTGATAAAGTGTTCTTACGAATATCTCCTTGGAAAAGAGTAATGAGATTTAGAAAGAAGGGAAAGTTGAGCCATAGATATATCAGTCCTTTTGAAATTTTGGATCGTGTTGGGAAGGTAGCTTACTGATTGGAGCTTCCACCGAATATCTCTCAAGTCCACATTGTGTTCCATGTATCTCTCCTGAGAAAGTACATACCTGATCCTTCACATGTACTCAGCACATAAGTTGTACCGCTGGAACAAGATCTTTCTTATAAAGAACAGCCGATAGAGATTCTGGATCGTAGCGAAAAATTCTTACGGAACAAGACCACTCGCTTGGTGAAAGTTTTATGGAGGAACCACCAATTAGAAGAAGCTACATGGGAACTTGAGGATATGATGAGGGAGAGGTATCCTCATCTGTTTGTTATGAATTGACGAATTTCGAGGGTGAAATGCATTTTAAGGGGGGTAGAATGTAACACCCGATACTTTTATGAGAAATATTTTGTTTTTATGTTATATAAATCATCAAAGGAATCTTTCACTACACACAACACTAGCTTGGATTTCTTTACACGCAACCACGACCTTCCTCGATAGCTTGCGTCATACGCAATACCGAGTTTCACTAAACAACGATATATTATAATATTAGTCTTTATGAATATTATTAACTGAAATTTGAATTTTATAACATTTTAATTCATCCTATACATTTTCTATAATGAGGTATGAAAACAAAATCACTTTTTTTGGATAAAAGAAGTATTTTTCAAAAAATGCAGTTTTACCGCCTTTTGATGGCGCACCCACATTAAATCTAGTTTTTGAAAAGTTTATAAGTTCAATTTGAAAAAATAAAATTATTCTTTAGAATCAGGATATAAAAATTTACTTTGGATAAATTTTTCATATTATTATGATAACTTTCATATTTTAATGAATAGTAAAAACACGCTATATTTTAATTAAAAACAACTTTTTTCATCACAATACTTTATATGGTTAAATTATAATATTGAATGTTTTTAAAGTATAAATAGAATATATTTTTACCATTTAATATAATTTAGGGAATTAGCATTAATTTTACATTGAATTCATAGGTAAAAACATTTCAATCTTTGGCAATGTTTTAACTTTTAAAACCTGTTTGCTTAACAACGGGATTAATTTTAAATTATTTACTGCAACTTCTGTGTTTTGAATTTTGAAAAATTGATTCCATATTTGGAATCAGTGGGTCCAAATTATGTTAATAGGTTACATTTTTTTTGATATTATGAATAGTTACTATGGTAATTTTTTTTATTTACTATGGTTAAAGGTAAATAGGGTAAATCAAGGTTAAAAGAATACTATTATAATTCAGAATTACCTTGACACTTGTCCTAACCATATTATATGAGTATTGGCTGACCATGGGCATCCTTGGGTCGATTTTGGGACCCCATTGTGCCACTTGGTAGTGACAATGACAATTTGGAAAAATTAATTTAATGTAAAGACAAGATTGACATTAACAAAAATCTTTTAGTAATTAATTTTTATAAGGGGTTATATAAATTATATTTCCAACTTTAAATATTCATTAAAAATCTAAAACAATTTCTTACATAATGATATTTTTTTTGTAATTTTTAAACACCAAATAAATTAAATTATTTATGACACAATAATGATGAAGTATTTACCTCATTAATAAATGATTATATAAATAAGAATATAATGACTAAAATATTTTCCAAAACATGTCCAATTCTGATTGGATAATTTTATTTAGATCATGAGTCATCTTATCTTCATCTTTAATGATTTTTTTACCTTTTGAAACCGAAGATAAGTTTATAATAAAATAATATTTCCACACCTTCCAAAGGTGCCCCTCTTCTCCCTTATAAAAGGGAACCTCCTCCCTCTCTTCCTCACACCAATTTGAGTCTTCAATCTCGGCCAAACCCTGACCATTTCATTTCCCACTTCCTTAGAAACCTACTAGAGGTATTGGTCTTCTCAAAATACCAACTCTAGTTCCTTAAGAGAAAGTTTAAAGGAGGCACTTCGAGAAAGAGGTAATACCTTCTACCGTTTTCTTCAAGTTCCATTCTTTTTCTACTCCCTATTATTTAGTTGTTTCATTATGAGGTAATGAAATCAGTATCCCTAATATACGGATATCTTATTATAAATATGAAACAACCCTATTTCACCTCTTATCCATCCTACGGAAAACAAAATCACCGCGCGTGCATACGTACGGAATACCGTCTCCACTCCGTGGTGTAATCTATTTTCCACCACCACCTTACTTGGATGGGTATAATGGTGCAAATAAATAACTATATATGATTATTTTAAGGTTATATTTATTCTGAAATAGTATACATACACTTCCATACAATTCCATGATCATGGGAACAATATCATCGCTTGTGCGTACGTACGGCCTACCGTCTCCACGATGTGATGGGACTCGTTCTATATGATCTTCATTGAATAATGATTATATAAATGAATTGAATGAATTAATATGATATATATTACACTAATACCATTATTTAAATGATTTATCTATATCCTATAAAGAGGAATATGAATTTATTCGACAAAACACGCATAAGAACAAAAAAAGTAATAAACACCCTAATAACAAGTAGTAATGAACTATTACTAATAAGAAGCTAAGAATATGACCATATATGATATCATAACAATAATAATGATTCTATAATAAGTCAATAACATTATTTAAATCATTATACATGAGGTTCGGACACGTACAAATCATATCGGACCTAAGGTAAGGGAAAATATCACAATCTCATTTTTATCCGAGATTGTTTATAGTTTGGTATTTACTGGGGTGTATTTTATCATCCACATCCATGTTTCCTCAATATTTAATATTATATCCATCCACCTAAAATTGTTTAAATCCAATTTTACCCTTCAGTGAGTTTTAGTAAAAGATATGAAAGGAATATTTTGTCATTTTTCGTACGAGGAACTTTTTGACTTTTCCGACAAAAGTACGAGAAGAATGTTTTTTTAACTTATACGACATGAATGGATTTTTGAAAAATTATTTCCAAGAATCTTCCTTCATAAGTTTTCAAGTTTATTTTTAATCAAATTCTTTTAGTTTAAAATTGTATGACATGTTAAGCAAGGAAAAATGTTTTTGAAGTAGAAAGGATATTTTCCTCAAGAATGGAGTTCAAGGGTTTTATCAAAATTATTTTCCATCTAAGATAATAGAAGGTTCTGTTTCTGTCCCTATTATTACATTGATTTGATTATGTTGTGATGTAAATATGTTTATGAATTATTTTATCTTATATGAATTGTTTTATGATTTCTTGATGTTTAAGATTCCCATTTTTATTACATGGGTTATGCTATGATGTATGGTTTATGATTTTGTGACACACATAATAATGGTATCATTATAATATGGGTGGGACCTATATCTCCCTCCAATGCATTGGGTAAAGATTTTATATCTCATGAGATAGACATGGCTGGAACGGAAGGTTAAACCGGTTCAGTGAAATAGGACTGAAACGAGGAGTGAACTCGGTTCAAAAATGGACTTTCTCTACTAAGATAGTCTTGGCTATGAGTCTTGATTAATAAGAAATGATTCTCCATGATTATGTGTGTATGACACAAAGATTCATGTTTTAAGTTATGATTATTGGGATTACATTTCACTACCTTGATTTATCCCATGTTATGAAATTATGATCTCTTTTGCAGGGTAAGATTTCCAAAATGCTATGTTCTTATAAATTTTATGCGATTGATATTTCTTTTTTTACCCTTACTGAGCATTTGAGCTCACCCTTTTGTATGTTTTCTTTCCCCAGGTCAGGAAGAAGGTTATTAAGTAAGATATGCCAAAAAGGGACTATAGATATGATGAAATAAATGGGAGACAATGTAGATGCTTTATGAACCAGTTGTTTATGTTTCCGAGTTTCTAAAGAAACTATACCTATATGGTCCTTTCATGGTTTTGTTATATGTTGTAACAAGTATGATTTAATTTTTAAGTATTAACCATGTATGTAAAGTATGGGTCGCTATATTAATTGTCTTGTTTTGTAACACCACAACCCCATAAGCTCGGAGCTGGTGCATTACTTATTACACTGGAATGATTAAGAGGAATTAAATAATGAAGGAATGATCTATTTTTTAGTCTTGAATAAACTAGATACATATAATACACTCATGTTATAATGAGAAAGGTAACTAAATACAACACATAACGAAAACTAAAAAACTACATCCATAGAAACTCAATAAATGTTCTCCTATTCATAACCTATTGAAGGTAAAAAATTAAAGGTGTTATATCAAATGATCCTCATGGGTTAAAAATAGAGGAATCATGAATCAACCATAATTGAATCACAAACAAATTTTCATAGTCAATATGGAATGATGAATAAATGAAAAACACACGCCATTAGTAAACTAATAATATAAATGCATCCATAGATTTTTTCGTAGTGAAAAACTTAATGATAGTAATAACTGAAAATGAATAAATAGAATTACTATTAATTGTATGTTATATATTTGGCACATTATACAACTATACCATCAAAATGGTTTATTTATGTGGGTTGAAACCTGTTTTATTTTTGGATACAAACTCGAAGGGTTTGTCACCAACTGATTTGTCAAATGAGACCTATCGATGCATAGAGTGGCTATAGCGGGTCAAAACCATCACTTAAATTCAAAATCATTATTTATACACAGATTTAATGTTGGTAAAATATGCCTTCTCAATATTCATATAGTGTAGAGGATATAGATTCATCAATATTTCCATAGTTAAAACAACATCCCAAATAAACACCATATGTAAAAGGGTATACGGCTTAATAAAATAATCTTATCCATGACACCATAATATGGATATAAAATATATTTACAATTTAAAATGAAAAATTATCTCAAATGGGAAGTGGATACACCAAATATGAATTATTAGGTTCACAAAACCAAGTAACTGACAATGAAATGGAAACTGAGACAATGTCCTTTACCACGTTGTAATCAATCGAGTCATATGAATAAAAATTAATAACCACCAAATTTAACAAAACATAACATTAATATAAATATAATCATGGTAATATATATAAAATGGTGGTACATAATACACCACATGAAAGAAATAAGTGGAAAACAATGGAAATCTCATGGAATTAAAAGTGAGATAAGAAACCCCTTATGAACATTTTGGCATGGTAACAGGTGTTCTTGTGAGGGAATACTGTGCGGTAAAGGGGTATCCAATAATTTATATATAATAAGGTAAATATATTGGAGTTTTTAAAATATAACCCATCATTAGGAATTAAAAATAATAAGACACAACATAGGGGGGGATTCTTGAATAAAAGTGAGTGAGAGTATCCCTTATCTTATGACCGAAGGTGTTATCAATTGATCTTAATGACCTGAATAATCAAAATTAGTTTCATTAATTAATAATTTCATAAACTCATCAGCATTTAATTTATTTATTATAACCTTTTTATGTTCATTCATGCCCTTTTTAATGGATTTAAAAGGTTTAATTTTGTTGTTTTTGGAAGCATTTTCTTCCTTAGTTTTCATGATTGGTTTACTTGTATATATGAGTAGAAGTTCATTTGAAATGTGGTCAAACATCCAGAATTTTTAATATATATAATTAGTAAAATTTAAGATATATAAATGATCTTATAATTATTTTGGGTTATATACCATGAAGTTGACTCATTAGTTAATGGTTAATCACAAACATTGAGATTTACTTGGCGGGTTTGTGCATAATGAACTTGTTTTGTATTATTACTTTATATTATGAGTGCGTAAGGATTCTAGACCATTTAATATAGTAAAAAATATATATTATGATCAGGTTAAACCATCAAAAAGGTTTAATGATCATTCATGAAGATATTAATAGAAATTGAAATCCCGTCGTCCTTGAATGTGATAAATTAACACATCTCGGATGGTATTTTCAATTTTAGTGTAAGAGGTGGGGGAAAAGAGAGATGATGCTGAAATATTTCATTAAAATAATAAAATTAATTTCCATTTAAGGTAACATAATTATTATAGAATTTTTATGTTGGGACGTGAGGATAAAGAAACAAAATAATAGAACTTGTAAAAGAATTTGAATGAAAAGGGAAGAGAGGTTCACATCTTGAGTACTCCTACTTGAGAATCTCCTTAAGGCCTTTGTTTTTGGACTTTTAGTGAGACTAGAAGGTCTTGGAAATGTGGGAAGTTATTAGGAAGATATTTGGGTATAATTTAGACACGTATTAAAGCCTGAGAGGTTTGGGAGGAAGAGGGGGGAGGTGTGGTTTATATAGTGGAGCGGAGGAGGGATTTTACGATATTTTAATCATTATTTTAATATTTTTTCTCAAGACTATGAATATTCCTGATCCATGAGATCCCAAATAGCAATAATTAAAGTTTCGTTTGAACCAAGTTGGGGTTTACGTCGACCTTTCAATTATGATGCAATAAAACAAGTATTTAACACTTATCATAATTTTTCGTATTTTACTATTCATCAAAAATTCAATAATTTCAGAAAAAATCCCAAAAATTCACCATAACCATTTTTTTTATGTGAAAAATAAAAAAATTGACTCCATTTTTCGAAAATAATATTCTAAATATGATAAATTAAATTTTTAATTAAAAACATTATTTAATTGAAAAATACCCGAACGTAAAATATTAATCTTCATTTTTAAGGTGCCTATATTTTATTTATACTTCACGATTAAGGTTACCATTCATAAGTTTTTTATTACTATTCATAAGGGTATGTTACTATTCATAAAGGTATGTTACTATTCATAATGGCAAGATAATATTCACAAAAAATTAACTTGATTCTATCAAACTCCAAATATCACCCTGATCGCAACTGTGTATGTATGTTTTTCAAATTTCAAAACACATAAGTCAAATATTTAAGTTTAATAGATAGTTTATGACTATATCCTAAATAAAAAGATGTTTTTTCAAAAAAAATATCAATGTTTTATGAAATATAGGCCATGAATAGAATGTATTTAAGAGAAACATACCATAAAATGTTTGGGGTGTTATATTATTCCCACTGTCGAAATTTTTTCCATTGAAATGTTTTATGTATATTTCTCCATAAAAAGATGTGGGTGGTTCTTCTTCATAATATCCTTAGGTTCCCCCATTTATTCCTCCATTTTATGGTTTCTCCAAAGAACAACGACTAGATGAGTTTTCTGATTTCTCAATACCTGCTCCCTTGTGTCAAGAATCTCGATAAGCTCTTCACATTATGGAAAATCAGGTTTTAGTTCTATTTGTTCATAGGTGAGTACATGCATTGGGTGTGGAATTTATTTCTTTAACAATGAAACATGGAATAAATTATGGAATTTGGAGAGACTTGGTGGCATTTCTAAATGGAAAGCTACAACATTGATACTTTCCAGAATTTCAAATAGTCCGATATACCTGGGGCTTAGTTTCCCTATCTTACCAAACCTTAAGATACCCTTCCACAAATATAATTTTACAAAAGACATGATCACCAACTTGAAATTCCAAATCCTTTCTCTATTTTTCATTATAAATCTTTTTACTACTTTGGGATTCTTTAATATGGGTCTGAATTTTTTTTACCTTTGTAGTTGTCTCTTCGATAAGTTCTCGGCCTAAAAGTTTCTATCACCAACTTCATCCCAAAATGTTGGAGTTCGGCCCCTCTTACCATATATTGATTCATATGGTTCCATTTGAATGCTAGAATGGAAACTATTATTGTAGGTAAATTCCACCAAAGGCAAGTATTGATCTCACATACCTTGAAAGTCAAGGGAGTATGATCTCAACATGCATTCCATTATTTGAATAGTCATTTCAGACTGTTTGTTGATTTTGGGGTGATAAAAAATACTCCTATGAATCTCAGTATCTAAATCCTTCTAAAGAATGTTCAAGAATTTTTATGTAAACTAGGGATATCAATTAGACACAATCGATATAGGTGAACCATGAAGTCTTACAACTTCATTAATATAACGTCTTTCCAAGTGATCAAGTGGTAAATCCTCTCTTATTGCAAGGAAATGTGCTGATTTTTTGAGACTATAAAAAATTACCCATATTGCATCATTACTTCTAGGTGTCCTCGGTAGTCCAATGACAAAATCAATCATAATTTCATCCCACTTCCACATAGAAATAGGAAAAGGTTGCATCACCCCTCTAGGATGCTGTCTCTCTACCTTCATTGATTGAAAAACCTAAAACCTTGACAGGTAGTCAGAAATTTCTTGCTTTATATCATCCCAAAAAAAATGTTCATTCAGATATCTATGCATCTTAGTGCTACCAGGGTGTATGGGAAAATATGAGATATGATCATCATATAACAGTTCCCTTTTTTATCTCAGGTACTAATGGAATGCATAACCTCTTCCCAAATTTCAAAACTCCTTCCTCATACATGAAGCCTTCCAATATCCCATACTTAACATCATTAATTTTCTCGTATATATTCTCATCATCATATTGAGAGCATTTTATCTTCTCTAGTAAAGATGGTTTAGAAATAATTTGAAAGAGGAAAGATGTTTCCCCTTCCTTAACAATTCCCATATCCATCTTTAGTAGATCCATGAATATATGATCTCTCTCAATCCTCATTTAGGTCATAAGTTTATGATCTTTACTGCTTAATGCATCTTACACTGTATTTTCCTTTCCTTGGTGGTAGTGTATTGAACAATCATAATATTTGAGTAACTCACACCATCTCATTTTCCTCATGTTGAGTTCTTTCTTTGTAAAAATGTATTTAAAACTCTTGTGATCTATATATATCTCACATCTTTCATCGTAGAGATAATGTCTCCATATTTTTAGAGCAAAGATTACGGATGCTAACTCAAGATCATGAGTAGGGTAATTTTTCTCCTGAGTCTTCAACTGCTTTGATGCATAAGAAATAACTTTATCATTTTTTATAAGGATGCAACCCAGTTCATTCTTTGATGCATCACTATATATCACAAATCCGTCATTTATATATAGAGGAGTCAAAATTAGAGCATTGACCAATCTTATTTTTAATTCTTCAAAGAATTATGTAAACCCTTTAGTCCATAAAAACTTAACCCCTTTACATGTGATCTTGGTTAGCGGCTTAGCCAATTAGGTGAAATTCTTAACAAAGCACTGATAGTAACCAGCTAAGACAATAAAACTATGTATCTCTGTTATGTTCATTGGTGTGGGTCATTCTTGGATTACCTCAGTCTTCATAAGACAAACTAAGAATTCATCCTTATAGAAAATATGTCTAAGAAAAGGAATTGATTGAAGCCAAAATCCACACTTTCTAAACTTCCCATATAATTGGTTTCTTCTAAGAGTTTTCAGATTAATTCACAAGTGATTCTCATGGTCTTCATAGATTTTGGAGTATACTAGGATATCATCGATAAATACCATAAAAAATACATTAAGATATTCCTTGAGAACTCTATTTATTAGATCCATGAACATTGAGGGTGAATTAGTCCGTCCAAAATGCATTTTTGTAAACTCGTAATGCCCGTACCTAGCATGAAATGGTATCTTTGCAATATCCTCCTTTTTACACACAACTGATGATATCCAGATCAAATCTCAATCTTAGAAAAATATCTTTCTCTGTGAAGTTGACAAAATAAATCATCAATTTGTGCAGAGGATACACATACATTATTATAGTAATGTTGATTTCCCTATAATCACTGCATAGCCCCATGGATACATCTTTGTTCTTGACAACGAGGATAGGGGCTCCCCATGGAGAAACACTAGGTTGAATAAATCCTTTGTCACTCAATTATTCTAGTTGTATTTTTAGATCCACTAATTCCACAGTGTCCATTCTATAGAAAGTATTTTATTTAGGTCTTGCATTAGAAATTAAATCAATAGAGAACTCAACTTACTGCTATGAAGGATGTTTAGGTAAATCCTCTGGAAATATGTCAATGTATTCTTTCACTATATGTACATATTTAATTTGAAAATTTCTTTCCTAACCCATAGATTTTGGGTTTTATTCCTCTCCAAGAATTTCATTCAGTAGAGCTGTTGCAGGTGGATCTAGATAAGAATCAGATGGTGAGGTTTCTTCTCTAAAAATAAGGGATTCTACACCATTTTCAAAAATTCTAAATTCCTTCTTCTTGTAATAGATATTCACATCATAATTTGACATCCAACTCATTCTGAGAATTATATCAAAGTCAATAATTAGTATAATGATAATGTTAGAAACTAAATCACAGTTATGTGTTATAAGGGGGACTGATTGACAAAACTTTGTTGCAATTATACATCCACTTGGATATTTGAATGAAAACTCATTTATTAAATAAAATTGGACCTGTCAAATTTTCATGGAAAACAATGAAGATATAAATGAATGCGATGATCCCAAATCAAATAAATCATTGGCTAAGTTTGTGGAAATAATTAAGGTTCCTACCACCACATTATTAGGAACTTCAACCTCCTCAGTTGTAATCATATAAGATTTACCTTGTTCTCATAGAATTTTTTGAGGTATGTTTCCTTGGATACGAGGACACTAATTTTCATAGTGTCCCATCTCACTACAATTGTATCATTGAATAGCGTTTAATTGTTTCTTCCACTTACATTCATTAGATCGATGACCCTTTTATCCATACTTATAGCAGACTCCCACGCCTTTCAATCATTTATTAGGATGATTATTTCCATAGTTATCACATAATGGGAATTTCTTTGTTCCATTGTTCTTCTTTTACACTTCACCTTTTCCATGGTTATCAGAGTACCACTTTTTATCTTGGTTTCTCATCAACAAATTTGATCTAGTAAATTTATTCTCTATTTTGATGGCACTTAATAAAATTTCATCATATGATGAAAATGTTTGAGAAGCCTGTGACCTTCGAAGACTTGGATTAATACTTTGAATGAAACGATCAATCTTATCTTTTCAGTCATATACATAATCAATGGTATACCTGGCTAGTCTTGTGAAGGTAGACTCATACCCTACAACACTATCTTGTTTTCTTTTCTTTAAGCCAATAAATTCCCTACTCATTTCGGATTGTTTCTCACGAAGGAAATATTTTTCGATGAATGTTTTCTTAAAATTACTCCATTCCATATCTTATATTTATTCTTCCTCCATGGTATTCTAGATCAAGGACCTCCATTGATCAACGTCACCCTTAAGAAAATATATTGCCAGCACTGCCTTTTAATTTTCATTTCATCTTAATGACATGAATATATTTTCAAGAGACTTGATTCACTGCTCAACTACCACTGGATTAGAAGTACCACTAAAATATTGGGGCTTATACTGTATGAAACGATCCAAAAAAGGTGTATCATGTTTATTCATCACAACCTGAGTAATTTTTCACAATATGGTCATCATCTAATCCTCTCCAACATAAATTGTGTTGACTTTCTTAGTGGTGAAATCCCAACATTTTCCATGAGTATTGATTACCATTATTCTATTAGGAGCCATTTTTAAATAATGGCACACACTAGATTAGGTTATGAATCATAATTTATAATCTCAACTATAAAATTACTTAGCATAAATTGAAAATCTATGTATAGCTAATCTCATAAACATGGTTTCTTTAAGGAAAAATTTACATTCCAATCATTCATAATGGATTGTGAGGAAAATGTGAATTATCTTAAGAATATCCCTTGGGAGTGTCAAACCAAGAGTACAACAAAGCCTATTTTCATGAAACCAGATACCTTGGGTGAATATTGAAACTCCTTGTCGAAGCATTCACTCCTACATACATCTTTTCCAGAGCTACCTATACTTGTTTGCATCTAGACATGGATTAATTTTCTAGAAATATCCACATAATCTATTCCTTACCAAAATTATAGGATGTTATTGTATGTTTATCCTCAAAAATAACATTAGTTATTTGTTCCCTAATCTACATTTTCTAATCAAGTTTCCTAGTTTTCTACTAAACTTCCTCTAATACTAACTGTAACACCCCGAACCCTAATCCTGGATCCAGTGCATTACTCACTACATTGTCATGATTAAGAGGAATAAAATACCAAAGGAATGATTAATTTTTTAGTCTTTAATAAACTAGATACATACATTAAACTCAAATTATAATGATAAAGTTAACAAAACAAAATACATAAAAGAAACTAAAAAACTGCATCCCTAGAAACATAATAAATGATCTCCTCTTCATAAGCTGTTGAAGGTAAACAAATGAAATATGTGAGATCAAATTCTAAGTAAAGGTTAGAAAAAGAATAATCATAAATCAACCATAATTTAATCACAAACAAATTGGCATAGTCAACATGACATGGTGAATAAATGAAAAACACACTCCATTAGTAAACTGATAAT
This sequence comes from Viscum album, assembly GCA_963277665.1. NCBI lineage: Eukaryota > Viridiplantae > Streptophyta > Magnoliopsida > Santalales > Viscaceae > Viscum > Viscum album. The sequence continues at coordinate 1,694,492,183 of OY728160.1, forward strand.
AAAAATGCATCTATAGATTGTGTCATAGTGAAACCTCATGGACAATAATAACTGAAAAATGAATAAAGAGAATGATTAGTAATTGGACATATTGTATCTTTCACATGATACCAAAATACAGTCGAAACATTTAAGTCTGTGGGTAGAAACCCATTTTATTTTTGGAAACAAAATCGAAGGGTTTGTCACCAACTGATTTGTATCATGATACTTATTGATACACCAAGGGGATATAGCAGGCCCCACCCATCACTAAAAGTCCAAATAATTATTTATACATAGATATAATATAATTAAAATATGCCTTCTCAATATTCATATAGATTAGAGGATGCAGATTCATCAATATTTTCTTAGTTAAAACAACATTCCAAATAAACACCGTATGTAAAAGGGTATATGACTTAAGAAAATAATCATATAAATGAAACCAGAATATGGATATATAATATATTTTCAATTTAAAATTGAAAATTATCTCAAATGGGCAGTGGATACCCCACATAATAGAGACTAGGTGCAAAAAACTAGGTAACTGACAATGAAATCCAAATTGAGACAAAGTCCCTTACCATGTTGTAATCAATCGAGTCATATAACCAAAAATTAATAACCACAAAATGAATCTTATAATAACAAGAATATAAATATAATCATGATAATATATATAAAATTTCATAACACAGTACATCACATGAAATTAACACGTGGAAAACAATGGAAATCTCATGGAATTAAAAGTGTGATAAGAAACCCCTAGAAATATTTCCGAATGGTAATGGGTACTATTGTGAGGGATTAATGATACATAAAGGGGCATACCATCATTTATATATCATAAGGTAAGTATTAGGAAGGTTCAAAAACATACCCCATCATTAGGTATTAAAAATAAAAGGACACAACATAGGGGGATTCTTGAATAAAAGTGAGAGAGAGGATCCCTTACCTTATTCCTAAAGGTGTTCTCGAAAGATCTTAATGACCCGAATAATAAAATTTAGATTCATTAATTAATAATTTATAAACCACATTAAAAATTAATTGATTTATTATAACCTTATTAGGTTCATTAAATTCCTTTTTTATGGGTTTAAGAAGTTCAATTTTATTGTTTTTAGATAAATTTTCTTTTGTGGTTTTCATGATTGGTTTACTTGTATTCATGAATGGAAGTTCGTTTGAAATGTGGTTCAACATCCAGAATTGTTAATATATATAATTAGTAAAATTATAGATATAAAAATGATCTTATAATTATTTTGGTTTATATACCATGAGGTTGAATCATTAGTTAAAGGTTAATCACAAATGCTTGGATTAGCTTGGCGATTTTGTGCATAATGAAGTTGTTTTGTATTATTAATTTATATTATGAGTGTGTAAGGATTAAAAAAAATTAATAATTTAAAATACATATATTATTATCTAGTTCATCCATTAAAAAGGATTCACGAGTAGTCATGAATATATTAATAGAAATTGAAAGCCTGTCACTCTAGAATGTGATAAATTAACACATCTCGGACCATACTTTCAATTTTAGTATAAGAGGTGGGGAAAAGAGAAATGATGCTGAAATATTCCATTAGCATAATAAAATTCCATTCCATGTATGGTATTGGAATTGTAATATAATTTTCATGTGTAGAGGTGAGGAGAGATAAAAAAATAATGTAACTTGTAAAATAATTTGAAAGAAAAGGGAAGAGAGATTCACCTCTTGAGTACTCCTCTTTTAGAATCACATTAAGGGATTTTTTTCCTTTTGGTGGGGTCAGTAGGTCTTGGACGTGGGGGAGGATCTTAACAAGATATTTTAGCAAAATTTAGGTTTGGATTGGAACTTGAGAGGTGTGGGAGGAAGAGGGGGTGAGGGGTTGATTATATAGTGGAGGAGAGGAGGGGTTTTACGTTATTTTAACCATTATTTTAATATTTTTTTTCAAGAATTATAATAGTGTTAAATCATGTGATCCCAAATAGTAAGAATTTCATGTGAGTTTGAACCAAGTGGGCTTAAATCACCCTTTCATAAACTATGATGTAGTAAAACAAGTACATAACATTTATCGTAATTTATCATATTTTACAATTCATAAAAAATTCAAGAATTTCATAAAAATCCAAAAAAATCACCCTAATCATTTTTTAATGTATAGAATAAAAAAATTAAATCCATTTTTCAAAATTAATTTTTAAATATGATAAATTTCATTTTTAATTAAAACATTATTTAATTGAAGAATGCAGACACTAAAAATATTCATCTTCATTTTTAAGGTGCCTAAATTTTATTTATACAATTATGAGTAAGGTTACCTTTAATAAGGGTCATATTACTATTCCTAAGGTTAGGTTACTACTCATAAAACTATGTTACTATTCATAATGGAAAGTTACTATTCACTAAAAATTAACTTGATTCTATCAAAATCCAAATATCACCCTGATCGCAACCTTGAATGTCCTTTTTTCAAAATTCAAAACACAGAAGTAGAAAATTTAAGTTTCATAGATAGGTTATGACTATCTCCTAAATACCCAAGTGTTGTTTGAAAGAAACTCAGTGATTTGTGAAATATAGGCTATGAATAGAATTTATTTAAAAAAAATATACCATAAAATGTTTAGGGTATTATTTGTTTTATATATTAGTAGATTATAATATTAATTATTATATTGTTCCATTTATTTAATAATAGAACCTACTAGAAGTAAAGATATAAATAAAATAAATAAGGATAATATGGGGATTATTTGGAAAATTTGGATGACTGCGTAGTTTTCCATTCTAAGATGATCATTATTAACATGGGGAAATTGGTTCATGTTATGAGAAATAACATTTTTTGTATAGAGAAACCAATTGATCTTGAATAAGGATTAGTCTCTTTATTTTATTTATGTTGGAACAATCTATATCATTTATTTGGTCGACTAATTAAATGGCGGTAAAGTAATAGAATAAATCACTAGAAAATTTATTTAAGGTGTTTGGGTGTATTGAGTAGGAAAAAGTTATCATATTTGTGTATCATTTAATGAAATATTTTTACTAATAGTATTATTTGATTTAAAATTACGAGAAGGTACAGGAGATATAAAACCTGGAGTGAATTTAATTTAAGTGTATTTTTATGGAAAAATATTTTCCTCAATTGAAACATGATGATATGTATTGACATTTCTAGAATTTAAGAGAAAATTAAGACGAGATAGTGGTTGAGTATAAAGTTTATTTTATAATTTTAGTATTGTATATCATGGACTATCTACATAACATAGAGTAAAATATTGATAACTTCTTTGATTCTTTAAAACTGATTCTTATAATATCAATAGTCTCTAAATATTTTCCATCATATGAAGAGATTCATACAAGTTATATAAATAAATTAAAAAAGATTTCAAAATCATACATTTACAAAGGGAAACCTATGAGGATGTTGATGGATAATCACCATGAGGAAAGAGATATTGTAAAGGGAAATAAATTAATAGTGGAGTTAACTATATGCAATAACTATTAATAGAAAAACCCATGGTATTGCTTAAGGGTATTTAGTGTATGATTTTGTGGATTAGGTATAGACTTTAAATAGGGAGAGAAAGATTATCAAACTCATAGATGTCTAGGAAATGGTGAATAAATTAATGTGAAATTATTCAACTATAAAGAAATGGAAAATTAATCTGATCAATGCCACATGTGTGAAGGGTATCTACCCCAAAAGGCATACAGATCATGGTTTGGATTTTACAATTAAAATGGAAGAAAGTTAAATATCTAAATTATGGCATAATAGGTAATTTTATTATAAACTCAATGTTAGATAGTTCATATATAATTCAAGATCTAAGACCTCTATTATATATTTTATTTATAAAAACAAAATTAAATCACCCTCTAATAAATTAAGGAATTATATATTACATTTAACACAAGTTGGTGATTTTATTTAAATAAATATATAATGGGAAGTTCCAATTGGAAATTATCAATGTTGTATATTTCCGCATTAAAGATGGAAAATGTGGTCTATAAGAGAGTGAATGGACCATTTAAAAACTTTCAAATTGTTAAGTCTTACTATAAATAAGAGTAAATTGTTGTATACTGGGAAATTTTAATATAGTATAGTTAAAAAATATAAATTCATTAAAAATATAGAAGTTATGAACACAAGATTTTTATAGTAATTCAGATTGAATGATCTAACATCTACTCTATACTATTCTCTACTTAGTTAGGAGAATGATAATCTGTAGATACCTGAATTTTGAAAGGATGTGATAACATTTTATAGACTCTAACATTTTACCAACCTATAGGTATAACTAAACTACACCTTCATTTCATTCTGACAAAGGAAAAACAAATAAAAATTCCTAAATTATGTTTTGGAGTCACAAAACAATTGAACCTAACTTTTTTTTGGATGAATTACCAACTCTAGATATGATTTTTATTGGAAAGAACATAAATTGACCATTTAAATCAAAAAGAGTAAATATAAAGAAAGATAAAACGTTGAAAACCTGAATGAAAATGAAGAATTGAAGCTCATGGATGATGAAAATCTAAGTAGATTAAATCATTTCATTATAAATGGATCAAATATTAATGTTATTTCATGATTAAAATATAATTTAATATTGATTATAGAAAAATAAGATGTTATATCTCTTTTCCAAGTGTTCTCTATCCAAAGAATTTATGCACGTATATTGTGCATTTTAGGAGTGTTTGAAAATGTTTTGAGTCAATGTTTTAATAATTTTCTCTCTAAAATAATCCTAATGAATACTTATTTATTATTAACAGCTAGATATTTGGGATACAATGGATCTTTCTTGATAGAAAATCACAAGATACAATATATTGAAATATTAAGAGAATGAAATAACATCTCTTACCTATTATAAAAATATCACTTCCATAATACTTCATAAAAAATTCAAACCCACCTTGAATATTGTTGTTAAAATATAAATGTATTTCAAACATTAATAAAACACTTAAAATAGATAATATAATTATAAAATAAATTAAAATATCAAAATGAATATAGAAGAGAGCGTCAAAATGAACTTAAAATTTTAAAATGGTGTTTGGTGTAATCATCATTTAGTTTATGTGTAAACATAATTTCAAAATCTATATAAAATTTATTTTATTCATTGTGTGGCCACTATATTAATTAATATATCTACATAATCACTAATTAGAATCTATAAAAATACCAAAATTTTCTGTGAAATAATTATTTAACTTCTACATAAAATTGAATCATGTCTACATAAACATCATCGTTGTCTATCTAAACATAATTTATTCATAAACCTAAAACATATATATATAAATATTAAAAATTTCTACATAAATATCATTTATATATACTTAAAAAAACGATTCTTTATAAAAATATTATGAGCATAAAAATATCATAAATAATAAACACAATTTGATTTAACAAATCTTTGTGGAATTATATTTATCCCTAAAGAAATATGAAATATATATAAAAAATATAAATAAAAAGTGAGGTATTTGTAATATTAAGAATTTAACTAAATATTATTAACAAAAATTATAATTACACAATGAAAACATTTGAGGTATTTATAATGTTCAAAATAATAAAAAATCATGCATAAAATCTCATAATTTCTCAAACATAGTCCTAGCATTAGAAATATTCACCATTTGGAAATTAAAAAAAAATAAATTACAAAGATTCTCCCTATTTTTGAAATTTATGAAAAAGATAAAAAAATGAATAATTTATTTTAGAACATATCCCCATTTTTTAACTCTTATTATACTTAAATGTGTAAACATTATGATCCACCTAAATTAGTTCATGAAAAACTTTATAAATTAGTAAATAAGGAACCAAATGACTTTAATCTATATAATCAATTCCTTTAAATTTATTTCTTAAATTTATACAATTCAGTAATAAATAAAAATCAAATAAATTAAATTCTAAAAAACATAATCCATAGAATTATAATAATAACAACATTATCATCTAATAACTTTTGAAAAAATGAATTTGTAAACTCCATTACATAATTTTTTTTATAAAAATATATATTCAAACAATATATACATTGAATATATTTTAACATTAAATATGTAATGAACATAAAAAAATACAATTGTTTGAACTATATCTCTTCCATAGAAAGTGATAATTTTATTTTTCCAAACTTCATTACATTAATGGTTTTAGTAAATATATCCACAAGTTTATTTTTTATTTGAAATTAAATCCAAAATGATATCTACTTTATTTGCATAACCTCTTTAAAATTGCTATTAAGAATTAATATGTTATTCCCTGAATGTTGTAAAGGATTATTGGATATTGAAATTGGGAATGTATTATCACAATATATAATAATTTTATTAAAATAACATTGAAATTGGATAATTTTTATTTTATCTAAATTAATTTAGAATTAAAATTGTACATATTATATACTCAAACTCATCTATGGATAATGAAACCGATAATTTGTTTTTATAACTACATGAAATTAAATATTTACCAATTAAATGACACATACATATGTTTTTTTATTTTATACCGACAATCTTAAAACTAGAATTTGAATAAGATAGTAAATCAAAATATTTTTAATTATAATAAAATAAACAAATATATATAATTACTTTAAAATACATAATTATTATTTTAAAAACATTTATAAGACTTGTCTTAGGATTAGATTGAATCATAACACACAAAAAATAGAAAACATAACATCATGTCTATATGTAGTTAAAGAAAGAAGGATTTTGATCATTACTCTATATATTTTATTATCTATAGGTTATCTAGATTCATCTAAGTAAAATTTTGAGTTATTAATCGTTATAATTTTAAATGTTTTATAAGAATCAATATTAAATATTTCAACCAGTTCTGTAGTATATTGTGATTTATTTTAAAATATCCCATTAGGTATTTAAAAAATTTCCAATCTAAGAGAAAAATTCAATTCACCCATCAACCTTATTTAAAATTCATTTTTTATCATTTTTGAAAATTCATTATATAACAGTTCACTTAAGGAACCAAAAACCATTTATTCGTCATATATTTTCAAAATAATAATATCATTAGAAACTTTTTTAAATAAAATTTTTAGATCAACTTTACCATTATTGAAACAATTATACCGACAAAAAAAAAACAAAATTTTAACAAAAAAAGATATATGAGAATGATTAAATCCATAAAAATATTTATAAAGTTTTCAAATATTATTTGAATATTTTTTTATTAAAAATTAAGAAGTTTTTTTTAAAATAATTCTTCATTAATTAGTTCATTTTAAAATTCACTTTAAACATCCATTTAAAACTATTTAATACCCCAGAATAAATAAAATTATAATAAAATCATGCTTCTGTTAATCCTAGAATATGGAGAAAATGATTAATCAAATCCAATTTCTTCTTTATGAGGATATATTTTGAAAATCCATTTAATTCATATAACCTAATTATCCTTTTGAAGTTCAACTAGATTCTATACATTATTTCTTAAAAAATGGCTACATTTATATAGAATAGGAATTTATAATAAAATAATTAAAGGATTAATCAAAATTAATAGGTATAAAATTAATAATAAATCATAATTCTCACAAAATTTAAAAAATGTATTTTTAGTTTGAATTCTAGTTTCAACATTTCCAACTAGTTTTTCTAGAGGATGATCTCTATGGGTTTACTAATTTATAGGATCATTTTTGAGAATATATATAATCCCCATAAATTGGTAAAGAATCTTTTTTTAGGGTTTTCTTCACCAAATTTGAACTCATAGAGTTCTTCATTAAGATCATCTAAGTCTGAAATATATTTTTCATTATTTTCAATGAATTTAAAATTCATAGATTATTTAATAATTATGGTTTTCATATTATATAATCTATATAATTTATTATTATTTTAGTACCATAGAAAGATAATTCCATACCTTCTAGCATTGAACTTATCCAATTAATCCTCGATGTTCGAAATGAAACTTTACAACAAAATACTCTAAAATAACCAACCTTGGACATTATCTATTTAAAATATTAAAAAATTTCCCTATAAAAATTTTCAAATCAATGATATATTTAAAATATAACAAGATAAATTGGCTGATTCATCCCAAATTAATTTTGGTAGATTAAATTTGTTAATCCTTGTTTTTTTCAATTTATTGAATTATTAAATTTTTCCTCTCTATAAAACCATATTTTTTATTGTTCTTGGGGAAGAAAATTAATGAAAGTATCCATTATCCTTGAAAAATTCAATTTCATAGTTAGAAAATTCACCTCTTTTGGGACTTATAATTGAAATTATTTAAATTACTTTTGATTCTGAAATATTTTACTAAAAGTAAATAATATTTTTCAAAGTTTTAATTTTAAGAGTTAAGAAATAAGTCCAAGTAAACCTACTAAACCCCTTAATAATTATAAATAAATACTTCTTACCTCCAAAACAAGTAATTTTTATAGGGTTCAAAAATTCATGATGTAACTGTTATAAATATATAACTAAATTAACACTATTGATAGATCTAAATATTTCTTTATATTTCCCCCCTTTAAAGAAAGAATAATAAACAAAATAATTATTATCCTTTATTTTAGGAAGTTCAAAAACATATCAATGTTCGGATAGTTTATAGAGTTACTATAAATGAACACATCTAAACTTCTTATTCCAAGTAACATTATCTATTTCTATAGAAGTTAAGCACTTTACATTAAGCTTGTTCAGTTTAGAAAAAATAAATTGGGTATATATTTTCTTTCCTATTTTCTATAAAATAGAACAAAATTATCCTTAAAAACTAAACACAAATTATCTTCATTCTCTACACTAATTCCATAAATAAAAATCCTTAATATACTGATTTTTAGTGTTTTAATCCTTCTATATATAGTATTTAGAAAATATTACTTATTTAACTATTACTACTTCTCTAAAGCCACTAACATTTTCTTTTGAGTTATCTCCCAAGGTGATAGGGCCTCCATAACATGAATTAAAATATAAAATATTTAAAATATCACCTTTAAAGTGTCTGGAACATATTCTCTCAATATACCTTGTTTCTTTGTCACTCTTAAGGTAGATTTTATGGAAAACATGTCAAATGGAAAGAAAAATATATACCCCTACTATATTGGGTCCAAATAAATGAGTAATAAAGCCCTTATGAAACCATAAAAGTTTCAGATATTTATTATAGGGTAATATAGAGTATAAATTAATTGAAATAAAAGTATTGTCATAATCCATTAATTTTGAAAATATCCCTGAGAATTAATTTTCATAGTGACCAAAGAAATTACATCAAATACATATAACACTAGATACATATCATTTAATTATTTGTAAAAAATAAGTTTTTTATATCTTTGGTATTTTATTTTTATACCCAAAACCTATTTTATCCATATTAGGTTTGTTCAAAGTTATCATCATATTAAATTCTTATTTACCTTGAATAAAAAAAATATAAGGTCTCGTTTAAGCTAGTAATTTCAATTTTAAGATTCCCATTCTATTATTTAATAACATTTAAGCCATTATATAATTTATCATTTGTAAATGAAGATATACTTCTTAGTTTCTTATTTTTTTTGAGAATCTTACTTTCTTTCACATTTAATTCATTTCATCCAATATTTCATTAAACATAATTTCTATACATTCATTATTCTTATAATGAAAGTATTTTGTTCTTTTATTTTCATATTTATGTCTCTTTTAATATAATCTATGTTTTGATACATCAGAATTAGATTCCTTTTCCTATTCATCATTTTAGTGAAGTGAATTCTAGTTTTTAATTTTCGTCTTTAAATTTCATGTTTTTTAAAAAGGTTCTTATTTTCCATTTCAAACTCTATATATAATGTATCCATTAATAATATATTTTTATGAAAAATTAGATTTTTAGTTCTATCTTTATCATTAGTTTCATAATAAATTTCAAAACCCAAACTAAAACCAGAATAAAAAAATATGTTATTCATAGTTTTTATATTAAACAATGGTTGGTTGATTATATCCCAGTCTCAGAATCATCACTTCTTGAGTCTAAATACTTGGTATAGCTATATCCATTCAAAAATTATATATTTTATTTATTCTTATATTTATTTTATTTCTTGTCATGCTTAAATTTTAGACAATTGGACTTGATGTCTCTTTTTTCTTATACTCATAGCACATTAATTTTGACACATTTTTATGTTTAATAAAGTTAACTTTTTTAAATCCTTTTTAGACATCCTTTTGAATATCTCTCCTAGATCACCTATTAAAGACAATATTTATTTTCCAATATTTGTAAGCACCTTAGTAAAGTCGGTTATTTCATCTTTCTCACATTTCTATAGTTTTTAATTAGATGAGTCAGTAGAAAAATTTACATTACACTTAAATACAATAAAATTATTTTTAAAGTATTCTTTCCCATCAATATTTTTTAGTTCATGTTCCTACTGAAGTAGTGAAATAATTTTTTTACTTAAGTAATTCTTCAAAAAATATTTTATTACTGATCACCATTTTTTTCCGGCCACTTTTTCAGTTTTTACTACAAGAACCTTTAAACCATATTAGTATTATTCAATTCATATCCAAGTGCACTCATCCCATTGATGATAATTTTTAATATATGGAATATATATATCATGGATTCATCTTATATAGTTCTAAAATCCTGTAAATATATTTGTAAAATTCATAACTTTCTTATTTTTAAGATTATCTGAGACATAGTGAGTTACATGAATTTTTCTAAATATATCTTAAGATATCTTAAATACCGAGAAATGAATAAAAATATTGGGAATAAAACACTAGTATAATATTTTTATTAATTATTTTTTCAAAATGTACTTTATCGCATTTTTAACTATAAAGGTGTATGGTTCAACATATGGTAGATTATATAGTTCAATAGTTATTAATCAATATTCTATTCTTAAGTGTTTCATGTATGCCTCTATTAAATCCAACCAAAAAACATAGTCAATTTCATTGAAGTATGTTGGTATGTTTGTGTCCGACTATCAATTTCAGTCCCCCCTTCTATTATACAGAGATATTTTCCCTTATGTTGTTAGGTCTAGGATATATTGGTTAACATAATAAATATATCTATGAAATGGTACTTATATCCAACATGAATAAGATTTGATACAAATTATTATCCTAGTTAAGATAAATAAAAATTCATTGATGGGGTGAGTATACCTTTTGAAAACATTCTATAAAATAACCATTATTATTAATAATATTTTATGATTTCATGCAAGGATAGTATAATATAGTAGTGTTCAAAAATTAATGTGTTAAGAAAATAGTTATAAAAACATTATTTTTATAATAGTTCACATCAAATTATCCAATATCGAATATTAACTCATATATACATAGAAATATTAATGTTACTAAATAGAAACCTAATTTTTTTTAAAGTTTTTGATAACCTTTTATATACTTCTATAATTTTCTTATCTTGAGAAACAATCCAACTACACCAACCTTTCTTCAGACTGAAGCACAAATAAGAATAATAACTACCTTTTGTTTGAGATTCACTATCCAGTTGGATCTAATTTTTTAGTAGTTATAATAAACTATATACATAATTTTTATTGGGAAAATCAAAAACTAACTCTTTATAGTATAAAAAAATATAAAAAAATATACAATATTAAAACCAAAAGGAAAATTAAGAACAAAAATTCAAGGATGATGTAACACTAAGTAGATTCAATAAATTAAGTATAAATTGATCGAAAATTTACATTCCTTCATGATTATAGTAAAATAAATTCCATGGTAGAAGAAAAATAAAACTCTCTATATCCTTTTCATGTGTTATCTCTAAAAATAATCTATATTTGTATCATGTATTCTTTGAGTGTTTTGAAAATGATTTTATTAGATATTTTAATAAAAATCTATAAATCCAAATCCAAATAACTAACACCTTCTCATTACACCAAAGTTATTTTTCAGTATGTGGATGTTTCTTGATATCAAATCATAGTCTACTATGGTAAGAAATAATAAACATGAGAAATAATAACATTTACCTATTATAAAAATATCATGTTCATTTTCCTTCATAAGATAATTCAGAATAACTTTGAAAATTATCATTAGAATATAAATATATGTAATTAAAAAATTAAAAAAAACTAATATAAATATTATAAGCTTATAATAAATTGAAATATCAAACTGTTAGAAAATAATAGTGTCAAGATGAAATTAAAATAATAAATGAATTTATGTGTAATCCTCATATTATGTCTACATAAACATAATTTTAGAATCTATGTAAACATCATTTTACAAATTTTTTAACCATCATATTATGTTCTAAAACTGTGTAATAATTAATTATATTTTCTATAAAAATAAATCTTGTATAAATATATATCCTTTAACTTGTTTATACACTAAAAAAATCATATTAGAAGGATTTATTTTTTATATTATAGAGGGTTATAACCCCATCTAAATACACTAACATGGATTGTCAAAAACTTCTACTAATGTTACGACAACAACTTGTTATAGGTTGTTGTATAAACTATTGGTAAGTTAAGTGTGATTTTAGCAGTGGTTTTTTTAGAGGGGGTTTTAACACCATCTAATTTCTCCAACAAATACCTAAAATTAATCAATTAGAAGCGGTTCAAACCACCAATGAATTTTTTACCCATTTAGTGGGTGTTTAAACCCCCTCTAATTTTAAATAAAATTTCTAGAAATAGATACTAAGAGGTGGTTTCAACCGACCATAAATGAGCACAATTTTATGAATGGTTGATATTAATTGCCCACAAATTTTTAAAATTTTTAGTTTTTTTATGAATTCCCACAATACCTTTTGAGAACAAACCCACCCACTTATACCCTATAGTTCCCCCATAGTCCTCTCCAGTGTTCACTTAACCCATTAAAAAATTAATGTGTGACAAAAAATATAATATACATGAACATATTATTTTTATAGTATTTTGGATCAAATGATCGTATACCAAATATTCACTCTTATATACTTATAAAGATGGTTTGTGCTAACTAGAAACCAATATTTTGAAAGGACTTGATAACCTTTTAGATACTACTACATTTTTCCCATCTATAGGTTAAATCTAAGTACACCTTCCTTTCTTTAGACAAAGGCACAACTAATAATAATACCTTAATTTTTTTTGATAGTAAAAATCCAATAGGTTCCACTATTTTAGTATTTATAAAAAAATATAGACATAATTTTGATTGAGAAAATAATAAACTGACACTTTACAATATAATTTTTTTTAATAAAGATACAATTTTAAAAACCAAAATGAATATAGAGACCATAAGTTCCGGGATGATTTAACTCTAAGTAGATTCAATAAATTAAGTATAAATGGAACAAACTTTTAAATCCTATTGTAATCATACTAGAATTTATTCCATGGTATAAAAAAGTCAATGGTTATATATTTTTTAGGTGTTTCTCTTATATATATATATATATGAATCATATATTCTGTGAGTGTTTTGAAAATGTTCTGAGTTGAGATTTTAAAAAAAAAATATATAATTCAAAATAAAAGTAACTAACACCATTTCATTAACCCCATGATATTTTTGAGCATGTATATTATTCTTGATATCAAATCAGAGGCTAACATGGTAAGATATAATAATCACGAGAACAAAATATCATTTACCTATTATAAAAACATCATGTTTTTAATCCTTTATAAGATATTTTAGAACTGATTTGAAAAGAATAATTATTATATTTATATATTTATATACGTATTCCAAATATTAATAAAAAATTATAACCAATATTATAATATATTAGTAAATTTAAATATCAAACTATGAACAAATCATCATATCAAAATGACATTAAAATGATAAAGGAATTTGTGTGTAATCATTATTTTATGTCTGCATAAATATTATTTTAGAATCTATATAATCTTTATTTTACAATTTTTGAAACCATCATCTTATGTTATACACCTGTGTAATAATGAATTATATTTTTTGTAAACATCAATATATTTGTCATATATATCACTTAACTTCATTATATAAACATAAAATATTTTTTTATAAAAATCATCTATCTCTATGTAAACAATTTCTACATAAACATGAACCATGTATACATAAACATCATATATATATATATATATATCATTTCTACATAATTTTATAAAGTTATAAAAAATAAAAATTATTTTTAAAAACATTACAAACTAAAAAAATTATTCAAGGATAAACACAATGTGAATTAACAAACATAAGAAAAATTAAAATCTTTCAATTTCTCCAATATTTTCCTAGAACTACCATTTTATAGTATGTAAATATATTTCTTACTCCAACATTTTAGGAATAATTTAAGATAAAGGAAGTTATTGGGTTGAGAACTTTTGGATGATATTTCAAAGAATGTAATATTCATCTAGAAGCATGTCAAGGTAGCACAAAGTAGACTTAAAAGTTACAGCGACAACCAAAAAAATGATCCAAGATTCCTAGAGGGAGATAATATCTTTTTAATTATATTTCTATGTAAAGATATCGTTATATTTTGTGAGAAAGGGTGGATAATCCAATGGTAAATTTTGTTATTTGAAATATTAGAGTAGATAAGAGTTGTGGAATATTATTTGAACATGCCATAAAAACTTTCTCAGGAGGATTATTTCTTCAATATATCACTTTTGAGGAAGTAAATGCCAGTTCCATCTTTTGATCTAAAATTTGATCATGTTAATTTGAAGCCTGATTAATCATATTATGAAGACTTTATTTAGATTGTTGACATAAGTTATCATTTGCAACAAAATCAAACAAATCATGTAGTAAAGGTTGTTTAGATGAATCGTCAACTAGAAGACACCATATGAGGGAAATAGGATGACATGATAAAGGCTCACCAAATTTTTTATGTATTTATTTACAACATCAATGGTGAAATTATTTTAAGGGTAGGAAAATATAATACCCTAGAAAATTTTATTATGAAATTAAAATATTTTACATCAATATAATCTATTAAAAATTAAGATCAATATTTAATAATACTAATATAAATAATATTTTAAAATATAAAATAAATAAATATTTAAAACAAAATTTATTTGTATACTCTCCCATATTTTCCAATTAATATTATGTATACAGTAAGAAATATGAAAATAATAATACAATCCCTAGAATTGACACATTGATTGGGCTAAAATGAGAGGTATTATTTAGGGGATTGTTTTGGATTAACATATAAGATATAAGATTAAATATGGAAGTTAGTAATTATAAATAATGGACAATATGATCATTTAGTATTATGACCATTGGTCATTATAATAGTTTCTGGTATAACAATTAAAAAGTATATGTTATGATTAGATTATTCTCAGGGTAGTTAAAAGAGTTAATTATCTTATAACTTGAGTCCCCTGACTTTAACGAGTAAGAACATATTATATGAATTTCATTTATTATATCTTCGGAATGAGGTAGCATCACTATAATTTTCCATTAAGCAAGCCCAATTTTTTTTCAACAATAGGGGTTGGAGATAAATTGTGTATGGAAGAAGTTCAAATTAGTAATTATCACTTAAAAATCAATATTATTCAAACCACCACATGAAGATACCACAATTTCATGCTATACCATTAGGTCATATACTAGTTTGATACAAAGTTATGTATCTAGAGGTTAAGTAGTATTAATGTGTAAATTCTTTTAGAAATGAAAGTGTGTTTACTATGATAGAAATTTTTATTAAATGTATCATCCCTTTATAAAATGGAAAATATAAAAAATTAGAGGATTTTCTTGATTAAAAAGATCTAATATTTGGAATCATGGTTTCAAAATTATTTGAGGTGTCAAATTTGGTATTTTAAAAAAAAAATAATAAATGATTTTAAAATGTTGTGAAATTCATTGAAATACTGTAAATATAACATCATATAAATGTAAAAATGAATAAATTCTAAATAATTAATTCTATTTTTTTATTTTTTGTAATAAAATTTATATTGGAGCACTACGGGATGAATTGGTGCTCAATGGAGGGTAGTGGATCCCAAAATATAATCGAGAAATGAAATAATCAATATTTTTTTCCATGAAATTCCACTTACCACACCTATAAATACCCACACCCACTTCTCCTTTATCCCATATCAAATTTAAAATTCTATATTCATATCTCATTCAATTAATCTCCCCTATATCCCTCTCTTCATTATTGATTATTTTTTAATGGTTTAATTGAAGGAAAATAATATTTAGTGAATTAAGTGTTCAGTTCTATCTTATTTTAATTCCTATTTTCAATTCCATTATTTTTACCTTTCTAATTACCATTTGATTACACTAAAATTATCGTGATTTTATTTTAAGTACCAAATTTATGATATCATATCCAGTTGAGTACCCATTTCACTCAAATTATGCTCTGTTGAGGAGTCTTTATAATGCTCAAACATTAGTGTAAAATAAAGGGATGATTCTGAATATAGGAAAACATCTTAATTTTATTTGTAAATTAAACAGTGTTCAATTTCATAGAAATTAAATCCTTTTTGGATACTAAATTTATATGAATTATGTGGATGATATTCAGAATGTGGTAATAACCCTAACAAATATTGGTTATGTATTAACTTTATTTTCACTCAGTGCACAACAAATGGGCTTAATTGTACATCTAGTTTGATACTCTTGGGGGATTTACTTTATATTATTTACAATCTCATTACAAACTATATTAAAGGAATTTAATACATGTATTTTATTTCCTAATCACCTTGATCATGTTATTCTTTATTAGTATCCAATGACTAGAATTCTGTACAGTGATTTGATAATTATAAATCCCTAATTATCTATAACGAGTTTCAAGATAATTCACCTATATATAATTATTAATTTATGGACTGTTGTATGATTTTTTCATGACTCTATAACAATTAATTTCATATAGTGAATTATTATAATAAAATATTCATTATTGATTTAGGTTAATTATATCTAATTATTTTATCCTTGAACATTATTCCATGTGTTGACTATGAAATTTTAGCAATTTTTGTGAGGTATGGGAGTTTTAGGGGATAGCTAGGGACTGAAATTATATATCTCTTTGGTGAACTACTAAACCTCGTGAGACAACTATGATATCATAAAGGTTGGTTCCATACCCTTTATGTATGATGTATCAACATTAGGCCTCAACTGTTTTCTTAGGTTGTCATACATTATACATTCCCATAATTTCCATGATTATGAGATAATTTAATTATAATAATGTGATTATTTATTTATTTTTATCAGTGGATTATGTTATTATTATACATTAATTAATATGGAATCATTTGTCTATATATTCCCACTATATTCTTTATGGAATTATTCCATGTTATATTCTATTGTACATTATACATTAATGAGAATTTGAACTCACCCTTTACTTTATTCCCATTTACCCAATTGATGAAGTGGAATACTATGTATTACCATTATAGATAGAGTTAAGTAACAATAAATGTTTCTCAAATGAGTTAATATATCATGTTTTAATTTAATATTTATGTATATTGTCTCTTAAATACTACATAACCATGATCTTGGGAATTTAATCTTAGGTAATATAATTACCATGAAATAAATAACCCACTAACACTGGGTAACCAAGGTTTGGGTAATTACTATTGAGTATTGATAGATATTTTTTTGGTATATGAATCTTTATATAGAGGGGTCATAAATAAATTTTACAAATTATAATTACCATTATCTGGAATTTTAGAAAAATATAATGAATATATATTTGATGATTCTTGAAGGTCTACATATTATGAGATATATATGAGTCTTACATAAAAACCAATCCTTTATCCAACTTGTTAAAACCCTCCATTTGAATTTATATGTGATAGTTTTATGTATTGTTTTATGAAATTATATCACAAAAGTTAGAGGAAAAAAACACATGTCACTTAATATGATTTATGGGATGTATACATGTCAACTGAACTATATAAAAATTAAAAATTAGTTCCTCATAATTTTAATTTCTCTTGAAAGATTTTATATATATTAAATTGGATCTAATGCCAAAATTTTTCCTTACCACGCATCTTCAAGAAAATTATTGAAGATGTTATATTCCATGAATTCTCTTATAAAATGGATGATGTATCCATATGAATTTTATGTGGAGAAAAAAGATAAAAAAACTAAATAATTTTCTTTGGTAGATCATATTAGTAGCTTAGAATACATATTAAAGGTGAAAATTTTAGATGAGGTACCATTGAGTGATTCTATCCCTAGTGATAAACACTTTATAGTTTCAAATAAATGTCAATGATAAATTGATATTATAAAATTATAAGTTTCTACTAAAGTAACTGTTATCTTTAACATAGATTATGTTCTAAAATTAAAATATGAATCAAATTACTTTATTATAAAAATTATCATATACAGAAAAATTACATTGAATAAATCATAACAATACATATAATTGTGCATGAAATTCATTTTATTTTAAATTTTTTATTAATGTCAAGAATTTTGAAATAAGTATTATTTTTTTAACTGTGATTGAAGAACATTGGAAGTTATTGAGAATGCCTTTGAGAAGTGAAAAATGTTTTTGAAGTGAATTGAGATGAATCTGAGTGATTAATGTTATGTGGTGCTGAGCTCAAATGACTACATATGAAATTTGGTTTTCACGTTTTTAGTGAATTTGGAAAAGTGCTAGAGATATAAGATTTTTTTTGTATTTCCACTTGATACGAAATATTTTTCATATGGTATGTAATATTTTATTGTAGAAATGTAATATATCACAATGCATACAAGTGACATGTGTGCAAATTCATATTGAAATGTAGAAAATTAAAGTCTAAAATATGATACATATGATTTTTAAAATATATTAAATGTTGATAAGTCATTATTTAATATTTTATAGGTGATACAATAGATGTTTCAGGGTGAATATTTTAAGATAATGAGATATATTTTTGTTAATACATTTTATTTTCTAATATATAATATGTATTGAGGAATATGTAAGATTCTATTGTGAATATATAAGATATAGTTGATGAAATGGAAGTTGTTTTTGATAGTACATAATGTTTACAAATACCTTTTTCAACATTCATAAGATACATCAAAGATCATTAAAGGGTAATATACTTAAAAATTCAAGTGTTGATATTTTTGGAAGAATTATTCTCAAGAAGAATTAAATCACATGATTCATTACTGAGTTGAACTCTAAGTAATTAATATAATCATTTATAGTGATTGTGGTTGTTATTAATGTTCATAGTATTTAAATGATAATAATATTATTCCATAAAAAATATGGTCACAACATAATCAAATAGACTGAGGGAGAAGAAGAGTAGATTACATTACTTTCCTAGTGGGGTTGAATTATAATTTTTTTATATGACCATGAAATTATTAATTTATATTTCAAAATTTAAAAATTTTAAACTCATTGATGTTTATTAAATTTTAATAAATTATTGGTTGATTTTATGAAAAATTTATATAATAAATTATAGGTATTTTGAAAATTAATTTAAAAGACTTGGGGGAAAACCCATGTGGATTTTTGAGATTTTAAATTTTTTGAAGATCATAGAAACTAATCCTTACAATCATTTAGAGAGAAAATATCATGAGGAATAAATAAGAGAAAATATCATGAGGAATAAACAAGAGAAAATAAGCCTGATTTTCAAAGAGAATATTCAAGAAATATTTTTCATGCTTTTTTCTTAAGAATATTTGTTGTTCTAAAATGGTATGGTTGATTCCTCTAGGCATAATGATATTAGAAATTATTATTCCCAAGTACACTTACATCTAAGGTGTAGTAAAGAAGCAATATGGGGTCAAACCCATAGGGACAACTAAAAGACAAGAAACCTAGAGATTCAAAACCTAAAGTAGGATTCCACCCATTCATAATTAATGTTCGGTTTTTCTAAAATTATGTAGCTTGGATTTTGATCATATAATAAAGAAGGGATTAGGGTAAATATTATGTCTTAAAAAAAAATATAATTCTAAATCTATCTTGGGATGGTCTTGTGGCATAGGTTGTGAAGTGTTGTAATGGTCACTAATTGTTTATGGTCAAACCAATTAAATCTACCTACACTTTAACTATCCTTTGGTATGGTTATAGCTGACAAAATAGATGCATTAAACTAATCTTATATGACTGAATGTTCTACAAGATAATGGTCATTTCCTACTCAAATCCATTTAGTTTAAGTTCATTCTATTTCAAATCCTATGGTCAGGGCTTTGCAATAGATTGTGATGAACAATTGTTTTCAATCTAATTACTAGACATAAGGTTAATAAGGTTCAATTTATAGATTTATTAGGTTCAGAAAAACCCCTACTCTCTACCTCTAACTATTTGAAGATTATTATTGCATGATAGTGTTAATCAAAAGAAAAGGAATACTAAACTTTTTTACATAATTATAAAAAATTGAGCAATAAGTAATCAACACTTGAAACTTATCAAAGATTAAATCAAATAATTAATTTGAATGAAGAAACATGAAATAATGAATCGATTATAGACATTTAATGGAGAGTGGTACTAAATAAACATTGAAATAGAAATGGAATCAAAACAATCGAATAATAGTTGAAGAATGGATAAAATGAAAAGTATTTGAAAAAAATTCATAAAGTAATGGATTACAACTGATTTCACAAAGAAAAGGTAGAAGAAAAAGTGGAGAAAATAATATAGAAACTATTGGTCCCCAAATCTTATTCACGATGGGCATCACGGAAATATTTATTGGAAAGAAAGTCTCATGATGTTTAAAGCATTCACATTTTGTATTTTATTTAAGTGGAATTGATCTTGAATTTTATATGATGTGAGTGATTTACATGTCATGTAATTCAGATCCACAATCTTCTCCAAGAATCTTGAATCTTGTGGGATGATCAGGCTAAATCTTTTACTAGGTGGGATCTTAAACATTTTTATATTGTGTACATTCAACACATTGTGTGTGTGATTCACATGATGTACTTCCTTCACATTAAGAAATTTCAGCAGGAATGGGACTTTGAAAATCTCAAGATGTGTACTGTTTAAAAACCTCATGTAAATTCTTCATTTCATGAATTTTATCATGGGTTGGACTAAGATCCAGAAGGATGCTGTGAATGAGGAATACATTTTGTGAACTCCGTTAAAGAAGTGTAGAAACTGTTTTTCCCATTTTTTGTCAATTCTTACTTTGATTCAAAAAATTCTAATTTCCAGAAAAATAAACCAAAAACTGGTGAATTATAAAGTAAAATATGTTTAAAACTTAAATAAATGTATCCAAAATGTATATATAAATTCATATTATCAAATTCACTCACACTAGAACTATTTCTTATCCTCAAGCAAAAATCATCTCAAGAAGGATCCCAAATGAAAAAATTTATAACAAGAAACCTGCATTACAACCAAAAAATAAAAATTATTCTAAGTAGAAAAAGTATGTCCTCCAGAATTAATACAACATAGAAAATAATTTTATTTTAATATTTTAGTTCTTTTATTCAAATTCTTTCTTCTATAAAATAAAATTTCATCATATCTCTTTAAAATCTAAACCTATTTTTCAATATATAGAATAAACTTTCTCACATCACTCAATGTGAAATAAAACTAGAGTTATGAACATACCCTAAATACTTGTTCTTAACCATAGTCCTGAATTGGTTCTAGCATCTCCACTTCATATATACAAATACAAAATCAATCATGAGGGATTCAACAAAGAGGTTCAAATGACTCTAAGGCTGAGGGAAGCTGGGGGAGTTATAAAAATAAATCTCAAAGATAAGGGTAATATATAATGTATAATGCATAAAAATCATGAAAAGTGGAATGAATTAACTCTTCCTAGATAATATGTTTCCATGATTCAAATATCTCAAGTGGGTCCACGAATATATAAAGATGTTATCAAGAGTGTACCATGTTCCATCCTTTGTCTTTTTATTTATTTTTCAAAAATCATGTATAGTCCTCCTCTCACATCCATCACCTAACCACATACGATCCATCATAGGATTCATTGGTTTGATAGAGGTTATTTTTTACCTTCCTAATACACAACCCAATATCTATTTCTTTCTTTTTATATTTCATTTTTTTCAAAGTGACAAGGTATGCATAGAAAATTACAACATTAATCATGAACCACATCATATCAATCTAGTGAAAGGGCCATCATATGTATCCAAAATATTAACATAATATGTTCATGAGTAGTCAGAATTCACCCACACTTGTTCAAAGGAAAATGATAAACCAGACTGAGTGAAGGGTAGGAAGGGATAAAAGGCTTTAAATGGATCATTCCTAACAAGGATATTCATGGATACTATGGGATAAATAAAGAAATTTGTTCACAAGAAAAAGTGGCTCCAAAAGATTATCTCAATCATTTTAAAATATTATTTGTTCAATCATATATCTATAAGATATCAGTGAAAGTTCAAAAAGGTTTACATGTCCCAAGTATCTCCCAATAAATATTCTCAGAAAAGAATATGATAGTGAAAGTATATAATCCTCTTGAGAATGGTAGTATAAAAAATAACTAGTTGTCACTCATGGCATAGTATCCTGTAATAAGTCTACCAAAAGTAGTTACAAGAGTCTAAAATTAGTACTAATTTACTAAACTCAACAATCATGCTAAAAATTCTAAACATGACTAAAAATTAATTTAAAAAATCTCCAACCAATTTTTTTATTTAAAAATTTATAATGATATTTCAACAATAAAACATGCTTTCAATAAAAAATGACACCTAGACTAGTGAAAACATGAATAATAAAAGTGTATTGACCAGAAATCTTAAGAAAGACTCCCCAAACGTAAAATATGATAGTTTCTACAATATTATGGAAATAATTGTGGGAGTGGAATCAAGTATAGCATAGAGAAATATGGATTTTTTTAATTAAAAAAAGGAATAAAGAAATCACTATAGTGAAATTAATGTCATGGGGAAACTTGTGTCATGTTGATTGGAAATTGTGCTACCTACAAAAAATATTTGAAATAAAATACCCGCATTAGATAGAACATTATCCCACAGGGGTTGACCAATTTAAAAGACGAAAATTGAGTAGATGTATACTAACAAGATAGTATAACATAACTCAAAAAAAATACAGTAGGGGAGTACAATGAATCTTGGGATAATCTAAAAAAATATGAAAAACAAAAATCCAAAGAACACAAGTGAAATAATGAAAAAATATGGGTTTCCTAACATAAAAAGATAATAATTTCATCATCATCCAGATATATTGAAAAAAGAATAAGACAATGATTTCCATCTACTAAGAAGTCTGTCACCTCCTATAGGAACTAGTGGTTGTGTCATTGAGATCATTCAGATTCTTGAAGGATTAACCACATCAGGAAGGTGTTGGCTATTATGTTTATGTGGTATAAATAGCATTCATACTAGTCATGGAGGAAGTTCCATCCGAGGATGTATTTTCAGCTTAATCTCATCAAGGCGTCTCTAAATTTTAACAAAATGCTGAGCCATCACATGTGGGAGGCTAGATGATGGTATGATAGGCACATCAATGACCATGGATGATGAAGAAACGACAGACATGGATAAAGTAATTTATTAGTGAAATGAAAATAATTTAACCACATTGTGAGGTCAAAAACAATATCCCATTCATATATATAAGAAATGATAAATCCATGTAAAAGGTAATATAACTAGTATTAAAAAACTAAACTAGGACACAATACAACATGGGAGAGGACAATGACATGACTAAATAGACAATTCATGATCATTGGTCTATGCATCAGATGTCCCCTCCAAAATAGTAGGGGCTTGGATCTAATCTACCAAATTGATATCATTGATAGTGAAAGGGTATAGAGGATTAACTGGAATAATAGATGTTGTGGTTATGGCTATGGGATTAGTCGAGGATAGAGGGGGTTTGGTGTCGATTTGTACTAAGGTCTTGTGTTTGGAAGATGGATTCATCATAGGCACATCATATTAAGATTGACTGGTGGGGTCCTCTCCCTGTCAGGTCTAATATGAAAGATAAAACTGTTGGGGAATAGGGTCAGTGATCTCAGAAGTCAGATCAGTGGAGGTAGTAGGTGCTGGGGGAAATATGGAGTAGAAAGAGTAGTAGGTGATGGTGGGTTGGAATATGAAGGGACTAGTGTATTGAGAGGGGTTTTTAAGTGAGATGGGTCACTGAATGGTATGTGGATATGGTAAAAATATACATCCAGTTATCTAGGATAGCCTAAATAAATTTCCAAAAAACATTTGGAATGGGTTGTTGGGTGAAGAGGAGGCAGGTTTAGTGGTGGGGATGGTAAAAGCAGGGGTGGGGTAGTGGTGGCAGGTGGTATGGTAGTGGAAGGGGTAGTCGTGACAGATGCAGTGGGATGGGTATTGATGGAGGATGCAAGGAGATGGGAAGGTGAGATTGGGTTGGTTGTATGTTAGGCTAGTGCTTTATCAGCACCCTTAAAATAATCTAACTCCCACCAGTAGATACTCGTTTTCTTCTTCAGTATTACCATCTTATACATTAAAAGGTGTTTTATACTATCCATCTGGCTGAAGGAGGTGTGAGCCTGAGCAGCATTGAAGATACTAAGGTGCCTAGATAGACACACAATGAATTTTCCACCAATTAGTGTACTTCGTGTCCGCCTCTTCAAGGTTAGTAAGAACATGGAGAACCACTTGGCCTTTTTGATAGTTGGGACTGCTATGGATGAAGAAATAATGATCACCTCAATCTGGATCACACTCTAGTGAGCGTCACCTCTATCCATCCACACATGAGCTAGGTCCCAATGAAGGATTTGAATGGTACCACTATGGATCTGGGTTCTCTTCATCATGCAAGGATCATAAAGAATCTATGGGTCTACGACTATCCTCGTGCAAAGTAGTGTAGTATCTTCACTATTTGGTTCAATTTGTTGGTTTAGGAAAGTTGGGGAGGCAATGAATTCAAAAGAGTAAATGTTGAGGCTGACACCAAAGTCACCAAGGGTGGGATTTCACAACCTACCTATGAGTCTGAATTTTCTAGAATTGATGGCCACATTTAATTTGTCCATGAACTTGAGAAAAATATCTCTGAAGCTCTCCTCCTATACCTGGGTCATGGGAAATATTTTCAGCTAGTAGATGAGGTAAAGGAACTCTTAGTGAATCTGTATCCTCTCGATCATGGTGAGTTCCAATGTCTTAGTAGCCTGTATAGTCTTCTCTATGAGATGAACAAATTTAACAGGGTGCTCAAGTCCAAATAAGTGATGAAAGGGATGGAGGTGTAGGCTGGAAGTTCCCTATGAACCACTGGATAAAGACTGCAAGTCCAAATAGGATATAGTAAAGGAAAAGTAAAATGTATAAGAGGTGGTGGAAGGCTCTTCAAGTGGTATATGTGAAATAATTCACTGCTTGGGTAGTGGAGGTGTCTCATCATGCTTGGGTATGGGTTTTTTAGGATACACGTGGGTTGTTTATTTTTGGTCCATGTTAGATAGTTGGGAAATGAGGTGGAAATGGAGAGGAGGGGAGGGGAGTTGTGATGGAAAGTGATGGAGGAGAGGTGGTAGAAACAAGGGGGAGTGGTGAGAAGTGATTCGGGATTGGTGATGCTCGCACACTAGATGAGAAAAAATGGGAACACTTGTGTCATGAACATAGAGTTCATAAAATTTTAAATCCACCCAAAAGTTACATGTCATGTATCAGATACACTATGTGTAAAGCTCGGATTTTTATGACATTCGACATTTGAACATCATATAAAGGTTAAAAGAGATGTATTTGAAATTTTATTCCCCTTTTTGAGCCAGTTAATTTTGAAATGATTCTAGAAACTCTTAACTTTTCAAAAGACTAAACTAACCTATTGGTCCTACCCTAGGTTTCCTTTTAGATAGAACTTCGTTTAACATTCAGAGCTATACATTATTCAATTTTGGTGAATCTGAGTGTAACAACGTATGCCTCGTTGGATAGATCTTGGTATATATTTAACCCTTTCCCATTGACATTCAATGTTTGTTCATAGACTTTATAAATTTCAATTTATCCATATGGTAAAACCCTAATTACTTGTTATAGACTAGACCATCAAGATTTCTGTTTTCTAGGAAATAATTTCAATTGAGAATTGAATAATATAACTTTATACATTTGTGTGAAGATTCAACACATAATTATTTGGTCTTTCATTTCTTTGTATTTTCTTCTGAAAATTATGGTATTCTCATAGATATAATTTATAATTTATTACATCTCATATATTTGGATCATTCTGACATCCCTTGATTTTTGAGCATCCAAGTTCAATTTTTTTTGGAACTATAAGAGTGGTTCTTTAATTCTACTAGTAGATGATACTAATTTCCAAACACAAGTCAAAATAGAATATTAGAGATCAGAATCTTGTATGTTTTGAGATATTTTTAAAGTCCCTAATCCAATTTGATACTCCATTATTTTAACTTCCTTCTCACTTTCTTCTCTAGGATTTTTTAATTTCTTTATTTGACAATTTGACTTTCCCCTAGTTTGTGGGTGGTATGGAGTTACAGTGTTATATAAAATTTCATACTTTCATATAAATTATTGCACAACAATATTAGAAAAATGTGTTCCCTGATCACTAATGAGTAATCTGGGGAATTTAGATCTTGAGAATATATTTTTCTTAAGAAAATTCTTGAATATTTTTTTTTGTTTCATGAGTGGTAGCATCATCTTCTACCCATTTTGATATGTAGTCAATGTGGACTATGTTATAAAACTTACCATGAGAATTAGGGAATGGTCCATTAAAATAAATCCAACATAAATCAATGATTTCGACCTCTGTGATTGGATTTTTGCGAATTTAATTTCTTTTACTTATGGTGAATGTCAACTAGAACAGATCACAGATTTGAAAAAATTTCCTTTCATCTTGATAAAGTACGGTCCAAAATAACCCAATTGGAAATATTTTGTACATTGAATTTTTAGGTCCATGATTACCTCCTGAT
Source organism: Viscum album (assembly GCA_963277665.1). NCBI lineage: Eukaryota > Viridiplantae > Streptophyta > Magnoliopsida > Santalales > Viscaceae > Viscum > Viscum album. The sequence continues at coordinate 1,694,519,420 of OY728160.1, forward strand.
GGTGACATATGATACAAGTTGAGTGCACTTTTTATTTCATATTCTGGGATGTAGTTCTAGATTAATCCATCAGGATAATGCGTAAAAATTATTGACTCATCATAGTAGTAACTTTAAACTTTGACTATAAATATATTCCTATGCAGAAAGGTGAGGTCAGTGTATAGTGAACTTAAGGAGAGATATTTTTCAAAATCCAAAAACCATGGTCAAGATTGGGTATTTATCATGAATAGGGTTTCATTGCAGAAGTCATCATTAATATCCAGATTATTTTCATCCTTAATTCTAGAAATGTTAGTCTATAAAAATTATGTGCAATAATGTTCTAAATACATTTGGAACTATTTATGAATCTTTAAAACTCTTATAGGAAAAGGATCCACCATATCAGTCTTGGTTTGGAATTATTTTTTCTCATTGGATATTTAAGTGTTTCATGATCAGTGTAGACCATCACTTTGGATAGAATGAGGTATGAGAAAAACATTTCAATTCATATAATACTTCCAGATATTATTTTGTTGAAGTCATATAAATTACCTTAGCGGCATTCAGTCTGGGACTGGTAGAGTAAATCAGAAAAAATATGTGTTTGTCTAATTATCCTAAGACATTGTCAATAGTAAAGTCATTGGTGTTACACATTAGCTCAAATTACTTATCCCAATCTAGTGAAATGATGATTGTAACAACCCCCAAGATTTTCTTTAGCATATTTAATGAACGTTGATAATATTCATTGAAATCGAACACAGTGTCTTCAAATAATAAGTTTGTGAACGAGAGGGATACTTTCGCAAAGTATTTTATAATGTTGTGGTGGAATACTTTGTTGCCCAAAATCTCTTCATAACTTTTACTATTTTAGGCTGAGGTAATTATTTTATTAATTTTTTTAACTAAATCAACATTCATGTATTTATTTGAGATTTTATGTGTGAAGACTATGCCTCCATGGATCGTGAAGTGACATTTTTTACAATTTAATACCGGTAATTGTTCTTTACAACAATGGAAGACTTGGTCTAAATTACTTAGGAACACATTTAAGGATATTACATAAATTGAGATGTCATCCATAAATATTTCGAGGAATTATTCTATCAGATCATGAATTATGCGTTTTATTCACCATTGAAAATCCATTGGTACATTACACATTCTGAAAGACATTTATCTATAGGGGAAAGTTCTGAAGTGTGAAGTGAACTTAGTTTTAAAGTATTCATATAGATTGACTATAATTTTTTAATATCCAGAATATCCATCCAATAAATAATAGAATTTTTAAACTGATAATATTTCTTGCATTTGATCCATAAGATTTAATAGGAAACTCTCTTTTTAGGTTATCATATAGAGGTTTCGATTATCAACATAGACTCTTCATCCAGTGATGGTTCAAGTTGAGATTAAATCATCTTCATTATTGTTCACAGTGGTTATGTTGCCTTTATTTAAGAAGAACTAAGGTGCACTCACGCATTCACTGAAATAGATTGAAAAACTTATCCCATTTTCTATAAGTTTCAACAATAATTTCCTAACCACCTCTTTAATTGGTGGGGTGAGTTGCCTCTGTGGTTGGAATTTGGGGTTAACACCTTTTTCAAACAATATCTTTTGGGTGAAGATCGGGGAGATGATCCTTTTAATGTCATCCAATCCTCATTAAGCTGGGTTCTTATAACTTTTTTGTACTTAAATGAACATTTAATCTTGTATTTGTGTCATATCTGAGATAAAACTTATAGGAAGTACACCAGTAGTTTTTGGGAACAAGTAATTGAGTTTGATTGTAAAAGGTTTTAGTCCCAACATTAGTGGCCTTGTGACCGAGAGTATAAATGTTTCAATAGTTTCCCTTGTCAAAAGTTAAAACTAATTTAAATCATCATGATCATTGGATTTATCTTCCTTATGGTAAAATATCTCTCATTCATCCTCAATGGTTATAAAATCGTTTCCCTCATTGGTAATAAAAATGGATTGATGGTTGAATGTGTTATCTTTTTTTTTGGTATCCCTCACTAAGTTGAACACTACTTGTTCATATCTTACAATGAATTTAATTAAACCTTTATTTACATCAATTAGTGCCTTCCTAGTGTAAATAAATGGTCATTATAGAATAATTTTACCATATCTATCTTCTTTCATGTCCAAAATGAGGAAATTTGTTTGGGAGATGAATTTTACAACTTTAACTAAGATATCCATGAAAATCCCTCAAGGGAACTTTACTATTATGTTATCCAATTTTCATTCCACTTTTTATTTTCTTTCTTTACTTGATCCTTATTTTTGTAAAGATGCTCATTTTCATATGATTGAAGCTAATGATTAGATCACAAAATTCTCTTCTAATGTTTCATTCCCCTATAGTTCATGGAATCGAGAAGAATCTAAGGTCTCACATCTCAGGTGGAATCATTAATTGAATGACAATTCAATTTTATTAATTTAAGGAAATGAATCCTAGACTTATATATTTCTTTTATTGGAAAACATTTATTCTAAAAAAATTTGTAAGAAGGTATTTGAGTGATGGATTAAGCGAAGGGGATGTTTATGTGTAATTTCTTAACCATAGATAAAAATTTATTATACTACCTCTCGATATTGTATTTCCACATTCTTTATAGGAAGGTAAAAGGGGGTTTGTAAGATAGTGTTCCCACATATACTTCTTCCTTTTCAGGGTGTTATTATTATTTTGATATTTTTCAATAGTTTCTGATTCTATATTTTTTTCTTGACCAGCTTTCTTGGTGCTGTTGTTGTCATAATCACTGATGATTTTTCCACATTTCATAGGTTATTTAGGCCTCTATATTTAATAATTTCATTTTTTCTGAAATTATAGCACTTTCCCACTCCTAATAAACACTTATTTTTCTCTTCTCTTGGGTGTGTCTCAGTGTTTTTAGGAAATGTACACAGTAGTCAGTCTGATAAGGTATTCGTGATTTAACCCAATTTATGATCAGGATTATGTTGGTAATATATTTGGTTCAATATCTAGTTCTCTTGGTTTTTCATTCTTTAATCCTATTTTTGAAAAAATGTAAATAGAAATTTTACAAGATTAATCTGTAGAGGTGGGACTTGTTGTGGTGGTCTTTGTAGAGCTAGATGGAAATACTATTGAGTCCTAGGGGAATGGGTTTTTGAGGTATTAATCATTGGATTATAAAACATGGATTTTTAAGTGGGAACCCAAGTGGTCCTTGATTCCTTTGTAGTTCTAAACCACTCCTATATGGATAATGCCATTGAGTTGGTTGTTGTTACTGTTGCTAACCCGGTCTATACTGATAGTATTGATTCTGCACATATTTCTGATGTTGTTGTAAGTGTTGGCCTTATTAATTATAATTTACATAATTAAAGTCTTGTCCTTGATGTTCCTCAATCCATGTCCTACAATACTAATATGGATGTTTTTTTCCACAAATTTCACATGATTGGATCTCCATAATAGGGAAATCAGGTAGCAGGGTTAGAGTAGGTAACTGAAATAACTGAAACTCTTTAATAAGATCTTCAATTTGTGCTTTTAGGCTAGTGTTCACTTCCACTTGATGGATTCTAAGGTGAGGAAGTCCTCTGTTGTTCTACCATTGACATTAATTGTGGTATACCTCATTAAGATGTTATAATCCAACTTTATGCATCTTAATCATGAGTCTTCCATTAGTAGCAACATCCTCTATAGTTTGTTAATTAGGTTGGGGTCCCTGATATAATTTATGAAGTTTAAGCCACACAACATGTCCATGAGGAGGTTATTTTCTAATAAGATCCTTAAAATAATCCCAATCTTCTCATTATAACTCTTCTTTTGTCATGAAAAAGTTATGGATTCAATTCTAGATCTTCTATGTCCATATTAGTGGGAAGTAACTATTTGGGAACTTCATGGATCGATCATCCCAAGTCATGTTTAACTTGGGAGGTTGGGTTTTGAGGAAATCCATGGCTAGGTCACATAGAAAAAAGGTAAGACTCATAATCTAGTGGTGTCATATGAAAATCTCTCATCGTGAAAGGTATCTAAAACCTCATAAAAATGGAAATATCCTTATGGGGTTATTCTATTTAAATCCCACTAAATCTAACCATTTTATGATTTATGTGGATGAATCCATGTTTTATTTCAAAGATATATTCTTGAATAGTAAGGTGAAAAATTCTAGGTGCAACCCCGATTATGGAAAGGAAGTTATAACCAATAATGATGTGCTCTTATAGCTCTAGTCGCTCTACATAATTTATATGTGGTGCATTTTGAAGGTTTTTAGGGTGTGGTTGTGCAATATCATTGCACTCAACATTTTTGAAGTGATGGTGTACAACTAAGGAACAATAAATATTATGATCGAACAGAATAAGTTATTGATCTTAAAGGTTTCACGAGTGAGTAAAAGGACCCTAATTCATGAAATAGATAATGAAAATATATAGGATGTAGTTGGTTTAGATAGGGAAATAAAAAAAGTTTGGGAAGGTGAGGTAATCTCGGGTTTGATCCTAAGGCTACTATGCCTACGTAACTATGGTCCCCAGAAATGTTGAAAATATTTGACACACCCAAAATGCATTTTTTGATATTGTAAGCATGATTAGATTATAAATTTATTATTTCCCAACTACATTTACATATAATGTGTAGTAAAGTAGTATTGTAGGGTCATACTCATTGGTATAACTAGAATATAAGAAACCTATATATTCAACCCCTAATGATGGATTCCTCACATTCACTCTTTAGGTTGTGTCCTTCAAGAATTATATATCTTGGATTTAGATCAGAAAAAAAGAAGGGATTAGAGTAAATTTTAGGTCTTTAAGAAAAATATAATCCTAAAATTAATATGAGATTGACCAATTTCTTAGGCTTCAAAGCGGTATAAGGGTCACAAATAGGTTGTAGTCAAACCAATCAGATCTAACTATTCTAAAATTATCCCTTAGTTTTGGTATGGTTAACAACCTAGATTAATTATGCTTACCTTATATGGTGGAAATAATCATAGGATAATTTTATTGGACTTTTCAACTCCAATTACATTAGGTTTATTCTATTTCACCTCCTATGGCCAAGGTTATGCAATAAATTGTGATGAAAAGTTGTTTTTAACCTAATTACTGGATATAGTTTTACCAAGGTTCACTTTATATATTCATTACTTTTATAAATAACCCCATGATTAACCCCTAAACCTAAACTGCTTAGCCACACATGGTGGTGTTTATCCAAATAAAAGGAATACTAAACATTCATGGAATAATCATAAAACAACTAAAAAATAAGCAACCCACTCTTCAAGTTTATCAATGAATAATTCAAACACTTATTTTGAATGAATAAATAGGAAAAAATGAAGTGATAATTAATGTTTATTGGAGAAAATTTTTGAAAATGGAAACAAAATTGAAATGACAAAATAGCAGATGAATAATAGAAAACAATACAAAATGATTTCATAAAATAGGTAATGCAATCGATTAAAATATTGTTCCTAGTGAAAAAGAAGAAGAAAAAGATGAGGAAATGATAGAAAAATTATAGGTCCCCAAATATTATGTGTGTTGGGGTCATAAAAATTCTTATAGCCATAAAATATATTTGAATTATAAAGAATTTTTGTCGTGTATTTTCTTTAATTGGATTGTAGGTCGAATTTTACACAACATATACCTTATATCCATATTCTCCTATGATAATATTGAATATTTTAGGATCCTTATGATAAATCATCAACTATGTGGGATCTCTAACAATTTCACATTGTACACATTATACACATTGTGTTTGTTATTCCCAACTTGTACTTTATTTATGTTGTTTAATTCTATTAGGAATTAGACATTGAAGATTACACGATGTGTAATGTATCTACACATCATGTAAACACTTCACATCAAGTAATTTCTCACAGTTTTTACTTTAATTCACATGAATTATGTGAATGTGCAATACACATCATGAACTCCTTTCACGAAATATAAAATATGTTTTCCATTATTCATCACTTCTTCCTTTGAATACAAAATTCCAAATTCCTATGAAAACAAACAAAAAACCAGTAAATTTGTAAGAATTTTTTTTAAACCTTAAATAAATGAATCCAAAATGTATATATAAATTCATCTCACCAATATTTTTAAACTCTAGGATATTGAGTAATTCATGAGATCTACTAAAAATATGATAGTAAATAAAGATGGTATGAGTTGATTAAGGTAATATATTTCATATATTGAGTGATAATTATTCATAGAAGAAGTGATTGATATTATGTTAAACTATAGAAATCCATTGTATCATACTATATATTCTATAAATTAGGATCATGAAGGATAAGAATCTTGAATTATTTTTGAATACTTTGAAGTATTGAATTATATATTTTGTTAATGTTGAAGCATCCTAGATCATGTTGGTAATATTATTACCTCTTGTTCTAATTATTGTTTTAAAATTTTAGGATCTAATATAAAGAAAATTCAATATACTAATCTATATTTAGATAGATATTGTAATCACTTTTTATAGTAGTGAAAAACGTTTGGTCTCATACTTGACCTGAACATCAAAATGGAATAGTAACCCAGTTTGCAGGTGATCCTTATAAAGATATTTTTTGACAAATTTCTCATTCATTACTTTTTGAATATAGGTGAGGGGGAGTTTTTTATAGTCAAATCTAATCTTAATAAATCACTGAGGTTTATTTCTTAAATAAGTGAAATTGTAAAAAAATGTGACTATAATTTACAACCCCCACCCCACGCCCACTCACTCTTAAGGTTACATAATTTCTTTCATGGTCATTTAATGTGGTAACAGGACTAATCCAGTTTCCCTCTATGTGATCCATTGGTGTTTTAAGTTGAAAATGGGGAATATTAATTCTATCAATAATATAGTTGTTCCTTAATTATATGGCAATAATTATTACAGATACAAAAATAGGAATATTAATTTTCTTCTTTTTCTCATCCTTGAAGTTATTGATGCTACTAAAATGGGTTTTATTCCAATCGATAAATATTATCCCTTGAAATTTATTAATAAAGGAAATTTAGAGGTTGAAGGAAAATTAATAAATAAAATACTAATGTCCTTATCTAATAGAGTTTATATTAAGGTAATGGGACTAAATTAATATAACTAGATATATGATAATCTTGAAAATATTTTTAAAGGTAATATCAAAGTGACAAAATATAAAATGTATATTTAAAGGGAAAATATTAAAGATATCACAATACATCACTATGAGACTATTTTAGTATGTCACAAGGGATAGTGAAATTATAAAATACTTTAGATGTTTTATAGACACTCTAAAATATTCATCAATTTCTATGAGGATAATGAAAAATATCCTAGATAGAGTTGATGTAAACCTTTATAATATAGATGATATAGATGTATTGTATCTTGATAAACTACACAATTTTCTTAATAGTTAGTAAATGATAAAGGATTATATTTATAAAAATTAAACTAAATAGGAGAATTAAATTTAATTTAAATCTGTAAAAGGACTCAACCTCAATGGGAAGAAGAATTAATCATTCTTAGAATCTAAATAAAATGAATAAAGAGATGAATATGATGAGAGAATCCTGTCTCTAGTGTCAATGAACTTCATATGAGGAATAAGTAAATAAAAAATAAGTCTTAATTTTAAATTATTTTATTGTAGTGAAATTGTGAACTTTTTAGTGGATTGTCTAAATAATAATAATAGTGGGACTAAAAATGTTGAGAAATAAAAAGTTGTTCCCAAAAATAAATTTAATAAAACTATGAAAGTTAATATGTTAAGGAAGAAGTTCCTTAAGTATAATATGGAATTCAACAAGAAAATAAAAACAAGAATATGGAGACTCTTGAAAAAATAGTGACTGAGAAGATAAAGTTTACACTAAAAGATATAATCCATCATGTCTCTTGTTAATGAACATATTGTCGCTTCAAGAAGCCAGAAGGTGGATAAAGAGAGATATATTGAATATATATTGAAATCAAATCTGGAAGAATGTACTAATAAAAAAACCAAAATAAATAAAATTATAAATCTAAATGGGAAATAAGAAAAAGGAAATGATAAATTATGAAAGGACAATAATGAATACATTTATGTAATTAATAATCCTAATGTGATAATTATATAACAATACAAAATATTAAAATATATTGATATAAAATATTAATCGAAGAATTAAGAGTTTAGTAAGGAACAATATTAGTACATTTAATATTTAAATATATTTAAGAAGATGATATAAGATTATAATTTTTTAAAAAAGAAATTTCTTGGTCAAAGAACAAGACAAAATTTATTTTAAATTCAAGAACGGAACTACAAAATTCTAAAAGAGGGATTTCTTTATAATCTTTTTAATAGAAAGGGAAAAGATCAACCAGAAAATCATCTCACCACATAATGTCCTGATTGATTCCCTTGTTAGCAAGACCATCAGCCACCATGTTCGCTTCTCGATAGGTATGTGTGGCAATGTATTTGAGCTCTAGAAGTGAGTTAAGGAAATTAATCTAGCACGCTGTAAAAGGCCAAGCAAGGTGAACCACACCATTCCAAATTTCTTGAACAAATGTGGTGAAGTCACTCTAAATCCAGATGTTGTTCTAGACTTTTTTCTTAACAAAATTAATATCCATATTCACAGCCTACATCTCCGCTTCAAGGGAAGAGGCAATGCCACAACTTCCCTAGAAACAACCATAAGAATGACTGAGAGAGTCCCAAACGACAAACCTATAGCTCGCAAGTCCAAGATTTCCTTTGGAAGAACCGTCAACATTAATTTTAAACCATCCAGGAAGTAGGGCTTGCTAGAACACCTCAAATAAGCACTTCAGTTGATGGAAGATGCCATCAACTCTAAGCCATTGCCGGATCATAAAGTCACCAAACGAGTTATCACAATGCACTTTATAAATCATGGCAGCATCCCTAAGGGAAATAATAATTATTGTGTGACCTTCATTAAGGTTGAATGAGTAATTATTGTGAATAATGGCATTTATATCATACCTGATAATGTGGAGGAGCTTAGAAACATCTGATAAGAAGATGTTCTTGATTTTTCGTGAAGTTTTAATCTCCACACACTGTTTTAGCTGAGAGAAAATAGAGTCAAAGCATAACAATCTGCAGTCAAACTTGTCAGTAATAAAATTACAAAGAGCAGAGGTCGTAGCACAAGATAAAAACAAATGATTGGTGTCCTCCCTATGTTGATGAAAAATTTGATATTTAGAGCAGAGCCGGATACCAAATGACTGGAGACAACCCTCTATAGGAATACAGTTATGAATAATATGCCAGACTAGATTAAGTCTTGAGGGTTTAATCCAAGGATTATCAAAAAACTTCCACCAAGAAAAATTAGTAACAGAGTTAGTGAAGTAATGATTGTAAAAGTTTCTGGAATCAAGAATACCATTATGGGTAGGTTTGAAAATAAGAAAATATTCATCATTTGAAAAAGAGTAATCATCAACAACCTGCCTGATATGATTAGGGAGATCTAGGTTACAAGCTTGCATAACCTCTTTTATAGTGTAGTTGATGATATCCTGATAGGTATTTGGAGGAAGAATTGAATTAAAATGGGATCCAGTCCAGTTGTCAAGCGAGAAGCTCATGGTAGATTTTGAGCTAACCATCCATCTGGAGTTATGCATGATGTTGACAAAGGAGATTCTAATGGAAGACCAAATCGAGGAATTTACATCGTGAAAATTTCATTTTTTAAAATTTTTCTGGAACCTATTTCTAAGAAAATATATGGAGTCAGATTTATTATTACTAAGTCTCTAGGTGAGTCTGGCTTGAAGGGTCTCATTAAAAAGTTTGATAATTTTAATTCCAATACCACCTATCTCAATAGGTTTTCAACAGGTAGACCAGGGAATGGTAACAAGATTCTTTTCAATAATACTACCAGTCCATACAAATTTTTTAATGTAGGAATGGATTTTCTTGAGAAGACGAGCATGCCATCTATAAATCATCAGTGAGTAATTTTTTTTGAAACAATATTATATTTCACTAGGAAAATCATGATAGCCATGGAAAGGGGTTTCCCCATCTAGGAGAAAAGTTGATTAATAACATGATCAATAATGGTGTTGAAATATGTGAATTTAGGCCTTCCCCAAAATATGGGCACCCCCATGTAGGTAAAGGGGGTGGATCCATATTTGATGTTGAGGCTTTCAATTATGTGACTTTTCCTATAGGAATGTAAATTTTTTCCAAAGAAGAGGAAGGATTTGCTCCAACTAATGGATTGACCTGAGACTTCTTCATAGTGAGATAAGACATTTTTGAGGTTAAGGATATTTCTTTTACTTCCATTAAGGAACAAAATTATACCATTAACATAAAGAAGATGGGATGGCACATTTAGATTTCTGGAAGCCTGTATATGTTTGAGTTTGTTTTAAAGAACAAGGCTAGTGATAAGTCTGCTAAGATATTCCTCTACAATGGAAAAAAAGATTAGTAGAGAAGGGATCACCTTGTCGAACCCCCTTTGAGAATTTAATGTATCCCTTGGGGGATCCATTGACGAGGATGGATATAGAGGTCGATTTGAGAAGGGAGTTTGTCATGTTAATGAAGAAACCATTGAAACCGAAACTCTGAAGGACTTTGAATATAAAGCTCCAGTCTATGGTATCAAATGATTTCTTAATGTGGAGTTTAATGGAAATATTACCTCCTCTAGAGAATTTATTAAGAGAGTTGGTGCATTCTGAAGCAAGGAAAATGAAATATTGTATGTACCTATCTTTTATGAACCCAAATTTATTCTATGATATAATTCTGCTACACTGATAGAAAATTCTATTGGAAAAGATCTTGGTAATGATTTTATTAATGGAGTTGATGAGGGAAATATGACATATTAAATGAATTTCCGAGGCATTGGTTTCCTTGGGAATTAAGGTAAGGAATTGATCATTAAGACCATAAGGAAAGACACCATTAGAAAAGAAATATTTAACAATCTTTTAAACATCTAAATGTATGACCTCCCAATGGTTTTGAAAAAACCCATTATTGAAACCATCAGGACCCGAAGCACTGTTAAGGTTGAGGCTAAAGAAAGTGGCTTTGATTTCATTTTCTAGAGGAGTGGTTAAAAGAAATAGGTTATCATCCTCATTGAATAAGGTTATAATGATCCCAAGAATAATATCTTTATTTATATTTGTCCCATTAAAAATATTGTCAAAATAATTGACCATGTAATTAGCTATAGAAGGCTCAGAGTCATAAAGCTTTTCATTGTATTTAAGGAAGGATATAGGGCGACATACTTTCCTAACCCTATGAAGGTAATTATAGAACTTGGTGTTTCTGTCACCATATGAGAGAAATTTAGTTTTGAAGACTTGTTTGTGAATGTTTTCTATGATGACAAGAAGAGAATTGAGTTTCATAGAGACATTTATTTCATTTTGTGGATTAGAGGAGAAGTCAGAGTTGGTAGAGCTATTTTGAATTTGATTGAGTTCATTCTATAGGGTGGATATGTCTTTGTCAATTTTTTTATATTTATCCCCGCACCAAAAATTGAGGTAGTGCTTAAAATTCTTGAGCTAAGTAATACAAGAAAAAGCATCTGAGTGAGGAGACATAGACTCCCAACAACTTTGAATGAGGTGAGAGAAATCCAAATCTTCAGACCAGGCATTATTAAAATTGAAAGGGATATTGGGTTTGTCACTCTTAGAGTGAAATATAACAAGAATAGGATGGTGATCTATGTTTAGTTTAGGTAAGGTGATTCTAGGTATGGTATCCCATGCATCGAGAGCTAGGATATTCACAAGGGCCCTATCAAGTTTTCTAGCAATGACCCTATTATAATGTCTTTGGTACCAATTGAACATGGCACCCGTGAGATTGATTTCAACCAAGTTATAATTCTCTATCGAGGCTCTGAATTCTCTTGAATAAATATGAGAATGAGAAGGACCTAACTTCTCACTGGGATACAGAATAACATTAAAGTCTTCAATCACCAACCATGGGTTGTGGATGGAGCTAGCCAAAACCGAAAAATCATGCCAATGAGGCCTATAGTTTTGATATCTATTCTTATCATAAACAAGGGTACATAAAAAATGCAAGCTATTATGTTTAAAATAATTAGAGAACATTTGGTCAGAGAAATTGAAAACATTAACATCTTTGAAAGAGGTGTGATAAAAAATCCAAAGTGATGCAATAGAAGAACCATTTTTTTAAGCACTGAGAAATTTATAACCAGAAGAATAAAGATGCATAAATTTAACATAAAAATTAGTTTTTGTTCCGAAAGCACCCGGATTTTTAGTTTATGAGTCAAAATAATTCTTTTAATAAACAATAGAATGTCAGGGTTTTCTATACCCTAAAAATTCCAAAAAATAACATCCATTAAAACCTGTTTCTAGAGCAAGAGTTCCCCATTTTCTTCTTATGACCACTCGAGAACCTTATTCCTCTTGGATCTTCTATGATTTGAAGAGGAAGCTCGAGGTGTCTTCATGTACTCTTTGCTTAAAGTAGAAGGAAGAAAAATGTTAGAAACACTTGAGTTATTAACATCCTTTGTGCTATCAGGTGATTTAGAATGCCCATGAGTGATGATAAGATCATCATGTGTGTCATGTATTAAGCCCATGTTTTGAGGAACAATAGGTAGCATAGGAATGGCCTTTATGACAACTGTCCCGAAAGCCTTAGTGGGTTACTCCATATTTATTTGAAATTTTCATTCAGAGTAGAAACCATCTCAGCAGTGCACAAATCAAAGACAAGTGGTGAGCTCACTGTTACCCTGTGATCAATAAAAGGAACTGGAACAGTAGAAGAAACCATACCAGGATTGTTAAGCAGAGGAGATTGGGTATGATGTGATTATGTCAAGGTATTATCCAAAGAAACATAATTCAGGACCAGAGATGCATGTGGAGCCACTGAACCATCTGCATCCATATAAACATCATGTTTTGGAAAATCCATCTCCGAAGGCTCCTGGTAATGGTCATACGTCACAAGCAGCGGGTGATCAATCATTTCAAGCATCAACGACATAGAGAAATCATGCGAGAAAAAATACAGAGGCTTTTCAAAGACTTATAACATTTCATTTCAACGGATTCATAGAATGAAATAATTGATGGAGATATATCCAATGAGGATAGGAAACCGTTATGAGGTAAATAAAGTTGTGGATAAAATTTCATCAAGTCTATCCAATGAAAATAGATTTGATTTTATAGAATAAAATTGTGGATTTTGTGATTAATATTATCATTTTATGTAATATTATAAGAATAAACTTCTAAGAAAAACACTATAAAATAATGAGTTGATAAATATTATAAGGGAGATAAGGGATAGAGGTCACTTATTATTCAAATAGATGTTAAAGAAAAAAATATTTATTTCACAGATACATAATAATATTTGTTTATCCCACAATATAAGAGACCCCAAAATTTTGAATAATATAAAATTTTAACAATTATGCTTCATAATATTTGGCAATGAGAGCTCATTGAAAATCAATGGAGTTAGTATAACTAACATTTTGTCCTAGAAATTAAAATACCTTGATTTCCTATTTATATATGGGATCCAACAAAATTTATTTAGAGTTATCAAAAATTGTGATAATGGGAATAAATTAATTTTCTAAATTAATTCATGTATCATCATTTTCATAAAAAATAGAAGAGTTATAACTAAGGGAGAAAAACCAACAGTGACTTATTCTAAATTGGAAATTTAGGTTATTCTTATTATTTTATATCGAAAGTTAACAATAGGATATGGCATAGAAAACATGAAAAACATGGTCAAAGAATATAGGAAAGACTTCCAAATACGTTTTTTAGAGACCTATCCCAATTTAAGAGATAAATAATGGATATTTTTTAAATATGTATAAATTGAACAATAATACTAGAAATTAAGAATAGATTGTAAATTCAATCCTCAATACTACTTTAATTAATTCAGTGAGACATATATATGCCAATAGAGTGGGGGTTTGAACCAAGAATCTAATAGTTGATTTTGAAAGAGATTCCACTGGTAATTTATTTGAATTATATATTTTTATTCATGGTATCAATCATAAATTTAGTGATCTATAGGTCCCTAATAAAAATGGAGTTATATATATGAAAAATAGAATGTTGGTTGAGATGTGATGAAAAATGCCCATAGAATTAAAAAATCAAATATCTTCTATAGAGAAGTTTTGACTAAAAATATCCACATTCAAAATTCATTCTTATTAGGAACCAAATATACAATAACTAACAATGAGTCTTTATATAAGGAAAATAACACAATTAATTGCAAAAAAATTCTTTTGATGTATATTCTGTATGAATATTAAAAATTCAAAACTAGGAAAATTTGATAAGAAATATGAGGAAAGAATCATTGTGGGTAATTTATTTAATAGAAGAGTCTAAAAATTATGGAACTAAAGGATATAATATTTTGTTTTACTAATATTATTTATATACTATTGAATATAAATCCAAATTTTTGGTGTAAACTTAATAATATTGTGAAATTAAAAAAAGTCAACAAAATGTTGATTTCTTGAAAAATGAGTAAAGAAGAAACCATAAATGAACTTGATAATCATAATATTGATACAAATAAGACTGGTTCTGATGAAACTTCTACTATAGATGATAAATAGAAATATCAAAGTCTTATAAATCATTTTAAATCAAAAAATCAAATTGGAAATTAGAATACACTAGTTCCAACCATAAGAAAAATAAGTTGCAACTTCAAGAAAAATATTGTTTTGAAAGTTAATCCCCAAAATATTATCGATGTAATTGAGTAAAATGAATGGATTATTTTAATAAATTAGGATATTGATCCCATTTATAGGAGTGACACTTCAAATATCAATCTAAGACTAGAAGGGAATAATTTCATATGAACCAAGTGTATTTTCACAAACATGATCAATTATAAAACCTAAGCTTTATGAAAATGATAAAAATTAGTTTGAAAATATTTTTCTAAAGTTAAAAGTGTTTAAAATGAAGTTAAATTTGTGTATATTACAAAAATTGATTCCAGAATAATGTCCATGTCAATTATAGATTATAATAATTTCAAAGTCTATCAAATGAATATAAATGAAGAACATAAAAAAGAATTTCATATTGAGAAACCTGAAGGTTTTTTCAAGATAATTATAGAACCATATTGTATATAATTAAGAAATATCTATATGGGTTAAAATAGAACCATGGATCCTAGTACTCAATGTTGGATAAATGAATGAGAGAGTTGAAGTTCACCAAAGGAAAATCTGAAATAAATATTTATGTGAAGGATATTATCACATATATTATTTTTGTTATTTTTTTATTGATGAATTTTTTTATAAGATTTTAGGAGTATACTTGTGAAGTGTTTTCAAGGTAATTGAAAATGAATTAGGGAGAGTATTTTGTTCTGAGGATTGAAAGTTGTGTAAAATTAAGATTTTATTTTTCCATACTAAGAGTAGATTTCCAAGGAATTATTAGAGAGGTTTGGAATAAGTTTTTTTAAATAGATATCCACAACAATGATAGTTGGGGTGAATTTGAGGAAATTATGCTTGGTAGAGTGTGAACCAAAAATAATTATAGATGTTGATTATAGTTTTTCTTTAGCTTAATGCATATAGACCTGAAATTACTTATGCAATAAAATAGTGTGTTAGGAATCAAACCGAACCAAAATAATCACACTTTACGGATTCCTACAGTGTTTTCGAACACATCAAATGGGGAAAAAATTATGGTATGATGTATAGAAGTGGTGGGAACCAAAAAATATTTAGGTATACTAATGTTGATTAAGATAGTGATTATGAAAACAAGAAATTAACTTGATGGGGTATATTCTATTTAGGATAATATTTTTTAGATGGAATTATAGGAAGAAAAATTAAATGTCGTTATACACTACAAATTCCAAGTATGTTGATACTTCAAATTCTTATACATAGGTGATTTGAATTAAAGAGAAAATGGAAGACTAGAAAATGAGGACTGAGAATCTATTGTGAATTTCATTTCATAATCAAAGAGGAATTGATATACATAAATATCCAATGAAAATTTCTTAATCCTAAGATATTAATATGATATATCATTCTATCAAATTGAATATTTCAAAAAGATATGTGTGGATATAATATATTCATAACAGTGATCAAATTATTAATATTTTCCCAAATATCATGCCAAAGTACAAATTTAAAGGCCTGAGTATGAAAATCAACTCTAGACTTTCCCTCATATTTAGAGAGTTTTTTATGCCCCGTATCTATTTTTATTTGGTTTTTGAAGGGTGAGAAAGGTTCACAATTCATGTTCCTTATTTTAAACCCAAGTACTGCCTTATTGCAAAATGGATAGAAATGAATGATATTATTAAGGTGGTCTAAAAAATCAATATAAAAAATTTCCTATCAATAATTGATATGATTATCTGAAAAATAATTCTATATATAGAAATGCAGTTTTAGGAAATTGATCATTGAGAAATAACTTGTTTTGATGAATTTTTGGGTGAGTTGTTGGAGTTTAAAAAAATCTAAAAGGAGAAATTTCATAACCCTTGGGATTTTCAATAAGTACTTTTCTAGTTCTAAAATACATGTTAGAATCATTTAATGTTATTTATAATGTTTTTGAGCAGTTAAAAATTGAAATAAAATGATTTTATATGAATTTTAGTGGCTTGGGATATTTGTAGTTGATTTGAAAAAATTGTAGAATAAATCTATATTACATGTTTTTGGAGAATTTGGAAAAGTGAAAGTTACGTAAGGTTTTAAAATTTTTTACATTATTATGCATAACATATTTTAGATGATATGAAAGGTTTTAATGTTGATATATAATATGTCTATGTTTATATGGAAGATATGTGTTGAATTACATACTGAATTGTGGAAAATGAATGAAAACATGTTGATATGTATTATATTTGAAGCATATAGAAGATGTTAAAGTCAATATGTAATATTTAAAATGTGGTATACAATATTTTCTAGATAAATTAAGAAAAAAATAAATATTACTATGGTATATAATATATTTTGACTCAAATTAATGATATTTTGAGGCATATGTTGGATTCTATTGTGAATACTTAAGATCTAATTGAGAATATACTAGAATAATTTATGGAATATATTTTTATAGAATTTAATGTTTATCAATTTTAGATAAAGGGTTGATATTTTTGGTGTAACACCCCGACCCCAGCTACCCAGAGTCGGTGCATTACTTCGTAACATTGGCATGATCACAAAAGATCAAGTCTCGAAAGACCGATTAGTTTAGTAGCCTTGGAAACACTAGATACATTCGTAAACGTTACATTACATCATAAAGTGAAAAACTACAATAACAAAGTCTCCATAGTCCACACTCATATCCTCTTCTGACAATCCCTACAGGTCATTCATAAAATACTTCTTCACATCCTGGAAAATATTAAAACATTGAAAGGGGTGAGCTCAGATGCTCAGTAAGGATAACAATATTGCGGAAGCTTTCATGAATAAACAATAACATTTAAGGCAATGTATAACTAAAACAAAAGCCTTTTTAAACTTGAACTTCAGCATAATATGGAAAAAATAAAATTAAATAATGCCATTTACTTACTGACATGTATATTCTACTAGTCGAATAGTCACATGAAATATCAATAACCACTTTCATAATGAGGGAATGTATAATGCCAGACATTCTGAAACATTTTGTCAAGGCCTCGGCCAAGACGTCTAAAATGATTAAGGCCTCGGCCAAAACCATAAATCAAATTGGGAAAGGGCCTCGGCCAATTCCACTTCTAGTTGTCTCATGAGACCTATCGATGCATCGAGGAGCTATATCGGGCTCCACCCGTCACTTATTAAGTCCAATACATTCCTCATATGAATAGGTTTAAACATATCATAAACCATAACATAATCGTATCACATAAAACATGCATAAATAAAACATAACATTTCCACATTTCAATCACAAGATATAAATACAACACATTGATATAATAAAAACGCTTTTAAAACCATTTTCAATACCAAAATAAAAGAAAGTTAAAACTTTTATTTATTTTTCATTAAAAAAATGATGGCTTGTAGAGGAAGCCGAAACTCAAATAATGGTCACGGCGGCGGAGAAGTTGTTGTCGCCGCATAAGTACGGAAAGAAAAACATTCCCTTTTTGTCGTTTAGTAAAACGCTTCATAAAAGTCAAAGGGGTTTATACACCGTATAAAAGAAAGTTTTGTATAAAACCAAATATGCCTCAATGAAAGGGGATTGAGACGAAGTCCTTAAAAAGACCATTTTTTTAAATAAAGTACATATACAATGTGTATTCACTATAAGTACACATAAATAATGTACAAATACAATATAGGACATAATAATATCATGACATAATTTGAAAGTAGGAGATTAACCCAAAGAATGAAAATTGGGTTAAGAAATTCCCTTACCTTGCGTCTTGTCCTGACTCGACCGTTCTTTAACCTCCTGAATAATAAACTAGAGTTAATTTCTATTTACTTAAAAACCTTTTTCATGTTCATTATTCCTTTTATATCCCTTATTACCATGTTATGAACATTATTTAATTATTTAAGTTAATAACGGCCGTTTTGTCGATCTTTGGTACTTGAGTCAAAAATAAACTTCTTATAATTACAAGTTGTTCATGTGGTGAAATATCAATTATATCCAGAATTATATTCATGATGTAGATATCATATATATCATATATACAGTATATACATTCATTCATAATGTCACGTAACATTTAGAGGTAATAAATGAAATGCACCGTTCATGGAGACGGTAAGCCGTACGTACGCATGAATGCTACTTTCATTTCTATTTCGTATTTAATGGAATGAAATCATAATGATATAAATTTATAATATAATTACAGTATAATATAGTGTATAATACCATTTAATCCATCCTTTATACATCCCACATATGGCATTAACGATTCAAATCACTTTGAGGGGGTGGTAGTCCGCACTTCCTAAAATGAAATTATCGTGTTTTACCCATAATGGAAATCATAAAGTATCCCATAAATGAGAAATACAGAAGCATAAGTAAAACATAAACATATTTTATATCATATATAAATATAGTGACATCTTAATGGCCACCTTTGAAGGTGTTATATGAGTGTTGAACAATCATCGTTTCCTGAGACAGAAATTCTCCATCCACAGAAACCGTATGTTCTTTAACCATTAGATGTAGGTGTGTGTAAGTGTAGCTCGAATCATTCTTATAACAACATCCTAGTATATTGAGTATACTGGTGTTGTTACAAAGGTAATGAATAAAAATTGTTTAGGGGGGTTGGAGAAGAAAAATAAAACAAAACAACATTAGAGAAGACATTACCTCAAAATCGGGTAACCTTTTTTGATTTGAGCCAAAGGCTTCCTTGGGAAGATTTCTGACCAAAGTGAGGCTTCTAGGAGTAAGAGGGGGAAGTTGGGAGAGTATTCGGGCAGATTTTGGCCGAGCCAAATGGATTGAAGGTGTGAATAAGGTGGGAGAGGTGGGGTCCTTTTATAAGTGGAGAGGAGGGGCTCTTTTGGAAAGATTGAAATGCTACATTATTACACAATGCTTTTCGGATTCTAAAGGTCCCACACTTATATAATTCTTGGATAAGGTGATAAGGGTTCGAAATATACCCATCCAATAGTATTTGGACAAGTGTAATCCTTGGATTTTACATTATCTTTTCATTTTATTAAAATCGTTAAATAATGAGGTCATCGCTGCATCATAATGATGTCATAAATAATTTAATTTATTTAATGTCTAAAAATTATAAAAAAATACTATGATGTAGGAAATCTTTTTAGCTTTATAATGAATATTTATAGTCAAAAATAGGACTTGTTTAACCCCACTTAAAAACTGTTTTAGTAAAATAACTCATGTTTGTGTCAATTTAATTTTAACATTAAATAAATATATATTAATTTCATTTTCCAACTAAAGTGGCTCCATGGGGTCCCCAAGTTGACCCATGGGTTGTCTTGGTCGGCCATGACTCATCCAATAGGAGTAGTACAAGTGTCATGCTCATCTCATATTATTAAAACATTATTTGTACCTTAAACTACACTAATTACCTCTAATCGCGATTAAGAACTTAAAAGTTACTATTCACCAAAAAATTATTTTAATCTCATTGAACCACATTTTACTTCTTAATGACAACCATGTATGTCGGATTTTTGAAAATCAAATCACAGAAGTGGTAATATTTCATTTAAACGAAAAATCAGTTATTTAACTACCACTTAGTGGTTTCACTATTCATCAAAAATTGATGTTTTTCAGAACAAGGCCAAAATTTCACCCTAAGATACAATTGATATTCCGAATTCAAAAATAATGTCTATTTTACAAAATTACAAACATATAAGTTGCATTAATTAATTTTATAATTAATTCCCGCTGTTACGACAAATAGCATGTTTTTAAGAAACAATTTATATCAAAAGATTGACAATTGTTTATGTCCAATTTCAATGTTAAATTAATTCTAATGACCACCATTGGATAAAATGGTAAAAATATATTCTAATTATACCTTAAAACCACTAAATAGTATAATTTATCACAATAAATTATTTTGATTAAAAAGTTGTTTTAAGTATTTTTCACTATTCATAAAAAATTAGAAGTTCTCAGAAAAATAACAAAAATTCAACATAGGCTAATTTCGATATTCCGAATCCAAAAATGAAGTCCATTTTGATATATAAAATTTCTATAATTTTAAAAAGTGGTTATTACTATTCATAACGGCTACTTTGATTAGTCGCGGTGTTTTAGAACTCGAAGTTGCGTACAATGCAAGCTATTGCATTATTGAATGAGAAGCGTATCATGGAAGCTCGGGGTGTTACATTCTCCCCTCCTTCAATAAATTGCGTCCTCGCAATTTGAAATTTTTCTTGGAAAATAAAAGGTTGAAAATAGAAAATACCTTTGTGTAAAACCCACATCGGAAATAAGGTTAATAAAATTTAGTCTTAATAAGAGGGAAATGGAAATAAGAAAGTCACCACCAAATTATGATCTCGATAAGGAGAAAATTGGTGGAAATTAGAGACATATAATTGGAGGAAAAATGTAAATATTTGTAGGGAGTGATTGAGGTCATCATTCACAATCAACTGTCAAATTGAGGGCCTCAAAGCCTTCAGTCTATGTTGATTTAAAATATCATCAGTTCAACAACACATATGGTATTAGGATAACACATTTTTTTGTTTTAATATCCCTTTACTAAAGTTTAAGAATTAATTTATTCATTGAATAAGAGATAGGTATATATATATTTATGCTTGACAATTAGAGTTTCAACCTTCAACTCATCTTTCACTCAAAAAGATAATAGAACTCAAAAATATTGTACTTATCCTAATTGTATAAGGTTAAAAATGTTAACACATACCATTTAGATTAGTAAAATTATTTTATAATAACCAGGGACTTCCTGTAGGCTAGTGGTAGGAAATAAAGGCCTGTCGCACCATGATTGTGGGTTCGATTCCTATAGCTTTGTCCGATGTGACGGGTTATGCCCCACTCTGCAGGTTGTCCTTTTCCTAAAACTATAGTATCATAATATTCCAAAAATAATCTTCATAAATGCTTTAACATTAAACAATAATATCCATGGTTCAGCTTAATCCATTCCAACCTTAATAGTTATCCAAAATACCTCCGTCCAGACATTCTCTAAAAGGTCTCTAAATTCCAAAATCAATTTATCAGATTCCCCAAACAAAGTAAAGTTTCTCTTATTGTCACATACTAAAAATATGATTACCTTAATCATATTAAAACCTTACTGAAATCAAAAAGTACTACAGTATAATCCATATATATATATCACATTATTCTTATAACCAGAATATAATTCTTGAGTCCAAAAGCACCAATACATTAGTTATTCTGCTTCAACTGTAGTAACAACATAAGATTGTCCTTGATCCCTTGGCCTTTTCTGAGGTAAGTTTACCTGACGCTTAGTACATTCATTTGCATAATGCCCCATTTCCCTACAATTGTAGCATTCAACTTTGACAGCCTCTTTCTTTCCCTTGCAATCACGAGCCTGGTGACCCTTTTCTCCACATTTATAACAAACTCCCATTCCTTTTAGGCACGTACTAGGGTGATTATTCCCACAATTATCACATAATGGAAAATCCTTCTTTCCCTTTTTCCCTTTATCTGTCTCTTCTTCCACCATTCTCTTCTTCTCTTGCTTTACTTTGTTGTCATAAGACTTAGAGAATTCCTTTTCTGTCTTGATAGCACATGAGACAATATCTTCGTATGATGAGAAGGATTGTGATACTAAAGCTCGATGGAGAAATGGTTTTAACCCATCAAAGAAACGATCAATCTTACTCCTTGGGTTACGTATATAATCGGTAGCATGCCTCACTAACCTTGTAAAGTTAGCCTCATACTTTGCGACATTCTCATCCTCCTTCTGCCTCAGACTCAGAAATTGCCTTTCCATATCTGCTCGATGGTCACGAGGAAAGTATTTTTCTATGAAAATCCCTTTGAACTCCCTCCATTCCATATTTGATACTTCATCATCTTCCTTCATGTTTTGAATCAATGACCACCATTGATCAGCATCTCCAGTGAGGCGGTAAACTGCCATGATAACTTTTTCCCTTTCACTGCTCCCCAAAGCCTTTAATATTTTCTCTAAGGAATTTATCCATTGCTCAGCTACTATAGGATTTGTACTCCCATTGAAGGTTGGTGGTTGTTGCCTCATGAAACGGTCTAGCATTGATCCTCCACGTTGCGGATCAGGGTGCTCCATACGAGTAAGGTTATTATTCATAACCTGAGTGAGTTTTCCCAGTATGGTAATAAGTTGATCAGCACCAGTTGTATCTCCAGATCCACAATAATTATCTTGAGCAAGAGTGAAATCCCTACACGGAGTGCACGCATTGATACGATTTCCATTTCTTCCACTAGGTGCCATTTATAAACAATTGCATAAAATAGATCAGTTTAAGAATCAAAATACATAATCCCATACTTATAAAACCCTTAACTTAAATTGAAGTATTTATGGATATAATCCATAATCATAAAAAGAAATGTTTCCTTTGAGAAAGTATATACTCATAACACTTCATAGTGGTTTGTAAATAAAATGAGAATTATCCTAAGCATATCCCCTGGGAGTGTCGTAACCAAGAGTGCAGCAAGGCCCGTTGTCATGCACCAGTTCCCGTTCGAGTCTAGCTCAAAGCGGTGTTTTCGGGTTTTACCCCTAGGTACATCTGTGCCAGATCCGCCTCTACCTGCTCATATCCAGACAGGGATGTATTGCTCGAAAAACTCACAAAATCTCTACAATACCATAATTCTAGGAATTTCTTCTATACTAATCCTCAAAGTTCATCTTAGGTCTACGTGCTCTAATCAGAGTTTATCTAAATCTAGCTTCCAAGGTTTGTACTAAACAGCCTCTGATACCAACTGTAACACCCCGACCCCAGCTACCCAGAGTCGGTGCATTACATCGTAACATTGGCATGATCACAAAAGATCAAGTCTCGAAAGACCGATTAGTTTAGTAGCCTTGGAAACACTAGATACATTCGTAAACGTTACATTACATCATAAAGTGAAAAACTACAATAACAAAGTCTCCATAGTCCACACTCATATCCTCTTCTGATAATCCCTGCAGGTCATTCATAAAATACTTCTTCACATCCTGGAAAATATTAAAACATTGAAAGGGGTGAGCTCAGATGCTCAGTAAGGATGACAATATTGCAGAAGCTTTCATAAATAAACATTAACATTTAAGGCAATGTATAACTAAAACAAAAGCCTTTTTAAACTTGAACTTCAGCATAATATGGAAAAAATAAAATTAAATAATGCCATTTACTTACTCACATGTATATTCTACTAGTCGAACAATCACATGAAATATCAATAACCACTTTCATAATGAGGGAATGTATAATGCCAGACATTTTGAAACATTTTGTCAAGGCCTCGACCAAGACGTCTAAAATGATTAAGGCCTCGGCCAAAACCATAAATCAAATTGGGAAAGGGCCTCGGCCAATTCCACTTCTAGTTGTCTCATGAGACCTACCGATGCATCAAGGAGCTATAGCGGGCTCCACCCGTCACTTATTAAGTCCAATACATTCCTCATATGAATAGGTTTAAACATATAATAAACCATAACATAATCGTATCACATAAAACATGCATAAAGGAAACATAACATTTCCACATTTCAATCACAAGATATAAATACAACACATTGATATAATAAAAACGCTTTCAAAACCATTTTCAATACCAAAATAAAAGAAAGTTAAAACTTTTATTTATTTTTCATTAAAAAAATTATGGCTTGTAGAGGAAGCCAAAACTCAAATAATGGTCACGGCGGCGGAGAAGTCGTTGTCGCCGCATAAGTACGGAAAGAAAAACATTACTTTTTTGTTGTTTAGTAAAATGCTTCGTAAAAGTCAAAGGGGTTTATACACCGTATAAAAGAATGTTTTGTATAAAACCAAATATGCCTCAATGAAAGGGGATTGAGACGAAGTCCTTAAAAAGACCATTTTTTTAAATAAAGTACATCTATAATGTGTATTCACTATAAGTACACATAAATAATGTACAAATACAATATAGGACATAATAATATCATGACATAATTTGAAAGTAGGAGATTAACCCAAAGAATGAAAATTGGGTTAAGAAATTCCCTTACCTTGCGTCTTGTCCTGACTCGACCGTTCTTTAACCTCCTGAATAATAAACTAGAGTTAATTTCTATTTACTTAAGAACCTTTTTCATGTTCATTATTCCTTTTATATCCCTTATTACCATGTTATGAACATTATTTAATTATTTAAGTTAATAACGGCCGTTTTGTCGATCTTTGGTACTTGAGTCAAAAATAAACTTCTTATAATTACAAGTTGTTCATGTGGTGAAATATCCATTATATCCAGAATTATATTCATGATTTAGATATCATATATATAATATATACAGTATATACATTCATTCATAATGTCACATAACATTTAGAGGTAAGAAATGAAATGCCTCGTTCATGGAGACGGTAAGCCGTACGTACGCATGAACGCTACTTTCATTTCTATTTCGTATTTAATGGAATGAAATCATAATGATATAAATTTATAATATAATTACAGTATAATATAGTGTATAATACCATTTAATCCATCCTTTATACATCCCACATATGGCATTAACGATTCAAATCACTTTGAGGGGGCGGTAGTCCGCACTTCCTAAAATGAAATTATCGCGTTTTACCCATAATGGAAATCATAAAGTATGCCATAAATGAGAAATACAGAAGCATAAGTAAAACATAAACATATTATATATCATATATAAATATAGTGACATCTTAATGGCCACCTTTTAAGGTGTTATATGAGTGTTGAACAATCATCGTTTCGTGAGGCAGAAATTCGCCATCCACAGAAACCGTATGTTCTTTAACCATTAGATGTAGGTGTGTGTAAGTGTAGCTCAAATCCTTCTTATAACAACATCCTAGTATATTGAGGATACTGGTGTTGTTACAAAAGTAATGAATAAAAAGAGTTTAGGGGGGTTGGAGAAGAAAAATAAAACAAAACAACATTAGAGAAGACATTACCTCAAAATCGGGTAACTCTTTTTGATTTGAGCCAAAGGCTTCCTTGGGAAGCGTTCTGCCCAAAGTGAGGCTTCTAGGAGTAATAGGGGGAATTTGGGAGAGTAGTTGGACAGAGGTTGGCCGAGCCAAATGGCTTGAAGGTGTGAATAAGGTGGGAGAGGTGGGGGCCTTTTATAAGTGGAGAGGAGGGGCTCTTTTGGAAAGATTGAAATGTTACATTATTACACAATGATTTTCGGATTCTAAAGGTACCACACTTATATAATTCGTGGCTAAGGTGATAAGGGTTCGAAATATACCCATAAAATAGTCTTTGGACAAGTGTAAGCCTTGGATTTTACATTATCTTTTCATTTTATTAAAATCGTTAAATAATGAGGTCATCGCTGCATCATAATGATGTCATAAATAATTTAATTTATTTAATATCTAAAAATTATAAAAAAAATACTATGATGTAGGAAATCTTTTTAGATTTATAATTAATATTTATAGTCAAAATTTGGACTTGTGTAACCCCACTTAAAAACTGTTTTAGTAAAATAACTCATGTTTGTGTCAATTTAATTTTAACATTAAATAAATATATATTAATGTCATTTTCCAACTAAAGTGGCTCCATGGGGTCCCCAAGTTGACCCATGGGTTGTCTTGGTCGGCCATGACTCATCCAATAGGATTAGGACAAGTTTCATGCTCATCTCATATTATTAAAGCATTATTTGTACCTTAAACTACACTAATTACCTCTAATCGCGATTAAGAACTTAAAAGTTACTATTCACCAAAAAATTATTTTAATCTCATTGAACCACATTTTACTTATTAATGACAACCATGTATGTCGGATTTTTGAAAATCAAATCACAGAAGTGGTAATATTTCATTTAAACGAAAAATCTGTTATTTAACTACCACTTAGTGGTTTCACTATTCATCAAAAATTGAAGTTTTTCAGAACAAGGCCAAAATTTCACCCTAAGCTATAATTGATCTTCCGAATTCAAAAATAATGTCTATTTTACAAAATTACAAACATATAAGTTGCATTAATTAATTTTATAATTAATTCCCGCTGTTACGACAAATAGCGTGTTTTTAAGAAACAATTTATATCAAAAGATTGACAATTGTTTATGTCCAATTTCAATGTTAAATTAATTCTAATGACCACCATTGGATAAAATGGTAAAAATATATTCTAATTATACCTTAAAACCACTAAATAGTATAATTTATCACAATAAATTATTTTGATTAAAAAGTTGTTTTTAAGTATTTTTCACTGTTCATAAAAAATTAGAAGTTCTCAGAAAAATACCAAAAATTCAACATAGGCTAATTTCGATATTACAAATCCAAAAATGAAGTCCATTTTGAAATATAAAATTTATATAATTTTAAAAAGTGGTTATTACTATTCATAACGGCTACTTTGATTAGTCGCGGTGTTTTAGAACTCGAAGTTGCGTACAATGCAAGCTATTGCATTATTGAATGAGAAGTGTATCATGGAAGCTCGGGGTGTTACATTTGGAACATCTATTCTAGTTATAAATTAAATCAAATAGTCATTTATAAAGATAGTCTTAAAGTCATATATTTCCTGATGCATGTTAATTATAGTTATGAATCAAGAGGATATTATTTTAATAAAAAGGTTTTTCAATGAAATATATGTCCACACTATAATTAGGTACACTAAAAGAGAATAATGTTAAATTAATTCTAGTCTTAGGGTGAATTGAATGTGAATTAATTGAGAATATTGCTTCTATTTTATTCTAAATATTCAAAAATTAATAATTAAAAATCATCATTGGAGATTAAAGACGAATCAATAACTTTTATATTATCACGACTAGTTTAAATAAGAAAATATGTGTATTTTTTGAAATTCAATTGAGAAAAATGGGATGAAAACTAATGCGGTCAACTAAAAATTGAAATCCTTGATGATCATGGAAACTAATTCATGTGATTAGTTAGAGAGATAATATCATTGGGAATAAACTTGAGCATATCAATTTTGATTTTCAGAGACAATATTATATAATTAATGTGTGTGAGTTTTTATTTTTTAATTTCTATAATACAAAATTAAAAAGTAATTCATGATGTCTATCAAAAATATAAAAGGAAAATAGATGACATGAGTCGATTATGGGAGAATATTTCATTTTGATTGCTTAATTTTATTCAGAATTTTTAATATAATTTCATTATGTTTTGAATTTAATTGTCTAATATTTATCATTCATTTATTGTGTTATCACATGTTTGGGAAATTGACATTTTAAAATAGTTTTGTAAAAAATAATATAAAAATGAATCTAAACTCATAAATTTTGAAGAAGTATTTTTTTTTGTGTTTTTAGGAATAAAGGTTGTTTGGATGAGGATTTGTGGATAGGATGTGAAGGAGGGTTCAATGGATGAGTTTTTATGTGGAGAGATCTCCTCACTAGGGTCAAAATATGGATAAATGAACTTGTGCCATGGGGATGTTACTATTCCATAAGAGCATCAAATTTAGCAAAAATGATGGAAATGAGCTATATAAGAGTTACAACTTGGTGATTCATTACATAATGAATGATTTGAAATTAAAATAGATTGATACTTAAGAATAAAAGAGGTTTTTTTAGTGATATGATATTCACACCACAATTTAGAGTATAAGTGGTAAATTATTTTGGAATGGCATGATGATTTATTACGATGTTTGATCCGTATGTATCCATAATGTTCATGGTTTCCCACTTTTAGATAAAAGTGATTTTTAAATTTAAAAAATAATGAATATCTAAAAGGTATTTCATGGAGGATATAAGAAGGACCTGATATATATCTATAGGTGGTGTATTGTAATTCAAGAGAGAAATAAATAGTGAAATTTAAAAGAGATATATCTTTGATCCAGAGATATGAAGATACATGATATAGAGATAATATATATATGGGGAGATATAATTGTATTTTAACATGTGGATTCCATGCCTACCAAGTGTATTTAAATACATTAATATTTGGAGAGAGTCATGGGATAGATAGGGAAGAGATTATAAAGGAGAAAGATTTGGCCAAAAATAATGGGAGATAGGGGATACATGAGAGATAGCCTATAAATAAACATGAGTTACATACATCAAAGGGATTGGAAAACTTTTTAGATTAATTCTTTTATAATATCAAAGGCCATCAATAGAATAGAGAGTGCATGGAAGAGTATAATAGACCTGGCCCTAAACTCGTGGATCCTATGCTAAAAACATAAACTTTACATTTTCTGGATTTGATACTGATGAATGTGACCCAATTTTTTCCATCCAAAAACTACATCATCACAAGGATATATTGGACTATATACATACTCGAGGGGTTTTTTGGTTTAGAGTTCTAGATAATTAGGAAAATCTCTTAAATAAATAATACCCTTGAATTGAATGGAATATTTTTTCACTATACCTAGCTTTTTATATTCTATATTAATCCATCAACATCTCCTAAAAACATATTCACACTAGAAAACTTTATCGACCCAAATAATTTAATCATAATTCTACATAGCTTATGAAATTTGAAACATAATAAGGGTGAGCTAAAATGATTAGTAAATTTAAACATAATCATTAAAAAATGATTTTCATTAGTGAGAATAATATGAGAATAAGGGTATGAGGAAATAATAAAATTGAATGAGCATAAAATAAGAGAAATCATACCCATCAATACCTATATCTTCAATCTTGGAATAAAGGCTTATCAAACATAGGATTCCAAAGAATCAATAATCTTAATCCATGGGATTTCAATATTTATCAAAGGAATCATTAAAAATAAATATCAAGAATATATAAATCATTTTGGTACCTTGAAACATAATTTTCATAAAAACCATAAAAAAACCTTTACAATGATATTAACAATACAAAATAATTCTAATATAATTTTTAAAGAATATAACCACTATCCAATGCGTTACAGATCTATAATTGGTCTTACCCTTTGTATAAGATATAACATTCTCATTGATTTTTCATGATCTATAAATGGGACATACCCTTCATATATGTTTTATTAGGCTCACCTGTGAGCTATAATGGAGCCCAAACCATCTTATGTTGAGCTATATTGGGGATAAACCCATCGTAGAAGTTTTATTAGTCTCACCCATTATCTATATACAACACACCAGTTTTTCTCTAAGGTACATTACCTTTAATTTCAGTTTCCATCTTTTATTTTACCCTTATAAAAATTCCAAAGGGATTGACAAATGGTTTGGGGAATCTGGGACGTATTCAGATCCTAGAGAACTAGTTTTTTGGAAAGACTATTATGGATCATTGTTAAAATTTGGTTAGTGATAACCATGAACCTCAATAATGCAGACCCTACGGGGTGTCACACCATTTTTCAAATCATTTACCCCAGACCTCATGGATATGCAAGAAGATGAAGAAGTGTTATAGAGCAGTGTTTCATGGTCTTCACATTGTAAGGCTAACTATATGCCTAACTATGAAAGGGGGTACTACATATGATAGTTTTGGCATAATTTTGGCGCATGGGTTAGCCAACCGTGTAGCCAAACCATGTCCCCCTTTTATTTGGGTGAATTTACCTTTTTTCCCTCCATAACATTAAAACATAACCCCACCCATTATTCCCTTATTACATAACATCCACTCACATTGGGAGCTCCACCATGGTATCCACCAAGGCTTAAGTCCCTCTACTCTGTCTAGACTCTGATCAGACCACCATAAGTCACATTGTCATTATGTTACCTTCCTTTCTTGGTCTACCTCACCATATTTAATGTTTTTTCGATACAATATAATATTCCCTATTTTCAAGGTATTGGTCTATTTTGTTGATTTCTTTAGTTCTATATCAAATTGGATGTTGATACAACATGAGGGTTCACATTAAACCATAAGGTATGTGTTTTATACCATTTTTTAAAGTATTTTCTATTATAAATTATTCATCATTATTCCATACATTGGACCATCTAGATATTTTCCATAAATTGAGTATTTTATTAAATTTATTATTGAACTTGAATTTCAATCCCTCATAGTTTCTTAAATTGGTTCCAGGTTTTCAACCTTAACCCAAACCACATTTCTTTGTGGATTCTTTTAACTACCCCTAATCTAAAATCACCCCTTTTAGTGTATGCGAGCTTCCCACCTATAGTGGAAGCCCTTTGTAAATTTAATTAGAGATGGAAGGGTTGATTAACTCTTGGAATAACTTTAAATGTGAAAAAATTGGTTAAAATAATGATGTAAATGATAAAATTATAAACATATGGATGATATCCAGTCCTTTACCATTTCATATGGGTGGTTGGACTTGGTCATGGACACTAACACTATCTCATGACCTATTATATTACTTGATTGATATTGAAAATCATTGTATGTCACCCGTAATGATTAATTCATTCTGGAATTGACTTTGAGTATCTGTATGGCATCAAAATTGATTATCAGTATGGAATAGAGAAGGGGGTCAAGGTATGGAACCTACCATGATTATTTTCATATCTTAGGATATTAGGACACCTTGGCCATGGGACCTTGGTTCTTGGACCTTGTAGGTATACATTTTTCTAAGCTTACCTTGGATGAGTTCTTTAATATCAAATTGGATTCCTTGGTATTTATCCTTGTATCCAGACACATGTATGGGGATAAAGAAAAATTGTCTATGATGGTATAGTATTTTCTAGTTTTTTCTTATTGAAGTTGTGTTTACTTCATCATTGGTTGATGAACATGATGTGTAGTGTTATTATTATTATTGTGGAATTGCTTTTTATGATTTTCTTAGTATGAAAATGAAGCATTATTCTTACATCATTATAATCACTTTATAGAATTAATATGTCATGCCTATACCATGCCATGTAAGTTGTGGTTTTTGACTACATGAAACATGTTGTATATTACTCAAGTGATATATCTATTATACAAATAATTTTTTTAAGGGAATATGGGAATTTATGATTGGTTATTAATGTGTATTTATCAACCTAAATGGTGTTTTCCCATATAGCTTTATGGTGGAACATTAACTAACCAGTTATCATATGTTTGAGCTGTGTAACAAAAGTTACATAGACAAAAATGTTAGTTTATTTTCAATAATTGAATTGAAATTTTAATTTAAAGAGTGAATGTACCTCTATAAATTGGGAATGGTGATTCATCTATCCAAATCATCTTATATGACATGTTACATTCTATTGAAGGGTTTCAAGATATTGATATAGTTACATGAAGCACAAATTATAATTTATAAATAATTTAATTCTATAAATTTGGAATGGTACTTTATCTAACTAGTCTACAGTGTAAATGCATGAATTTTTAATTCTTAATTCAAATCCGATTTCCATTAAATGAGATTCCAATTGTAAATAAAAGAGTGTTTTACTCAATAAAATACTATTGACACTCCATATACCAAGTCCCTTGACATGTAATGGAGAAATTGACCGAGATACAACCTTAGTAATGGGATTTAGGTGGTGTCTCATGTGATTATTCGTGACCACTATTATCACCCAAACCCAACTTTAGAAGCATGAAGAGGGGATTGAATCTTATTTAAGAAGGATTTTACCAATACTATTCTTATATATATAATTTAAACAATTTCTAAACCATGTACGAGGTGTGTGATTGGTATTTCTAGATATATGCCACCACAACATCCTCAAGTAATTCACCAAGAGGGTTGAAATGAAACAGCTCCAGTGTTAGTGGACCCTAAGCCAATTTTTTTTTTCCACTTATGGTGATTCTTAAAGTACCTACTTATAATTCTGATTTGGGAACTGATGCTCAATTTCAAGAGGGATTAATACGACT
The DNA here is from genome assembly GCA_963277665.1 of Viscum album. Lineage (NCBI taxonomy): Eukaryota > Viridiplantae > Streptophyta > Magnoliopsida > Santalales > Viscaceae > Viscum > Viscum album. Next base: position 1,694,552,185 of record OY728160.1, read on the forward strand.
AGTACGATCGATATAGGTAGCCCTGCAACCTTCCCTTTATTTGGAAGAGTTGATGCAGGAGTTTTAGTAGCACCATCCACCTACTTTATCAGAGGATGGGAGCCCTCAGGCTGCTGATTTATGGTTCAAGACTATTTTATCTAACTTCTAACATCTAGAGACACCTCTATAAATGTGATTCAAGATAATTTCACATATACTTTGTGGATCTACCAAACATATGTGGGGTGTTCTAATCAGGAAGATCAGTATAGAGAAATTATTTCGAAGGTTTTAAAATCTAGATTCTATGACGATTTTTCCCTTAATACTTTGATGGATGTTTGAGTTGTGGAGTTTTCCAACATGGAGTAGGGTACTATCTCTATGTTGGAGTATTCATCTCTCTTTATAGAGCTTATGTGCTTTTCACTGATTTATACTAGTGACGAGCCATTAATGATAAAAAACATTAAGGATGGTCTTAGATATCCTATTCAATATCATTTGAATATATTTTTATTTAATACGATGCATGATATAGTATCATAGGCCCTTATTATCAAACATAACCTAAGGGAAGCTTGAGGTATGTATCAAAGTGGTCCTTCACCTTGATCGAGTGGTGTAGTTTCTAGTAGTAAAAAGTTACCCTTTAGGATCTCTCATAAGGGAAGTACCAGTCATAATGTATATACTAGTGTTTATATAGTCATTCACTAGTTTGTAACGTATGGGAACATAAATCCCCTATGTGATTGAGACATAGTTGAGTGTTGAGCCCATGAAATATTGGCCCATTTATAGTTGTTTTGCAGAACCTTCCCCATATGGCTAGTGAAAGTGGATGTGCACTATCTTTTGTTCCAGGATCAGGATCAGTAGTTCTGCCTGAGGAAGGTATATGGTGTGATACTGGCCAGTTAGGGTAAGGGGGTAGTCATGGATGAGGGATCCATACACCATTTTCATAGTACTAGTAGAGTGGGCTGGCCCAAGTTAGTTAGGTTATATGATAGGGTTTTGAATTAGGCTAGATAAATATAGTACAATTGATACCCATGGATCAGATTTTATGACCATCTATGATTCAAGGTATGATTTTAGTAACATCTACCTTGGTAACTATTTTATTTTATATATGCACTTCACAATCCTTTATATCTATTGAAATTGTGTAAATTATTAGGATTTAAATTCCTTATTTTTTTTGGTTTCATGAAATTATATACTCTCTTGGTAATTCAATCATATATTGTACTCAAATGAAATTAATCCTCTATTTTAGATAGGAGGCTATCTTTTCATATCAGATCCCTTTATCCTTAAGAGAATAGGATTTGAAATCATTCTTGGAATGGACTGGTTGGTTCCTTACTATGATCATGTTGATTGATATCACTTAAGGGTATCCTTCACATTCCTAGAGTTATATTCACAATGGTTAATGGAATTTCTTCTCAATTAAAACTAGACCAGAGCATAGTGGGTAGGAAAAAGTGATATCCCAAATTTCTAGCCATTATATAGATGATCAATGAATGATTATGGCTAATTTCCATCATGTAGTTGATCATTTCTGAGAAATATTCCTAGATGATTTTTTAGGATACCTCCTAGTATAGAGGTATAGTTTACAGTTGAGATAGTGTGATAAGTTTCACAGGTATCTATTCCTCCTTACCCGATGGCTCATACAGAGTTACATGAGCTCAAGAGGTAGCTAGAGGGTTTGGAAGCCGTGGGTTTTATATAACCCAATACTTATCCCTATGGTTCACCAATTTTCTTTTTAAAGAAGTGGGATGGGTCCCTAAATATTTTTATGGATTACTAGATCTTGAATCATCTTTTAGTTAAAAACCTATTTCCATTTCCTTGTATTGACAAATTTTTTAAACAACTCTATGGAGATTGGGTTTTCTCAAAGATTGATTTTAGGTTAGGCTATCGTCAAGTAAATTTTAGACCATAGTACATAACTTTTAATTAATTTAATATAAGTTATAGTATCTATGAGTATCTATTTATGTCATTTGATCTCATAAAAATTTGATAATTTTTCGTGGATCTGATGAATTGGGGTTTCCACCCGTATCTGGATTCATTTTTGGTAGTCATTTTAGAAGACATCCTGGTGCATTCTTATATTGGAAATGATAATAAAAACCATCTTGATATCATGTTGAATACATTGAGAGAGAACAAAATATATCCTATGTTCTCCAAATTATACTTTTGGATAGACATTTCCAACAACCTAGGTCCCATTATCTTAGAGACATGAGTATCTATTGACCTAGAGAAGGTTATAGTCGTAATAACCTATGAGCACCCAATAATTTCATTGACATAAAAAGTTTCTTGTTCTTTTCCAGATATTGTAATCACTTCATTCCGAACTTTTCAGGACTAGAATCACCACTTAAGGGTTTCAAAAGGTAGGGTGTGAGATTCATATGGTCTAAAGAATATGAGATAGATTTTAAGGAGAAAAAATGGAGACTGAATTTAGTGTCGATTCTGATTCTTCCAAAGTCAATAAAAAGTTTAAAGTCTATTTTTATGCATCAAACATTAGAAGAGAATAATTTCTTTTATAGGAAGAGTGATTAATGGCAGAATAGTGTTTCCATTTGATGCCACATGGGATTAATTACACAATCATAGTCTCAGGATTGCAGTCATAGTCCACACCATGCATTGTTGGAGGCACTAATTCTTAGGAGGGAATTTATTAGTGTATACTGACCAAAAAAGAATCAAATATAAATCTTCATTGCTTGAATTAAACTTCAAGTATAGAAGGTGGGTTTTATACATGGATTATTTTGAATTTGAGGTTGCCTATATTCATGGGAAGGGAAATTCAATTGTGGATTCTATAAGCCGGAGTACGTAGACAAAGGCAGTTCAAGTGGCTAATAGTGGGTGGCAGTTGATGGCCCTATTTTATGTGATTCACATTGATGTGTTGGAGAATAACGAATATTCTATCATTAGAGATTTAGAAATGACATCTTCACATCTAGAAAGAGTGAAGATGAGACGAATTTTAATCCTTGTGGGTTTAGTCCAAAGGGAGAGTGTTTCAAGAGAGGAACCACAAACATGTTGTGTAGTTTGTGAGGCTGAGAAATTGTGTTCATGGACACATCTACGTTCATAGAGACATTCTCTAAGAATTGACGTGGTAATTTTATGCTCATTTTTCAATAGTATAGTATTAATCATGACTAATGCCTCCAGTATAAGTGGTTAGGGATGAAAAGATAGATAACAAGTTTAGTTACTTGGAGTTCCACTTATAAAAATGTGAAGGATGAGAAACAATAGCCTGAAATATTATTACATTCATTTCCCATTCTAGAGTTAAAATGGGATGACGTCACCAAGGATTTTGTGACCAACTTATAGAGATTCCCTTGAGGCTGCGATGTAGTATCTGTGATCATTGAAAGGTTAATGAATTTCTCTCACTTCTTTTCTACAAAAGAGATTTTTTAATTATAAGAACATGGTAGGATATATTTTTGGGAGATTATATTCCATCATGGGGTTCTTGTAATATCTTTTTAAATAGAGGTGCTCAGTTTATGTCATGGTTTGGGTCTAGATTGTATAGTGAACTAGGTTCACATATACTTTTGAGTACAACCTTCCACCCACAGATCAATGGTTAGTATAAGCATACCATACAGGTGTTGGAGAAACTTTCTAGAGCATGAATCCTAAATTTTTTTAGTTCTAGAGAGAGAAATATACCTCTTGATGAATCTTATTTCAATAATATCTTTAAAGTGATTATATATATGTCACCTTATAATTACTTATATTGTAGGTCATTCCAATCACCTTTGTGTTAGTTAGAGGAGAGGAAGGAAACAATACTTAATCCTCATCTTGTTCAGGAGACCTCCAAGATGGTTCAGGTGATTAGGAAGAGAATGAGTACAACTTAGTCTAGGGAGAAATCATATGTTTTACACCACCTATGATCCCAAGAGTTCATGGTTTGAAAATGGGTATTATTACATGTTTCAACAAGATTGGTTCATAGATGGTTTAAGTGGCAAGGTATGTGGTCACCTTGTGTTGTTATACATTTTGATGTTTGGAGAGGGTCATACCAGTGGCTTATTAGATATCAATTATTCACATATATAGATCCATGCATGATGTCTTTAAATTTTCTTAGTTATGTCATTATCATTCATACCTATACCAAATCCTTTATCTTGATGAGGTCAAGTTCGAGGTTGATGCATCCTTTGAGGAGCATTCTATAAGTATCATAGACCAGAGCATGAAGGCTCTCAAGGTAGGTCATATCCTCTAGTATATGTGTCATGGAAGAAAAACCACATACAATAAGAGACCTAGGAGTGAGAGGTTTATGTGTGTTCTCTGTATCTAAAGTTATTCTCATACATTGATTTACCACCCCTCATGTGTGATAAATAGGGATGAGTTTTCTTAAGTGGTGGAGGCTGTAACACCCTTGTTTTTCAATAAGGTACAAAACCTAAAAAAATTAGTTTTAGTATTTTTTTTATACTTATGGAAATCCCAAAGGTATTGGGAAAGGGTTCAGGAGTGTATAGGGATTTTTAAAATCCCAAAAACTGAGATGTTGGGGAAGACAATAGAGGTTCATGGCTAGTGTAAGATTAATGCTAATCATTCCCCTCAAAAATTAGAAAAACTGGAGGGTGTCACATGTTTTTTAAAACTCTTCACCCTAGTAAAAAATAACCTGAAATTTTTTTAGAATATTTTCCAAGTTGTATTTAATGGGATGCACATAGTTAGGCCAATCGTGCACCTAATCTTGTGAGGGATAATACCCCTAGAGAGTGTTGGAACATGGTTAGTGCATGGTTTGTCCATTGGTGTTCCCAAACTATACACCTATATAAGTTGGGGGAATTTAAATTTTTCTCTTGTAACTATTTGAAACCTAACCACCCTCAATATTCCATCATTCTATAGTATTGAATCATGTTGAGAGCTCCACTATGGAATCCAATTATGCCTTGGTCCCTCCCCTCTACCTAGAATCCGATCGGGCCACTATCTGTCATGTTGGAAGCATACTGATAAGAGATTCAATCTGTTACCAACATTTCTTGGTTTGACATTCTATATGTTGTGTATTTTTATCCGATATAATAGTTTCTATTTTCATGGTATTCATCTATTTTTTTGATTTCTCCCATTTGAGCTCAAATTGGAAGTCGATAATGGATGAGGGTTTGTCTTACACCATAAGGTAGGTGCTCTATACATTTTACCTAAATTTTTGTAATGCATAAATTATTCATAGTTTTTCTACATGAACCCTTAGATACTTAACCTCTACTGAGTAATTTCTTAAATTAATTATTGAACATTAATTTTAATCCCTTGTAGAAACTTTCTTTGGTTGGAGGTTGTCAACCTCAACCCAAACCACCTTTTTGGGGGGTTGATTTATCTACCCCTAAACTAAAATCACTCCTTTGGGTGTCTGTGATATTTTCACTTATTATTGGAAGCAATTTTTAAATTAAATTTGAGATAAAAGGGTTGATTAACTCTTGGTGTAACTTCAAATGCGAACGAAGTGGTTAAAATAATGGTACAAATGATGAAATTGTTAAGATATGGATGATGACTAGGATTGTACCTTTCAATATGGATGGTTGGAACTGGGGATGGGAAGTTACATTACCTTTTGACCATTTATATTACTTTATTGATATTTTAAGATAAAATATGGCCCTGATGATGAGTAATTTGATCTGGAACCAGATTTTGAGTATTAGTATAGAAACAACATTGAATATTGATATGGAATGGAGAAGGGTGATCGAGGTATTCCACTTATAGCCCATATATTAATATATTTGTATATTTGAACACCTCATCATTAGGCCATTGATTTTGGGACCTAATAGTTCTACACTATTTTGATCTTACCATTGACATGTTCCTTGGTCTCGATTAGAATGTCTTGGTCATTAGCCTTGGTCCTCATGTTTGTAGGTCTGACACTTTATATGCATGCAGTGTATGTCGAAGCTTGTAGTTACCTTTATATTTAATTGTTATGTAATGGAACACACCTTTTTAAATCAAGAACTTATTTATAGCTTATATTTTTGGACTTTTTATATCGTACCTTCATTTCTTAACTTTACTTGTTATACCTACACACAGTTATAGTGTTTATACATAGTTTGTATTTATTATAGACACTATTGGTGATGGATTATAAAGTATATCTAAAACCTTATTCATACCTCCTTCTGGTACCCATACAGACTTCACGGATGCATGTAGGGATAAGGGAAAGCACCAGATCATGGATGCTTGATAGATTATATCATGGGACCATGGGATAACATCATCTATCCTTGGATCGTGATGCTATTTGTGATATCGTTTTTTAAAATTTTGGTTCTTTTGATATAAATGTATGTATTTATTCTTACATAAATATATTAATTCATTTTTTTATATCTCCATGACATACTCATTATTTTTTATATGGAACCACCTTTAACTTGGATGATTATTAATGCCTAAATAACTTACCTTCATTACTATATTAGCCGTCATTATGCTTCTTCTATTTATTAGTTTATTACACTATTGATCTACCATGATTATGATGGTATATTCTCCCCACCATAAAATCATAAACCCTCACTACTAGTTAGAATCCTATAACATATAGGTAGGTGCACTTGATGGCTCATGGTCAATTGGGTTTATTTACTTATGAGTACACCGAGTTTGACATGTTATAATATAATGGTGATCAACCCGTTATAAACAATTTCCAAGAACCATAACATGAATAATACTCTAGTAAGAAATAATTATTCCTTTCATAACTCCATTAACTGATGAAAAATAAATGGTTTTCATGATAATCTCTTGAAAAAATCATTATCCTTCCAGAGAAAGAATAAGGATGGTATCATTTCAAAATATCTTAGTGGAGAATAGGTAACAACAATGGTTGTTGACATTGATGAATGGAAATAACACTAAAAGATAATTAAAAACATTATTTAGGAAAATAACATTTTCAAATTGACTAGAAACAAATTATTTCATCTTAGATAGAAAATAATTTAGAAATATCACTTGTAATATCTAGGAAAATATCCTTTCCATTATGGAAACACTTATAAAAAAAATTATCAAACATTAAATAAATAATTTTCCATGAAAAAATTGAAACATAAAAATGAATCTTTAAAACAATGTGTGCTCATAAAGGTAAAAAATAAATTCATGTTGTAAATGTTAAAAATAAACATTATTTTTTTTAACATTTTTTAAAGGGATTCAAAGTGACCAATTTGGAAAAAGTTAATAAATTATATTTTAAACACCATTCAAAAGAAGGCCCAAGATCACACAAAATAGTATTGGGAAATAATTTTTTTTATCAAAGAATACTTTTGAAAACATTTTATAAAAAATTGATATAGAAGAGAAATATTCGGAATCTAAAATAATTATACAAGAGTAGTATCACTTACAAACAACATTATTGATATTTATTCAATAAATAAGGGTGTAAATGGAAAGTAAACATGTGAAACACATTAATAAACATATGAGAATAAAAAATATATGGATCCAGAAAATAAAATCAAATTATTTCCACCAAATTAAACTTAAACATAAATAATATAGAAGATAAAGGATATTGTATCATAAATCCTTTACACTTTGGTAACTCCTCAATTGTGATCCCCATGATTGAATAAAATTAATTAAAACTTTAAATATCATAAACATAAGTAAATAGATGATATAAAAATTCAAAATTCTAGTATATACAACTTCTAAAGTAATATTTTTTCATATAAAAAAATGTACACCCCAAAGAAATAGAATTTGAGATGAATAACCATTATAAATATCATACCACTGAATTGAGAATTAATAAAGAGAGTGATTATATGTAAAAAAAATTAAATACACACACAAAAAGTTTAAATAAATAATAAAATAATTTATATATCAAATTACATATAATCGTAGCATAAAAAAGACAATGAATAATAGTTAGGACCCAATGAGTGGAAATTGAGTTAAGAAAGCTTTTATAACTGATTAATATTCAAATAAAATACCCTTATATGAAATAATTAAAATTGAAACGTTAAATACCATGAAGTATAAATTTATCATGATTTAACTTGTAAAATAGGTAGTTTATATACCGTATAAAATAAATTAGTTTAATGACATTAAAATATGTCTCAATAAAAGGAAAGTGAGATGGAATCCCCTACCTCGAGTCCAGAATTTCCATGTAAGTATATTAACTCCTCTAAAACAAGATTTTATCAATTATTTTATTTATTAACAACAATTATCAGGTTTAATACATTATACATAAATCATTTACTTTATTTATTTGAATTAAATTTTTTAATAATCAATCAATTAAGTCCACACTATGTTTTTGAGGAAATTTAGTTCATTATTTCAAAATAGATTTAGTGTCCCAAATGAGGTAAAATAGGTTATTGTTACATTTTATACACAATTAAAATCATGAAATAATTATCATTTTTTAATAAATTATAAATTTTAAATATCCATGAATAATTTTCAAGAAAAAAATTATGTTACGATCAAGGAGACGATAGACCGCACGTACACAAGCGTAATGTTTTGATATTTCAAAAATCATTGTGCAAATAAAGTAAGTATTATTTTATCTTTTCATAGTGAAAAAATATTATAAATATAATTTTATTTCTTTAAATACACTTATATATATCATACATTTTATGTGGTTAGGAAAAAATAATCACATCGCTTCATGGAGGTGGTAGTCCACAAATATTTACAAACAACATTTCCATTTCATATTGAATGGAAAGGTAAATATTAAAAGATATTATATTTTAAAAATGATAAATATACCATGAATATAATTTTCATTTCATATATACCACTAAAATATATTAAATTTATCCCGATTAATATCCATGATAAGAATTAGTGAAATTAATTCACATCGTTTTGTGAGGGTGTAGTCTGTTATAGGCACGATTGACATTATAATATCCCCCATGGAATGGAAGGAAAAAAAGTTATATGTGATATAATAATTTAAGGATTATAATTATGTTTAAAATATAAAATATATAATTTAAATACATAATTATAAAAATTCATTAGAGGAGACAATGAAAAATGAATTACATCAGTTCGTGAGGCGGTAGTCCTCCATATACACCAATGATGGTTTCATTTAGCATTTGATGGAATATGAGATGGATTTAGGTTATTCCATTAACATAATAATATATCATTATATTGGATATACAAGATTTATAATATCATTCTAATTTATGAATATTTTAAGGATATGGGAGAATAAATAAAATAAAAATGTCTGGTTAAGAATGATAACCTTCTTCATACAACCTACTTAGGTTAGCCCGAAAATCCTTCTTAGGATGGATTTATGATAAAAAATGGACTCAAAATCATGGTGATATAAGTAGATAAATTATTTGGGAAGGTATTATTTGACATAAATGGCTTTGAACTTATGAATAGGATAAGAGAGTGGGTGTCCTATTATTAGAGAGGTTAGTGAAACATTGTAATTTTTCAAAAAAATTTGATACCCACTTTCATCACAAGAAAAAGTATAAAAATAAAACAATATTGAGAAATAGAAGATATAATTTCTAAATATTTCCATTAAATATAATTTCTTCCATGTTTTAGGTCATTTTAACACTTATCATTTTAGTTTAACCCTCATGGTAACCCAATTTTCACCTTAACATTGATTTTTTTTTTTTCTATTTTCACTATTCATTCTGAACAAAAAATAAGTTTAAATTATTATATAATATAAATTATTATTATTAAAATTATTTAATCCATTTTAAAAAATTAAATTCATAAAAGTGAAATAATTTAATTTAAAATAAAACATGGAAACACAATGAAAAATCATTTTTTCATGAAATGGATTTTTCAAGTATAATATGGTTTTATTTTAACTCTATGACTAGTAATAATTATTACATAAATTTAAATTAATATTTATCAATATATGATCTATAAATTTAATTTAAATTATTCCTAATTATAGGTTTTAATAATTAATTAAAATGGAGAAACATTATACACTTTAAAATAGTTTCTCGAAAAAAATATTTTTTTAAACCCAAACATAAACTTATAATAAAATACAATATAAAGATGTTAAAAATGTAATTATTTTGATTATATAAAAATAAATAATAATTTTTATATTGAAATAAAATTAAATAAATAATGATACTTTTAAATCACTTAATTTATTGAGAAGAAATGATAGTTTTAAAAAAATATTCATTTGTCATTATTCACTGAAAAATCAACATTTTCTGAACAATACCAAATTTCCACCAACATTAGTTTTGATATGATGATTTAAAAAATGATTTTTTATAAAATATATTTTTTAAATGTTATCAAATATTATTATAATATTTTCTAAGAAAAATAAATAAAAACCATTTTTGAAGCAAACATATTTTTGATAATTAAAATTACTTTTCTAAAAATTGATTTATTATATACTAATAATTTATTAGTAAATTTATATTTATAAGTAAATATATATATATATATATATATTATATAGTATTTAATACTATTTAGAGACTCCAATTTATTGGATATTTTATATGAATCATATTTAAAATAATATTATTTGTGGTTTATTTAAGCTCAGTGTTTTGTGTCTTGTATGCTACCAACCATAGATTAATTTTTTTAAATCAGGATGACACATTCACCCCCTAATAAATTATGACTAATAAATTGCAAATTGAACTTATTAAATAAGAGTCATCCATTTGAAAATACAATTGTTTAAATCCCACATCATAAAAACGTTTATGAAAAAGTCATCTTAACAAATGGGAATGGGAAGTTTGAAGGTTATATAAAATAATGTATAAATACATTTTTAAGTAGGATAAAACTAGTAGGAAATGAAGATATGGAAATGGAAGAAAATTTTAATTCCCAAATAATTTTGGATATTTATAAATATCATTGGTCATAAGAAATTTAATCATTATAAGAAAGTCATCAACAACAAAACCAGAAACCAAAGTAGTGTGAAAAAGACCCCCCAATTTCATTAGAAATTATGGTAATAGGACAAAATTATCATTTAATGATCCTTTTCATAGAGAAGATAAATTTCTTACCATCTTGAATAATAACATAATGAGAATAATATTACATGAAAAGTACTATTTCATCCTTTAATATATTTCCACCACAATCTCATATTTTTCTCCAAACAATGAGTATTCAAGATGAATTTTCCTTGACTAAAGCACTAAAATAAATTTTGAGAGTACCACATAACCATAAAATGGATAATAAAGTTATTGAACCAATATATAGACATTAACCAAAATCAAAATTCTTAGAATATTGTATGACATTTCCCAAAATGAATAATCCTCCAAAATTCAACAGTTATAACCAAATTCCATACTAAATAATTAAAAAAATGAATTACCCTATATCCAATATAACCTCAATAACATAGACATTAAAGATTTTTTGACCTAAAAGGTTATCTAATACCTTTCTACATATAAGACCCAAAATGTAGTGATCTTATTCTAAAATAACATTAACCACAAAATCACTTTTCAATCCCAGAGATATGTATATGATAAAGCATATGTTCTAAAAATAAATGTTATCGTTATATTTCTGACATTTTAAGTAAAAAATGATTTCATACTAACTAGTACATCTCATAGTCTGTAAGTATTTTTCATACCCTATACACCCATAAGTTGTGTGTTCATGCCCCGTGGCCTTATTGGATTTGATGGGTTGTCACCCGACCTTAAGGCTGTCCTTTTACCTAAAATAATATCCTAATTAAATTCCAAGAAATATGATGAAAATACTTAAAATAAACATATTCATCAAAGATAAAATAAATACTAAAGGCTCTCAATGACATTAAATTTATGACCTAACATAAACTCATAAACCTATGATGGTATCCACAATCCATAATATAAGTTCATAGGAAAAAATTATAATCTCCAAATTTATCTAAACCCTACTCTAATACTAACTATAACAACCAAATACCCACACTACCATATCTGGTAATAAATCATAAATTTCACATTTTTGACTTTTATTATAATGAATCTGACCCTTTTTTCCATCCAAAACATAAATAATCAAATGGATATATTGGATCACTTACATACCTAAGGAAATTTTAGGTTTTGAGTTTTAGATAATTATGAAAAAACCCCTTTATAAATAATAACCATGAATTTAATGGATTATTCTTTCCACTGTAACGAACTTTTGATATTCCATATTAAATCATCTACATCCCCCAAAAACCTCATAATATTATAAACATTTAGATACCCAAATAATTTAATAAATATTCTTCATAAACTGGGGAATAGGAAACATAATAAGGGGGAGTTCAAATGATCAGTAAGGGAAAATATAAAGAGTAACAAATGATTTCCATCGGTGATAATAAGATTAGAATAAGGGTATGAGGACATAATCCAAGTTCATGAGAATAAAATCATAAAAATCATACCCATCAATACTAAAATCATCAATCATGGCAGAAATATTTATCAATGTCATATCTCGACCCAATTTCCACTAAATTGGTGCTCCGAGATGGCTCGTTATGCCACCTTAAGTTTATATCTCCATATTCCATAGGCTTCTGAATATCAACAAGTGCCTAGTGTGTGTTTGTGAATATATTATGAACTTATATTAGAGTAAACAGAGTGGAAATAACTAGATTACATCCAAGGTAGTAAATAAACAGATTATGAAAACAGTAAATATACTAAAATAGAACATGTTGTATTAATAAATGAAATTATATAAAAGGTCGAACAACCATTACATACATACAACAGTGATCATCTATTAGGTTGACCACGCATAAGAGAGTACATAATGAAACTAAAATAAAGGTACAAGTCTCTACTACTAACTGTGATCTTGACCACGTACCTGATCTCTATACACTATCAAACTGTAATATCCTGATCATAAGATTTCACCGGAGAGGCTCTGCATGTTCATGCAACCTTGGGCCTCATCTTTATCCATCATGCATCTATTCTCAACCAATAAACCAGACATAAGGTCTATACATACACCAAGGTGCATGTACAAGGGTTGGAAATTATCTCAGTAGACCACCCCAGTGAAGAACCTATAATATACTTCCCTTGTTGCATGATCATTCAATATACTAATCCTAGATAAGACACAACCAGAATAAATTTCAAAATCAATTCCACAACTTATTCTTAGTTTTCTGACCCCTATCTTTTGGAAACATCTCCATATTATATGAGTACATGTATGCATGGATACATATACATATCCACACACACACAGATATATATATATATATATGCATGTTGTCATATACATACTTATATAAGCAAGGGAGAAAACAATAGAAAACTTAACTCAAAGTAGATCCTTGGACCCATCAACTGATCAATTGGAAATCTAGTATAATGTCATAACACTAGATGTATTACCACAAAAGTAATGCATCATTAATTTTATATATCAGTCAATAATCCCAATCGACAATACCTGTTTTAGCCAACATCAAAAATGTCTCTGAGCAAGCTATGTAACCACAAGGGAATACATGTCCTAACCCTAGGTTTACCTATAATCCCCTAAAATCACTATAAAAAGGATATCATATACCAACATACAAAACTATAAGTGGCCACTAAGCTAGATTTTATGCCACTCATTCCATTTAAATCTTGTACAATGTCTGAATCCCATGACCTGATCCATAAGAATTCACAACGTTGCAACTAAAATGATTCATATGGTTCTAACCCATAGGTAATCAATATAAGAAATTATTTCTAGATCCAAGTACATGATCAACATCTATTCATATGTAAATGGATCAAAAAATCCTTCCTAGGAAGTACCTCTGTGAATAGTAGTCATGGTGCAGCTGAAGGTACCAGGGTGCTCAGCGGAAGCTAGAGGGACATGGATTTTAAAATTTTTAATCTTCAGGATGAAAATTCTTGTCATCTTCGACGATATGAGAACCAGTACAGTATGAGGATCTCACGTAATTAATCAGAGAACTAAAATAAAATTAAAAACGTGTCATTTAATATCTGAATTTTTGCTCGATAGCATTTTGTTTTCATTGATAGTTTCTTGAATTATTCGTAGTGGGATCCCAATAGAATGTTCAACATCACTTAAAAAAATTTCAGGAGAATCGATCATCAAATTTAGGGTGCTAGTACGATGATCTGATGATGTCTTCGACATCCATACGATCACCATGATCCACTTACATTAATCCTTGAAGGCGTTCTTGTATCAAAGGTATGAGAGAGACTTTCTCTATTTAGAAGGTGGTAGGAGAGAAAATCACTCATTCTTAGTTTATTAATAACGCATCAATAGTTTTTTCTCTCCTTCTTGTATAGTGGGAGTCAAAATTACCTCGATAGGTTCCCTAGTCCCCAGAAAAATATTACCCACTAAATAAGTAGTAAATCAATTATATTGATGAAATAAACTACATTTGAAATATTATTTATTATATAATTATATTATTTTAATATAAATATATTATGTGATAAAATATTTATTCATTTAACTTGACTCTTTATTCCCAATAAATATTAACTGAATATGTATTATTAAGATAATATTTTTCTGATTAATATTTTATTGTATTTAATTAACATGTAATCAATTTTTCAAAGAAATTAAATTAAAAATTATTCTTTACATGAATAATATTAATATTTTTATTTATTCTTGATCAATAACTTGGACAGCACTCTGACCCTATGGTGGGGCCTACCATATCTGATATACCTATTCAATTGAATATGAATGATTCTTGCATACGCTATTATGTATGGCGCTCTAGGACCTTATCTCGATAGTAGGGAATAAAATCCACAAACAAAGATATAATTCTAGAAACACATCAAGGACCATAAAGAGATAAGGAAAGTTATATAAAGGACTACCTACCTATAGACACATACTATGTAATATAATTTATTTTTTAAAATATCTCAAAAAGTAGGATGTACACTTATGTCATTTCCATTTTCTTTCTTTATTACTGGTTGAATTATGCAGATTGATTTACCTTTCATCTACCTTGGCCAAAGATTTAAATATGTGCAACCATATAATAAAAAAATCATGAGATATATAACTTCTTAAACCTGGAAGAGAAAAATCCTTTCTTGACCATTCAACCAATGTCATACCACCAATGATGTACCCAACACAAGATACCTCACCAAGATTTCATTATCATGGATTTTTCTTACATCAAAGTACATGGTCAAATAGAAAACATTGATAATGATATAAATTCAAGGGACAGATACCCATGTCTATATAAAGGAATAACCGATGACACCCAAAACTTTTAGTGTTCCTATTGGATAGTGTACCCTCACTATCTCACTAATAGAGATCACCATGTGTGAACTTCATGAGAAAAAGTCTCAATGATTATGACCCCAACACCTGATAGTCCGACATATACAATTTCCAATCAGTAAGATATTTCTAAACCATAGGACCTATGTTTAATATTAATGTCATAGAATCTCAAGGTTCTCGTTATAGCCTGAGATCTTCTATGACCATTGGATATAACAATTAATCTATGGAAATTACCCCTAAATAGTGGACACAAAAAT
The DNA here is from genome assembly GCA_963277665.1 of Viscum album. Classification (NCBI taxonomy): domain Eukaryota; kingdom Viridiplantae; phylum Streptophyta; class Magnoliopsida; order Santalales; family Viscaceae; genus Viscum; species Viscum album. The sequence continues at coordinate 1,694,567,952 of OY728160.1, forward strand.
AACTACTCTATAATGGTAAAAATATATCCTATATATCTAATTGTATACATAATGTGTTAATCAAAAGTAATTCATAATTGGGTCTAGGGAACCCACTATTATAATACTCCCACTTGCACTAGATCCAAACAACTAACAAACCCTGTTAGCTTCTCACGTGGTAAAGACCACATTTTTGTTAAGTAAGGACTTTAGGTATTGGCTCTACCATGTTTCTTTCTCATGGCTATTCTGCTATATGTGGCCTCATCATCTTGAGCATAAATTCTAAAGAGATGGAAACCCTAAGTATATCACTTTTTCCTCTATTTAAACTTGACATCTTGGCTAGTACCAATAAGAGAATTATAATAATGATAAAACTTTACTTTGTATGTGTGATTCCATGAACTGGTACAAATCATTTCATTTAGTAACTACTTCTTAACTACCTTATAAGCAACAATATACACAGTTTCTGTAGGTATGGATACCAATGGCTTATATGGGATTTTATCACTCATCACCTTAGCCTAACTGTTATAAAGATCAAATTTATCCAAAGAAAAACTAGTTTGTGTCCCACCAAAACATGTATAATATTCTCTCTACTTACCATGTACATATCTTTTGTACTTTCCAATGTACAATCATATAGTTATGACTACATCTTTTTCAGTTCTCCTATAAATAAATGACATTTTCCTACATTAATGTAAATACAAGAATTTTTATTTTTTGTACATATTGTGGAATAAGTGATTGATCCATCGCATAAGCATATGGAACTAAAATCTCCTCATAATAACCTCATATTCATTCACATGTCTACTTAGAGTGATTTATTCCATGTAACACTAGCAAAAATTCTTCACTTCAATTATTCCAACTTTAATTTTTCAATACCATGACATTATATAAATGATTTATTAGGTCCAAGAATCCGTTAGGCTGACCTCAGTAGATCATGTTCCCTAGAACATAGGTTGCTACTTTAAGTCAATCCCTTGAGAATATATTCTTTCATCTTGGTTTTTACTAACTATAAGACCAATATTTTTTCCATATGTTTCCCAACATATTTTACTTGGAAAACAGTGGTGCTCCCGCAAGCATGGAAAACATCCATTGAAAAAAATATTCTTTGATCATGTTGCTTACATCAATCTTAAACTTGATTTCAGTATCTTGCAACCTTTATCAGCATTATATGATGCGACCATCCCTTCATGGTTGTGTCGTATAGATACCTTCCACTAACGGTAGTCATGACATCCAATACACAATAAAATTATCATAGAAAGTATCTATGAGAAGTTAAATTCTAATGGATTTAGGCATACCATCTTGGTATAACATAAAAATTCTTATTAGTACCATGCATGTACCACCCTTGTATCATCTCTTAAATACCCACCCCAGTATTAAAATAATAATCCCCTTTTCACTTTGATGCGTGGATTCCCTTATTAATTAATCTTTCCAATCTTAGATAATTTCCATATACTACTTACTTGTAGGAATTATTATTCAAAATGAAAATTGTATCACCATCCGTGTGGAACTTAAAACCATCACTATTGTTTTAGCCTTCATATTTAGTATGTGTCTCTAGGACATACTTGTTCCATATACACTAGTGGAAGTAGTTCCGATGCAAACTAATTGTGCGTCCTTGTCATTGACTAAACCCAATTCAATCTTGATCCAATTATCACAAGTATAAATTTTCACCATTTAATATAAATCTAGTCTATCACTTGACTAACATGTTTCTATATTAGGGATTTATGTAATATCCTAATAAACTGTTGGATAGTTAATTAAATGCACAATGTGTTTAGCTTGATGCAAGTTTATTCACATCCTAATGTACTCTTTGCATCAAAACACATATTCTTGTGAAATAATGGATTTTCATCATATTATGACTCATATGATATACACTTTTTATTTTAGTTGACATATGGTTATAAGATTTCTCTATTATTTGAAAATCACATATTTAAATATAATGAATGTTTCTGTAAATGGAAACATTGATATTACTTACATCCTGACTATGATGTATAAAATGTGTGTTTAGGAATTTATCTATGCCAAATTTTATTGATAAATGTAAAAATTTAAGGCTTATCATCAATACTCATTATTCACATCAATAATGTGATGTAAATATGGTCATTTTGGTTTAGAAATTACTCCACGATACATTATTATGATCGATTAATGCTTGGTCAAGATATTCTTCAGAATTTCTGCTTGAAGGAACTCATATCTTTTAACCATGAATATGTCACACTTCACCTTTCCAATACATAATTACTTAAAATAATTGTATGAGGTATAGTTACCACTAGTTTCCCATTTGAATAATTCACTCTCTCTTATTGAACTGATTTCAAGAGCTTTGTGGCATACCATTACATCTAATGATTTTTTTCCAAATTAAAGATATCAAGAATACCAAACATGTTTATCATTACTAAGCCTAAATACCAAAGTGTTCTTTAAGAACCCAGATCTTCTTTTCAGGTATATTTTCCTTTTCAGGTTGTTTTTGTGAAAAAGAGGAATTTCTGAAATTTTTGAAGTACATGCAATGTACTTGGTTTCTACATGAAGCTGTGTGGTGGCCGTGTAATGGACGCACACACAGCCATGTGGGAGTGACCTAGAGATCACCTAAAGTGGTGTACGAAAATGGAAAGTACATGTTGTGAACTTTCAAAGTACACGCCGTGTATTTCCTTTTTTTCATTAAACGTAGTGGGGTCACGTCTGACCGATAGAATTCCCTAATTCTCAACCTAGTTCGTCCGAGGGAGGACCGTATGGCCGAAAATCTTCTCTGAGCACCCAAAAAAGCATCTGATCTCCAATTTGACTGCCATCGATTGCGTTGGGATCGCCTTGGTAAGATATTATTTCATCTAGATCTTCGTTTCATGATTCCTTCTCTTTCTCAAGTTATACTCGGTTGAAAATTTTTAGAGTGTTTTTTGATCTATCATGTTATTGGGTGATTCAGGGCTTGAGGTTCATGTATAGTGATCTCCCAAAACAAAGGTATGTGGTTTGTGCCTTTCCGTTGAAAGTATTTGAGTTATATGTGAAATTCTGTATAATACCCTTGAACACGGTGTTGAGTTTTTACCATTTTAACCCTGTTAATTTCCCGCTATGATGGTATGCATGAGTAGAGGTTAATTGGATGCAAATAGGGTTGATTGCTATGATTTAGAAGTGTTTTCCCATGCATGTTCTGTTTACAACTGTTTGGTCATGTTTATCCTATTAGGCTTCCTTGATGTTTTCCCATGCCTAGTACTGTAGGATGGAGTGATTATTTTATATGACATGCTTGATATGTTGTAGACTATTTATCCAAATAGTTTTTGAGGTTTACTTTGTCCGTATTGCATTTATATGCTCATTTGACTTACACAGGGACGTGAGAACCCAATGTAGTAGAATATAAGGGGAATTGACCATGTGAGATTCCTCAGAGAGTCTTTGACCACTTTTGACTATATTGGTAATTCACCGTGTGAGCTTCCTGAAAGAGTCTTTATCACTTTTGACTATAAAGGGAATTGATCATGTGAGCTTCCTCAGAGAGTTTTTAACGCTTTAGACTATAAGGGGAATTTTCTGAGAGAGATTCCTCAGAGTGTCTTTGTTATCCTTGTAATTGAACATTGGGGTATATTGTGTGTGCTTCCTAGAGGGTTGCTTATATTTCTTGGTAGGACCAGAGGGGATAGGCTGTGAGTACTTCCTAGAGGGTTAAATGTTTGTGTTTTTATGATTGATTAGCTATTTACTTGATATATGAAACTGAATGGTTTGAAACTATAGGATTGGTTACTGCTGAGTACTTCCTTGTTTACTGCCTTCTTTTGTTTATTACCTGCCATATATTCAGTGACTATTAGGCACAGATATTGTGGTGGTTTCATACTAGTATTTAGTCTCACAGCCTATTTGGGCCCTGATTTTGGGTCCAAAAAGAATATATTGTTGCAGGTATAGATAATTTCAAGCACCCTTCTAATTTAGGTACTCGAGTGTTGTGGAGCTAAGGATCATGGGACCAAGATGAGGCTTTAAATGCTAAAAAACTGTTATCTATTTTTCTTTTGTACTTTAGTTTAGTACTATCTGTATTATAGCAATGTGATTTGCTTGGATTCTTTCATAGAAATATGTATCATGCATCATTCATATATATATATATGTGGGCTCCAGTTGTTTCTTTCATCTATATTCCACTGTTATTATTGTTTAATATTTTTACTGCATCCGCTCTAGTATATCTGTTTACATCCGATGTGTTAGTATGCCAATGAGGGAATAGTTTCCCCACTATCACACCCAAGGCCATCGTTGTTAGTCAGCATCCTCTGGCGTTCGGGGAAATGTGGTTGAGGCCATGTGACCAACTAGGTACGAGGTGTCTCTGGGTGGCTTCCAAAACCTGGATGTTACATGTTCATATGGTTAACATCCACTTTTTGGTTTATATGACAAATAATTATCTTTCCATTTGTGGGTAAATAAGGCTTGAATTTTATATTCAACAATTATTTCCTATGATTCAAGTTTTACTGATCTATTAGTTGCGTATGAAACACTGCAAAGAACATTCATTTATAAAAATGGGATAATATCTTCTAGTTTCCAATGGACACATGAGATACATTTTTTGGTTATACTCAATAAAAGTTCTACTTGAATCATCTTCTTGGAAATCAGAATTTGTCTTCTTCTCACCACTGACATAAGAATCACCCTTTCGTAGCTACATGGATAATACAACTTACTTCTTGTAATGTTTCTATTACTTACCTGGTTTATGTATTTCAATAAAAATTTGTAAAAGGAATATTTTATTAAATACTCAAGACGTATCATAGAAACATTACATTTAATTGATGAATATTCACTATAGAAGAAGAAGGTACTTTCTTATTCTATTTAGTTAGTTTAATTTAAATTTCCATAAATTAATTTCATGTTATATGTAGAAAATAACCCCATGTTTAATAACCAAACATGTTCCATTGAATTGTGTTGCAAATGTACCTTTTTCATTGTAGCTTTCATTAGACTATTCATCTAAATTTTCACTTTTCTTTTCATTTTTGTCCACAAGAATTAATGATTAATTTTTTGTTTATATTATTATTGCTTGGAGAACCAATATTGAAGGTAAATAAAGCGTTTACTCTATGTTGTTTTTTTGAAAATCTTAAATGAGACTAGAGTAATATGGTTTCAGAGTGGGATTCTGTGAAATATTGTTCTTCGAATTACATATTTACGCAAATCTAGTATAATGGATATACCATTCAAATCTTTCTTTACATTCTCCTCCTAATCATTTAAGAGATGAGACTAAATGTTATATCATCCATGTGTTGATGATATAGTTGCAACATACAATGGACTGTGATGATTTAATAATGAAATATCCATCAAATTCTCTATACATGAGTCTCCTCTATTTAATTTTAAACCTTGTCTTCTTAAGGTTGTTTTCTAACAGGTGTAGGGAAACCAACACCTTGAATTTCTGGTATTGTAGTATTGTGAACAAGCTCCTATACTACACTTAGAAATTCATGAATGTCTGGAAATTTACTTTTCCCAATATTTATCACAGTTTATCTTATGGTATAACTTTCAATTTTATAAAAAATATAAAACTCTAGCAGATTGTACCTTTATCATGATTACTGAATTCGACATTATTGATTAATTAATTAAATAATTAAATATCTCCCACTATTTTATCGAATACATGGAACCTTATGTGCTAGAATCCGAATACTCTATCACTTGTGTAATCTATTGGAAATAGTCTCTAAATAACCCCTAATAGTCTACAAGCTTTGGTTACACAACTACTTAGAGGTTTTTAGGATGGATTTTGGCTAGACAACCACATTAACTTGGGGTTCCTTGATCTGTTGAGTGAAGTCACACCATTAAAAATCATAAAATGATTTATTCAATATCACCTTATAAAATGATAGAAAGTTCTATTTGGATAATTCTTAATAACACTTTAGTTAAGTCAACCCACCACTCTCATAAGAAATCCCTGTTTGAAAGTGGCACCCATAGATTGGGATGATGAGCACCCTAAATACCCAGTTTTGTACAAATTTGAATGATGTAAGGTGAATAATGATTTAATATTTTTGTGAGGGTTTTAGTTTTTTTATCTTGACAAATACAATCCATTTATATTAATCTTTTTCATCTATGTTGTCATACTCACAACTAAATATTAATAGAAAAACATACACCACTTCTTTATGTATTTTATTATTTATTATTTTATGTATTTTCCCACTATTATGAAATGAAAAAAATAAAAAATAAATGCATAAAAGAAAATTGACTACCCAACTGGTCTTGAGCATCTAAAATGATCAAGGGACATCAGACCAAAGTCATTTCATGACTATTAATGGATATTTTCCCCATCCAATATGTATGCTTCCCATCCGGAGTTATACCTCATCTTGGTGGGGTCCACATCACATCCAGATTACTGCCTCATCTTGGTAGGGTCCACATCAAATCTAGAGTACCACCTCGTCGTGGTGGGTTCCATGAAACATCTGGGGTACCGACTCATCTTGGTATGGTCCACATCACATTTGGAGTACAGCCTCACCTTGGCGGGCTCCACCTCACATATGGAGTATCACATTTTCTTAGCGAGGTCCATGTCATGAATCAGCTTCAATACGATGAACCACATCTTCTTGCCAGGATGAACATCATGCATCGTCTTTATCAATTGTACAAAAATACTTTCCCACATGGGAGGGGAACTAGGGGGCAATGCACATATGATAGAATAGATGTGTAGACCCATATACAAATTGACTTAAAAAGATGATGGACATACCGTCTAACATAATTAATTATTAAAAATATTGCACACACTTAAAATAATTAATTAAATAATTAAAATGTTGATATACATAGGTTGGTTCTCAAGACAAGTATGTGGCTAAAATTAAAGCATGATAAAAATTAAATTTCGTTAAATAAAGTACGAGGGTACATTAATTAAATTAAATGAATTAGAGAATTCAAATAATTTAATTATATTTTTGGTCCTCTATTAATACAATTTTAAGTCCAAAAATTAAATTAATTAATTAATTTAATTTTAAACCAAAAATAAATTAATTTACCCCCGGGTATGAAAATTATTATTTTAATCCAAAATTAATATTTTTATTAATTTAACTTAATTATGATATTTAATTAAATATATTAATTAATTTTGGTTATTTAATTAACAAATCGTCCCTGAAACTCCACAAAGTCTCAATGCATGTCACTCCGAACCAGTAAAGACCTGTTTTGGGTCTTGCAATTCTTATGCTGGGATTTTTTGGGCCATGAAACTCTACCCACACCCATTTTGGGTTGGGAGGACATTATTGAGGCCATTTCAAGATGGGTTTGGTTAAACTAAAACCAAAACATGGATTACCTCACAACAGGGTGGCCTAATCATTGAATTTGGTAGAATAAGGAAGTTATATAACATGACATTGTTGGAAAGAGACCAAGAGAGGAGCAATTTAGAGGTGAAAATGTGGGAAAAATGAATGTGTGGTGATTCAACCCTTCTTAGATTGTGGCATCATTGAGGATCTATGTTGTTTGGGTAGCTGGCTTGAAAACTGACCGGATCTAGGCCAAGGGGGTTCCAGCTGTCGGAGAGGGAGACTACATAGAAGAGTGGTGGTAGATGATCTTGCAGCATCTGGGGGAGATGGGACCTCAAAAGGGTGGTCTAGATGGCTTCTGAACTCCTAGTGGTGACGTGGAAGTAGAAGATATACTAGATCTCACTGGTAAAGGACAACTGGGGTGGCCTGGGGTGGCCTACCAGAGAGAAAGTCATCGGGTTACTAGCAGTTGTCAGTTGTGGAGGGAGGTCAGCTATAGAGTATTTGGGGATGACTACTAGTTGTGGTCTTGGGCAGCATCGCCGAACATGAAATTCGGGTTGTTGGGCACCAGTACTGTTGAGAGCTAGCCAAGGAGGAGCTAAGTGGCTCTGAATTTCCTCTTTCTATAGGGGTGGTGAAGGCCTTGGGAGAGGTAGTTACAAATTGCAAGGTATAGGAAAAACCATGATGTTAGAGGAGGATCCACTAGGCAACAACATTTAATTGAGAAAAAGACACCCAAAAAGGGGTACCTACCTTTCGAAATCCTAAACATTTTTTTTTAAAAAAGGGAATTTTTTTAATAAGTCCTCCCCCCATAAATGTCTTCCTCATATTATTTTTTTGTTTAAAAAAATTACTACTACCTCGTAATAGTATTTTGAAAAAAAGATAGTAATGAAAAACATTTAATTATTTCATACTATAATAACAATAAAAAAATTATAAAAATTATAATCATATTTATTATAATTTAATCTATAATACTTGTGTAATTAGAATAATCTGGATAAGATTGTTCCAGCAACCAAAATACATTTTAATACCCGAAATAAAACTATGAATGATCCATAAAAAAATTCTTGATATCCATAACTTGTCCATCAAACCTTGGATCAAATCGTGGTAAATTTTTTTGGGATATAAATTAAACTCTCTACTTAAATATAACATAAAATAATTCTTCTTTGTCTCAGTTAATTTATGTTCCCTCTTTGATATCAATTAAACATACTCGGGTGCTCAGTGGAAGCTGGTAGGTAGGGGATTTTGAGATTTTTTATTTTTGGGATGACAAGACTTGTCACCTCGGATTATCTTCACCTAGGTATGTTCTGATGATCTCACATAATTAATTAGGTAAATAAAATAAAACTAAAAATATTACTTTTTAGATTTTAAGTTTCACTCAACATCTATTTTTCACCATTGATCATTTCCTGAAGGATCCATAATGGGATCCCTCTAGATTTTCCACATGTGCTTAAAAAATAAATGGGATTATCGATCGTTGAATTCCAGGTTCTATTGTAGTGATCCAACAATGTCTTCGATTCTAGTATGATCATCACGATCCCTTGTCTTTAATTATTGATGGTGTTCTTGGATCAACACTTAGAGATATTATTTCACTCCCTCAAATGAGGGAGGAGATAGAAGATATCATTTTTGGTGAATTAATAGATCAATAAGAGATTCTCCTCTCATTCTTATATAGTTGGAGTCAAAATTACCCGGATGGGATCCCCAGCCCTTGAAAAATATCACCCATGAAAGAAGTAGTAAATAAATAATATTGATGAACTAGAAAACATAAAAAATGTAATTTATTATTTTATCACATTCCAATAAAATAATTGTATTGCGTGATTAAATCTTGAGTTATTTAACTTGAATATTTATTCCTGATAAATTTTAAATGAACATAGAATATTAAAAGAATATTTATTCAATTAATATTTTCTTACATTTTCATAACATGTAAATAAATTTAAAAAATAAATTCAATACAAAATATTATTTACTTGAATAATACAAATTTATTAGTTTATTGATGATTGATAACTTGGACAACAATCGGACCTCATGATGGGGCTCACCATGTTTGATATACATATTCAATTGAATAAGGCTGATTCTTTAATATGCTATTGTATGTGACCCTCTAGTCCCTTATTTCGATAGTAGTGAATAAAATCCACCAACCAATAGAGAATTCTAGCAACCAATCAAGGCCCATAAAGAGATAAGGATAGTCATAGCAATGACTACCAATCTAAGGACACATACTATGTAATATAATTTCTTTATATTTAAATATCTCATAAACTAGGAAGAAGACTTGTGTTATCACCATTTTATTAATTTATTATTTTTGGACCAATCCGGATGGATTCACCTTCCAACTACCTTGTTCAAGGATTTAAAAAAGGTACTTACATATTAATCAACAAAGCCTAGGATATATGACTTTCTAAAACCCGAAGTGACAAATCATTTCTTGACCATTAAACCAATATCATACCACCAATGACGTACCCAACCCAAGTTACCTCACCACAATTTCATTACCAATGTTTCTAAATTTCTTCAATGTACGTGATAAAATGACACACATTGAAAATGATCTCAAGTCATGATATCAATACATTTTTCCATAGATAGGAAAAACCAATGACACCCAAAACATATGGTGTCTAATTGGCGGGATTGTCCTCATGATTTCACTATTAGATATCACCAATTACTAACTTCACAAGAAGAAGTTTCAATTGTTATGATCCCCTAGAACCTGATAGTCAAATGTCTATTGTGTCCAGTCAGTAATATGTATCTAGACCATAAGATTTATTTTTAAGATTAATTTCATAGTATCTAGAGGTTCTCATTATATCTTGGGATCTTCTATAACCTTTTGATATGGAAATTAATCTATAAACATTACCATTAAATAGTGGACATTGAAATATCTACTCTATAATGGTAATAATACATCATGTATATCTAACTGTATACATGATTTTCTAATCAAAAGTACTATATAGTTGGGTCTAGGGAACCCACTATTACAACAACATCCACCCAATCCTAGGTTGTATCCTAAGTATCTATCAGGGAGTTCATAATCATATTTGTAGTTTTTAAAAAGGTCCATCCTTCAATTTTGTATAAATAATTCATAAAAGAGAATCCATGTATCACTCAAGGTGTGCTATAAACCATCTGGACTATGAGTCCATCTAAGGAATTTTTACAATGCGGAATCCAAGTATCCCTCAAGGCATACAAATTAAGTCGGATCCAAGGAGTAGAAATTTCCATGGCATCCAAGTGAGTAATGAAAATTAGATTCAAAGATTATAAATGTCCAAGGAATACTATCATTTAAGGCTCAAAAGCTAGATCCTAAGAAGTTCCTCTAGGAATCCTTGATAATATCAATCAAACATGTAGGCTCAACATCTTGAATCTAAGTAAGCACTTATGGGAATCCCCAAACAATAAGTTTAAAAATTCAGATACTATGTAACACATATAGGAATCTCGAAGATAAAACCTATACCACATTAGGCTCATCAACCACAAGCTAGTAATCACATATGGCTATCATTTCTCCATCATTAGTAAAAAAATAAGTGTATAAAAAAGAGTTAGTGTGGCGTAATTCCTAAACCCACCAGTACTTCCAAATCCTCTCAGGTATACAATTTTGGAAACAATTCTAAGGTGACACCTTCTACTATCTCTTCCCAAACCGTACATACTATATCATGGTCAGACAGATATTGCAGAACCCACTTGGTCCCTTATGTCATAACACAAGATATCCATCTTACTCGGTATCCTTAGTAGTAAAGGAAAATGGAGAAATCCTATAAAGTATCCTCAATGGTAATAAAATAGAGGAATACTACATGGTATCCTATATGTCAAAACATGAGCGGGGGAATCCTACATGGGATCCTTGGTAACAACTAATCTGTAACACCCCAATATTTCATAGTGTGTTATTTCTTCAAAATAATTCAATAACTTGCACTACACGCAACACCGAGTTAAAGCACACCATGACTTACCAAACTAGCCGTTATGAATAGTAATACCTACTTTTGAAATTTTATAAATTATATCTCTCAAAATGGACTTCATTTTTGGATTCTTAATATCAAAATTAGCCTAGGGTGAAATTTTGGTACTTTTCGGATAACTTTAATATTTTGATGAATAATGAAAATTACTAAATTTTAATTAAAAACAACTATTTTAATCAAAATAATTAATATTGATAAATTATGAATTTGAGTGGTTTTAAAGTATAATTGGAATATATTTTTACCATTTTATCCAATGGTGTTTATTAGAATTAATTTCACTTTGAAATTGGACCTAAACAATTGTCAATCTTTTGATATATATTGTTTCTTAAAAACACGCTATTTGTTGTGAAAACGGGAATTAATTATAAAATTAATTAATGCAACTTATATGTTTGGAATTTTGTAAAATAGACATCATTTTTGAAATCGGAATATCAATTATAGCTTAGGGTGAAATTTTGGCATTGTTCTGAAAAACTTCAATTTTTGATTAATAGTGAAACTACTAAGTGGTAGTTAAAAAAACTGAATTTTTCATAAAACATAATTTTACCGCTTCAGTGAATGGAATTTCAAAAATATGAGAGACACGGTTAATATCAAGAAGTAATATGTGGTTCAATGAGATGAAAATATTTTTTGGTGAATAGTAACTTTTTATTTTTATTTACCATGGTTAAAAGTAAATAGGGTAATTAAGGGTAAAAATGATATTAATATTACCCTAACACATGTCCTAATTCTATTTTACAAGTTTATCTCGACCAAAAACGACCTTAGGAATAAAATATTATCATTTAGGTCCACTTGGATTAGATTAGGAGATTTATTATTATTTAATTCAAAGAAGAGTTAAAAGAGTAAAATGCAAATTTTATTTAATAAAACATTTTTAATATAGGGTTATACATAAGATACATTAGATTGTAAATATTAATTAGAAAGATAATAACATTTACTACATAATGATATTTTATTTATAATTTTTAGACATTAAAAAATTTAATTTATTTATGACACAATGATGATGAAGTAATTACCATAATAGTGAAAAATTAAAATAATTGATATTATAAATACCCAAATAAATATAATTTGAGACTTTTAATTAATTAAACTAATTTTCAAGGATAATATGATATATTAGTATTTCTTTAATTGACTTTTTTTGAAGTAATCATTCTGTTATGAGTTTCACAAAAATCAACTATTAAATAGTTTCAAAATTGACATAAAAGAGTTTTTAAAACAAATATTATATTAGTAACTGATATTAAATTCCTAAAAATATAAGGTTCGGCCAAGAGACTTATATAATGATATGTGTATCATTAATGGACCACTTTTGGGTCTCTTGGATGTATATAGTATGTTTATTAACTATATAATATAAAAATAAAAAGTGACATGGTAAATGTCAAACTAATTAACTAAGATTTAAAACAAAAAGATAAGGTTAATATAATGACCCACAACCTGTATAAATTCTATTGGTTGAATGTTTTTCGACCTATCCCCACCTTAAACTTTAAATAATCAACTTTGGAGCCATTAGAAACCGAATATGAATTTATTATAAATTAATATTTCTAGCTTTTCCAAAGGTGCCCCTCACCCCTCTTATAAAAGGGCACTCCTCCTTATCATTTCTTGACACATTAAAAGCCTTTTGGTTCGGCCAAACTCTTCCCAAATACTCTCTCAACTTCCCTAAATACAACCTAGAGGCCTTAGTTTTATCAGAAAGCCAACCTAAGGATCCCTTTTGATCAAATCAAAAGGAAGAACCCAAGGAAGAGGTAATGTTTTCACCACCCTTTTTCAAATTTATTTCTTCTCCCACTTCTTTCTTTGTTATTACCATTATAAAATAATAAATCCAGTATCTTATATGTACTGTGATGTTATTATAAATATGGTACAACAATATCCAGTATTCTATCCACCATTTGAATAACATATCATCAAACGTGCGTACGTACGGCTTACCGTCTCAACGTCGTGGTGTAATTGTTATTCAATATATTATTATTTGGATGGGTATAATAATGATGTGTAAATCATGTAAATAATAAATATAACATGATAATTATTCTGTATATATGATATACCATCCAATTATATATCATTTTAATATCAAAAGAATGATATTGTCGCTCGTGCGTACGTACGGACTACCGTCTCCATGAACGCGATGAGATTCATTATCCATCCTATCCATTCAAGTATAATTATCATTCGATGATTTAAAAATAATGTTTAAGTACTTGGTATCATTATGAATATAAATAAGATACAACCTATCCATGACAAACATGTCTTATGTAACAAAACATATAAAAGAAAACGAGTAAGTTAACACCCGAAACGATGATAATACTAAGATATTATTAACAAAGCAATGTTAAAAGATAATATATGATATCATATTAATATATATGATTCTTGTATAATTTAATAACAATTATTTCACCATTATACAGGAGGTTAACATACCCTCAACCAAGGAAAAGTACAAGGTAAGGGTTTATTTCACAATCTCTTCATTATCCAAGGTTGTTTATACGTAATTATCTACTGGGATCTCTTTATCATCCACATCCATGTTCCTTAAAAATGTATTTAAAAACATTTTTACTATTTACTAGAAAATGGGTTAAAGTAATTTTTACCCATATTTGTTTTTAAAGGAATCTTTCCGTCATTTTCCAAACAAGGCACTTTTAACCTTTTCGACAAATATAAGGTAAGAATGTCTTTTTTAACTTATACGGCGGGTGTGGCTATTTACCGCCGTTATAAATCGTCAAATCTTCCCTTACAAGATTATAAGAATATTTTCAAAATAAATGTTTTATTTTATAATTATGTTACTTTTAAATTATTTCAAAATGAATATTTTAAGAATTTGTGAAAGGCACTCTTTATCAAGATCATAATTTTAAATTTTTTAAAGATTTATCTTTCTAAATATTTTTAATTAATGTCCATGTTTTCAAAAATGGTTTTAAGGATTTATTTACATGGAAATGAATGTTTTGAAATGATATCTCTTTTCAAAAGTTTCAAAGTGGTATGGGATACTTTGATTCAAAAATCTATTTTAAATCACTTCCTTTATAAATGTGTGACTTTTCAATGATTTCAAGAAAATATATATTTCTCTCAAATAGTTTTGATTTCATCTATGTCAACATCCGTTGATAAATTTTATGCTTATTTGAAGTTGATTTATTATGATACAAAACTTTTGTATTGTATTGAAGGTTTTGTGATATGTTTTACTGTGTATGTGTTATTTTTATACCATTCATGGTTTATGGAGAAAGTATTGACATTTTGTATGCTAGTTTTAATACGAATGTTTAAGTTATGTTTAAAACTTTTCATATGGGAATGCATTGGACTTAGTAAGTGAAGGGTGGAGCCTGCTATAGCTCCTCGATGCATCGGTAGGTCTCATGAGACAAACTAGTGTCTTGGCACAAGGCCTTGGAAAAATCTTATTTGTAGTCTTGGCATGAGGCCTTGGCTATGTGGTTATGATAGTTTGGCATTATGTATTCCATCATTATGAAAGTGGTTATTTATATTGCATGTGATTATTCGACTAGTAGAATATCCATGTGAATAAGTAAATGGAATTATTTCATTTTATTTATGACATATTATGATGAATTTATAGTTTAAAAGGCTTTTGTTTTAGCTTTATACATTTCCTTAAATGTTTATTCTTATTTATGAAAGTTTCTGCTATATTGTTATCCATGCTGGGCATTTGAGCTCACCCCTTTAATATGTTTTATTTTTCCCAGGATGTGAAGAAGTAAATTATAAATGACCTGCAAGGATATTATGATGGGATAATAGTGTGGACTATGGAGACAGTATGTTTTTGTATTAGTTTTTTACCTTATGATGTAATGTAAAACTTTATGAATATATCTAGTGTTTCCAAGGCTACTAAACTAATCAGTCATTTGATATTTGATCTTTCTTGTGATCATTCCAATGTCATGTAATAATGCACTAACTCTAGGTAACTGGGGTCGGGGTGTTACAGTTGGTATCAAAGGAAGTTTAGTACAAACCTTGGAAGCTAGATTTAGATAAACTCTGATTAGATCATGTAGACCTAAGATGAACATTGAGGATTAGTATAGAAGAACTTCATAGAATTTTGGTATTGTAGATATTTTGTGAGTTTTCTGAGCAATACATATCTGTCTGAATACGAGCAGGTATACGTGGCTCTGGCACAGATGTACCTAGGGGTGAAACCCGAAAACCCCGCTTTGAGCTAGACTCGAACGGGAACTGGTGCACGACAATGAGCCTTGCTGCAATCTTGGTTACAACACTCCCAGGGGATATTCTTAGGATAATTTTCATTTTTTTACATACCATTATGAAGGGTTTATGAGTATAAACTTCCTCAAAGGATACATTTTTATGATTATGGATTATATCCATAAACTATTTAATTTATGTTATGTTTTTTACAAGTTTGGGATTAGGTATTGTTATTCATAAACTAATATAGTTTATGCCATTGTTTAGAAATGGCACCTAGTAGAAGGAATGAGAACTCCAAAAATGCACATGATCCAAAGAGAAAGGAGGATCATATCTTTCATGGTCTTAAGCCAGAATTTATAAGAGAAATAGTCTCCTATTTATTGTCATCATATGAAGAAATAATATCATGTGTTGATAAGATAAGTAAAGAGTTTACTGAGTCCTATGGCTTTGAAGGGAAACAAGAGAAGAAAAGGATGGAAGAGGGAAAGATGGATAAAGGGAAGAGGAAAAAGAAGAATTTTCCCATATGTGATAAGTGTGGGAAGAAACACCCTGGAACTTTCCTGAAAGGAATGGGAGTTTTTTATAAGTGTGGAGGAAAAGGGCACAAAGTACGTGACTGCAAGAACAAGAAAATGGTTTCAAATGTATAATTCTTCATTTGCAAGGAGTTTGGACACTACGCGAACCTATGTCTGAGTCATCAGACTATGTCGCAAATGATGCTATTGGATAATAATCAAGTTAGGATACTACCACAGATGAAGAGGAATGATTATAGTTCTTATGTTGATTATGTCATTTGAGTGTTGTATCAACAATGTACTTGTTATAATAATTATGGAGTATATAAGGATTTTACTAAAGTACTATTTAATTATGGACTTGAGATTGTGTGTAACAAAGAAAAGTGACTCAATAGCAGGTTTAATTTTTAGGAAATATATGGTTGAGAGAAAGATAAACCATAATATGGTTCTGATACCGATGTAGTGATTTTAGAATAATACATGATTGTTTTGGATAAATTATCATGGATATTCTTGACTACCTTGAAACTAATTAATGATTTGTATATTCCATCATTGTTGGGGTTTAAAACATTTTTAAATTGAAGGAGAATATCTATTATTCAATAAGAAATAAGGGATCGTGAATGTAATCAATAAGGTTTTATGATAATTCAGGATGTTGCAGTGTTTTTAAAAGAATACATGATGAAGGTTATCACATGTTATTACGTGGTAAAAAAGGATCTTCATTGTGTTTACCTTCCTTATAAATTTTGGACTGAAGTATTTTGGATAGTTCTAGTTTGGATTATTTTTGGATTGCTATAAAAGGACAACCCGGAGGTCGGGCGACAACCCGTCGCATCCGACAAGGCCGGGAGACTTGAACCCACAACCGAAGGGCGACAAGGGTGTATCACCTACCACTAGCCTACGTAATGTCTGGGATTAAATAATGTAGTTTTTTTAAAATATCTTGTAAATGAATTATAAATTCATTTTTAACCCTATATGATTAGCATAAATAGAGTATTTTTTGAGTTATAAGATGAGATTGTGGTATAAATTTATTAATGGATAAAACTCTAATTTTAAAGTAAGTATATCTCCTCATGATCTTATCCAATCTCATAAATAAATTCCTCAACATCAAGAAAAAGAACTTAGAATGAAAATATTGTCCTAGATGGTACCTTAAATCATCACTAATTTATGGCTTTGGGATTGTTGGCCTTTTCATAGCCATGTTATCTACCACTCTCCATCAAATAATTTATGGTTAGATTTCTCTTCCATATCCATATTTTCCTACATGGAACCCTCGTATGTGTTATTTTCGGTAATCTTTATACTTTCCACTCTTTATTTTTAATAGAGGCCTCATTAATTCATTTTTCAATGTGGGATTTCAACTAAGATATTTTGAAACGTCAAAAATGTGTTATCATAATACCTTATGTTTTGTTGAACCGATGATATTTTAAATCATCATAAATTTAAGGACCTCAATTTTAAACTTGTTTGTGATTGATGACCTCAATAACTACCTATAAATATTAACATTTTTCCTCCAATTATATGTCTCTAATTTCCACCAATGTTCTCCTAATAAAGATCATAATTTGGTGGTGACGCTTTCATTTCTCTTTTCCTCATATTAAGACTAAATTTTAGTAACCCAATTTTCGATGGGGGTTTTCCACAAAGATTTTTTTTTATTTTCAACCTTTTATTTTCGAAGAACAATTTCAAATTGAGAGGAAGAAATTTATTGAAGGAGGGGAGAATGTAACACCCCAAGATTTCATAGTGTGTTATTTTTTCAAAATAATTCAATAACATGCACTACACGCAACACCGAGTTAAAGCACACCATGACTTACCAAACTAGCCGTTATGAATAGTAATACCTACTTTTGAAATTTTATAAATTCTATCTCTCAATGTGGACTTCATTTTTGGATTCAGAATATCAAAATTATCATAGGGTGAAATTTTGGTACTTTTCGGATAACTTTAATATTTTGATGAATAGTGAAAATTACTAAATTTTAATTCAAAACTACTATTTTAATCAAAATAATTAATAGTGATAAATTATGAATTTGAGTTGTTTTAAAGTATAATTGGAATATATTTTTACCATTTTATCCGATGGTGTTCATTAGAATTAATTTCACTTTGAAATTAGACCTAAACAATTGTCAATCTTTTGATATATATTGTTTCTTAAAAACACGCTATTTGAAGTGACAGTGGGAATTAATTATAAAATTAATTAATGAAACTTATATGTTTTTAATTATGTAAAATAGACATCATTTTTGAATTCGAAATATCAATTATATCGTAGGGTGAAATTTTGGGATTGTTCTGAAAAACTTCAATTTTTGATGAATAGTGAAACTACTAAGTGGTTGTTAAAAAAACTGAATTTTTCATAAAACATAATTTTACTGCTTCTGTGAATGGAATTTCGAAAATCCGAGAGACACGGTTAATATCAAGAAGTAAAATGTGGTTCGATTAGATGAAAATAATTTTTGGTGAATAGTAACTTTTTACTTTTATTTACCACGGTTAAAAGTAAATAGGGTAAGTAAGGGTAAAAATGATATTAATATTACCCTAACACATGTACTAATTCTATTGGACAAGTGTATCTCGACCAAAAAAAACCTTAGGAATAAAATATTATCATTTAGGTCCACTTGGATTAGATTAGGACATTTATTATTGTTTAATTCAAATAAGAGTTAAAAGAGTTAAAACCAAAGTTTATTTACTAAAACATTTTTAATACATGGTTATACATAAGATAAATTAGATTGTAAATATTGATTAATAATATAATACTATTTACTACATAATTATATTTTATTTATAATTTTAGACATTAAATAATTTAATTTATTTATGACACAATGATGATGCAGTAATTACCATAATAGTGAAAAATTAAAATAATTGATATTATAAATACCCAAATAAATATAATTTGAGACTTTTAATGAATTAAACTAATTTTATAGGATAATATGACATATTAGTATTGATTTAATTGACTTTTTTCGAAGTAATCATTCTGTTATGAGTTTCACAAAAATCAACTATTGAATAGTGTCAAAATTGACATAAAAGAGTTTTTAAAACACATATTATAGTAGTAATTGATATTAAATTCCTAAAAATCTGAGGTTCGTCCAAGAGACTTATATCATGATAGGTGTATCATTAATGGACCACTTGGGGGTCTCTCGGATGTATATAGTAAGTTTATTAACTATATAATATAAAAATACAAAGTGACATGGTAAATGTCAAACTAATTAACTAAGAGTTAAAACAAAACTATAAGGTTAATATAATGACCCAAAACCTTTCTAAATTCTATTGGTTGAAAGGTTTTAGACCTATACCCACCTTAACCTTTAAATAATCAACTTTTTAGCCATTATAAACCGAATATGAATTTATTATAAATTAATATTTCTAGCTTTTCCAAAGGTTCCCCTCACCCCTCTTATAAAAGGGCACTCCTCCTTCTCATTTATTCACACCATACAAGCCTTTTGGTTCGTCCAAACTCTTCCCAAATACTCTCTCAACTTCCCTCAATACAACCTAGAGTCCTTAGTTTGATCAGAAAGCCAACCTAAGGAGCCCTTTTGATCAAATCAAAAGGAAGAACCCGAGGAAGAGGTAATGTTTTCACCACCCTTTTTCAAATTCATTTCTTCTTCCACTTCTTTCTTTGTTATTACCATTATAAAATAATAACTCTAGTATATTATATATACTGTGATGTTATTATAAATATGTTACAACCATATTCAGTATTCTATCCACCCTTTGAATAACATGTCACCATACGTGCGTACGTACGACTTACCGTCTCCACGTCGTGGTGTAATTGTTATTCAATATATTATTATTTGGATGGGTATAATAATGATGTGTAACTCATGTAAATAATAAATATACCATGATAATTATTCTTTATATATGATATACCATCAAATTATATATCATTTCAATATCAAAATAATGATATTGTCGCTCGTGCGTACGTACAGACTACCGTCTCCACGACCGCGACGAGATTCATTCTCCATCATATCCATTCAAGTATAATTATCATTTGATGATTTAAAAATAATGTTTAAGGACTTGGTATCATTCTTGATATTAATAATATACAACCTATCCACGAAAAACATGGATTACGTAACAAAACATATAAAATAAAACGAGTAAGTTAACACCCGAAACGACGATAATACTAAGATATTATTAACAAAGAAATGTTAAAAGATAATATATGATATGATATCAATATATATGATTCTTGTATAATTTAATAGCAATTATTTCACCATTATATAGGAGGTTAACCTACCCTCAACCAAGGAAAAGTACAAGGTAAGGGTTTATTTCACAATCTCATCATTATCAGAGGTTGTTTATACGTAATTATCTACTGGGATCTCTTTATCATCCACATCCATGTTACTTAAAAATGTATTTAAAAACATTTTTACTATTTACTAGACAATGAATTAAAGTTATTTATACCCTTATGTGTTTTCAAAGGAATCTTTCCGTCATTTTCCAAACAAGGCACTTTTAACCTTTTCGACAAATTTAAGGTAAGAATGTCTTTTTTTAACTTATACGGCAGGTGCGGCTATTAACCACTGTTATAAATCATCAAAGATTCCCTTACAAGATTATAAGAATATTTTCAAAATAAATTTTTTATTTTATAATTATGTTAGTTTTAAATGATTTCAAAATTAATATTTTAAGAATTTGTGAAAGGTACTCTTTATCAAGATCATAATTTTAAATGTTTTAAAAATTTATCTTTCTAAATCTTTTTAATTAATGTCCATGTTTTAAAAATTATTTTAAGGATTTATTTACATGGACATGACAGTTTTGAAATGATATCTCTCTTCAAAATTTTCAAAGTGGTATGGGACACTTTGATTCAAAAATCTCTTATAAATCACTTCCTTTATAAATGTTTGACTTTTCAATGATTTCGAGAAAAGATATATTTCTCTGAAATAGTTTTGATTTCATCTATGTCAACATCCTTTGATGGATTTTAAGCTTATTTGAATTTGTTTTATTATGATACAAAACTTTTGTATTGTATTGAAGGTTTTGTGATATGTTTTAATGTGGATGTGTTATTTTTATACCATTCATGGTTTATGGAGAAAGTATTGACATTTAGTATGCTAGTTTTAATACGAATGTTTAAGTTATGTTTAAACATTTTCATATGGGAATGCATTGGACTTAGTAAGTGATGGGTGGAGCCCGCTATAGATCCTCGATGTATCGGTAGGTCTCATGAGACAAACTAGTGTCTTGGCACAAGGCCTTGGAAAAATCTTATTTGTAGTCTTGGCACGATGCCTTGGCTATATGATTATGATAGTCTGGCATTATGCATTCCATCATTATAAAAGTGGTTATTGATATTGCATGTGATTATTTGATTAGTAGAATATCCATGTGAATAAGTAAATGGAATTATTTCATTTTATTTATGCCATATTATGCTGAAGTTCAAGTTTAAAAGGCTTTTGTTTTAGTTTTATACATTACCTTAAATGTTTTTTCTTATTTATGAAAGTTTCCGATATATTGTTATCCTTGCTGGGAATTTGAGCTCACCACTTTTCTATGTTTGATTTTTCCCAAGATGTGAAGAAGTAAATTATAAATGACCTGTAGGGATATTATGAGGGGATAATAGTGTGGACTATGGAGACAATATGTTGTTGTAGTAGTTTCTCACCTTATGATGTAATGTAAAACTTTATGAATATATCTAGTGTTTCCAAGGCTACTAAACCAATCGGTCTTTCAAGATTTGATCTTTCTTGTGATCATGCCAATGTAATATAATAACGCACCGACTCTGGGTAACTGGGGTCGGGGCGTTACATAATCTCATAGCCTCATCAGTCCGAAGGGAACATCTTGAAAGTGTGAAAACCTCAAAGGAAGAGCTACCAAATAATCAATAAATATAAATAGATCATGGCTAATCTTATATCCAAGTATCACTCTTAGGAGACCACTAGATTTGATTATATAAGGGAAAACCTCTCCATTTAATAAAACATCTGAAATGACACCTCAGAGTTACAAAAAAACCTAAAGGGTTTTAGCATCACAATCTATGTAGATAGTTACTTATATTTTACTAATCACATATCCAATTATAACTCCTAGATATATAGATATGAAAAATATGAAAGACTACTAAAAAGGTAATAAAGGAGGGTTACATGACGTGTCAGCCCAAGAACATGGAAAATATTGGTACAAAATCACCCTAACTACATCATAAAAAGTTGAATGCATCTACAATACCATAACAAAAAACACAATCACTAACCATGAATTGGTCTCAAATGGGAATCTAACTAAAATCACTCCATAAAAAATGAATCTATAAACCCAGAACAACCTCTCTCCAAATGATTTTTGTCGATCAAAATAAACATCAACCTACATGGTTCTATGTCAAAACTAAGGTCCTATTGGTCTCCCAATTAGCCCTACTAATAAAGTCTCATAGTGTAGTCACAAGGTCTAACCACATAGCCCAAAATATCAACAACTCCAAGGAAGGTTAGTATAAAACAAACCAATGAGTATAAAAACTTACGACATTGCCTCCTAATCCTCTTTGAGCATCCTCAAAAAGAGCTTATCCCTGTAGTTCGTGATATATGAAGAATATATATTGAACTGACACTTACCGGGCTTTAGTATATAATAATACCCCCCTCAAGGTCCAGTTCATTTGAACCGTCATAGTACCTATCATCATCGTACAATATGATCTGACTAGATAACCCCAAAAAAGTTTAGTTAAGTAGAATTTCATTCCAGTTGATGCTGTAAAATACTGTATATATTTTTAATAACTATTTAAATAAAAAACATTAGAAAAAACACCCTAAAATTGGTTCAGAATTTTGGAATCATGTGCCTTATCAACCTACTACGGTCACTATATCTCCCATGAATGAGGATGAATTCATCATCCTTAATGTCATACATCTCAAAAAAGATCCACATCACCTTCTTTCAGTAGTAAATATATAAATAATTTGGACCAATTGAGTATAATTCCACTAAAAACCTATAGAAGAAACCACCATTTATGTTTTTTCAAATAATTAAAAAACATTCCACTATCATCAATAAAATCACATACTAGCATGGCTATAACATGTGAATCCTACATTCCAAATATAATGCATGATATTCCTCTTTAATTTAACAGAAAAGAGTAAAAAACAATCCCTAGCCTCTTGAGAAAAGGACAGTTTCTAGAAATCCATAATAAATCATCACATCCACACAACATGTGCATCTAGGAAAGAGAAAATAATATACAACTGAAACATAGCATATCAGAATTGCAACCCCATACCTATTGAAACTAGGATTTCTTACAAGAAAAAGTGTTCAGGATTAACCAGTCTAATATCCATCACAGGTTATGAAACATTCATAATACTCCCTTCTACCATATGCTAAATATTAATTCAATTGGAAAATAAATCCTTTGACACCACTTTGTAATGTCTCAACCTAGATTCCACTAAACTAATGCTCCAAGTTGGTCTGTTATGAGACCTCAAGTGTACCTCCCCATAATCCAGAGGCTACTAACTAGCATTGAGGGCCTTGGGTCTGTACATGGATTGACTTTACCCATATATTAGAGTAAAAATAGTTCAAATAACAAGATAAAATTTAGACCAGTAAATAAAAAAAGTGAAGAAGTAGTAAATAAAATTAAATAGAATATTTTATAATAATAAATGATATGCTATTAAATCTTAAATAGCCATTCCATATATACTAAACTGATTTCCCACTCTGAATACCATACATTCAAGACTATATAAATAAACTGAAATAAAAGTACAAGGCTCCACTTATAACCCAAATATAGACCACATAACCATTCTCTATATACTATTTAACTTCAATATCCAAATCATAATAATCCACACAAGTATTTCTTCTCACTCATGAAATAATAGGCCTCAACCCTATCCACCATGTATCTGTTATCAACCTAAAAAGTAGACATAAGTTCATCACATACACCAAGGTGAAAGTATAGGGGTGAGAAATAATATCAATAGGCCACCCCAATGATGAAAATATAATATGATTCCATAAGTTCATGCCCATGTAATATGTTCATCCTAGCTGGGACATAACCGTAATAAATAACAGAAACAAGTCCACATCTAATTATTGGGTCTGTGACCCCTATCGTCCAGATACAACACCATATTATATCATCACATGTATGCATGGATAAAAATATATATAATTAATATATATATATATATATATATTCATGTCCTAATATACATATATATATATATATAAAAGAACGAAAATAATAAACAAATTAATTCATAGTAGATCCTTAGTCCCATGATATGATCAACTGGACATCTTGTATAAAGGCATAGAGCTAGATGTATTACCACTCATGTCATGCATCATTAAGCCAATCTATGCATCCATGATATCAATATATAGTACCTACATTGTCTATATTTGGAAGTTTCTCTGATCAAGAAATGTCATGATAGGGGAATACTTTTCCAAACCCTATGTTTACCCGTACTCACCTCAAATCACTATAATAAAGGATATCATATACTGACATAATATCCTATTAGTGGTCAATAAGCTATATTTCATTCCACTCATTCCATGTAAATCAAGTCTAATTTCAGAATTCCACATCTCAGCCTATAAGAATTCATGACATTGTGACTTGGATGATTCCTCATGGGATGACCCATAGGCAATCTGTATAAGGAATGCTCTTCGAATACAAGTAAATTCCCAACATCCATTCATAATAAAGGGCTCAAAAGTCCCATCCCAGAAAGCACCTCTAGAGAAATTAGACATGGTGAATCCACCTAATCCTAGATATAATCCTAGGTATTTGTCGAGGAGAGCATAATCATCCATTGAGTATATAAAAAGTTATATCCTATGAGTATATATAAGGAATTCCTATAAGGTAATCAAATTATCACTCAAGGTGTGTTATAAATTATCTATCCTATGAGCCCCTACAATGAATTCCAACATTGGGGAATCCAAGTATCACACTATTCATACAAAGAAAGTCAGTTCCGAGGACGAAAAGTGTACAAGGAATCCTAGAAAGTCATTAAAATTGGATCCAAGGAGTAAAAATTTTCATGTCTTCCTATTATGTAAGGATCAAAATATGAATCCCAAGTGGTACCTTTGGGAATCCCTGATAATATCAAACAAACATTTCTTATTAAGGGGACACCCACTACTATCTCTACCCAAACCCAACATACTAGATTAGTGTCGGTCAAACATTGGGGCACCCACTCAGTCCATAATGTCATAACACAATAGAGGAATCATACTTAGGATCCTCAAAAGTGATGTTAAAATGAGTAACCTTACCTGAGATCCTTAGTAGCAATAAAATATACATATCCTATATAGGATCCTATTGGACAAAACGTAAGTAGTGGAATCCTACATGGGATCCTTGGGAATAACTAAAATCACAACCTCATAAGCTATAAGGGTACATCTCACAAAAGATAAATACTCAAAGGGATATATATGAAAGCACTGGTTAAGAGTGATTGCTCAGAACACAAATTAAATCAAAGTGTCTCTCTATAAAGACAACTGGATTTGATTACTGAAGTAAGAACCCCCTCCATTTAAGAAAAAACCTAAAATGTGACCTAGGATATCTAAAACCAAATAAAGGGTTCTTCCATCATGATATACATGGAAATATACTCATAATACACTACCCACATGTCCAATTCAGATTCCTGGCCATGAATAAAAGAAATAGGAAACGACCCCAAAATGGTAATAAAGGGGTGGTACATGACATGTCATCCCTAGCACGTGGTGTGAACCCTCACAACTCCACCTAGGTGTAAACTTTAGCTGGACATGGAATTTCAAGACCCAAGAACATGGCGTATTCATCATGTACGTGACATATACCCCACATGGGTACCCAACCTTTCACCTCACATGGACTGACCATGTACTTTTCCTAGTCATGTACCTCTACACGGTGTGCAACACACACATGGTCAACCCATGTACTCTACACGACCATGTTATACTACACGAGCTGTATGAATGAGTTCTAGACTACATGGATGAGTCCAAATACATGTAATTTACAAACATTACATGGTGTTTACTTCAAAAATATCATCTTACCTAAATAGGAAAAATGTTTGGGGTGTGTTCCTAAATCTACTTGTCTTGTTCTTTGGGCTTCCGAAAATAAAATCTCCCAAATTAGCCTGAAACCCTTATTTCTCACCCAAAAAAAAAATAGATCAACCTACATGGGTTCATAAGTAAGCATAATTGGGTGTTCAATCTTGAAAAATATAAATCTATAGGTATTTACAGAAAAACTAAAAAACATCATACCTTTGGGAGGAATCTTCCAAAGCTTCACCTATTTCCATGCCCCACAACCACTGCATGATGATCTAGCTCATCCCGAGCTCCACAAAAGTACCAAACATTCTATCCCTCTATTTCTCTCTATCTCTATATTCCTTTCTCTCTAGGTTTTGATAAAGGATATCTCATGGGGGTGTGCATGAAAATCCAAGGAGGATGAAAATAAAAGAGGAAAATAAAAAAAGATAGGAAAAGAAAACGAAAATGGGAGAAGGGAACGACCCCAACATATGACTTGATTTGATGCCCTTCTTTTAGAAAATGCCATGTACAGACTCAATAGATAAGATAAAATCACAATATGATGATCTATTCAAAATATATGGTTGAACTACCCAATTTAAATAAATTAATTTAATTAAATATTTAATAGAAAATATACCACTAAAATTCGAACCACTCAGAAATCCACCAAACTCCCATCCTAGGGAAAACACTCTATTCTAGGACTAAAATATTGGTCCTAAAAATTATCGTCATCCATATAATATTGGAAAATTTAACACTTTACACCTTTTGAGCATATAAAGTTAAAAATTCAAATTGATTCCAGAAATTCTAATCCAGAAAAACATGGGTCCTTACAATCAAAGGAATGGTTTATAATAATCAATAATAATGAACCATGTGGTTTCAATATTGATCAAAAAAATCATTAAAATCCTATAGAAATCATAAAAAAGATGTTGGTACCCTGGTACATCATCATTATAAAACCCTTACCAAACTCTTATAGTTGGAATAACTTTAAGGACAACTTCTAATATAATTCTCTAAATAGAATTATCATTTCCAAATGCACTAGATAAATATAATTGGGCTCATCCATTGTATAAGATATATTGGGATAACATGTTTTACATCATCTATAATGGGGTTAAATCCTTTGTATAAGCTATATTGGTCTCACCCATGATCATTAATGGGACCTAACACTTCATATCTTGATCTATAAGGGAGATCAATCTGTTGTGGTTTTTCATGATCACAAATGATCTATAATGGGATCAACCCTTAATAACAAATTTCAAAAAACCATAACATAAATAAAACCCTTAGAAACAGTCATCGGTCCTTTAATAACATAATTAACCCATGTAAAAAAATTAATTCGAGGAAAACATCTTGAAACAATCATTATCTATTCAAATAAAGTATAATTATGGTATCATTTAAAAATATCCCAGGGGAACATAAATAAAAATAAGGTTTATTGAATTTTATGAATATAAATACCATTAAAATATCATTAAAATCATTAGTGAAGAATATAACCTTTTCACTTTGTGTAATATCAAAGGATGTCATCTTAGACTGAAAATATTTTTGATAAAACACTTTGAACATTTCATGAGGGAAGATATACTTTCTATTTTTAGACCTTATTTAAAAACTAAATCATTACAAAATGTTAAGGAAATAAAT
Source organism: Viscum album (assembly GCA_963277665.1). Lineage (NCBI taxonomy): Eukaryota > Viridiplantae > Streptophyta > Magnoliopsida > Santalales > Viscaceae > Viscum > Viscum album. Next base: position 1,694,596,326 of record OY728160.1, read on the forward strand.
TTATATGAAAATTGACTGTAAAAATTAGAAAAGGAGGATTTAAAAAATTGGTTTCTCATGATGATAGTAAAATCTGTTCATGTTGTGGATGATACAAATAAACATTCTTTTCAATCATTTTAGAAAGAGATTCAATGTAACCCATTTCTAAAACAATAATAAAATTAATTTTTAAAACCTTTTAATAGACGGTCAAAGATCATTAAAAATTGAATTAAAAATAATTTATGTTTATAAAAGAATGATTCTGAAAACATTTTAGTTTACACTAATATAGATGAGAAAGATTTCTGATCTAAAAGAAATATACAAGATCAATGTCACTTATAAACAACATTATTGATAATTATTCAATAAAAAAGGGACGAAATATAAATTAAAAATTTTAAACATGTTCATAAATAGAGGATAAGAAAATAGAGATTATTTTAGAAAATAAAATTATATTATTTCCACCCAAATAACGCTTGACAAAAATAATGTAGAAAAGAAAATATATTATATCCTCGAACCTTGTCACTTTGCTAATTCTTCAACCGTGAGCCCATTGCATGAATAAAATCAAATAAAACTTTAAAAATCATCATCATAAAGATATTAAATATATAACATGTTAGAATCCTAGTATATACACCTCAATAGAATATAGGTGCATATCATAATCATATGTCCCAAAGAAATGGAATTTGTGATGAATAACCCTTAAAAAGATCATACCAGTACATTAAAACTTAATAAAGGGAGGTATTATGTGTAAAAAATGTTTATACACACATAAAAAGCATAAATAAATAAATAAAATTTATATATAAATTCCCATATGATTATAGAATTATAAATTCAGTAAAGAAGCGTTGCAACCTAATAAAATGAAATTGATTTAAGAAACCCTTTATCACTTAGTAACTTTCAATTCAAATCCCCTAAGATGAAATATTTCAAATTGAAACTTCAAATACCATTATATATAAATTATTCATTATATAATATTTAAAATTGGTAGTATATACACCATATAAAATAAATTAGGTGCCTAACCTTAAAATATGCTTTAATGAAAGTAAATTGATATGGAATCCCTTACCTCGAGCCCACACATTCCATGTATATCCTTCAACTCCAGTATAATAAGCCTATATCAATTATTTTATATCTTAAATTTTTTTCCAAGTTTAATAAATTATATTTAAATCATTTATTTTATTTATTTTAGTTAGATATTTGAATACCTAATCAGTTAAATCAACATCTTGTGTTTTGAGGATGTTTGGTTCATTGTTTCAAAATGGATTTTGTGTGTTGACTAAGATCAAACAGGTTATTGTTCCATAATATCCAGAAATATAATCATGAAATAAATATCATTTTTATAAATAAATTATACTTTTAAAATTATCACTGATGGTTATGAAAAATGAACTACTTAATTATCAAGGTGATGGTAGGTTCTATATACGTATGAGTAACATTTCTATTATTCAGTGATAATTATGGAAAGAAGGTAAGTATTATTTTATCATTATAGAATGAAAAAATATAATATATATCATATTATTTATTTAAATAAAATTATATTTATCATACATGTGATTTGGTGATGAAATAAAAATTACATCGCTTCAGGGTAGTTGTAGTCCACACGTATATACGAACAACATTATCATTTCTTATCGAAGGGAAAAGAAGAACATAAATGATATATTAAATTTTAAGAAATATAAATATCTAATAAATATCATAATTATGTCCTATATACCACATATATTCATTAAATTTATACTTATTACCTTCCATGATAAGTTTTATTGAAAAATGAATCACATCTCTTAGGGAGGTGGTTGTTCATCGTGCAAACAAGCGACATTCTCGTATCCCCCACAAAATTAAAAGTAATAAATTATATTTCATATAATAATTATATAAGTATAATTATGTTTCATGTATCATATTTATACTTTAAATCCATCATTATAACAATCCTTTAGTGGAGATTATGAAAAAGGAATTACATCAGTTTGGGTGGTAGAAGTCCTTTTTCCACATGAATGATGGTTTTGTTTCCGATTTTATGGAAGAGGATTTTGATTTAGATTATGAAATTAACATAATAATATATTATTATAATTTATGCACTTTTTTATTATATATTCATAATTGAATAATATTTCAAGGAAGGGGAGAAGAAAAACAATTAAATTGCTCAGTTAAACATGATATATCTTCTTCAGACAACCTCCTTAGGTTAGCAACAAAACCCTTATTAGGATGGATTTATGATCAAAAAATGGGATATTATAATTGGGTATGTAATTATTAAATGTATTTTTATAGTTATTTGATGATCCAAAGGGATTTTAATGTGTTAAGTGGATGGGAGATTGGGTGGCATTTAATAATTGAGGTCAGTGCCACACTTCTAATCATTGAAAAGGAAAAACAATACCCACTTTTTTCACATTCTAAAAGGGTCCAAAATTGACCATTATAGAAGGAATATATTAAATAAGGAATAAATAAATTCCTAAAATATAATTTAGACACGATTTTCAATTATTTTAACTGTTATCATTCCTGTTTAACCCCATAATAAATGCATTTTCAAAATACTTGTGGTAAAATATTTTAAATTTTTTCACTATTAATAATGACAAAAAATTAAGTTGAAATAATTCTATAACATAAATTAAAATTATTCCAAATATTTAATCAATTTTACCAGAATCAATTAACATATGTGTCATAATTTAATTTAAAATGAAACCCAAAAATGCGAAGAAAAAATGTTTTTTCAAGAAATGCATTTTTTAAGTATTAATAGATTTTATATTAACTCTGTAACTAATAATAATTATTTATATGAATTCTAATTAATATTTAATATAAAAAATCTAAAATTTTTATTTAAATTATTCATTATTAGGGGTTTTTTCAGTTAACTAAAATGGATAAACATTATGCACTTTAAAATAGTTTCCAAACAACCGTTTTTCAAACCCAAAAATATACTTATGTTATAGTAAAATATAAATATAATTCAAATGTAATTAGTTTTATTAATTAAAAATAAAGTGTAATTTTTTTACTTTAAATAGAATTCAATCCATATTGGGAATTTTATATTACACAATTTATTGAAATGAAATGACAGTTTTTAAAAAAATCATCATTATCACTTTTCAAAGAAAAAATCATCATTCTCCAAAAAATCACAAATTTTAAACCTATGTTAATTTTGATATACTTATTACAAAAATTAATATCATTTTATAAAATAAATTTTCTAAAAGTTCTAAAAATTTATTATAATATTTTCTCACAAAAATCAAAAAAACATTTTTGATGAATATATAATTTTTATGAATAAAAATACATTACTAAAAATTGGGTGATTATTTATTAAAAATATATAAATAAATTTATACTGATTATGATATATATATATATATATTTCATATATTATTTTATATTATTAATACCTTCCAATTTAATGGGTCAGTCATAACGACCATATTTAAAATAATATTGTATCAAGATTTATTTAAGCTTGATGCTGTGTGTCTTGTACATTATCAAGAATAGATTAATTTTTTAAAATATTTGGTTGTTACAAGGAGGATCTAAATTTAATTTTGGGCTAACATTTATTTAGTAATTTTTTCCAATTTTTTATTTTCTCAATGGCGGAATTTTTATTAAATTTTCAAAAGAAATTAATGTTAGCGTTTTGTATTGATCTAATATCTTTTTATATTCCCTCTTCTTTAAGTCTGAGTTATTTAATATTTGATAAATCATACATGAATGTATTGGTTTCATAAGAGGGTGTGAGACCTTATGGGGTGGGAGTGTACCTTAATTTTTAAAATTTAATTTTATTTTAGGTTTTTCATATTCATTTAGAATTGAATTATGATTAATTCATATCCTATTCCATAGTGCCTCACTAGAGTGATGGTCTTTAAGGGAGAACATCCAATATAGTTGATGGGAGTGGGATATTGAGATCCATATTTAACTTTTACTTACAATTTTGAGATAGATTCTAATATAATTTTCTTTGTTATCAATTTTCTATTGAGATGGATTAGTCAACTTAGGGAATTCTAGTTAAGGATGATAGGAAAAGCTAGTCACCAAAAGAAGTATTGTGGATAATGGTATGGTCAATTTTCACAAGTGAGACTAAGTTGTACACAAGTTATGAGAAACCATAACCTTATTCATCTTCCTTCCCTTCATCATTTATTTTTTGTTTTTGAGTTTTTCTAGTTCACAACCGTTATATTTATTATTTTTATTTTAGTAATTCATATAAAGACATGTCAATTTGATTTATAATTACATTTCATTACATTATCGACCTCAAGGAATAAATATATTATAGTGGTGATTTTTATTTTGAGTGATTTGTGGTACTGTGTTTTAAAATTCCAAAAATTTGAATTGAGACCGAAGGAAGAAACGAAACTTACAACCCAGTCATGTTTTTTGGAAACGTTTGTTTGGGGAATAAGTTCATATAAATTCTATAGTTATATAAAAAATTTCTCCCTCATTTTTTTATTTTTTGATTTTTTTAGGATTTTTTTGTTTTGTTGTTTTTCTATTTTATCAGAATCGTATATTTTATTTTGATTGAATATATTCAACATATATTAACTGAGAAGAAAAATTTTCCATCATGTTAAGGGATCATTCATACCATATTGAAGACCTTAGAAGTATCAATAGTTATGGGTAATGTTTCACATAGCAATTCCCAATCAATGAAAAAGTGACAGAAGTAGAAAATTAATAAATAGTGGTTTTTTACACTACTATGTAATTGAAGGATTTCAAGAATCAAATCAAAAAGTGGGGAAAGAAGTAAAATGATAAAATTTGTGGATAACCCATGAGCTTTTAATCCAAACATTAATGTTTTCCAAAACCTACTACTTCACTTAAAATGATTATGATCTTAAAAATACATGGAACATTAGATGAGAAATACCATACACATATCAAATATTTAGTTGGTTTAACACAATATGGTTGGATATATACCATACTCTTATTACATTATTAAAGAAGTAATTTTGAGATTAAAGACAATAATAAAAGATCTCCAGGGGAGGAAATATAATTTTTTTTCATTACCTTCTAGGAATTTAGTTTTTACTTTAAAAAATTTATGTTATAGTTCCAATCCCAAAGTATTTTTAATCATTAAATTACATGGACCGTTTGCTTTCACAAGTGTTTTTATATTGTAAGAACATAAATAAAAAAGAAAAAAATGGAAATAAAAGTACCTCTAAAGGAAACCAGGGTGTTATTTAGAAATATTAATTGATACCTCACCTATATTTTGAATTTTGTTTTTAATTTTAACTAAAAATTTAATTCCTCACACTAAGAAATTTTCCATACTTTTGGTCGATGATATAATAAATTACTGAAGAACCCCATGATTATATATTTTAAATTTTACTGTAATTAAGGTTTAGGGAGTAATATAAAGGATTGAATTAGTAGAGATAAGAATAAGTGTATTGATTTAATGAATCAAGATATGGGGAAGATAGTTAATTTTTTTATATGAAATTACCTTACATTTTTCATGATTTTATATTATAAAGTTTGTGTTAATTGATTTTTTATTAATGTTATTACCATGAGTGATTGAACAATATAATATTCTCTAATTCTCAAGATTATTATATACCTAATATTTTACAACATTTTCTTTGTATAATTATTTAGATATACATCACACATTTGACCTACTACAACTTACATTTTACCTTTTCCAAACTATGATTATACAAATCCTCTTTTAAAATTATATAGGAATTTGTATTTTTGAGAAACTAACCTTGAAAATATCCTTTTAAATTCATCCTACTAAAACATTTAGAATATATTAATGAAAATTAATAAGAATAATCCACATTAAAAGAAATTGTTTTCCAATATAACCTTACTCTTATTGTTTTTTATGTTTATAAATGTTCATGTGTAGGGGGATAAGTTGTCCATAGTGGAAGGGATATGATTTATTGGGAATAGGAAAATTATTTTGTTAGTTTATTAGATATTTTTAATTAGTTCATGTTATATTTTTATGTATTCTATTTTACCCCTATTGAAAAAATTGAAAAAATAAAAAAATGAAAACAAAAAAAATAAATTTAGGGAAAATGGGTTGTGTATTTGGAGGGTAAAAAATCATAATTTCTTAACCAATGACCCTGATAATTTTCTATTTGGTGGTGGAATTTATACATGTCTAAGAATTAATTATGAAAAAGGAGAAGTATAAAAAATCAAGATGTTTCATTCATTTATTATTTTTATTTTTCATTGCCTTGATTTGAGTATCTGGGTGAGGAGAGATGTAAATTTGAAGGGGATTATTTTCATTGGACTATATTTATTATTATCATGTAATATGATTAAGATTTAAATATTAGTTTTGAGCCTTAATTTTTTCTTACATCATTTCCTACATATCTATTAGACTCATATCAGTATGATTCTTATTGCTAAGTCCTCATGATTAATTATGACATTTGGATCTAAAAATTGGAGATTTGATATCTTATGAAAGTTTTTTTTAAGAACTTTTATTTAAGATATGATCACAACTCCCTTTCAATTTTTACCTTTAGTTATGAGTGAAAAAAATAATGTGACATAAATCATGACTAAAATTATTTATAATCATGAAATAATATGTTTGAATGGAATTTTAAAGAGGCACATGAATTTCAAAATGGAAAAAGTAAAATATTTTACAGATTAATTTATTTTAAAAATGAGTAATTAAAGCAAAAAATTATGTAAGGCTTGAATTTTTTTTCCAGGTAGATATTTTTTTTATTTTTTTAATGGAATTTCAATATTGGTAGCATAACCCTCATTGGTTATTTTTGTTTAGATTATATTCTTGAGGTAAATAATTGTTTAGTGCAGGTGATTCTATTACTCCATTTTATACATACTTCTTTAAATTTAATTTCATTATGTTTTTAATTTAATTAATTAATATTTCCCATTAATTTATTTTTTTACCATATATTTTGGGATTTACATTTTAAAGGATTTTTGAAAAAAATAAAAGAAAAAACATATTTATCTCATAAATTTGGAAGAATTATTTTTATAAAAGAAAAATTATGGTATTTATATAGGAATAAAGGATGTCTTCACATGTATTTGAGGTTTATACATAAAATAGGATGTAGTGGATGAGTTAAGAAGTAGAGAGAACTTTTCACCATGGTTGGAAGATAGAGAGATAAATATGTGTCATGGGGATATTTTTACATCAATAGAGGACCTTATTTAGAAGAAATTATTGAAATAAGATACATAGGATCTATGATGTGGTACTTATATACATCATAGAAGGATTTATTTTAGAAAGTTTGGATTTTTGAGAAGGAAAGAGGTTTTCACTGTGAGATGATAATATTGGATTATAACTGGTTGATTACTTGTAATAAAAGTATCATGTCATATAATTTATATCTATCATAGATATAATGTTTTATTTTTCTACCCCATGAACATGATCACCCCATGATCATACATGAAGATACACCATAGGGGAGATGACGGAGGGATATCATGCATACCTAGTGGTGGTGGAGGTTAATTCAAGAAATAAATTAATAAGGAATGTTAAAGAGATATCTATGATCTAATGACACAAATATATTATATATATATATATGATATATCAAATGGGATATATAAGGGGATTTTAGAATGTGGATTCCATGCTTACCATGTTGACTTAAAAGGAAAAATATTTGGAGGGGTATATGGGATAAATATAGAAGATAAGATAAAGGAGAAATATTTGGATACTAATATGGGGAGATATGAGATTCATGGGTGATATACATAATCATATATCTGGTATGATTTTACTATAAGTAAAGAGAATTTTTTAACATAAAATGGATTGGAAACCTCCCAAGGGTAATCCTAATAGAACATTAAAGTCCAATGAGGAAAGCAAGAGTTGAAGGAGGGGCATCTACATTGACTATTAAGATTCTAATTTTTTTAGATTTTACCCATTTAATTTTTATTTTTATATGGGTGGAATTATTCTTATATTGTCAATAGAAATAATATTATTTTTTATCTTTACTGAATATATTTTCTTTTCCCTCTTCTACTAATTTTCTTAATTTCATTCTTGACAAATTGTCAATGAGTGTCTATGTTTCATTATAGAGAGTGCGACTTGATAAGGGGGTGTGTACCATAATATTTTAATTTCTTATGCCTAAAGGGTGTTAATATTCATTTATAATTTCATTATGAATAATTAATATCCTTTTTTCTAGTACCTTGTGAGAGTGATAGTCTCAATGGGAGGACATCAAATGTTATTAAGGGTAGTGTGGGAAATTGAGTCAACTTTAACTCTATATTACACTTTTTAGATATATTCTAATTCATTTAGGTGGATTGTAGATTTATTATTGTGAGGAATTGGTCATCATATATAGTTTAAGTTGAGGTTAAGGGGAAAATATAGTTACCATAAGAAGTCTCAGGGATAATGGTATTATTTATTTTCACAAGCGAGATTGAGTTATACCAAATTTATGAGAAACAATAAAAGGATTTTGTTTCCTTTCCTTCATCCTTACTTTTTGTTTTTTGTGTTAGTCTAGTTCACACCCATTACTTTACTTAGTTTAGTTTTATTAATTCATGAAAAATTATTCTCTATTTAAATTCTTTGTGTATTTACCACAAGGAATTGACCTTGAGACATACATTTCCTATATCATAACTTAGTAGTTTTAGTGATTTGTGGTAATATTTTTTTAAAATTTATAAACTTTGATTTGAAACCATAAGATGCAAGTACACATGTGGACCACTCAGAAATACTAAGTAATAATTATATAAAGAATAATTGATGAAGATTATGTAAAATACCATTAATCTATTGCATCCTTCTATATATTATTGTTATAAATATCTAGAAGAATAGGGGTCTAGAATATTGTGGAATACTCTAAATACTTGAAGCATATATTTTTTCTATGCTAAATAAAAATAGATCTTGGTAGTGATATTCTTATATATGGTTCAATTTTTTATTATAAACTAGTAGGATCTAGTATAAAGAATAGTGAGCTGACTGAGCTGTCGAGAGATAGCTATTGTAATCACTTTTTATGTTATTGATAAAATCTTTGTTTCAAACACAAATCACACATAGAAAGTATGTAGTCTCCCATCTTAGGAGTGAAACTTAAAAAATAGTATGCTCTAAATTTTCCTTCCTTAGTTTCTACATATGGTTAGGGGATAGTTTTTTAAATTGGATCTTTATTTTAACTAATCATAGAGGTTGACTTTTATTTTGATAAAAATTGTGAAATTATGTAATAGGAATTAACACCCCATGCTAAATAATTAATTCCTGATCATTTTTAATTTTTCCTCACAATATCCCAAGAAGGATAATTTTTATACTAAACAACCACTAGAATAGTTTTATAATAAATATTAAACTTTCTCATGTTATTTCATGAAGCATATTACTTTCATAAAAGTTGTAAAAAATCCAATATACTTGAAAGATTTATAAATTACATTAGATCCCTTAACAATCAATTAATGTTTTAAAACTATTTCATGCATGGGTAATAGGTTTTGTGGGATTATTAAATATTTATTTTTGTTATATATATATATATAATATTTTTTCATTATTATGTTTCAAAATTATTGGAGGTAATTACCACATAAACTAAAGATTTATATGTTTTGATGGATTTTAATCTACCAAAAATATTCTATTTATTTTTTTATTCCTAAAGCCATCAATAAAGAAAAAATAAAACACTTTTAAAATAATATCATTGTTTATTTAATGATAATGTAGGGAGTACTCTTCAAAACAATTACATCACACTACCTATAAAAATTTAAATGATGACACATTTATTATAGAAGTGAAAACGATTTTAGAAAAAAAAATTCATACCAAATATTATGGTTAAGGAGTAAAGGACAGGAAGATATAAATTCATAACATATAGTTAATTTTAAAACCATAATAAAAAATATTCCTTATATATATTTTTTGGGTAAAATATTCTATCTTTTTTTAGTTAAAATAATTTTTTTACTGACTGATTAGGAATTGGAATATCTTTTTGAAAGAAATTAATAAATAAACGATGTTTCAAACAATATAAAATTAGGAAACTATAAGAGAAACCTATGAGAACTCATGGTTGTAAAATGATAATAATAAAAATACCAGAAATGACTTATCACAATGTATTAATTTAAAATTGGAAATAATGTTTTTCTTCAAAATTCTTTATTATGGTTAATTTTAGGTAATGTTCAATTTAGATGGGATTATCCTTATAATTTTACTAATGTTCCACCATATGGTGCAGGGGAAATCATGGGTGAAATTTTGGTGAAATTTTTAAGAATAAATAAGAAGTGACTTAAGGTATTTCAAGAAGGGTTACAATAATGAATAGTGGTTGATGTTTCCTATAAATGAAACAATTTGGTTGTCTTATTCAATTACTCAAGATGTATTTTTAAATTATTTTTCTATTTAGAATTGAGCTTTGTATAATTTCTGTAACATTGATAAAAAAGTAATAACTATGAATGGGGTTAGGATAAAAATTTAGTTCAAGTTGTAAATACATTTTTTTAAATTTATTGAGGTTTACTTTTTAATATATTTTGATTTATTTTTTGCGTGTTTTCTAATTTTTTAACATAATGATATGTATAAAATTATTTTAAACCACCAATTCATTTGAGAGTAATTTATTTTGAATTCCAAAAATCTAAATTAGTGATGATATGTTTCAATTCTTCTAATTTAAGTTTCAAAAATATTTTCATTGATTTTGACTGATTATGTAAATTCATTTCAATTATTTATTATCCAATGTATATTTTTAAATCATGATTGGTATTTCATGTTTTTTAATCATGAGTGGTATTTAAAGATTTTTAATACATGTTGGATTATTGAAAATCACAAATGGGGACATGAAGAAATCACCTTTGGTGGTAAAAGTCATGGGATATTTTTTTCTGTAGAGTATACAAATATTGCATATATTAATATAATATGGTCATAGGAAACATAATAAATGGAAGAATTTATATATTGTGGAGTATAATGTCACAATCAACAACATATTTAAGACTAGCCTATCAAATGTGGTAACAACATATATCATTAACTAGGATGTAACACTTTTGCTAAAAACATGACATTGGAAATTTCTATATAGAATGTTCATTAAACATAAATTATTCATCAATTATGATATATACATGTTTTAGTTTTTTACTAAATAATCATTTGAAACTTTGGCTTATCACAATGAAATGATAGTAAGCGTTGAAGGAATCAAGGATATTTTTGAGGGAAACAAAAGATGTAAAACCTATAAAAGAATCAATTTTTACAATACTAGGACAATGAATGAAATCCATGCTTCTATATTTTTTTCATAATAGTAAACATGGATTGAATCGCTAATTAAAACATGGAATGAGAACAAGAACTAGTGATTGAGTTATGTATGATTGAAATCATGCAGACTGGGACGAATTTTTATGCCTTTTATTATTAAGGAATAATTCTCTCATTAAGAATTTATTTTAAGTAAATGGATGATATCACAAAAAAACATGGTAATTATTAGTTGATACACTAATATTTATATGAAATATGGGGTTTTGTGAATTGTGATTATAGATTATTGATACTCACCATTTAAATCCGGACAAATGATCAATCTACAATCTTGTATATCATATAAAAATTAACAAATTTATAGGTTATATAATTAGTAATATTATAATATATTTTTGTTATCAAATATTGTAAGGATTGAACACTATCACATTTTTCTTGTAACCTGAACTTCATACCAAAAATTACTTTTGAGATTCACCAGACAGATATCCATTACATGCTCTGACACATTCCTACAACACATGTGTACTATCTACACAAGTATAAATACAAAATAAATCACTAATAAACTTTGTGATATCAGTAATATTAAATCTTTTATACCTCTTTACAACTCCCTCCATCAGTCTACAACCATTGAATGTTTTCCATGCCATAGAAGTCTCCACTATAACCATAGGATTGCGTCCTCATATTCCATAGGCTATTGACTAGTAATGGAGGTCTAGAATTTTACCATGGGGGTACTATAACCCAATGTTAGAGCATTAAATAAATATGTAAATAAATGAAAAACAATGAAATATAATACCAAACATAGTACACAAAAATGTAATAAATAGAACATATTATAACAAGTGTCAATGTGAAAGAAACTAGTTACACAGATTCACAGTCATAAAAGAATACAACACTAATTATCCATCAATAAAATCACATATAAAACTAAATTAATGAAATAATAAAATAAAAGAGGCTCAAATACTATATCTGAGCCTCACCTCATCATAATCTTTAATCCCATCTGATGTATTTAACTCAATCAATCTACTTCGGGGATTTACCAACATGAAGATGTGATCAGTGAAGGATTCTTGGGTACCCAAGTTCTATGGACACCCAAGAAGTATGTGGGTATAACTTAGTTGAGAATAATCAATGAGGTCTTGTACATAAATATTAAATGAAATTTTCACATTTTATATACCCATAATAATAAAATAACTAAACTATGTAGAAGAATGAATAAATAAACACTATTGATCCTCTATTTATAAGACAACTCTCAGGATAGACCCAAACAAGATTTGATTAAAATTTGAGTGTCTCTAGTAATATTGGACAACCATCCCAAAAAATATCAGACCCATTTGCTAATTCCTAAGAACAATTCCATTGAAATGCAAATTAAATGTTATCCAAATCCAAGGATCTTCTCTCTGACATTCCAACTCAAATAAACAAGAGTCGAATCCAAGGAGTTTGTTCAGGACATTACAACTGAAATACCTATGAACAAAAACCAAGGGTCATTTCCAAGTTATTCTTACTCCAATACCCAAGATCTGAGTCTAAGTATTTTTTCCATGTAATTACAACTCCAAAGCACATTTAAATAGGAGGATCATGACCAAAGAATTCTAAACCATGCTCGTATACTACATTGGAGGGTTACGTCCCCTATCCCTGATTCCAATAACCACATCCAAGTAAATATAATCCAATATCATGCATAATTTTTAGATACTAGGAACATGTCATAGGTATCCCATGTAACAAAATACATCTTTTTGGGTAGTATATCCCACATATATCATCCCTCACATTTATTTTTGAGGATTAGACCTCTTATTGAACCTTACCCACATGATAGAGGTCATCCTTACTTTTTCAAAACCTATTATAGTTACTATAGTCATATGAGGATCATCATCAATGAGGGTTTTAAGGTGAAACCCACAATCTTATCTACTGATTTCCCAAATGATCCCCTGTTAGGGTTAACATATCATTGGTTCATCCCTGGTTCTCATCAATCATAGGAACTGTTCATCTATTCCCTTATATTAAACATATATCTCTGATTGACAATAGTCACTTGAAGGGTATAGTTTCCCTTGGCATTGTAAAAGTCTCATCAAGTCCACACCATACACTTAAATGAATCTATATTGGCACTACTATCTAGAGTTATCATAAATTCTATCGGACATCCGAAGTCATTACTAATTCGATCTTAACATGAAACCTATATATCAAAATCCTTTGGTTTATCCTCTATGATATTCAAATCCTTGCGGAAGGGGATCACCCTACCAATGGCCATCTCACATGTCAAATAACTCAAAGGCACCATAAGGATCCACTGAGGTCTATCGAGTCCTTTATTTTGAATCCTATCACATCCCTCTTCATAAAGGTTAAAAAGGATCCTATAAAAAGGTCCACTATGATTTCATAATATAGAAACACCCCTCAAGGGTTCATGTTTCTTAAGGCACACAAAATTATTCAAGGAAACAACCATCTATAGTCAATATAAAAAATCCCGTGTATAGGGGTGTAAGGTTTCCCTTTCCACTTTCAATCATATATCCATGGGAATTCAATTAAATTAAAAAAAATTATATAATTATGTTGTCAACTATTACACAGTTGAGAGACCAAACTATTGGCCCATAGTATCTGAACCTAACACCGTTAAAAAATACTCACTATTGGACGTTACACTCATAGACATAATACTCACCATTGCAGATGGAACTGATGCAAACGACCTACCATTAGTTCAAGTGACCTATCGTTTCATGATGATATCTATTCATAGACTCACTAGAAGATAAAATGAGTCACCATTGGCTCAACTGTTTCCCTAATAGTAAGAAGGAATCACAGATAAATGAGTCACCGGTGGAAAGTAGTCACCGATAAATGATTCACCAATGCAAAAGACTCACCTATACCCTAAGTCACTGATACTGATAGAAATGACTCACCAATGTTGAGAGACATATGGCGATAGACCGATGAAAATGAGTCACTGATAATTTTGACTCATTGATTGTCATAAAAACTGTTATTATTTTATTAATTCAAATTTATATATAATGGTCATATTTAGACAAATTAATGTTTATGATATTATTTAATGTTGTCTGTAGGATTATCAGTAGATAGTACTTGGTACATACACATGGGGAGATCTTCATGCCTACTAGACCACGAATTATAAATGAATTACCCAATGGATCTTTTTTTATATGATGAGGTATACACAAAAAGAAAAATATTGAAGAACTTGATGAACTCCTGTAGCCCTCTATATTTCTTCAAAATATTAAGAACTAAAAGTAAGAACATATGAGGACATAAATAAGACAAGAAATACATATTGAAATACCCTGAACATCTTTCCACCATGGAATTGAACACTTAACACTCCTCGAAAAAACTAGACCACAAAGTCTACAATACTCTATTTTGAAGCCGACTTCCGAAAGATGACTCAAACTTCATTATCTCTACATTAGATGAGTCCAGAGCTTCATATTATAGCACACAGAGACTTCTAAACTCTATTCGACATCTTTAGATCTGTTGTGTTCTTTGGTTTACATTTTTGGGCAGTGTGTGTATCTATCAGTTACACACACACTGACTCCTCTGTTCAACTGGAGGATACCTGATATTCTTAATCACACTCTCATTATTATCTCAGGTATCCCACATAGAACTATGGAAGATGTTAAGTGTGATCTGTTTGTTTTTTTCCACAAATAACAGTGGAAGAGGTCACGTGTGACCTGGACAGTCCTGTGTACTATTGAGATCCCCAATACAGGGTGTGGATCATGTTTATTAATATAAACTACTTCATGAATGGTGATCACCAAGTGGAGAGGACTACGTCTCAACTTGAGACTGAACCTGTTGTTTATTTCTACTATGTTTTTATCTTTAAATTTACTTTGTTTTATCTATATTTCATAAAACTAAATTGAACTTTGATAGTTATTTTAGAAAGTTTTTATATCATTTTTTAACCAGTAAGTTATTTTAATAAGTTAAACCAATATTTATATTAGTATAGGTGATAAATAATCAATCATTTGAGAAATTAATTAAACATTCAAGACTTTTATAAATTCACAACAAACTGAATTTGATTATATTTGTAATTGGGAAAAAAAATTCAAAGAACCAAATTTAAAATAGAAATTTTTATAGTTACTCAATTCACTCCCTATTGAGTAATCTACTCTGACCAACATTTTTTTTATCAAAGTGTGCTTTTAGAAATTTGTCAGTTTTCAAATCTTTTTTAAATATTTTTCTACTGTGATTGTAGTTATTTTTCAAAGTTCTTAAAATTTCTATTATTTATAAATTTTTATCTCTTTGAAATTCTTTTACAATTAATATTATGTAGAATCATCTAGAAGGATCTAATACTAACCGACCACCTTTTTTATGGAACCAAATATGCTCATTGGAATCTTAAAATGAAAATACATCTAGAAATCATGGGATTTGAAATCTGGACTACTATTGATAGTAAATATGAAAATCTTGAATCTTTTAGAAATAATTGGGATGAACATACCAGGATTTCCTATAACAAATATTATAAATAAATGTATTCTCTTTACTATGCTCTAGGAGATAAAGAGTTGAATCATATTTCTTCTTGTAAAACTACACATAAAACATTGGATACTTTGTCTATTTTTCATGAGGGAATATCTAATGTGATGGAAATGAAACTCAATACGTATACTATTAAGTATGATAACTTTAAAATGAAGCCTGATGAATCTATTTCTGACATGTATCTCAGATTTAATGAAATTGGAAACACAATGATTTATCACGGAAGAGATGCCACATCCAGAGAACAAATCATGAGGATTATCAGATGTTTATTTGATAGATGGAGAGGAACCTCTATCTCAATTAGAGAATCAGGTGACATTAGAAAATTAACAGTCAAATAACTCATTGGAAAGCTGATGATGTACAAGGAAGAACTGAATGTCAACAAAGAGGAGGATGGTGATCCCAAGAGGAAGTTTATATAATTCAAGACTACTACCTCTAAAAATAAAGACAAAGAGAAAGTCCAAGATGCTGTTGAATGATCCAATATTGAAGAATAAGATTCATATAGTGATGAAGAAATGGCCCAATTTTCTAGGGGATTCAAGATCTTTTATAGGAAAAAGAAGTTTTTTAGAAAGCCCATTTACAAAAGAAATTATGATAACAAGGGAAATTGGAAAAAGGATTGGAGGAAAAATAATAAATTAGAAGAGATAGTGTGTTATGAATGGAAAAGGAAAGGACATGTAAAAGATGAATGTCCAAATCTAAAATAAAAAAGGGAGTATGAGAACAAGGATAGAAAATATAAGAAATCCATGAAGGACACTTGGAGTTCCTCTGAGGATAACTGCAATGAATTTTATTTTTCTCCAGATGAGAAAGAAGACATGGAAAATATATCTTTTTTATAACAAACACATCTGAGGTGATCTTCAACCCTCATGTTCAATATTCTTACTATTATGAAAATGAAAGTGAGTCTAAGAATATGTCAAGTGAAGAATTATATGAATATTTGAACATACTGGAAGATACATGTAATGAACTAAAGGATAAGTATAAATCTTTAAAGAAACAAAATTTTATTATTAAAACTATGAAATTTGTGCTTACTACTGAAAAAGAAAATAATGCTCAACTTCTCAAGGAAAATAATGAATTAAAAATGTCTAATGAGAAATTACAGAAGGATATTGATAATTTTACCAATGAAAAAAATATACTTACACAAATTCTTGGTAAAAAGATAGCTCATAAGTACACTTTTGGAATAGGATATCAACCAGGACAAAGGAACCTATCAAAACACATTTTATGACCGAAACAGGAAAATCTCCTTCTTTATGAAAAAACTAGAAGTTTACGGAAAGCTCTAGTTCTTAAAATTCTTTTACTGCATCTAGTTCTTCTGGAAGAAACCATGTTTATTTTTCAGATACTCTATATTCTAAATATATAGAACCCATAAGAGAAGTGTGGGTTCTTAACGCTTTTATTACTAATGTCTGTGGACCCACAAAAATATGGTTACCAAAATCATTTCTTAGATAATTTTTTTTAGGGAAACTGCCTAAAGAGTTCCTGTAGAAATATATTGTATTTGGACAGTGGGTGTTCAAAAAATATGACAGGGGACTACTCAAGCTTCAAAAGTCTTATCAAAATTGATGGTGGAAATATATCATTTGGTGACAATGGTATATGAAAATTCATCAGTCTAGGATAGATTCGTAACCCTAACTCTATTTCAATTTCCAAAGTACTTCATATTGATCGATTAAAGTATAATCTACTTAGTTTATCTCAACTGTGTGATGATGGATTTAATTTAAAATTTAAAAATAATTCATTCCATGTTTTTTATGCAAATAATAACTTAGTATTTACTACTCTTAGAAATAATAATGTGTATGTTATAAATTTAGACACACTAGCTTCACAAAATGTATCTTTTCTAACTGCCTTTCAAAAAGAGTCTTGGATTTGGCACATAAGTTTATGAATTTTCAATGTACACTCTCTTATAAAAATTATGATAAAAGGCCTAATGGAGGATCTACGAAAAGTAGAGTATCCAGAAAATAAAGTATACAATCTTTGTCAAAAATGAAAGAAACATAAGATCTATTTCAAATAAAATAAAGAAGTGTCAACTTCTCAACCTTTAGAGTTAGTTCATAGGGATTGTTTTTAGAAAATATCAAGTCTCTAGTTTAAATGGGAAGCACTATGTCTATGTTCTTGTGGATGACTATTCTAGGTATAATTGTAATTTTTTCTTTGCTCACAAAAGTGAAGCATGTACTTACTTCACCAAGTATGCTAAAACTGTAGAAAATTTTAGAGGACTTAGAATTAAATCTCTAAGAAGTGATCATGGTTGTGAGTTTGAAAATCAATACTTTGAATCTTTTTTCTCACACAATGGCTATAGTCAAAACTTCTCAACCCCTAAGACACCTCAACAAAATGGATTCGTAGAAATAAGAAATAGACCTTGTAATAAATTTCTAGAACTATGATTAATGAATATGACCTACCAATTTACTTCTGGGATGAAGCTATTAATACAACTTGTTATATAATAAACAGAGTGTTAGTCATACCTATCTTTAAGAAGACTCCCTATGAGTTATGGAATAATAGGAAACCCAAAGTAAGTTATTTTAGTGTGTTTGGATGTAAAGTTTATATTTTGTACACTAAATATAATCTAGAAAAATCTGCATCCAAAAGTGATGAAGGGATATTTATAGTTTAGTCAACCTCTAGTAAATCTTATAGAGTATTTAATAAAAGAACCAAGTGTGTGAAAGAATATATGCATATCAAATTTGATGAAGCAGATCCACATGATCCTAAAACCTCTATAGATAACCTTGAAGATGATATATCTGATATATACATAAATGAAAAATCATTTAATCCTTATTTCAAGAAATCTGTGATATCAAAAAATACTAAAAATCCTCTAGAATCTAGCGATAATGAACCAGATAAAAATATGGAACTAGAAATAAACTTTATTTCCTTTTTCAGACCAGTTAGAACCCTTAAAACAATCCCTTAGATGTTGTTGTTGGAGACTTAGATAAAAGAACACAAACTAGATCTTCTCTTAGAAATCAGGCTGAACATCAAGCCTTCTTGCCACAACTTGAACCTAAAAATACCAATGATGAAGTCAATGATGAATTTTGGGTGATGTCTATAGAAGAAGAACTCAATATATTTGAAAGAAATAATGTTTGGAAACTTGTGGATAGACCCAAACACACCTTTTTTCATAGGAACTAAGTGGGTGTTTAGAGATAAAGTAGATCAAGTTGATAATATTGTTAAAAAAATGAGATTACTTGCACAAGTCTATAATCAAGAGGAAGGAATTGACTATAAAGAGACATTTTCTCCTATTTCTAGACTTGAATCATTATAATGCTAATTGCATATGCTGCCCATCTTAATTTCAAACTATATCAAGTGGATGTTAAGAGTGGATTCTAAAATAGATATATAGTTGAGGATGTTTTTGTTGAAAACACCCATATTTTTACAAATCATCACTTTCAAAATCATGTTTTGAAATTGAAAAAAAAGCATTATCTGGTTTATAACAAGCTCCAAGAGTTTGGTATGATAGATTGAGAAATTTTCATATTTCATAAGGTTTTACAAAAGGAATGTATGATCCTTCTTTTTTGATAAATGAATGTCTAAAGATGTTTTAGTAGTCCAAAACTATGTTGATGATATTATTTTTGGATCTTTAATAAATTATTAATGTATTAAATTTTTAAAAATTATGCAAAAAAAATTTGAAATGTGTTTAATGGGTGAACTCAAATTATTTCATGGATTTCAAAATTTTCCAAATAGAGAAGGTATCAATTTAAATCAGAGTAATTTTACAAAATATCTTTTAATAAGATTTGTCTTTGATATCATTAAAATTAGTGACACTCCAATGATTACAACTTGTAAGTTGGATCTTGATTAAGATGGTAAATTTGTTGATCAAGCCACTTATAGAGGAATGATTGGAAGTTTCTCTACTTGACCGCTAGTAGGCCAGATATAATGTTTAGTTTGTGTATGTGTGCTCGTTTTAAAGCTAATACCAAATAATCTTACTTGAATGCTGTTAAAATAATTTTCAAATCCCTCAAACAAACTATCAATTTTGGATTATTTTATCCCAAAGGATAATAATTTGATATAGTGAGTTATTCTGATGCTGACTTTGGTGGATTTAAGTTAGATAGAAAGAGAACCTCTAGGACATGCCACTTTCTGGAAAAAAATTTGGTTTCATGGTGTAGTAAGAAGAGAAAATTTATTGCATTATCTATTGCTAAAGGTGAATACATAGCTTCTAGTAGCTGTTGTGCAAAAATTTTGTGGATAAAAAACACCCTTCTAGAATATGGATAACAATTTAGACATGTACCTATAAAATGTGACAACACAAGTTCTATAAACATCTCTAAGAATCCAGTTTCTCACTCTAGAATGAAATATATTGATGTGAGACATCAATTTTTGGGAGATCATTATCAAAAGTTTGATATTACTTTAGAATTCATTGGTACTAAATATCTAATTTCTTATATATTTACTAAGCCACAGAAATATTAAATAACAAATTACATCATACAGGAGCTAGGAATGATCAATCAATAATAATTTTTGTTTATCTCTATTTTAATATATTTTTTGTGAATTTTTCATGCCGACACTATTGTCATGCCGACACTGTTGATGTTTTGGGAAGTCTATCATACCGACACTGATGACTCATCACTTTTATAAGTTGTATGTTTTTATCAAAATGACATTGTTTCATTAATTCCACTGAACTCGGTTCACGATTTTGCGATTGTAAAATCTTAAAATCCCAAAATGATATAAATTTGAATTGATCCACTCTACTCCCATTACCTCTACTCTCTCTCTCTCTCTCTCACGCCTTTCTCCTCTACTCCAAAAGTTTCACCTTCTAACATTTAAACCGAACTGATTGGAATGGTGCGAGAAAAGAAATATATATAAGAGGGTGAGTCTCTTCCTTCCACAAAACAAAAAGGGGAGTCAAGAAAATTTTCAGGACCTGTGAATCCTAGTCTGGTAAGTCATGTTGTAACTTCAGAGATGGAAGTTTTAGATGAATGGCTCTTAGAGAGAAAATATTTTTTGTTCAACATGCTGAAAGATCAAGGATGGCTTAAATGGTTCACAAATAATGATAGAGTCATTTATCCGAAGCTGGTGTATGATTTTTATTTGAATATGGAACTTTTGCTGGAAGGAAGTGATGTTGCATGGATGAAGTCGATTGTGAAAGGGAAGTCAATATCATTCTCTTCAAGAAAATGGGTTGACTATCTTAAGGTACCTCATAAAGGAAGGTTGAATGATTACTAAGGTACTTCTCCACCTGAAAGTGAATTTTTATGTTATGAGACTACTCTAAATGAGCTAACTAGAAATGAAGGGAACAAGAGACCCATCACCTCAGAATTGAATGGTGAGTGCAAAATTATTTTCAAGTTTATTCAACATTTGATTTTTCCCAGGAAAGGGTAATTTTACTTCTCTCAAGTTTCGTGATGTATACTTGGTTTAATTGCTTTAGAAACATGTTAAATGGAATCTTTCTAGTTTTTTAATGGTGCACATCAATGAGATGATAAAACCTGGGTGTAAATATAATTCTCTCTTCTATTAAAAAATGATTTCAGCTATGCTGAAGGGGAAGGGATGTATAAATGAAGCTTAGGATGTTGTAGTTAGTGAATGGAGTGGAATCTTCTTAATATTTGACATCGATAAAATAATTAAAATAAATTGGAACCCTTGTAATAATTAATGGGTTGGTGATGAATATAGATTGTATGAGGTGTTCAATCCCAATGACCATCCTATTAGACCAAGGGATCTAGTGGATCCAGGTCCTGGTACAGATGAACAAGTAACCTATTCTTCAAAAGAGGAAGAAGAACATTCTACCCCTATTAAAGATGTGGGATCACTAGTTGATGGTTGAAGTTATTGAGAAGCTACTGGACCATCGAAAAGAATCTCTATTAGACCCGCAATTCCACCTCTGGATTTACCCTCTCATGATGCTATTCTCAATTTCTCTAGTAGTGAAGAAACTGAAGTTGAAGTTAATGTAGAGTATATTAGTGAATAAAATGATGAAGATGAAGATGAAGATAAAGAGGAAGAAACTAGAAGTGGTGAAAATGGTTCAGAATCAGGATAGAAAGAAAGAGAGGCACAATTTTAAGATGAGTAGATTGAATATGGTAATAATGAAGAAAGTAGTGAAAGTGAAAGTGCAGTGACTCTGATCACCCTGATGAAAATCCAGATGCTGCGACTATAAAACTTACTAAAGCTAATACTTATGTCTCTGTTGAAAGTGTTGTTCAAGAAGAAAATGTTGCTTCAGATGAACCTACTACTCTTGTTGTGTACATTAGTAAAACAACTCTTCTTAAAAAAAATAAACTTATCCAGGAAACCTTGACTAAGGGGGATCCATATGTCCTAAGTGATAATACTGAGGGGGAGCCTCAAGTTCTAGTTGCTCAAGTTGATGAAGAGAAATAAATAGGAAGAGTAAGGTTTGATACTATTTCTCCTTTGGATTCTGGTATTCTAGTTGAATTGATAAGGAATCCTGGTTATGTAGCTTTGGGATTGGATTATGAAGATTCTGATGATGAGATTGTTTCACTTGCTTTAAAGGAACCAGTGGATGATACCACTTCTAGTGACTATGTCACTAAAGCTGATTTTGTTGAATTCAAGGAAGAAATATGTTCCTCCATTAGACACTCAACACAATCTCAAATGAGATATGAGATTGATGAAGCTAGAAAAAAGAATACTGAGCTGAATGAGAATTTGAAAGTAATTAAATCTATGGTTGATGGTGTAAAGCACGATGGTGCTTCTAGAACTTCTCATTCTTCAACTAATCTTTCTCAATTTTATGTTTCTTCTATTTAAAAATTAGTGATAAAAGAGATTCATCCAAATCTAATCACAACTATAGAGACAATTTTGACAAGTAATACCAAGATTAGAAATGATATAAAGATGTTGAAAACTAGGATGAATGATTTGACCAAAGAGTATAGGACTACAATGAAAACAACCAAGAAAGGACTTGATAACTCTGTTTCTATTTTTAAAGCTCTTGATTTTTCCATGCTGAGAAAAGAAGATAAGGATCTCACCTCTTCTGCTCTAGCCTCATGTGCTGCTCCACCTGCTCATTCCTCACAATCTGAAGATCTTGCTACTGTTAGATCAGTGTTCAAATTGGAGTTAAAATATTTGATTTCAATTATGGAAAAAGTTGAGGATACTTCAGATGAAGTTCATGATCAAGTAAAGTATTATACTAGAAGTGATTCTCACACTCAGGAAGAGTTGACAAAAATACATAATGAGTTTTTCTCCAAACTCATCACAAAGCACAAAATTAAAAGTCTATTCAAATAATTATCCACTAATATTACTCTTAATATAATAACAAAGGCCTTTAAGGATCAGATTCTAAAACATAGAGAATTTACTCTTTTGTTGGATAAGTTTACAAGAAAAAGGATGATTTTGAGAAGGCCATGAAATATGGTGGATAGATCATTGAAGAATTCATCAAGGTGTTGAAACAACATCTTCATGTCCAAAGTGAATCCATTGTAGTACCTCCTCCTACAATGCATAGACCTAATATTTCTGTGGCTACTCAGCCTCACATGTCAGCTTCTAAGGCCTTATCTCACATTAAAAAAGTCATCACAGAAACTATTCCATATCAAGCTCTTTCTCAACCAAGACCCACCCTTGATTCTACAGTTCCTGAAGGAGTGCCTCTTCCTACTCTTAAAATTATTTTGGACCCTCCTACTACTCTTACTACCCCTCCTAATCAACCATATATTGATAATTCTTTTAAGGGGAAGAAACCCCTTGATCCAAACCCTTGATCATATCCTCTATTGTGGAATCTTTTTAATTTGATAGGGATGCATTCCTCTATGTTTTTTTTGTTTTGGACTACTCAGGTTTTGAATTCCATTTCATTGTTTCTATTTAACTATTTTCCGTATTTTTTTCTCCTATCACTTTTTGTTAATCCCAAAAGGGGGAGAACTTTATGCAATTCGATAATTCCATGATTTGTGATTATCAAAAAGGGGGAGACTATTGGCCCATAGATGCTGATGGACACTATCTATAACTAAAGGTTTTAATTATCTTAAATCAAGTCATATATTATCATATATCTTATTTCATGTTAGATAGTATATTATGACACAACATTATATTGAATATCAGATCATGTCATTCAAATAACTATTTATTTGTTCTTAAGTCTAAATAAGATTTTAATTGATTATCTATTTGTAATTATGAGGATTACCAGTTTCTAAATTTTTTGAATTGAAAGACAGACAGAACATCTAAAATTTTCTGAGTATAAGTCACCAAAACTAAAAAACTGATGAATCATTGTCATACTTAAGTATTTTTGGAAGATAGACCAAACATGCATATTTTCTAAGTATGTGATGCTCACACTGTTACAAAAGACTCACTATCATACCTAAGTCTTTTTGGAAGATAGATCAAACATGCATGTTTTCCATGTATGTGAAGCTAACACCATTACAAAAGAATCACTATTGGATGTGACACCGACAGACAAGAGACTCACCATTGCAAATGCTACACACTGAAACGACATACCGTTTGTTCAAGTGACCTATCGTTGCATGATTCTACCGATGCATGGACTCACTGATTGTTAAAATGAGTCATCATTGGCTCAACTATCTCACCAATAGAAGTATTGACTCATCGATAAATGAGTCACCATTGGTAAGGACTCACCGATAAATGAGTCACCAATGGAAAAGACTCACCTATACCTTGAGTCACTAATACCTATGGAAAGGACTGACCAATGCTAACTGAATGATGACGACAGACTATTGAAAATGAGTCAACCATACTTATGACTCACTGATAGTCATAAAATATATTTTTATATTATTAATTCAAATTTATATCTAATGGCCATATTTAGATAAATTAATGTTTTTGAAAGTATTTAATGTTGTCTGTAGGACTATTAGTAGATAGTACGAGGTATGAACGCATGGGGAGATCTTTATGCCAGCTGGACCATGAAGTATAAAATAATTACCCAATGGATCTTTTTTTTATATGACAAGGAACACGCAAAAAGAAAAATATATAAGAACTGGAAGAACTACTGTAGCTCTCGATATTTCTTCAAAATCCCAGGAACTCAAAGAAAGAACATTTGGGGACATCAATAAGATGAGAAAGACCAGCTAAACTTCAATGAACATCTTGGCACCAAGGAGCTTAAAACTTCACACTCCTCAGAAAAACAAGACCAAAAAGTCTGCGATACTCTGTTTTGAAGGCAAATTTCTGAAGAGGACTGAAACTTTATTCTCTCTAAATTAGATGAGTCCAGAGATTCATTGCTTAGAACACATAGACTTATAAACTCTATTCCACATCTTTATCTCTATTATGTTCTTTTGTTTACATTTTTTAGTAGTGTGTGTATCTGTTTGGTGCACACACCAACTCCTATGCACAACTGGAAGATACCTGATATCCTCAAACTCACTCTCATTTTTATATTTTGTATCCCACGTAGAATAGTGGAAGAGTTCAAGTGTGAACTGTTTGTTGTTTTTCCGATGAATAACTGTGGTAGAGGTCAAGTGTGACCTTGAAAGTCCTGTGTTCTGTTGGGGACCCCGATCCAGGGTGTGGATCAAGTTTATTAATATAAACTACTTGGTGTAAGGTGATTACCTGATGAAGAGGACTAAGTCTAAACTTGATACTGAACCTCTTGTTTATTTCTGTGGTGTTTTTCTCTTTCGATTTACTCTGTTTTATCTCCATTTCATTAAACTAAATTGAACTTTGATAGTAATTTTAGCATGTTTTTATATCTTTTTTGAACCAGTATGTTAGTTTCAAAAGTTATACCAATCTTCATAGTATAATAGCAGAGAACTAATCAATATTGTGGGAAATTAATTGAACATTTAGTACTATTATAAATTCACTACAAAATGACTTTGATTATATTTTTAGTTGGGGGATACTTTCAAAGAACCAATTTAAAAATAGATATTTTTATAGTTACCCAATTCACTTACTTCTTGAGTAATCTACTCCAACTCACACAAATATATCACATTCCATGTATATTAAAAACATCAAATTACTAATTGGTTATGTATGAGGGACCGCCCACCTAATTTTAGAGTTAATGTACTTTTAAATTCATTTTTGGGTAGCTCTGTAAGAGTTTATCCAAGTACATCCAGCCGTCATTATTCTACACAAGTCCCTAACTCATTCCAAATCATATAATTTAATTAATTATAATCAAATTTTAATTAGTTTATTAATTATTTAAATTTAATTATCCCATTTTATTTTAAATGTAATTACTACATAAATCTCATTGGATTTCTACATCACACCAAAATGGAAACCAACCACCCATGGAAGGTCATTGTAAAATTCTCAGAACTATCCCAAGAAAAAACCTATCACCCATCACTCATTAAATAAGTAATTTAATAAACTTAATCCAAAAACATTACAAAACTAAACATAGATTTATCTCAACTAAAACATCACATGACAAAATGAAAATTGCTTCTTGAAACATCCACATCTTATGCCATATGAAATCCCCATGATCGCATAAATATTTAACTATGATATGATGTAATATTATCCTAAAACATTAACCTAGACATTCAAAATTAGTGAAGAAATAAAGAAAATTAGGAATCGAATGATTTAATAAACTAAAATTACATGAAATCACCTCTAATGAGACTTAAATATGAGGATAATCAAAGAAGAAGGGGGGATAAGAGTCCCCTGGTTCAGTCATACATGACATGGAGATTATATGGTGTTGTGGATTAAATGACCATATGGGTAAAGTGTCAATTTATTACTTTTTATTGAAAAATTACTTCTCACCAGGTTTGGAAGCATGGTTGGCTAAACCCTGGGTCAACCATGCATCCCCCACTATTTAAGGCTATATATATCTATAATTTATGTTCTCAATGATTAGAAACACCATGAACCAAGAATATAGGACCCCCTATGAAAAATCATCAGGTCTCACACAATTTTTTATACTCATGCAAAGAATGTGCATCGTCCCCCTAAAAAACATGTTGTATAGTTTCTATTAAAAATATTGTAATCGTGAAAAATGTAAAAAATTAAATAACATTATATTACCAAGATAAAACCTCAAAAAACTCACATAATCACTAAAGGAACATCTTGGTCCTTGATCTATATCCAAAAACATCAACTCTGGATGTTCTATCTCTTAGATTCTTGATCTGAATTTCAGTTCTAAAAATAAGTTATTCTCTATAATTTAAAAATTATAAATTCCCAATGAAATTCAGGACTCATAAAGGAAAATTATTTTACAACACAAAATACCAAACTAAATCAAACAATGATATATTTTTATCCGCTAAAATATTATAACGTAAAATAAGTGTCAATACATTATTATAATGTAATTGAAAACATCATTAAGAAAACAACATGATGAATACAACCAAAAGTAAATAAAAATACTATGAATAGGAGACATTTATTCACATGGTTCATATTGAATACCATAACTCCAAGTTTATCAATGGAAATAATGTAAACCATTATAAAAAAAATAGTCATTTTGATAAGAAAGTAAATGAATAGGATGAATTATTTTAGATATGTTTGTAATATTATATATTGAAAATTAATAAAACCAATATATATGGTCATTGAACATATGGTAATATGATATATATATTTTGGACATATAACTGTTGGAAATATGGTTATTGGATAAACATGTATCCCATAGGTATATAGATGATTTTTTAATTATTGGCAATGTGGCTAAAAAATAATTATCATATGATAAATAATTCTAGAATGTACTAAAAAGTAAATTATATTTTTTTTTTAAAAATATCTATTTTTATTTTCAAATAATTAATTTATATGTGAAGATAAATATTATATTGCTTTTGGATTTTTAAAATTTAGTGGTTTGAAGATAAATAATGGGATGTGATTAAATTAATTTAATTTTAAAAGGAGATAAATAATGTTTTTTCTTTCTTTTTGGTATTTTTGTATTAATATTAAAAAGTTCACTATTAATGATTTATTATGATGATATTTATTATATATATACAATAAAATTAATAAATAATCATATGATTATAATTATTAATTGGTAATTAAAAAGAATAAATCAATTTTTGGGATTAATAATACATTTTCATTAAAAAATATTTTTCTACCTTTTGAATTAATTATTTCAATTTCTTTTACCACATTTAGAAATTGAATATAATAAAATGGATTTATATTTTATTTCAAAATATCCAAATTAGTGTATAATGTCACTTTCATATTTAGTCATAAAAATAAGCTACCAACAAAAACATTAGTCACCGTGTTAAAGGCTAAAATAAGGTAAAATGGTTAAATTATGTGATGAAGTCACAAAATATTACAAAACCTTATCACTAAATTGACATATGAGGTAATTTAAAACCTGAAACTATCCCTTATCTATTATTTTTTTTTATTTTCAACTTATATTTTTAGAAAGATAACTGTATACAAAAACTAATGGGTATTTATGAAAATTCCTCTCATGATCAATAGTAGAAGGACCCCTCGTATACCCACCTCATCCCACACCTTTACTTCAACTTTATCCTGAATACTAGCCCAAATTTTCTCCTTAAAACATATATCACTTTCTAGACCCTCAGTTCATATGAATAAGATTCAAGCTCTCTAGTAATCATTAATAATTATTCTCTATCTTCATCCTCTACTTATTATTGAATCTATTTTATCACTTTAATAACCTATTATAAAAGAGTCTCTCTAAGAAGATATTAAAGTTTTGAAAATAAGTGTTATCCTCTCCATAATAATTATTCTATATCTTTGTCATCTACTTATTCTTGAATCTATTTTATCACTTTAATAACTTATTTTATAAATCATTAAGATTATATAAAAGTTATATTATTATTATATAATAACATGGTCTTATTCATTTAATCATCACAATGTGTCCTTTTTGGTCTGGTTTACCCCTTATATGAATGATGTTATAACATTTACATCATCAATGGAAAAGAAAACATAAAAAGTGTTAATATGATGTAATAATGAAAAATTAAATATGTTTTTATAATTATTATTTTTTATTATATTTAATAAAATTCATTAATATAAGCATTTTTTAACGAATAAAATTCCATAAAAAATTATATTTTCAAGTGCTGCATGTGAAACGTTATCAAAAGTTCCAAAAAATGACCATGAGACTCTTGAACTATATCAAAAAAAATAAAAATCATTAACAATATATCGGTGGTGAACCCATGATCCTGTATCAAGAATTAGAATTTCTAAACTGAAACATGCATGGAAAATGTAACAATTGACACTTAAATTTTCATTTTGACTATAAAAAATAAATGTATGGATAATAAGAATTTATAAAAAAATATTAAGAAAAATAAATATAAATTATTTTATTTTTAAAATTTATAAATAATCTAAATTTATTAAATAATGAGTTATAACATTTCTAACCAAGTGGGAATCTATGAAAATGCTTTACTTTACAATATTAATTTGAAATCCTAGTTGCTTATATGAAATTTCCATTGTAGGAATTTTTATTTCTTTATCTCTAATACCACATCTATTTTATTCTATTATATTTATTAATAGGTTTTACAAGTCTTTATAAAATTTCATATCATTTAGATTCTTAAATTAATTGAAAGGGTGCTTGTAAGTAGAACTGGACTTATCTCTTCTTTTCATGCATAAATTGTTCTATTTCATATCCATATTTTTATACTTTTTTATGTATTTTATTCAATATACTTCAACTTTTACTTAATTTATTTTTTATATTATTTGAATTTATTTTCCAAGGCTTTAAAGTAATATTTTTTTTTCATTTTTCACATAGAAAATTCACTATTAACTTTGAATCATTTTAGAAAAGTGTGAAAAAATCATTATTTTTAATATTTTCTGCATGAACATATTATATCATCATCTTATATTTATTTAATAAGATACCTATACAAGTTTTCATATTTTTTAATGTAATTTATAACCCTATTCCTTTATAAAATATTTTAATTTAATGAATAGTTATCTAAAGTAAAGGACATTAATTCTTATTTTTATCAAATAAATTTTCAAATGTTCTTAGAAAATTGTTCTTGAGATGTTTCCCCAAAATTTAATTTTTAATATGCTTCATGAGAGATATGATAAAAGTATACCATACACCTTCTTACTATGGATGGATTATGATCATATATTATAGAAATTTTCACAAAACCTGATTCTTTCCCAAGGGTTTGTTAAGTTTTAATGGTATTATGAATATTTTCATGTTCATGCGAAACACATTTTTATATTTTATCTTAGTGACAGGTAAGACCCGAATTATATAGACCACCAATTTATTGGGTAAATATTTATATCTCATTATATTGTACATAATGTAATTATGGGAGTGAAAAAAATTCAATATGGAACTCTTCCAACTATGTTTAATAGAATGGGGAGCGAACCCAATCCTCTATGGAACTTTTTCCATAATGTATATTGTAATGGGAAGTGAACCCAACCCAATGTGGGACTCGATCTATTATATAATTATGGTATTAATAGTTATCCTAGATATAAGAATTTATTTTCTATACTTCTATTTGTTTTGTACTCTTATGCCACATTTGTACGCCTACATTATGTTTTCATGGCTCATTTCTATTTACTAACGTTTCCACACTCCTTTGATTAATGTATTATATTATAAAAAAACTCATATTCCATTACTTATGGTTTATGATATATGGTTTATTAGGTTTGAATATTTTAATTAATTTCCATGTAACTTGATTTTTTCTCATATAAAGGTGGTCTCAATGAGTAAATGAAAATTGAGGAGTCTCATTATTCTCACGGTTTTGGGGACAATAAGAGAAAAATTGATCTTTAGTGAAACTAAAATGATAAAACCCATGAAGAAAATAAAATTAATATTCCTATATTCTAAAAATGTGGGAAGAATAATGATGGTATTTTCTTTAATTATATTGAAAATTTTTTCAAGTGTGGAAGATAAGGCTATCTAGAATAAGAATTCCAAAGAGATATGAAGAGGCTAACCAATGAGATGCATGAAAATAAATCCAAACATAATTTACCACCCACATATATATTATGAAATTTTAAAGAGTATGGAAATTATGAAAACTAGTGCATGAATCCAAGGGTTAATGATTAAATTGAGGTAAAAATATTTCTAATAAAAGGGAGAAGGGGAATGACTACGAAATCACAACTATGAAATTGAGTAACAAGAACGAAGTGGTGAAATGTACACTCATATTACACAAAATAACTAAAAATGAATTAATTTATTCTGGTTCTAATCATTCCTACATATCTAGAAAGCTTTATTAGATCATCAAATCACTACCCCAAACACTATATATCAATATTTTAGAAAAAACACCTAATAGGGCGATGATTGAATCCCAAGTAGGTAACTCTTATTCGATTAACGTTTGAGGGAATTTGATTCATAAAAATATTTTTGTTCTTCCTTTGGTTGACTTTAATGGGATTTTGGAATGTATTATCTCTATCTACACAGATCCCATATCATTTTTTGGGATTGATAAATCACATTTCATAGTCTAAATCGACCCATGATCATTTATCGATGGAAGGGTGACTATGAACTACCTATGGAAGTTAAATAAATTGTATGGGTACTATTTCCAAAAAATGAGGTCTGTGTAACACAAATGGACTATAAGAAAACAATATTAAAGACATATATGCTATTTGGGAATATGGTATTGAATTTTTAGATGATTTTATTATACTTTTCCTAGAAAATGAGGTTGTGTTTTCCATATAACTCATACCTGGGGTTATGTTTATGTCAATGAATCCTTATATGATAGACCTAACTGAGTTATAAAAATTGAATATTGGAATCCAAGAGAATATAGATAAGTTTTTTATATACCCAAGTTCTTTATCATGGGAAAAACAACCTAATTTTTTTAGAATAATGATGGATCAATGTTTCTCTATATTGATTATCATGAACTTAACAAGACTGTGATACCAAACAAGTATCATCTTACCCATATTGATGAATTTTTTTATCAACATTTATGTGATAAAAAAGTATAAAATACTGATATTCATTCTACATATCATTGATTAAGGCATAAAAGGGGATGGTGTGTCCATGAAATACTTCCATTCAAGATATAGACACATTAATTCATAGTTATTCCATTTGAACATATAAAATACTCTAATATATTCATGGATATATTAATTGAGTATTTATAGATGAAATTAATTGATTATATGAATTATTTTTAGATGATAAACTCATATATTCTAAAATAAAATAAGATAATAAATATCATTTGAGAATTTTGATGAAGTCCAAGAGAAAAGATAAAAAATTATAAAATTTATAGAGTGTGGATTCTATCTAAAGAAAGTATTATTCTTGGATCATGTAATAACAATTGTGGGCATAACTAGGGATCCTCCAAAGACATAGGTAACTATATAATAGCCCAGACCAACTACTATTACTAAGATCCACAATTTTATTGGATTGGTTGGATACTATTGATCTTTTTTGAGAATTCTCTCATGACTATAAAATCCACTATGTTAACTCATATGGGATTCAAGTTCCTTTAAACATATGAAAGTAAATAAAATTTCATGGAACTGAAGAGAACATTTTCCACTAAACCTATACCTACACTATCCAATAGTGGATAAGGGTTTGAGATATACAATGTTGTGTAAAATAAGGTATTGGGATGTTTACTCATGAATAATTAAATGGTAGTAGAATATACCTTATGTTAATTAAAGGTTTATGATAAAAATAACCTGATCCCTAATATTGATCTAGTCGCGGTAATATTTTTTATATAGATATGGGGGAATTTTCTCTGTGTTAAAATGTGTTATATATAACTGATCAGAATAAATTATATGTTCAAAAATATGGAATTGGATAAACACCAAAGGTGATATTTGGAGTTGATCATGGGCCATTACTATTTAATACATTACCACTCTTGGAAGGTGAACAAGTTAGATGATGCAATGAATAGAAATTAGTGTGCTACATTACATATGTAGTGGGTTTAGAGAGACTAAATGCACATGAATTTTCAAAGTATATACCTTGAAATCATAAAGTAAGGGGGTAAATATTATCTTACCCAAGTGATTTCTCAACCATCCATCCAGGTGAAGACTAATCAAGCATAGAAGGAGGATATCCGACTAAAAAACATGGAATGTATTATTCTAGAGTTCTACCTTAATAATGATTGAATTATAAGATATAATAAAAGGATATGTGTTCCATCAATAGTATAATTGAAGTATTTTTTGGGTGGTGCACATATCTTTTAATTCTCTATCCATCTTTTAATTTAAAAGATGTATAGAGAAGTTAAGAATCATTTCTAGTGGGAAAATATGAAGCGGGACATTGTAGAATATATATCACGATGAATTATGTTCATGAATGTAAATGTACAATGAAAAAATTATAAGGGTATGATTCAATCATTACACATGCTTGAACAATAATGGGAAAAAATCACCACGGATTTTGTTGTAGAACATACCAAGGCATCTGAAGTCTATAATAGCATTTCAGTTACTGTCGATTACATTTTGATATTATCATATTTCATGATTATTATAAATGATTTATTTCTCAATAAACTTACCAAAATATAAATAATGTGGGTGGTAAGTATGCATAGAGTACCTCTCTGAACTATATCTTATCAAGATCTAAGGATTACCTTGAAGTTATAGACAATTATTAAAAAATAATTTAATGTGGCGATAAGATTTAACACTACGCATAATTCTCAGATAGATTATCAATATAAAATATATATTTGGAAAAGGCCCAAACATGATTGATGTATCACTGAGAGGGAGGGGTGAAGAATCAGTGACAAATTCTTTTTGTCAATATTCTTGTGTAATAAACTTCACCTCCTCTCAATGAATTATCACTTTTATAAAAACAAAACACTCACACATCAACTGGAAAATAAGAATTTACAAAGTTTATAACTCAATAATAGTATCTATATCCTTAGTAAGGTTTGGAAATAAACCAATTCCAAACAATCCACTAAAAACAATCCTTTTGAGTGGATACAAAAATTAGAATTTACATTTACACTTGTGTAGCATTATGATCAATAAAAATGTATGTGTTCTTATTTTAGTAGGAATGATTTAAAATATTTTTGTGTAATATGTTATAAAACCTTCATCAGTTGGTTCAAAACAAGTTACTATATTGCCTTATCAACTACAATTTTTGTAGAAACTTCAAAAAAATATTCACTTTTCTACCCCGCAGTAGGTAGAAACAACCTTTATGTAATTATTAAAAAAAATAATTTCAATGGATCTACCAGATTCCGTAGTATGATTTCTCAGTCTGAAAATTAGATAAAGAATATAATTCTCTAGAAACAAGTCTGAACCACTTCAAATTTTCTTAAAAAACTACTTCTGATGGATCTGACTAATCCGGTAACTCCTTCATCTTTTACTTATGTCCAGAAAACTACCTCAGTAAATGTTAGTCCAGAAACTCCTTTTCCCTACTTCAGGTATTTCTCTCTCTCTCCATATGTGAAAAGTAATCCACTATCATAAATTAAAATGTACTTAATTTTATTTATAGGAGATCCAAAATTTGTTTGGGTGTATTTCAAAAATGTTTTCCTTCTCAAATAAATTTCACAAAACAAAAATTTATTTTCTATTTTGACTTCATATATAATTATTTCAATGCTTTAAAAATATTCTCAATTAATCTTGAATCTTTTTTAATAATCTTTTGACTTTAGTTCACTTCATAATTTCTTGCCATTATTTCATCTGATACGAAATTCATTCTGATTTTCATCATTACATTGAAAAAATGTAATACTGAAATCTTTTATTATGGTGTTCCATCCCATTTTAAAACCAAACCACTCATTACGATACTCGGTACCAGTTGAAAGAAGAATGTATTTTTATTCCATAACTTCATACCAACTTAAATACATAAAAGTTTGAATTCATTCTTCCATAAACACTATTTCGACTTAGTTAAAATTATATTTAGTGTTTTTCAAAAACATCATCAAAATATACAAATATTATAATACCCCTCAAAAATACTTCCCCACCATCTTTAGACCCCCTTAAAACACCTAAAAATAGATTTACAACATTTCACCATTTATTAAATTTCCCACAACATCCTCAAACTGAGTCCAATGCAGTACAATGTTTGGTGACTTATTGATGTAAAAATGAGTTTGATTGATTAGTATTTGTCTTTATCTACTGTATCAGAGTCAGGCCTTGTCTGATGAATTGATACCACTTCTTTTATAATGATTCAATACCTTTTTTATAAATAAAAAACACTTTTTTCCATTTTATCTCATCCCAATTGAAACAAAACAAAGAAACCTTTTGAAAATAGCTAACTGCATTTTTTTTATCATCATCTAGTTGATTGATTTCTAGACACTTTTCATTCATCAGTCCCAAAAATTTCTGAATACTAATCTACATCAACGGATCATCCATGTATTTCCTCTGATGGATTGGTGCCAACAACAACTTCCTTATTCTAGTTTCCATGAAACTATCAATTTATCCTTATAATTTGTTCATATGGTGAATCAGCCAGTCTAATGGATTAGTCATTCTAATGGATCGATCAATCAAAACATTAATAACTTCAAACCTCCTTATTATTCTTCTTATATAAACATCTCTTTGTATCATGAATTCCCGAATTAGATAACCTAAGGATCAACATATCATCATCATCTAACTAATTGTACCAACCATATATTATCACTATTTATTTCACCAATATTACATCATATGTGTTTTAGAGATCTTATGATCTGTGAGAACTAATTGAACAATAATTTTTTTTCATATTTTGTGTGGAGACATTTAGACTCTGATAAATTTCTTCATACCAATTTAAATATTCATTATGCACAAAAAATGAGTCACAAAACAATTCACCAAGAAAAAATATTTAGAATAGAAAACTAAAATTGATGAAATTTATTATCAAGTGTGCATCTAATCTTCTGATAAAGGTAACTCATTTCATTCCAATCATCTTATAACCAAAACATAAAAAGTGAAATTTTTTTATGACAACAAAATACAAAACATTTAGCACAAACTTCTTTCAACACCCAAAAATGTCTTCCATCCAAATTAGTCCAAAAAATCTCCCCTTTGGATTTTGTTGTCAACCATGGTTCATAAATCACTGAGCATTATAACCTCATGCTATTAATCACATATTAACAATTCTTATCCTACATGAGTGAACTCATTATAGGAAACAAGAATCATTGATAGTAAAACCATATTATCCATTAGTGACTTAAAAAACATATTTAGATTTCAAAATTTATACTATTCTTTCTTTTATTCAACAAAAAGTTTCCTAAAAACACTTAAACAAAGTATTTAAATAGTTTACACACTTATATGTTGAATTCACAGCATACCCATAACTCCTCCAATATGCATGCTTCCTTAAATGGTTTAGCAAATAAATATCTATATTTATGAAAAATTTCTCCCACTTTGACAACACTATCCAAATAAAATATGGGATAGGGGATAAAAATAGATACCACAAACTTAGAGAGAAAGAGTTTCCATTCTCATGTTCAACCTCAGTTTTGAAAATTCTGCCTTTAGTAAAGGTTTAATAAAATTTTAGAATCTTATTCTAATAGAGGAATGTACTCTAGATTGAGTTCATTCCTATCCACATTCTCTTTGATGAACTTATATTTTATATCAATATGTTTTTAAAGATAATTATATAATATATTTATTATAAGATTGGCATAACTTTTATTATCACAACCAAAGGGAAAGGGTAACTTCACTTCAACAAGTAAGTCGTCCAAAAAATTCTTCATCCACATGAGTTGTGTGAAATCTTGAATGGTAGCAACATACTCAGCTTCATACTTTCTAGGAGTTAATAAGTCTTTTTCTTAGTACTTCAACTTACTCAACTTTTAACTAGAATAAAAACTCAACTAGATTCATATCTTCAATAATCAACACATCCTATCTAATCAACTTCTGTGTAACTAAAAAAATCAATTATTTTTTAGCTATCATACCAAATTCCTAATTTTTTGTGCCTTTGATATAAATGAAAATTATTTTTCCATCCAATATCATTTCCCCAAAAAAAATTTATCCCATACAAGGATTTCCTTAGTTTTCACATATAAATTTCATCCATCCCAATAATAGACCCATGAGGTTGTTAAATATTAACTTCTTCTTCAAGTTCTCCATTCAGAAAGTCTGACTTGAAATCCATCTAAAAAATTTTAAAACATAATTTTGTAGTAATATTTAGAAGGATTAAAATTGATTTTAACCATTCCAATGGAGAAAAAAGTCTCGTAAAAATCAATTCTTTCATTCTATGAGTAACATTTTCACACTAACCATGATTTTATTCTTATCACTTCACTATCTTCACTCAATTTGTTCTTGAACACCCACTTTGTACTAATAAAATTTTTGTCTCTTGGTTTAGGTAGAATTTCCCATGTATCATTACTATGAATCTAATCCAACACTTCATTCATATCCTAAATCCATTATGGATTCTCAAAAACTTCATTCACGTCATTGGTCATAACGTTTGAATTTGAATAAGTCTGTGTATTTACTTTTGATGTTTTTATTGTTTGAAACTTGGATATTGAAAACTAATTATTTTTGAGTTTCCACCTATTTCCTCAGCCTAGGATGAGATGTTCAAAATGATTCCTCATCACTAGAAATATCTGAGTTTAATTATTCCAATTTCCTAATATCACAATTGTTGGAATACTTCACATTCTTCTTAAGAAAATATTTCATCTTCCTCATCTGTATGTGTATGTATAATATCTACCACATATTTTTCAAGAAATTTTACATCAACTAAGTCAAAAATTATTCCTATTTATTTTTTGAAACATCACAACTGGAAATTCTAGCTATAGCCACGATTTGACGAACCATGGCTAAGTTTGGCATGGCTATAGGTCTATAAACACGGTTTGAACCATCACTACTAGAATATGGAGGTATACCAACAGAAGTATGCCAATGGTTTCACTGAACCATTGGAAAAGGTGGCATGTAGATGCTTTTTACTGATGGACTAAAGGGACCATTGGGAAATGTATCATATTACCAACGGTTTAACAGAACCGTGGGGAAATGTATCCTATTACCAACAGTTTAATTAAACTGTTGGCTACATAATTCTATGCCTGCGGTTTTAATAAACCGTTGGTACCACTAAGGGATAGGGAAATTTAGGTTTCTCTCTGTTTCTCAGCGTAGAGAATCATTCACCTATATGCATTTTGTTATGTTCCCTACTTCCTTGTTATCCATCTTCCCCAAATGTTCCACATCCACATCTTATGTCTTCCCCACTTCTCCTATGAACACACATCCCTACATCATTCACCATCACGCATCTTATCTTCCCTACATTTCTGATTCTCTGATCACCCCACTTCTTCTAGGGTTATCCCACTTCTCCACATCATTCACCTCCTGTTTCCCTGCATCATCAATTGTGTGCTCATCTCCTCGCTTCTATGCTTAACCTACTTCACCGAATCATTGCCTCACACTTCTCATCTTCACCACATCATATTATGCATTCACCTCAGCTTCTCCACTTCTCCGATTCTGGGTTTTTTTGAGGTCATGAGAGGTTTTTAATTTGTTTAATTAAATTTTATTATTAGTATTACATTTATATTTTCTGTAAAATATTTTTTAATTTTGTATCTTCAAGGATGATGCCTCACTGTAAAGACGTCTATTTGAGATAAAAGACAACAATAAACCTTCCTTCACCTTCAATAAGTCCATGGTATTGAAGTCCATTCCAAATCAATCGAGGAGTTAATGGTTTAAGGATAAGGTTAAGCTATTTTATCCTCAATTGGTCAAATATTTTTATTCTAATATAGAGTTTGAATATGTTGATATAACATAAACCAATCAAATAGTAGCAAGTGGATAAAATTAGAAATTATCTTCAATAATCTAGGATAAAATATTTAATGCTTCTCATGTATGAAAATATAAATATTACTATTATTTATATCTTTCTATTCACTCAGAGTCTGATTTTTTAATTCCTTTGAGAAGATAACTGGGAATAAGACTCTAATAAGACCAATTACCGAATAGTTATATAGATATTTTGAATTTTTAGTGATGTTTATATATTATCTAATTATCCCCATGAATTGGTACTTTAAAAATTTGATAAATCGAGATTTTTTCATTCTATATATGATTAAAATTGGAGTTTAAATAAGCTTATTAGGTTATATAATGAGGAATATCACAAAACTATGATAACCCTCACCAATTTTTAATTTTCTACCTTACCCTAAATAAATCTGATACACATTTGATATTAAAGGTTAAGTTCTTGAGGTAGGGGATTAATTTTATTTTTTGGTTTTTTCTTGAATCATAAAATTTATAGGCATATGAAAGATAATTGGAACTAATGTAAAATGGATTGGGTAATTAATAATTAATGGTTTATGATATGTTTAATCCTAAAAATAATCATGTCATACCAATGGAAAAAGTACATCCTAATTTAGAAAATGATGATATAGTTGAGTATTATTTAGATGAAAATGAAGTTTCTTTAGATGTTATAGAATAAGACATAGACATAGATCAGTTTAGTATAGAAGCTTGGAGGACCCTTTATAAATTTAGATATCCTTATTTTGTGGTTTCTTTTAGATCTCAAAATTCCCACACACATCTACCCTCCCAAAAAAAATACAAATTAATGATGAAGACCTTAAGTATAATGAGGCATCATTAAGTGATTTCTTTTTAAGAAATAGCATGGGAGGATAGTGAATCAGGATAGTATGACATGAGTGGGAGATGTTCTGAAAATTAAACTTCTTTAAGACCTATAAATATAAGGATTCATAGACTAATTGCAAGAGAAGAGACTCCAACATAGCTTCACCTCCTACATATTTCTTAGTTTTAGCTCTTATTCCTATGAGATTTGTTGTTAATTAAGACTAAATCAAATGTATTGTGGGATATTAGTTGAATGTAAATTAGGATGTGTTTTAAATGACCATAGTAATAGAGTATAAGGTATTTTAAACACAAGAGTCAAAGAATATTGAACTAGATTGATGGGATGTAAAGCAAGCTGGAAAAGATAGATATATAATTTGAAGGGCTATTTATTTTTATCTAACAAGGGTATCTACTAAGCTCTATATGAAGACCATGTTCAGATAATTGGCTAGTGATATCATAGTTCATCTACTAACTAAGGCATTCAAAACTCATGTGGAGAAGTTAAAGGTTGTTAGTATTTTTTTCAACGAATTTTTATAGAACATTTAGGCATGTTTTCAAGCCATGGATCATGGTTCTAGAGATATAAAAGTCTTTACTAGACTACTCAAGCAATATCACTTTACTACAGTGTTAACATACGATTTCCTAGAATGTGTGGTTAATCCTTGCATTTTTGTACGTTTTTGTGAACTTGGAATTTTTCATTTTTTTTGATTTTGAGTTATTTACATTTTCTTTATGGTTTGGTTATGATGGATCATGGTATACAGTTTGTTTTTTCACTTTCTAGGGTTAATTTGAAATGGAATATTTTAAATGGGAAAGTTTAAAAATACATTGATTTTAATAGAAAATTTGGGAATAATTTTATAATGATATTTTTATTTGTAAATGTGTCTAAAATGTTTTGGATTTAAAATGATAAACTATTTTTGGAAATTTTGTCAATTCTGTTTGAAAAAGGGATAGTGTTAATTATTTTCATGGTTTTAAAGGGATATTAATAAAGCATAATTATAATATTTTAAGTGATTTAATCCAAATGTACTTTTAAAATAGATTCTTTTGAACTATTTGAATGTTAGAAATGTTTTACCAAAATCTTTAATTGTGTTTAAATGGTTTCATAAACAATTAAAATTTATCCTTTTTTCTTTCATCATTGTACCCATATGCTACTTGCTATTGGCTTCCCTGTGTGCTTCTTCATATGCTTCCCTGACGGAAGCCTGCTGTGTGATACCCTATTTTTTCTTTATGCTTCCCTACTTGCAACTAGCGGGAAAGAATCCTACTATGTGTTCTATGTGTGATGTAAGGAAGGCTGCTGGAAGATAAATCATGTAAAATTTTTAATTCCTTTAATAAAAACCATATCAAATATTAATTATTTTACCCTTTTACTTACCATACAAACTTAAGATGAATCCATTTTTAATTCATCTGTCATAAAAGTATTTTCCTACAATATTTCATATGAAATAACTAGTTGAATAGTTTACATAGATATACATGGTGATTATTGAGCCTCCACCAATCCTTTTATCTCATAAAACCTAGAATTGGAGAAAATATTTCATTGGGAAGGAGGAAAATTTTTATGAATTCAAATTAATAGTCAATCATTCTCTTCAACGAATGAATATAATCTTTAAAAATATAATTCTATTTAAAGTCTTTCAACTAATCTAGAAAAGATATTAATTCCTCCAAAACTTATATAGAATCATCTTTTTGAACTAGATGTTGATTCCTAAGTAAGTCACTTTTAGTATTCATAATCAGTATCCTACTTGAAAAAAATGAAACTGGGATTTTGAGTGTAAAACATATCCATCTTTTAAAAAATGAAACTGGGAATTTATATAAAACTCTTTCACATCATTTTAAAAAATGTGATCCTATATTCATTTCATCAAAGATCTATTCCCACTTTTGAGATATTAGAAATTTCCTCAACATGAGATTCATTTGTCTCATCTAACCAGGACCAACAGCTCTTCCTAGTAGCACTCACTGATCCTATATATGTCAAATTCCACACTTATAGTACACAATTCATTTCTTATGTACGTGCATCATAGTACACACTACTTGACCTGTGTATATCACTTCTACACATCATAGTACACAACCAAATGAATAAGAAATCATGGTAGATTACTTTTGTGCAGTCTCTAGTTCAATGATTCGGGGCTTAAATTCTATAGAGGGAGGAATAGAGCATTTGTTTATTCATCAGAAACAACTTGTTTCCTAGTAATAAGAATTCAATATGAGTAGGAGGCATTTATTAATCATTTAATATTAGTAAACAAACACATTCATGAAAATTTTAGTAACTAAATACATTAATATACATTAAGGCCCTGGCCTGTAGGACATCAAACACATCCCACCATGTCCCGGTAATGTCTTTTCTGTTTTCCCACACTTCCAAGGCTCCGATAACTACATTTTAGTATCATAATGAAAATTTTAACAATATCAGACTTGACCTAGATAAATTAGATATTAATATAGAGGATATGGATAAAACCATTATTTATTTAACTTCATAGGATTGATTAGTGTTCTGTGTTGTCTGGGAATTGAAAGTTATAGGTGCAAGTGTTCTATGTAAACGTTCTGTGTTTTATGGGATTTGCAAGTTGTAGTGGGATTGCAGGTTCGTGTAAGTGTTTGTCTATAGTGGAGTTGTGCATTGCAGAGTGTTATTGCATTGTTTTGTGTTCTGTACAAGTTTTCAGGTGGTGTTATTATTCTGTGTGTATGTATGATTTACAACTTCACTCAAAATTAATTAACTTTTGAAAGTCAACAAAAAAACTTATGGTGTGTGGGATGTATATGTTGGATTCATATGCAGTGTGTGGGAAGTGGGGGATGTATATGTTCTGTTATGTGTGTGGGATGCATATTCAGTGAGTGGGCAGTGGGGGATACATATGATCTGTTATGTGTGTGGGATACATATGTAGTGAGTGGGCAGTGGGGAATGCATATACAGTGGGGGATACCAGAATTGTGATTGATGCATATTCTATTTGTTGGATGCAGTGGGGGGATAGAGTGTATTATTAGGTTTTTTCAATTCTGAATTTGCTGGTGTAGGGTAGTGGGATGCAGTGGGAAGTTGCAGGTGCAGGAAGGGGGATGCGGATTGTAGGCATGGTGTAGGAAGGGGGATGCAGATTACAGGAAGGGTGCATCCAGGGGGATGGGGATTGCAGGTAGGGTGCATGTTATTTAATTCTGCATCATCCTATACCAACAGTTCCATTTGAACCTTTGGTAAAAATAAATTCCTTCTATATACCTACGGTTACATAACCATTGGTATAACCCTATTATAATGGTTCAATGGAACTGTTGGTAAAATAAATAATCCTATATACCAACAATTATGTGACCATTGGTATAACACTATTACAATGGTTCAATATGAACCCTTGGTAAATTTCTATTCCGCCCATCTCATACCAACGGTTTCCTCTAAACCGTTGGTATATGGTTATCCCAACGAAAAACCTCCCAATTCTTTCAAAGGATTTTCCAAGGGTTGAAAACCATTGGTATAAGTTAGATTTCCAATAGTACATGGATATAGGTATACAACCATGGTTCAAACCGTGGTAATATTACTATATCCATGGTTTATAACTGTAGCTATACCAAAAGATGGAGATAGCCTATTTCCATGGTTTCTAACTATGACATTAGACCTATAGCCATGGTTAAAAAATGCGACATTATACTTATAGACACCATTAAAAATTGGGGATATAGGGTCTAGAAATCAATAAAAAAATTTCCCCCACCCTCTCCCTTGAACAGCCCCCCCACCCCTCACTCCCCTTGTATTATCCCCACCCCCACTGAATAGCCCCCCCCCCACTCCCCCTAGGGTGCCCCCCTTGGACACCCCCTAACCCTACACATCCCCTCCCCACTGGACAACCCCTCCTCCCCACACAGCCCCCATATCACCTGCAAATCCCGCCTTCCTCACCCCACTCCCCTTTGGGTAGACCCCCACCCTACACATCCCCCCAGA
The DNA here is from genome assembly GCA_963277665.1 of Viscum album. NCBI lineage: Eukaryota > Viridiplantae > Streptophyta > Magnoliopsida > Santalales > Viscaceae > Viscum > Viscum album. The sequence continues at coordinate 1,694,640,665 of OY728160.1, forward strand.
CACCCCCTACCTCCCCCTGGATGACCCCCCACAAAACTACCTACATCCCCCCTCCCTCCCCCTAGACAAACTCCTCTACCTTTCCATGGATATCCCCCTCCCTTTCCTTGGACAACCCCCCTCCCCACCACCACTCCCCCTCCACCCTCCTCCCTTTCCCTGGACAACCCCACCTCCCCCTACAGTCCCCTCCCACCCCCTAGACTGCCCCCTCCCTGGACACCACCCTGCAACCCCCTCTTTTTCCCTTGAAAACACCCTACATTTCTCTAGACAACCCCCATCCTCCTAAATCTCCCTCCCACCCCCTAGATAGAAACCCCCAGAACACCCCACCACCCCTTGTATCCCCCCATCCCTTTCCTTAGACAACCCCTCCCCCAACAACTCCCTCCCACCCCCAAGAAATCACCCTCCCCCTAGACAACCACCTCCCTCCCATGGAAATTCCCCCACCCTACACAGCCCCTCCCACCCCTTGGAAATCCCTCTCCCTCCCCTAGACAACCCAATAACCCCTGCACAACCCCCCCCCCCCCCCCACCCACTTCCTTTGAAGTATCCCACCCCCTGCCACCACTACCCATAAACCACCCTCCCTAGACAGACACCCCCTCCTTCTTGGACAAACCCTCTTCCTAGAAACCCCCCCAGACAGAACCCCTTCCTGGATAGACCCCACCCCCCCTAAATAGACCCCCTCCCTGGATAGACCCCCCAACAAACCCCCTCTCCTCCTTGAAAACCTCCTTCTCCTGCACACCCCCACCCCCTTGTACACCCCCGCCCCCCTTGAACACCCCACCGCTGCCCCCTTGCACAACCCCTTGCACCCCCCTGCACACCCCTACCACTTTCAGACCCCCTTCCCCCTGAACACCCCCTCCCCTAGACACCCACTGCCCCCTTACACCCCGCTGCACACCCCTACACCGATGGATAGTAATTATTTGAGGGAAATAATTTAATCTAGTTCAGATAGGGCCTGCATATCATATCTATAAAGAACATATTGGTTCTAAATTGAATTTTGATATTACAAGAGGTACTATTCAGTAGCCCTCATGTCATTATAAATGATAGCGAATGATGATTTTCCCTATTCCTGATTCATTTTTCCAACATGCATTAACTTTGTTGACATGGTTTGAATAGGGAGATCATAAAGTTCAATTTTGCAAGAACTAATGATAACTTCCATGCATCCAGGCACAATAATCCATTAATTGATGAAGTTAAAAGGAAGGGGAGCTAACCTTAATTTTCTTGTGAAAATATCAACCAAAATAAGATTATGATCAAAGTGGCATTTGTGAAGAATAAGGCCAAATTCATCAACTACACCCTTCATCTCATGAACCTGGGAAAACAAATCTATCCAATTTTCTATCTTTCCTACCATTTAGGGTGTATCTACCCAAGGTTTAGTCTCCTTCCAAAATTAGAACATCAACTATGCTACATTTATCAATATAAGCGCATAATTCATAAGATTATATCCTATTGAAGTGAACACAAGTTTATTCAATAGGCCTTATAATATTGTTAAAATAACCCAAAATCTCCAAAATCTGGGACATCTGATCAGATATCACATCAAATTCTTTTCAATAGTCTCTTATTTTAATATAATAATTTGATTCACAAAAAAAAAAGGTAACGCAAATCACAGTTCGTTGAATGCCAATATTTACCGAGATATATTGTTGATTATTGGTTCTAGAGTGAGGTTGATACTATCATGCTTTACATTCCAGAGATGATCATCATCATAGTGAAATGAATTTTGTTAAAAAGGTAACCAAGAGAGGAACACGTAAAGGAATTAAATCTATAAAAAAATTATTTTAATTTCAGCAAGACCAATCATCATAGGGATTTTTTTCACACCATAGTTAATTACTAAGGGGTGTTTCGGTGATTGTTATAAGATTATAATTTGTTTATGGGAAACTGCAAGTGAATTTTTTTAGAGATGTTCGTGGTGACTCAAATGAGATAATAAGGGGTAAGGATTAAAATGGAATACATAAATGCTAAAAATTTTAAACAATCTATATAAGCAAAAACTACCACTGTGAGTTTTTGAAGACAACGCACCTCCATTGGAGGGGTTTTATTACAAAACCATGACTTGTTTATAAAACAAAACAATTTTTTAACTAATACTTGGTCAAGAATTAAATTTTAATATAATGAATCACAATTAATATGGAATATACATGAAATTTAAAACATTATTGAATTAAATAGGCTAGGAGAGAGACTCTACCTCAAAGGAGTCAAGCGACACTTGGTGCTTGAAACTGTTATCAGTGAAAACTCTAAGTTTCTTTATAAATACTATAGGTATATTCATATTTTCATATACATAAGGATGGCCTAACTCTTATGTACATGTCTTCATGGCCTTGAATACGCACAAGAGGATCCTTATATATAGGCTCACATACATAAGCCCCTTATCACCCACACACGTATGCATTTTCTATATATATACATAAGCACACCTATCCCCTTATATGTAATCGCACTGACATGGGAGGATATACATATAATGGGAGAAATTATTATATATATTCTTACCTATGCATATGCAGTGAGTCATCTTTGACTCCGGTGACTCGGAACCACCTCAAGGATTATCAACATGCTATAATAAAATCACCAAGGTATATAAAATTACAAAACACCCAATAATAAACAAAGAATCATCAAATAACAAAGGAAAAAAGTCACCTTAAACCATTGTAAATGAACAAAATCAGGCCTAACCTGTTAACCTTTGGCGGTGGTTTCCGTAACACACATGAACATGTCCGGGGAGACTTCAACAAAATTCCGGTGATATGATGAATCGTCATTAATTGAACCTAAAAAAGTGAAGTTGTAGGTACATGATTAGTGATAAAGGAAGTAATAGAACATGTGATAATGAAAAGTTTTTTATGTAAATGAATGAATTATAAATCCCAAGTGCATACCATAGGGGTTCCATCCAGTCTAGATAACCGAACTCATGAATTCTACAACTCCATTGTTGTAACAAGATGTTCCAATACTGACATACAACTGGAACAAATTAAAAGATATCATAAAACTAATTAGTATGATTATATCTATGAAAAATATATAAGCAAAATAGCATGCATAAATTGGGTGCATCATAAATGAATCAAGATGTAGTTCTAAGGATTATGTGGTTGGATAAACTGTTATACCGATCCTATAATCTATCTTCCATACTAGTTTTTAAATAAATACTAATGTGATATTTTCTCAAATGTAAAGATATTTCTTATTGTATGGGAATAACTACATGAATATGCTCATTAATTTTTTCATATCATCACATGTGAAAAGACATAAGCATAAGCATATGCTAAGATGTGAGAAAAGCATAACAAAATGCATATGTGAGAAAATGTATACCCAAAACACAATTGGAAGGGGATCTTGAACAAATCCAAATCACAAATATCTCATATATAATAATTCAGGACAATATTGAATAAATCCTAATCATAAATAACTACTATATAATAATGTAATAAAAGTTTATAAATCATTGGTATATCATAAATAAATTTGCATTGAAGTGGAATCCTCTATAAGCCTTAGAAACCTAATACCCCATGGTTAAACCACCTAAAACACGAAATACAACCCTAGAAGCCCCAAGGGTTAATGGGAGAGGAAGAAACCAATTGATAAAGGGATATGGGGATGAATAGGATGAAAACAATAAAGAAAGAGGTTCTCATTGTGGGAAATCTACATGGAATTGAGATAGGGAAGCTTGAAACCAAGAAAATAAGGTGGGAGAGACACCCTTGGATGAACCCAATAGACAATTGAATGGGGATAAGGGAAAATGGGGTCTGAATCCTTTAAAATCATTAAGGTTATAAATGAAAATTCAAGTTTTACCAAGTCAAACCATTGTGAACTATTTTATTCACATTCATAAATGACCCTATGGATTTACCACCAAAAAATATTCACTGAACACCTCTTCAAGATGAGAATCATCATCATCCTTTGAAGTCTCTAAATCTCCTGTGTAGGAAAATATATCTACCTTAATATTTATGGATGGATTTTGGAATAATGAAATGATAAGCATGAGATAATTTGTAATGTAAACAAGTTTTGATTCTACTAAAAACACTATTTTCCCCTGCACACTGCCCCCAGCCCCCTTCACCCCCACTTCCCCTTTCAACCCCACTGCCCCCAACCTTCACCCCCACTTCCCCATTACCCCCTCACCCACCCCCACCCTTAAACCCCAAATCCCCCAACCTTCACCCCCATGCCCCCTGCAACCTTCCCACCCCCCAACCTTCACCACCACTCCCCCCAACCTGCACCCCCCAACCTTCACCCCCACACCTGAACCCAATTACATTATATAATTAATTCACCCATATACTTATCCCAATTCCATAACCCAAATAATTGAAATAGGAAATTTTATAATACCTAAATTCTATGAATCGTGTTCTAATAGAAGTGTGAGGTAAAATGAGGTCTGCCTACTAGAATGTAGAATGAATCACTAATGAAAACAATCCCTAAATCATAGATCATTTGTGTCAATAAAATGTCTTAAAGGATATCCCTATAACAAGTAGTTATATGTTCTCCATGTAGTAATCATGAATTTATATAGTTTTTAAAATATATACACACCACTTTTGTAAAACACCTGCATAAGAAACTACTGAAACCACCCCATCCTTAAGAGAAATATTATCATCTTTTCAGATGTTCAACACCTCCAAGGGATCTTTTTCCTTAGTATTAAATCATCCTTGTTAAAATAATATCAAATCATAAAGTGGTTTATTATTTGTGACTCCCATTTTAGAAAATAATTATTACTTTAAAGAGGTTGTAATACCCAAATTACATGACTGAAAAGTTTGCATGTCATTCGCTATAATATTTTCCAAAACCACTAAAGTTGTGTTCCCTTCAACCATACACTCACCACTTGTGTTCCCAATTATTTCATACTAGTTAACCATGATGGATTTAATATTTTCATACTATATATACATAACAACATTAACCATTTCCCCCCATTCATTGTTCACCTTAAATTCCATCTTCCAAGATGCATAACAAATACAACAGAGGAATAAGGATGGTCTTTTATAGATATTGTTTTTGAGAAACTTGGATGAGAAATGAATATATTCCCAAAAAATCCTTTACATATAGCCCTAAAATGTCTAAAACCCTTAATTACTTCCTTTTCTTTATATTTCCATATATGAACATCTTTAGGATGCATGAAGTTTTGTTTTTCTTTATATTTATTCTTAAAAAGAATATGATTCATTACTTCTACAAGCAAGGTACATTCACTTTTCTCATCTTGATTCATATTTTTATCTATTTATAAATAATTTGGGCATATTGTTACAGCCACATACAACATCCCCCCCCAAAACCCAGACCCCTGCCCCCATCTGAACCCCCACCACAAGGCGACAACAACCCCCCAACCCTATCCACACCCCCACTATCACCACACCCCCTACAACAGGCCCCACAACACTCTGCCACCCCCAATAGTAGCCCCCCTACCCCGACCCACCCCTTCCCCCACCCCATGAAGCAACACCCCCCACCACACACACACACACACACACACACACCTCAACCCTATCCCAACCCCCACCCACGGTAGCCCCCCCAAACAACCCACCACCCAGAATCATCCCCCCCAAACCGAGACGCCATCCCACCCCCACCCACCCCAGCCCCATTCCAACCCCTTGAAGCATCCCCCCTGCACACCCAAACCCCTTGCACATATCCCAACCTCTACCCACCCATGCCCCCACACCTCCACCAAGACCCCCTCCAACCCACCCCCACCTCCACACAGATCCCCCCCCCCACACACCCAGACCCCCTTCCACTATCGCAACCCCTAGTAACTCCCCCTCACCCAACACCCCCATACACTCGTACCCATTTCCACTATCCCAAACCCACCCACCCTCCCCCCACCCCACCTCCACCTAGACCCCCCACACACCCACACAACCAGAACCCCTACCCCCATCCCAACCCCCAGCAGTAACACCCCCCCTGACCACCACCACCACCACACCCCCTACCGCAGCCCCCACACCCCCTGACACCCCCTGTAGTATCCCCCCTATCCCTACCCAACCCCACCCCATAGCAGAAATATCCCCCCTCTCTCTATTGAGGGTGAATTTTCTCCATGGTAAGTGGAGGAGTGGGTTGATTGTATCTAGTGCTATCATCCCTTTTTGTGATTTTTTTAGAAAAGATCCAACTTATTTTATTTCTGATCATCTGATATCTTTATTGAGATTATAAGTGGATATATCTCAAAACCTCAAGAGTATTAATACTTTATTGGGTGAATAGTTGGAGATGAGTAAGAAGTTTCTTTCATCTTCTCTAGTGATATGATCATTTAAAACAATTTGGGACTTCTCCACTCTTATCCATGGGAATATTTTACTTTTCTCAAAACTAAGTATATGGCCAATCCAGCTCATGTGGTTTTATTTCAGGGTATAGAGTTAGTGTTAGAGAGATCTATTAGTGACTATCATATTAGTATCATGAACAATGTAACAAGGCTCGAAATAAATCAACGTAATCTAACCAAATTGATTCACTAAAATAAGAACCTAAAGTTATAGACCTAAACTAAACCAACTAGATTTGGACTAATCCAAATTAAATGGAACTAAACTAACACAACTAGTATTGAGACAAACCAACTTGAACTAAAACAATGTAAATAGAAATGAAATGAAGTTACGTAAAATAAATCTTTAAGAAATCCAACAAATTCTCAGAAAAAAGCATTATCCCTCCAGATTACATGATCTTTAGAATCCAAAACCAAACAAGTATAATGTATTTCATAATAAAAAATCCAATTTTTTTTAAAAAAGATAATAAAAAATAGTAAAATGTGTTTCATAATATATATATATATATATATAATACTATTATTTCACCCCTACTTCCCCCTACACCCCCTTCCCTCACACGCCCCCATGCCACCCTACACCCCACCCCTTCCCACTGCAACCCCTACCCCCACTTCCCCTGGAACCCTCCTTCCCCCCCAACCTTCATTATTTTATATTATGTTTTTCTTGTTTAAAAATTTTCAATCACCTGATTAGACCTAAATAAAATCACCTCTTTGGTTTTGATCCATATGTTGATATAACCCTTCTAGATTGAGTTATAAATTGAAGAACCTTTTATAATTTAGATAGTTTTTTTTACCATTTTATTAAAAATTATTAATCCTCATAAACTTCTTCAAGAGTTTTACTAAATAGTGATAATATGGAAGAGAACCTAGATTAGTTAAATAGACCAATTAAAAATTTCTGTGCACAATATTTAACTATTAGAATACCTGTTTGGTGTTTCCAAATAATCAAGTATAATTTGAGTTGAATCATGGTCTAAAAAATGATTCCTATTTTTCATTATTTGGTAGGTTAAGACCCCAATAATAAATTGAAGTAATTTGTCACCATATTAATTTCCTTCAAAAATCAGAAAATTTCATAAGCTTAAATAAAATGGAAGGAATTACCATTCTATCTAGAGGCTTCAACAAAGGAATGGATGTAAAAATTTAACATGGAGATTTAACAAGCTAGTATGAGCCCTAGAGATCCATTATTTAGAAGTTATTCTCTGATTCAAGGAGTAGATAATAAAAAAATTGAGATTTATGGCATAATTAAAGATATTGGAGAAGCCATTTATGGGTATTGGGACAGGTTCTAGAAGTTAACTACTAGTCATACAAATCAATCGAACATATATAATCATAATTTCTTAAACATATTATATCAAGGACTTCATAACAATGATAAAAACTTATTTGATTCATCATTAGGTGGAACTCTCATGGAAAATTATTCAATAGGGTCCAAGGATTTGATAGAGAAGGTCTCTTACAAATCTCAAAATTTTTATACATGGACCACTAATAAAAGTGTACATGAGGTAAAAAAATTTAACTCACATTTTCTTGATTCTATAATTAAAGAACTGACCTCTATTTTGAGATAATTAGTGCTAAGAAAAGTGAAATAAGCACAAACTACACCCCTATTGGTCTCTCAATTGTGTATTTTCTTAATAGTTTTCAATAGAATTTTCCCTTAAATGTATAACACTGAAAGATGTGACACTATGAATTGAAGATAATTTTAACCAATGAGTAACCATGGTTTTTAGGATTATTTAATATTCTAATATGGATATGGAACAAAATATCAATCTAAGTCACCTTTCCAATATATTTTATAATAGATTTATCATTCCCACACTTCGACTTGGTAAGTAAAAAGTATCAACCTTCAACTGGTTAATGAACTTAAGGAAAAATTAAAGATCCATCCATGAAGGAAATTTATAAATAGATAGAGTACCAATGTAATCCACAATCTACTTTGACAACATATTGTTCTATGATTAAGGAGTTAAAAATCCAATATAGAAAAATTCTTATTATTTTTGATGCATTGATAAATCAGCGTTCGAGTAAACACTTTTCTTAACCAATTATTCACCCAAAGTGTTATTCCTATAAGAATTGTTTGGGTGGTATAGGTTATTATGGATTAACCTCTAGAAGCAAAACCAAACACTAAACACCCAATGGGAAATGAATAAGACCCTATGGGGAAACAATCTTCTATGCGTCTATCACATTGTGGTTTCGAAACTAACATGTTCTATGTGACTCATAATAATCGTATTGGATTTTATTTATATGGGAAAATGATTTTATATAACAAAATTTTTGATAACATGACAATAAATTTAGGAAATCCTTCAAATATTACTATTAATCTACAAATGAAATATTGTCGTGATAGTTCATATATTCATCACTATGAAACAAAGGCTTACATTAACCAAATTAATAATAATCATTTAATATAATATATTTATGATGTCTACATTTATAACTCACCATAGACCGTTTATCCATTTTAAAATTATATCATCCTAGATTTTGATTTACATCATTTTCATATTTAAACACTATAAGAGAATCAAACACAATGAAAATAAGAAAAAAAATTAAAGAAATAATACCTGAAGAAATAATTGAAAACAAATAAACTCTATCCAAGAAAAATGTGAAAATTAAGAAGACAAGAAATCGAAACAAATAAATCTTAACCAATTAAAATTGAAGAGGTAGTGGATCTGATATCAAATAAACCCTTCTTCATGGTAGAAATCTGAGGGATTGTGAGGAATTAGAACCATTCTAGTTTAAATGTATGTGGCTGTGTGTTGATGAAAATTAGAGTTCATTGAAACCCAAAAAGAATAAATAAAATATATATTTTTTAAAATAGAAAATAAACCCTAACACACCCTACAACAGGACACTAAGAAGCTATGACAACCCTTCTTTTATTACAAAATTAAACATGATTTGTTACACAAACTATTCACTTGATACAACATGGATGATTGAGAGGTCTAGTGTCTTTGGGGATTAGGGTCATTACATAACAAATTAAAACATGAAATACAACATCTTTATTGAAAAATTCCTTTATATGGCCACTATATTCCCTTGTACTTAGCATTGCATGGGATAACCTGAGGACATGCATAAGAAAAGGGGTGAGCTATAAAGACCAGTAAGGGAATAAACATGGAATACATGAGGAGTAAAATACATGTTATAAAATAGGCATATCAATATATCACAAGAGAAACATGAACATAAAGGCATGATAAAGAATGATAATCATAACATGGAAATGTGGCAACAACACTTAACATGGAATTAGCATGATCCAAGGATCATTGCACATGGAGAATGAGTAAATTCTCATTGCACATGAAGCACGAGTAAACCCTCATTGCACTTGAATTATCATGAGTCAACACTCATTGCACATGACGTATCATGATACTGTACTTTACCCAATGCATTGGAGCGCAATAATGGCGCACCCTTCTTAAAAATTTCATTTCATGCATAAGTGTGCCACATGGATCCTAAAACATGGATTCATAAAACATAATCATTTATTCCATGACAAAGGAATGTGGAATGAAACTTTTTAATTAATAAGTAAATGTGCATGAAGGTGAATACCCTTTATGGATAAATGGGAATGGTATTCACTACACAATGGCAATGGCTTAGAAAATTGGTGCAATTTCGGCAGCGTAACGACATGATATAAGAATTCATAAAAATAGTTGACAAGAGAGAAAATGGTGTCTCATCATATCTACATGAAATGGACAGTAATGGGGTCATATAGATACATGTCCCAACAATTTTAATGGATGTTAGATTCATGATACAAAAGTATTTCTTGAATGTAAATGAGGAGAGAGAAGTTCCTTTCAGCATTTAGGCATAGTAATGGGTGCACATGGGAGGCATTTAATGAGAGAGAAAGGGGCCTCCCATCATTAAAACAATAATAGGGAAGTATGGGGGAGGTGCAAAACCATATCCCAACATTTATAATTGAAATTAAAAGGTCATAACAATATTAAGAAAATTGGACAAAAAAGTGAAAGGAAGAAAACATCGCTCGAGTGGAAGACTCTTGGGGTGGCTCAGATAACATCTCTCGAGTGGTAATCTCTATCAACTTCCAATTTTCCTGTAGACAGTAACGTTCGATCCTGACATGATGATGCTCATCTTGGTCTTGGTCAATATTGAAGCCCAAAGACGCCACCTCTTTTCCGAGCTCTGACAAATGGTCTTCGTATGGAGCAATTCCACTGGATGAGGCCATCGCTTCCTTTGTCTGAGTAAGTTGGATTTGTTAAAGACCTATATTTATGCTAATCATGTGATCACTGTTCAACGGCTATAAAAGCAACAGTCACAATTCTTAACATACAACCAAAGAATTTGACATTTTATATAAACATTTTATATAAAGAGACATTTAATTAGATCATGAGGGATTTCCATTAATGAAACTTTGGGTCATTACAATATTCCCCCCTTAAGAAATTTCACCCTCGAAATTTCCTTTTCCCACACTAAAAAAGATGTGGGTAACTCAGCTTCATCTTTTCCTCCGATTCCCAAGTCGCTTCTTCAAACTTTTGGTTTCTCCACAACACCTTGATGAGGGGCATTGTCTTATTTCATAGAACTTTTTCTCTACAATCTAATATTTTCACTGGTTTCTCCTTATAAGAAAGATCATTCTCCAACAGTACCACCTCAGAAGAGAGTACATGTGAAGGGTCCGGTATGTACTTCCTTAAGATGGATACATGAAAGACACCATTTAATTTGGCCATGGTAGGTGGAAGTGCTAGTCGATAGGCCACAACCTCGACATGATCAAGAATCTCAAAGGAGCTGATGTACCTTGTACTTAACATCCCTTTATTTATAAACCTCATGAACTTCTTCCATGGAGATATGCATAGAAAAACCATGCCTCTAACTTTAAACTCAAGGTCTCATCGACGATTATCTACATAACTCTTCTATCAACTCTGGGCTGCCTTGATATGATGCTAAATGGTTTTCACCTTCTCCACCATTTCCTCGACCATTTTCGGTCCAAGCAGCTTACGTTCACCCACCTCATCCCAACTTGTTGGTGTTCTACACCTTTTCCCACACATGGCTTCATAAGGTTCCATTTGGATGCTCAAGTGGAAACTGTTATTATAAGAGAACTCAACCAGAGTAAGATGTTGATGTCATCCTCCTTTAAAGTCCATTGAGCATGCTCTCAACATGTCCTCCAGTGTTTGGATAGTCCGCTCGGATTGTCCATCCTTTTGAGGATGATAGGTCGTACTGAAGTTCAGTTCAGTATCCAGGGCATGTTGAAGACTCTTCCAAAACATAGAGGTGGATCTTGGATCTCGGTCAGACACAATAGATAGTGGTACTCCGTGCAGCCTTACCACTTCCCTGATATATATCTGTTCTAGTTGATCCAATGAGAAATCTTCCTGAATAGCAATGAAGTGTGCAGTGTTTGTAAGATGATCCACCACAACCTAGATTTCATTGCTACCTTTAGATGTCCTTGGAAGTCCGGTGACAAAGTCCATGGTGATGTTCTCCCATTTTGATCTTGGTATGGGCAATGGTTGCATCATCCTCTTAGACTTCTGCCTTTCTGCTTTCACTTGTTGGCACACCAGGCACGTTGATTTATATTCAGCGATCTCCTTCTTCATATTATCCCACCAAAGGTTTTCTTGAAGATATCTATACATCTTTGCTGTCCCTGGGTGAATAGAGAAATTTGAACTATGTGCATCATCCAAAAGTTCCTTCTTTAGATCCAGACATGATGGGACACATATTCTTTTCCTAAATCGCAAAATTCCTTCTTCATTAACATTAAACTCCGAGGATTTACCTCTTTTGATAGCTTCCACTTTTTCCTGAATACCCACATCATCCTTTTGATCATCCTTTAACCTTTCCAAAAGATATGGTTGAGCAATAATTTGTGAAAGCATTTATGATGTTCCCTTCTTTATGATTCCCTTGTCCATCTTTATCAAGTCTAAGAATATTGGATCCTTCTCAATTCTCATAATTGATAGAATCGTTGGATCCTTTCTACTTAGGGAATATTCCACCTTGTTCGCTTTCCCAGTGTGGTAATGTATTGAGCAGTCATAATCCTTGATGAGCTCTATCTATCTTCTCTGGTGCATATTAAGCTCTTTCTGTGTGAATATATATTTAAGACTCTTGTGGTCAGTATATATCTCACATTTCTCCCCATAGAGATAATGCCGCCAGATTTTCAAGGCAAAGATCACCACCTCCAACTCTAGATCATGAATTGGATAGTTTTTCTCATGGATTTTCAACTGTCTTGAGGCATAGGATATCACTTTCTCATCTTTCATCAGCACATAGCCTAAGCCCTTCTTCTAAGCATCACTAAATACCACAAAAAGTTTCCCGCTTATGGGTAAAGTGAGTACGGGCACAGTGATAAGCCTCATTTTCAACTCCTTGATGCTTTCTTCGCATTCACCACTCCAAGAAAATTTTACTCCCTTTCGATTTATCTTGGTAAGAGGGTTGGACAATCGTGATAAATTTCTCACAAACCGTCGATAATATCCAGCTAACCCCAAGAAGCTACGGATATCCATATCTGATGTTGTCCATGGCCATCCCACAATTGCATATGTTTTGGAGGGATCCATAGATATTCCATTCCTTGTGAATATATGTCCCAAGAATGAGACCTCGTTCAAACCGAACTCACACTTGATGTACTTTTCATAGATCTTCTGTTTGTGTAAAGTCTCTAGTACACTTCTTAAATGCTCCTCATGATCCTTCTTGGTTTTGGAGTATATTAGAATATCAACTATAAAGACTACCATAAATTTGTTGAGGTAATATCTAAAGACTCTATTAATCAAGTCCATGAAGATAGATGGAGAATTAGTGTGTTATAAAGGCATTACTATGAATTCATAGTGCCCGTATCTTGTACGAAAAGTAGTCTTGGGGACATCTTCCTTCTTCACCCTTACTTGATAATATCCCGACCATAAATCTACCTTGGAGAAGTATTGTGTTCCACATAGCTGATCGAACAAGTCATCGATTCATGGCAGAGGATACTTGTTCTTTATCATGATTTTGTTAAGTTCACGATAATCGATGCAAAGCTGCATTGACCCATCCTTCTTCTTGACGAAGAGGACTGGTACACCCCATAGGGAAGCACTTGGGCGTATAAACCCTTTATCCAAATTCTCTTGTAGTTGTTTCTTCAGATCTTAATTCTCCATAAAATCCATTATATATGGAGTCTTGGATATTGGTAGCACCCCTGGCATAAGTTCAATTTAGAATTCAACATCTCTTCTAGGAGGAAGACCAGACAGTTCCTCGGGAAACACATCAGTGAATTCCCTCCCAATAAGCATTTATTCAAGGATGGTTTCTTCCTTGGTCTCAATCATCTGAGCCAAATACACATGTTCATAGGGCAGTTATATCCATTCTTGAGATGATGGAGCTAAAGGAGATTCATCTTCCTCCTTACACATGTAAAGAATCAGGGGTCGATTCTCCATATGGAGTGTGATTTCCCTCTCCCGAAAATTTATGTTGGCTCTATATAAGGAAATCCAATCCATGCCAAGAATTGCACCATATTACACCAGAGGGAGTATTATGAGGTTCTCTGGGAAATTCAATCCACAGATTATAACAAGGTAGGACTTATATTCATGGGATGCAATGATTGCCCCATTTTTCGTACTCACCGACATCTTCACTTCAATGAATTGTGGTGGTGCTGGGATTGTTCTACTAAACTTTCGAGATATAAAAGAATGAATAGAACCTGAATCGAAAAGTACATTTTCTATTCTTGAATGAATAACTAGCGTAACTGTCACCACTTCGTTGTTGGGTTTCACTTCGGTAGAAGTAATGGAAAAAGCTCTTCCTTGCTGCCTTCGAGGTTGTTGGTTGCCTCCGAAAACCCTTGGATTAGGGAACTGATTTTAAAAATACCCTGGTTCTTTGCAGTTGTATCAATGAACAATGCGTTGAGGTTAGAACGGAGCTTTCCTCTCCTCTGTTTCAGCCACGTGTCTTTCTTGCCGACATTTAACAGCTAGGTGCCCCTCTCTTCTACTCCTAAAGAATTTCCTCATCCCCTTGAGGCAATTTCCAGGGTGCTTCTTTCCTCACTTTTGTCAAGTGGGGTACTGGATCTTCTTAGCACCATTGGATTTATCCATCGGACTACCAGCATTGAATTCCACCTTACGCTTCTTGTCCCCATGATACCCCTGTGATTCCCCGATCTCCATTTTGACCTTGAGGGCACATCGGACAATTTCCTCATAGCTGTCGATGTCACGGATCACAAGTGCTTTCCGTAGTCAAGGCTTCAGCCCACCAAAGAAGTGGTCAACCTTGAATTTGGGGGAACGACAAAGCTGGAAGCATATCATGTAATCCTTGTGAAGTTTGCCTCATACGCTCCAACAAATTCTTCTTCTTTTTTCTTGAGGGAAAGGAAGCCCCTTTCCATCTTAAGCCAGAGGGTGCGCGAAAAATATTTATTGAAAAACATCTTCCGGAAATCCTTCCATTAAAACACCTCGATCTCCACCTCATGCTTCATATTTTTGATCAACTTCCACCATTGATAAGCTTCACCCTACATATGATAAGCCTCTAGGAGAACCTTCTCTTGTTCAAAACATTGAAGGATGGAGAAGATATTTTCAATGGAATTGATCCATTGTTCAGTGATCATGGGATCAGATGAGCCACTAAAATTAGGAGGCCTTTGTCTCATGAAACTCTCGATAGCGACTTGTTATTTCTTATATGGGTTTGGATGTTCCTTTTGACCCGTGTTTCTATTAAAAGCTTGAGTTAGCTAAGAGAGAAGCGTGAAAAATTTTGTGATTCCCACTCCCATTGGATTGGGCATCTCATTAGTACAGTCATCACACTGATCTTCACATCGGTTGTTAGCCCAAGTCCTCATATTATCATCCATTGGCTGGAATAAAAGGAATGTTATGGAGTAACACATAAAGGGTGATCCAAAGATAAAATTTGATGACTTATAAATAAACTTTTATTTTTTAACTCATGAGTCTATGGGCTTCAATCTAGGCTTTTCATGATCTACTTTCTAACATATATTCTTAGGGGCATTTTTTTAATTCCCTTAATAAGGGTTCATAATAAGCTTGTGAATTTATAAAAACATATCCCCCAGGAGTGTTGTAACCAAGAGTGCAGCAAGCCCCATTTTCATGCACCAGTTCCCATTCGAGTCTAGCTCAAAGCGGTGTTTTCGTGTTTTACCCCTAGGATACATATATGCCAGAGCCACCTCTACTTGCTCGTATCCAGATAGGGATGTATTTTCTTGATAAACCACTCACTCTGTACATACCAAAACATAGCAATGTTTTTATAATATTTATTCTTGTCTCTAAGGCTTTATTGGGGTTTTCTAATCCTAATCCAAAAAAAACCTATCCTCTGATACCAACTAAGACAACCCTACTTTTATTACAAACTTGAACATGATTTATTACATAAACTATTCACTTGATACAAAATGGATGGTAGAGAGGTCCAGTGTATTTGGTGCTTAGGATCAGTACATATCAACTTAAAACATGAAATACAACATATTTATTGAAAACTTCCTTTACATGACCACTACATTCCCTCGTACTTAGCATTGCATGGGATAACCTGAGGACAAGCATAAGAAAAGGGGTGAGCTATAAATCCCAGTAAGAGAATAAACTTTGAATACATGAGGAGTACAATACATTTTAGAAAATAGGCATATTAATAGAGCACAAGAGAAATATGAACATAAAGGCATGATAAAGCATGATAATCATAACATGGAAATGTGGCAACAACACTTAACATGGAATTAGCATGAGCCAAGGCACATTGCACATGGATCATGAGTAAATTCTCATTTCACATGAAGCATGAGTAAACCCTTGTTGCACTTGAATTATCATGAGTCAACACTCATTGCACATGACTTATCATGATAATATACATTACCCAATGCATTGGAGTGCTATAAGGGGGCACCCTTCTTAAACATTTCATTTCATGCATAAGTGTGCCACATGGATCATAAAATATAATAATTTATTCCATGACAAAGGAATGTGGAATGAAACTTTATAATTAATAAGTAAATTTTCATGAAGGTGAATACCCTTTATGGAGAAATGGGAATGGTATTCACTACACAATGGCATTGGCTTAGAAAATTGGTGCAATTTCGACAGCGTAACGATGTGATATAAGAATTCATAAAAACTGTTGATGAGAGAGAAAGGGGTGTCTCATCATATATACATGAAATGGAAAGTAAGGGGGTCATATAGATACATGTCCCAACAATTTTAATGGAATTTAGATTAATGATAGAAAAGTATTTCTTGAATGTAAATGAGGAGAGAGAAGTTCCTTTCGGAATTTCGGCATAGTAACGAGTGTACATGGGAGGCATTTAATGAGAGAGAAAGGGGTATCCCATCATTCAAAAAATAATAGGGCAGTATGGGGGAGGTGTGAAAACATACCCCAGAATTTATAACTGAAATTAAAAGGGCATAACAATATTAATAAAATTGGACAAAAAAGTGAAAGGAAGAAAAAAAACCCTTACTAGGAAGTGTGGTTTCAAAGGCTTGAGAGAGGCTTGAGAGAGGCTTCGTGGGAGCTTGGGCACCTTGGGATGATTCTAGAGAAAGTAGGGAAGAGGTTGGATGAACTCCAAAGGCTTTTAGTGAGGAGGAAGTGAGATCTTGGGTGGGTTTATATAGGAAAGTTGAGTGAATTCTTTATTATTTAGGTTTGGGACCCCTTACAATAAACTAATCCAAACCACAAATAAGATCATGTTTTTTGCCCATGGTTTTGGGAAAAGGGGAGAGGAATAAAATATTTTATAAGGACAAAGTCCTAACTTATTAAAATAATGGGTTTGCTTATGTGGAGGTGAGTCACACTCTAATGGAAAATAATTTAAAAACACAAGATGTTTAATAAGTCTTGAGGGGTCCATTAATGCTTCTACAAGTAATTAAAACAAACCCAAAATCACATTATTTTAATGGTAAAACATATATTGGCCGAACATAAAGCTTATAGTATTTTATTACTTCACTATTGGGTCATTATGATGTCATAAAACACATTATCTATTTAAATAGTATTTAATTTTTACCCAAAAATTTGACTATCTCAAAAAATTATGAAAAATTCACCGTTGGATAATTTTGATGTCCTGTTTCTTGAAATATCTTTTATTTTATTTAAATACTTTTTTAAATATGTTATTTTTCACTTTTAAAATAAAAACCGACATTTATTGAAAATTCACGGGTGTTGACAGAAATGGCTTTCAAACCTTAATAAAAATTATAATTGCACTCATAAAATTATAAGATCATTTATATTTAATAAAAATAAATTTAATAATAACAATAATATTTTATTAAAATATTATTTAATTTAAAAATCCCTTAATTTAATAGAATATAATTATTAATTAAATAATAACTAAAAACACTATTTGTAATTTTAAAACTATTTACGATGTATCAATAATGACAAGAAAGTATATTCATTATTATATATAAAAATAATGTACATGAACATAGTACTAGCGATTTGTTACATAACCCCTTAAAACAACCGCATAAGACCTAAGGATAAGGTGTGCGATAGTGACAGACTCTTGGGGTGGCTCAGATAACATCGCTCGAGTGGTAATCTCTATCAACTTCCACTTTTCCAGTAGACGATCCCATTCGAGCCTAACATGATGAAGCTCAGCTTGGGCTTGGTCAAGAGTGAAGCCCAATGATTCCACCTCTTTTCTGAGCTCCAACAAATGAGCTTCATATGGATAAATTCTACTGGATGAGGCCATCGCTTCCTTTTTCTGAGTAAATTGGATTTGTTAAAGCCCTATATTTATACAAATCATGTGATCACTGTTCAAAGACTATAAAAGCAATAGTCACAATTCATAACATAAAACCAAGGAATTTGACATTTTATATAAACATTTTACATAAAGTGACATTTAATTAGAACAGGAGGGATTTCCATTAATGAAACTTTGGGTCATTACAGAAGCTATGAGTTTTGGACCAGAAACTGGTGAGATGTGGAGGGGAACCTAGAATGTGTGAAGACTTGAAATACATTTCCCAGTTGTGAGTCTAGGAGGATCTTGGCTCAAAGGTGGAGGCAGAGGTGGAGCCACGTCGGAGTTGCGTCTGAATAAGAGGATCGTAGAGAGGTTGGCTGGTCGCGTCATTGTCGGAGGATTTTCCCATGTTTGGGTGGTTGCGTCTTCAGAGGAGGATCGTCCTCAGGTGGTCATGTTGTTGGAGGTGGATAGTGGGAGGTCAGGTGGTAGTATCGGGTGAGGAGGTTCACTAACTTGCGGACAGGAAAGATCATGATAGGAAAAAGTAGGGGTGGAGTCACAATAATGGTGGGATTGGAGGCGTAGTGCCATGGTTATTTTATGACCTATGGAAATATTTTATATTGTAGCCATGGTTTTTATAAACCGTGGCTATATAAATATGGATATAGCCTAAAATTCTAGTTTTGAATATATATTCCCTTCCATGGAGATCTTATACAAGAAATTTCATAAGGAGTCATATCAGAACATAGCCTATAGAAACATTGGTTTTAAATATAAATTGTTTTGATCATAGATTCCCTAAAATGTAATGAGAAATACTATGTTTAAGTAACATTGTACACCCCATTTCAATTATCTTATATTATTCCTCTCAGAAACACCTTTTTTAGGTGTATATGGTGTACTAAACTCATGATGAATTCCATGATTATCAAGATAACTTCTAAACTCACCATTCATGTACTCTTCATCATTATTAGTTCTCAACTTATTCAAAGAATACCCATATTCCTACTCATCACCTATTTTGAAACTCTTAACTATATTTAGATAATCAAATTTATTTTTCAAATACATAACACAATTAATGCGAGTAAAATAATCAATGAAATAAATTAAGTACTTATCTTTGAAATTTGATTGTTTTCTCATTGTTCCATAAATATCGAAATGTATAAGTTCCAAGAGTTGAGCTGAATGAATATAAAATTTCTTATAAATAATTTTTTTTAAATTGCACTTCTAACAAATTAAAAAACACCTGTAACACCCCAATATTTTGAAAATAAATATTGAATGCATAAAACACTGATTCTATATAGAGAAAACATGGTAATAACCAAGCTAATAAACATAATTTTGTCACTTCTATGTTTTTAATTTCATAAAATGACATACAGAGTTGCATTTAGTAAGATATTTAGAGTCTAATAGGATCAACCAGAATTATTGGTGGATAGTAACTTGACCCTTATGAATAGTAATGAATAGTAAATCATCCAAAAAAAGAATCTTCACCCATGAATTTTTAAATACAATTTAGACAACTTATAATTGAAAAAATGATCATAGTTTAAGAATTGGTATTTTTTGAATGTCATAAATAAATTAATTACAATTTTATGATTATTTTAATAATTTAAAATGGAAATGTATTTTTATAAAATTTAATCATAAATTGTTATTTTGTTTTATTATGTTTATAATATAATTTTATTATACCTTGATTAACTTTTCGAAGTGTTATAAAAAGAGTTATAGTTTTAAAATTGTTTTTTGAATAAATAATGATTTTATTTAAAAATTGAATTAAAAATATTTAGAAAATTATTTTCAAAAATTGAATTTCATTTTTGAATACTACATGTTGAAAAATGGTTGGGGTGAATATTTGGGATTTTTCTAAAATAATTTAATGTTTATGAATGGTGAAATACGACAATTTACCAAACATATAAAATTGTGAGTTAAATACACTATTCCTAGCATCATCGCTAATGTAAACACCCTTGTTTCTAACTCATGTGAACTTATTAATTTTTGTGGTCATGGAATCACCACTATTTCTTGTCTTATGGAAAAATAATAAACAAATGATTAAAATATTACAAAAACTCTCCTCTCCTCCACTATAAAAACCACCCCTAATCCCCTCTTCTCTTAACTCCTATCAATCCTTGTTCCTTGTTAAAATTCAGCTCACATAACCTCCCATGATCCTACCCCATTTACATAATACCATGGTCTCATAAAAATACCATATCCTCTCCCCTAAAGAGGTTCTTGAGGAAGATTAATTCAAGAGATAAATTCCTCTTTTCAATTCTTTTACTTTCTTTTTAAGTTCCTTTTATTTCTTTTCTATCCTCACCTATACTCATAAAAATGTTATGAAAACTCCATTACCATACACTTACTATAATGTTTTTATGATTATGGAATAATTTATTATCATCTCTCCTTTTCTCTTCTTTTATGCTAGTATTAAAAAACACCATTAGAGATGTGCTAATTTACCACATTCAAGGATGATGGGTTTTCACTTTCTATTACCAACTTCAATTATGTTAATTCAACCATTATCAAGGTTGAACTAGACAATAATATATTTATTTTTTATCATATATGGTTCTGAAATATTTTTCTATATATTTTTCTGATTTATAAAGAAAAATGAGTTTGTTGTGTTCAAAAACTGCAAATTAACCCAAACAGTAATCATTAAATAATTTATGTAATGATTCATATTCACTCCAAGTAATCAAAATAAATTTATAAACATATAACCTTATATATTTTAATTAATAACATATAACTTAAATTCTGGATAGCCATCCCCATTTTACATGATTCTCCATTCAGGTATATAAGTGTACCTATCATGAAACACAAGGACCCGAACAATGAAATTAAACCTCTTAACCCATAAAAAAGGACATGAATGAATTTAATAAGGTTATAATAAGTCAATTACATGTATAGGAGATACTAGAATTATTAATTTTCAAACCAAAATTTGATTGTTCCATTAATTAAGATCAAGTGAGGAACACCATTAGATTTAAGATAAGGGGTTTCCTCAACTCACTTCCATTTTTGTGACATATTCCTTATTCACTACTATTACTTGTGTTTGGTGTATGTATACTTACCATTGATTTATAATATCATGAATCTATTTATTTTCATGGTATTTAATGTATCATTTGATGATTATTAATTTTGGGTCATACGAACTGATTGATTACAAAGTTGTATGGGATTTTTACCCGAACCTTTAGTTTCATTCGGGTTAATCTTATTCTCTACTTACCTTAATAAAATTCTTATATATTCTTATTTACTCCAAATAAATTCTATTTAAATGTTCTATATATGTTCACCAACCATAATCCTTCTTTATTTTATTGTTATTTAAATTTTTTAAAAGGATCATTCAAAATTTTATCCCGATTAACAAATACGATTCAAGGGAACTTCTCGAATTCTTACCCATTTTCAAGTGCACACCAGAATCTTTTTTAAGACACCATTAATTTTATAAAACCACTCATTTTATCCTGAAAAATTATCTTGGATAATTTATGGATTTTAGATAACAAAAATTCCTTTACACTTTAAAATTATCTTTAATATTTTCCTTAAAATGCTTTAAAATGTTTAATTTCTAAAGATTCTTAAGAACTATTTTTACATGATTTCACTTCTGTGGGACATCATTTATATGTCGAATAAAATTTGAATGTCTTGTCCTTTTATTTTAGGGTATATACATGTTTATAATCTGATTTTATGGAAAATAAAATTGATACTTTAAAAGAACTCTTCTTTCAAAAGTAAAAATGGTTTTTTCTTATCTCACATCAACTTTTATAAAATATATGCCTTGTTCACCACTCATTCCATGCATGTGGTGTATGTACTTCCATTTGGTATATCATATCAAAAGTATCCTTATTCTCATTATCTTCTAATGGATTATGATTTGATTGTTTCACGGTGGAATGGGAAACTTTGGAATGTTTAAGGATTATTTCCTCTTGAATTTTTCAATGGTCTCATTTAAAGGAATATTCATCTATGTCAACATCCCATGTTGATTATTGTACTTCATTGAGGTCTATCTCTTATGACATCGTCTACAATGTTTTTTGGAACGTTTTATGATTAGTTTGAATATGGATGTGCTATGTTGATACCATTCACCATATTACCATGAATTGTCAGTGTTTATGTTAAATGATTGGGGAAAGTTATTTACATTTCATATGTTAGTTTAAATGTGAGTATATATATTGTTTATGTATATCCATGTTCAAAATAGGAATGCATTGTACTTATTATGTGATGGGTGGAGCCTGTTATAGCCCCTCTATGAATTGGTAGGTCTCATGAAACAAATTGATATAGACTTGGCCGAGGGCTTTCCCATTTTTAGATATGGTTTTCACCGAGGCCTCAATAATTTTTAGATGTCTTTGTCAAGGCCTTGATAGTATGTTTCTTAATGTTCGGCATATGCATTTCTCTTATTGTGAAACTTGTAATTGAATTTTTATGTGTTTACTCAACTAGAATAATACCCAGGATTATGATTTATTATGGAATTATTTTTTCATCTCTTATTCCTACCATAATGTGTTCAAGTTCATTTTTAAAGGTATGTGTTTTAGTTATTCACCATGAATAATGTTTATGTTTATGATATCTTCCACTCTATTGTTTACACTTATTGTGCATCTGATCTCACCCCTTTATTATGTTTCATTTTTATAAGAGATGAATATGTTTATTATGATTAACTTACAGTGATAATCCTATCATGGTTGATGTTCCCAATGGAACTTTTATGTTGTTTTTTATTTTATGTTGAAATGTTGAACTTATGTATGTATCTTGTTTTCAAAATATACTAAACTATATGTTCATTTAGGACTCATAATCCTTGTTTATATGCCATCACAATATAATATGGCACTGGATCTGGGAAATCGGGGTTGTATCTTTATAGTTGGTATCAGAAAAAGTTTAGTAAGAAACTTGGACACTATATTTAGAAAATGTAGATTAGAGAACAAAATCCTAAGATAATATTGGATAATAAGTATAGGTGAACATACTAGAAATTTAGTAAGGAATAGATTATGTGTATCTTCGTAGAAAATACAAACTATTTTGGATACTACAAGTAGATATGGTTCTAAAACAAATGTACCTATGATTAAAAACTCCAAAAAGGAGTTTCAGGATTTACCCAGGGTATCCTGGTACACGACAAAGGTCCTTTTCCCCTGGTTTGGCACTCCTGGGGGATATTCTTAGGAAGATTCATAGTTTTAATACCCATCATTATGAAGTATTTATGCCCTCAAAGTAACCAAAGTATATGGTTCTAGGATTTTTGATGCATTAATTTATGGTATGTTTAGAGTTATAAAGAGTTCATTATTTTATAAACTAATATATTATAAGGAATTTATTAGAAATGGTGCCTAGTAGAAGGAATGAAAACTTCACCAATGCACGTGATGCAAAGAGTAAGAAGGATCATATCTCTTATGATCTTAAGCCATCATTTTAGTGGAATATAGTCTCCCAAGTACCCTCATCATATTAGGAAATAATTTCATGTGTTAATAAAATATTTAAAGAATTCTATGAGTCCTGTGGCTTTGAAGGGAAGTGAGAAAATAAGAGGATGGAGGAGAAAAATATGGATAAAGGGAACACAAGAAAGAAGTTTTTTCCCTCATGTGATGACTGTGGAAACAATCACCCTGGTAAATGCTTGAAGGGAGTGAGAATTTTTTATAATTTTGGAGAAAAAGGACACCAATTTCTTGACTGCAAGGGAAAGAAAATGGTTTCCAATGTACAATATTTCAACTACAAGGTGATGTGACACTACACAAATCAATATTCCAAGAGTCAAAGGAATATGCCCTAAAAGATGTTACTAGATAATGAGAATTTCATGATACAACTACAAATAAAGTGTAATGATTAATATGCCTTATCAATAATCATGTCATTTATGTATTTTATCAGAAATGTACTGAATATAAGAATTATAGAATATATGAGGGTTGTACTGCGGTACTATTTAATTTAGTTTTTGAGGGTATATAATGATTTATATGAAGGATAAGTGAATTAGTATAAATTTAATATCTTGGGAAAGAATATGGTTGAGGGAAAGACTACCCAAAATATATTCTTTATGGTTAAGATAATTATGAAGAAATTATTGATTTGGATAACTACAAAGTACCCAAAAATGATTATTGACTTTTCAATACGTGGTATATGCTATCATTGATGTATTTTACAACATTTTTATATATAAGGAATATATCCAATAACATGTGTGAGGATGAATGCATATTTTCAATAGGGTTTTATGGTAATTTGAGTTATGCGCAGATTTGATGAGGACACATGATGAAGATATTCACATGTTTGGAATGTGAATATTTAGGCTTCCTTCATGTTGATTAAAGGAAAATAAGGAAGTGGATGAATTGAGTTGGATAAATCATAGAGTTCTACAAAATGGGGATTTCCAAGGACCCTATGTACATGGATCTTGCAAGGATGGATATTGGAATGATTCTAAAGTACTAGGTCATGATATTTTGGAAAGTTGAACCATTTAATAAATGGTTTAAGTTGATCATTGTAAGTGGGTTTTGAGCATGATGTCACCACTTGATGAAACCTATGATAAGAGATGAAGTATAGATAGTTGAAGGTAAAAAAAGGATAATATTGTGTTTATGGAATATAAACATATATTTATGCTCTTATAGAGTGGAATAATTCCTCAACTCTAGGAAAAGAGGATTAAATAAAAATCGTATCCTATTATCATATATATTTTTTCATGTTATCAATGAAATTTTTCAAAACTTTAGTTTATGGTTTTTTTGTAATGAACATTCATTTATGGATGTTCTCTATCTGTTTTCATAAGAACATGATGGTTTGATTATTCTTACATGACCAAGTTGTACATTTATAATGTGTAGTGTTGTGGTAACCAATGCATTTCCCTTTACCTCTTACTAAGAGGTCATTTTAACCATATTCTTGATGTGGGATCCAAATAATAGAAATTTCAAGTATCAACCATTAACCTTCGATGCTCAGTTTTGAATTTTGAGGGTGAAATTTTTGTAAGGATGGGAGAATGTTACACCCCAATATTTTTCAAATAAATATTGAATGCATAAAACACTAATTCTCCACAGAACGAAACTTTGTTATAACCTAGGAAATAAACATAATTTAGTCACTTCTCTATTTTTAATATCAAAAAAATGAAATACAAGGTTACGTTCAATAAGATATTTAGAGTCTGATAAGATCAACTTGCATTTTTTTTGTGAATAGTAATTTGAACCTTATGAATAGTAACATACCCTTATGAATAGTAATGAATAGTAAATCATCCAAAAAAATAGAAACTTCACCCATTAATGTCAAAATAAAATTTAGACATGTTATAAGTGAAAAAACGATCATAACATAAGAATTGGTACTTTTGTAAGTCATAAATATTTTAATTTCCATTTTATGAATTTTTTAATAATTAAAAATGGAAAATTATTTTCATAAAATGTAATCATAAATATGTATTTTATTTTCTTGTGGTTATAAGATAATTTTATGATACCTTGATTAACTTTTCAAAGTGTTATAAAGAGTTATAGATTTAAAGTAGTTTTTTTAATTATGATTCTATTTAAAAATTGAATTAAATATATTTAGAGAATTATTTTCAAAAAATGGATTTAATTTTATAATTCTAAACATTGAGAAATGGTTGGGTGAATTTTTGGGATTTTTCTAAAATACTTGATTTTTTTACGAATACTGAAATACTGTAATTTAACGTATATATAGATTATGAATTAAATACATTATTCCTAGAATAATCTTTAATGTAAGGACCCTTGGTTCAAACTCAAATGAATGTATTACTATTTTTGGTCATGGAATCATCACTATTTCTTTTATTATCGAAAAATAATAAACTAATGATTAAAATATTATGAAAACCCTCCTCTCCTCCACTATAAAAACCACCCACACTCCCCTCTTTTATTCACT
Source organism: Viscum album (assembly GCA_963277665.1). NCBI lineage: Eukaryota > Viridiplantae > Streptophyta > Magnoliopsida > Santalales > Viscaceae > Viscum > Viscum album. The sequence goes on from OY728160.1 coordinate 1,694,667,286, forward strand.
AGTATCAAGCCTTTTTCTTTGTCTAAATTCTACTAAAATATCCTTCCAAGATCCTCCACCACATCTATTAGCCCTTGGTCTCATAAAAGACCTAATCATCTCCCTTAAATAGGCTCTTAAGGAAGTTTAATTAAATAGGTAAATTCTTATTTTCAATTATTTTACTTTCTTTTCAAGTTCCTTTTTTTTCTTTTCTATCCTCACCTCTTATCATAAAAATGTTATGAAAAATCAAGTACCTTAAATTTAGTATATATTTTTTAAATTATAGAATAATTTATTATCATCACTTATTTAACCTTCTTTTATGCTAGTAGTAAAAAACACCATCCGAGATGTGCTAATTTACCACATTCAAGGATGATGGGTTTTCAATTTCTATTACCGTCTTCAATTCTAGTAATAAAACTATTATTATGGTTTAAAAAGACTATAATATATGTATAACGTTTCATATAAGGTCCTGGATTATTTTTTACACATGGTTTTGATATATAAATAAAAATGAGTATGTTGTGTTCAAAAACCGCCAATGAACCCGAAGAGTTATCATTAAATATTATATATAACGATTCTTATTCACTCCAAGTAATCAAATGAAATTTAAAACCATATATACTTATGTATGTTCACTAATAACATATATCTTCAATTCTAGACAACCATCCCAATTTTACATTATTCTCCATTCATGTATATAAGTATACCGATTGTGAAATAAACGGACCCGAACAATGAAATTGAACCTCTTAACCCATCAAAAAGGCCACGAGTGAACTTAATAATGTTATATTGAATCAATTAAATTTAGGGGAGCGTCTGTAATTATTAATTTATGAACCAATATTTTATTATTCAGGTCCTTAACATCATGTGAGGAATATCTTCGAGCTTAAGGTAAGGGGTTTCCTCATCTCACTTCCATTTTTGTGAGATATTCCCTATTCACTACTATTACTTATATATGGTGTATGTATACTTACCATTGATTTATACTATTATGAATCTATTTATTTTCATGGTAATAAAGGTATCATTTTATTATTATTAAATTTGGGTCATATGAACCAATTTATTACAAAGTGGTAAGGGATTTCTACATGAACCTCCTTTTTCATCCGGGTTACTCTTATTCTCTAATTACCTCAATATATTCTTATTTATTGTTATATACTCCACATATATTATTTTTTAATGTTATATATATATTTACCAACCATAATCCTTCTTTATCTTATTCTGATTGACTTGTTTTAAAAATGATCCTTCAAAACTTTAACCTGATAAACAAGCATTATTCAAGGGAACTTCTCGAATTATTACCCGTTTTCAAGAGCACAACAAAATTTGTTTTAAGACACCATTATTTTTATAAAACCACTAATTTTATCATAAAATATTATCTTTAATAATTTCATGATTTAATGTAACAAAAATTCCTTTCCACTATAAAATTCTATTTAATACTTTCCTTAAAATGCTGTAAAATGTTTTATTTATAAAGATTCTTAAGAACTCTTTTAACATGATTTCAATTCAGTGGGATATAATTTATGCATCAAATAAAATTTCAATTTCTAGGAATTTTATTTTCTGGGATATACATGTTTACAATCTTATTTCATTGAAAATAAAAATGATTTTGAAAAAGAAGTCTTATTTCAAAAGTGAAAAGGATTTTTCTCATCTCACATTTACTTTTATGAAATATATACCTTGTTCACCACTCATTCCTTGCATGTGGTGTATGTCATTAAATTTGGTATATCATAGAAATTTTTTTCTTATTTTCATGATATTATAAAGGATTATTATTTGAATGTTTCATGGTGGAATATGACACTTTGGAATGTTTAAGGATCATTTCCTCATAAAATTTTTAGTGGTCTCGTTTAAAAAAATATTCATCCATGTCAACATCCCTTATTGAATATTGTACTTCATTGAGTCCTATATCTTATGATATCATCTACAATATTTTGTTGAAAGTTTTCTAATTAGTTTGACTATGGATGTGCTATGTTGATCTCATTCACCATTTTACCCTGAATGATTAGTGTTTATGTTAGATGATTGGGGAATGTTATTTACATTTCATATGTTAGTTTCACTATGAATGTATATGTTATTTATTTTTATCCCTAATCATAATAGGAATTCATTGGACTTAATATGTGATGTGTGGGGCCCTCTATAGCCCCTCTATGCATCGGCAGGTCTCATGAGACCAATAGATATGGACTTGGCTGAGGCCTTAATCATTTTTATATGTCATGGATGAGGCCTTGATGATATGTTTCCGAATGTCTGGAATATTAATTTACCTCATTATGAAACTAGTAATTTAATGTTTGTGTGGTTATTAAACTAGTATAATACCCATGATTATGATTTATTATTGAATTATTTATTCTGCTCTTATTCATACCATAATATGTTCAAGTTTAATTTTAAAGGTATGTGTTTTAGTTATTCACCATGACTAATGTTTATGTTTGTGATATATTCCACAGTATTTCATATCCTCACTGAGCATCTGGTCTCACCCCTTTCTTATGTTTTGTTTTATCAGGACATGAAGAATTTTATTATGATTGACTTAGAGGGATAATCTTATACTGGTGGATATTCCCAATGGAACTTTTATGTTTTTTTTCTCATTTCAAATTGTAATGTTGAACTGAAGTATGTATCTGGTTTTACAAATCTACTAAACTATACATTCCTTTGGGACCCATATTCCTTTTTTATATGCCAACACAATGTAATAAGGCACTGGATATGGGAAACTGGGGTTGGGTCTTTATAGTTGATATTAGAGGAAGTTTAGTAGGAAACTCAGAAAGTAGATTTTGGAAATGTAGATTAGAGAACAAAACCCTAAGATAGTGTTTGTTTATAAGTATACATGAACATACTAAAACATTGGTAAGGAAGATATTATGTGGATCCTTTTTGAAAATACATCTTTGTCTATATACTATAGGTGGACATGGTTCTGGAACATATGTACCTATGATTAAAACCTCCTACAAGGAGTTTTGGGCTTGACCTAGGGTATCTTAGTACATGAAAAAGGTCCATATTGACGACCTGGTTTGACAATACTAGGGGATATGCCTTTTAAAATTCACATTTTCTTTACCCACTATTATGAAGGATTTATGCCCCCAAAGTAACCAAAGTATATGGTTCTAGGATTTAGAATGCATTAATCTATTATTTGTTTAGAGTTATGGAGTCTTCATTATTTTTTGAGCTCATATATTATATGGACTTAATTAGAAATGGTTCATATAAGAAATATTGAGAACCTCACAAATGCACGTGATGAAAAGAAGAAGAAGGATCATATATCTTATGGTCTTAAGCCATCATTTCAATGGAAGATAGTCTCTTGAGTATCCTCATCATATGAGGAAATAGTATCATGTGTTAATAATATATGTAAATAATTTTCTGAGTCCTTTGGATTTTAAGGGAAGCAAGATTACAACATGATGGATGAGAAAAAATTGGATAAAGGGAATAACGGAAATAAGGGTTTTCCCATGTGTGATAACTGTGGAATGAATCACCCTGATAAATTCTTGAACGAAATGGGTGTATGTTATAATTTTGTAGAAAAAGGAAATAAATTTCATGATTTTAAGGGAACTAAAATAGTTTCCAATGTAAAATGATTTAACTACATGGAGATTAGACACTATGTGAATCAATGTTTCATGACTTAAAGGAATAAGACCCAAAAGATGTTACTAGATAATGAGAAAGTCATGACACTACCATAGATGAAGTTGAATGATTAATATGCCTCATCAAGAATCATGTAATTTTAATATTTTATCAGCAATGTAATGTTTATAAGAATTATAGAATATATGTGGATTGTACTACAATATTATTTTATTAGGTTTTTGAGGTTGTATGATAAATTATACCAAGGATAGGTGACTTATTACAAAGTTAATATCTTGGGAAATATTATGGTTGAGGAAAAAACAACCCTGAATATATTCCTGATGATTAAGATAATGATGAAGAAATGTTTGATTTGGATAAGTACTAACTACCTAAAAATGATTATTGACTTGTCGACAAGTGTTTTATGTTATCATTGATGGAGTTTACAACATTTTTGATATAAATAATATATCCAATATCATGTGTAAGCATGAATTAATGTTTCCAATAGGTTTTTATGGTAATTTGAGTTATTACCATATTTCAAGGGTACACAGGATGAAAATATTCACATGTTTGTAATTTGAACATTTAGGTTTGCTTCATGTTTATTAAAGGTAAAAAAGGTATCAGAATCATTAAGTAGGAAAGATCGTGGAGTTCTAAATAATATGAAGATTTCCACAGACCTTCTATACATGGATCTAGAAAGGATGGATATGCGAATGATTCTAAATTATTGGGTCATGACCTTTTTGAAAGTTAAACCATTTAATAAATGGTTTAAGTGAATCATTGTATGTGGTTTTAGAGTGTAATGTCATCACATGATGCAACCTGTTCTAGGAGATAAAGTATAGATGGTTGAAGGCACAAAGTATAATGTAGTGATTATTAAATATAAATATATATTTATACTCTTGTAGATTGGAATAATTCCTAAACTATTGGAAAATATTCTTAAATAAAAATTTGGTCCTATTATCATATATTGTTTTCATGATATTAATGACATTCTTCATAACTGTTGTTTATGGTTTGTTGTAATGATTTTTCATCTGAACATATTCTCTATGAGTTTCCATCAAAACACGATGGTTTTATTATTCTTTCATGACCATTTCGTCCAATTATAATGTGTAGTATTGAAGTAGCCTATGCATTTTCCTTTCCTTCTTACTAAGAGGATATTTTAACCATATTCTTAATATGGGATTCCAATAAGAGAATTTTCAAGTATCAACCATTTACTTTTGATGTTAAATTTCAATTTTCAAATGTGAAACTTTTGTAAGGAGGGGAAAATGTAACACCCCAAGATTTTGAAAATATATATTTCATTCCTATATCATAGATTCTATAAATAACAAAACTTTGTTATAACCTAGCCAACAAACATAATGTTTTCACTTCTGTGCTTTGAATTTTGAAAAAATGTCATATACAACTGCATTTAGTAAGTTATTTAGAGTCTTATAAGATCAACTTTCATTTTTGGTGAATAGAAACTTGACCCTTATGAATAATAACATACACTTATGAATAGCAATGAATAGTAAATTGGACAAACAAAATAGAAAATTCACTCATGAGTGTATAAATACAATTTAGATATATCATAAGTGACAAAATGATCATAACATAAAATTCGTATTTTTATAAGTCATAAATATTTTAATTAAAATTTTATGATTATTTTAATAATTTAAAATGGAAATTTATTTTCAAAAAATTTATTCATAAATTGTTATTTTATTGTCTTATGGTAATAAGATAATTTTATGATACCTTAATTACCTTTAAAAAGTGTTATAAAAGGAGTTATAGTTTTAAAGTTGTTTTTTTAGTAAATTGAGATTTTATTTAAGGATGGAATTGAAAATATTTAGAAAATTTCTTTCAAAAATAGGATTTCATATTTTAATTCTACACGTCAAAAAATGGTTGGGGTGGATTTTTGGGATTTTTCTAAAATACTTGAATTTTTTATGAATAGTGAAATACATCAATTTACCATATATATACTTTATAAGTTAAATACACTATTCCTAGCATAATCATGGATGTAATCACCCTTGTTTCTAAATCATGTGAACTTATTACTAATTTTGGTCATGAAATAATCACTATATCTTGTCTTTTTATAAAATAAAAGACTGATGATAAAAATATTATGAAAACCCTCCTCTCATCCTCTATAAAAAACACCCACACTCCCCTCTTCTATTCACTCATATCAAACCTTTTTTCTTTGTCCGGATTCTACTCAAATATCCTCCCAATATCCTCCCCACATCTAGAAGCCATTTGTCTCATAAAAAGATGAAATACTCTCCCCTAAAGAAACTCTCATTGAAGATTAATTCAAGATGTAAATTCCTCTTTTCAATTATTTTACTTTCTTTTCAAGTTCCATTATTTTTTTTATATCCTAACCTCACATCATCCAAATGTTATAAAAACTTCAGTACCATACATGTAACATAATTTTTTATTATTATGGAATAATTTATTATCATCTCTTCTTTACCCTTTAGTTATTCTAGTTTTTAAAAACACCATCTGAGATGTGCTAAATTACCACATTCAAGGATGATGGGTTTTCAATTTATATTACCATATTAAATTATGTTCATGAAACTAGTATTATCCTTGAACCAAACTATAATATATGTATTATGTCTCATATATGGTTTTTGAATTTTTTTACACTTGGTTTTTATTTATAAAGAAAAATGAGTTTGTTGTGTTCAATAACCGCCAATTAACCCAAACAGTTATCATTAAGTAATTTATGTATTGATTCATATTTAGTCCATGTAATAAAATTGAATTTAAAACCATAAAATTTTCTTCAAGTTCAACAATAACATATACCTTCAATTCTGGACAACCATCTCCATTTTACTAGATTCTCCATTCATGTATATAAGTACACCGATCATGAAACCAACAGACCCGAACAATGAAATTGAACCTCTTAACCCATAAAAAAGGACATGAATAAAATTAATAAGGTTATAATAAGTCAATTAAATTTATAGGATGTTTTGGAATTATTAATTTATGAACCTAAATTTTATTATTCTGGTCATTAAGATCACAATAGGAACACCTTCGAACTTAAGGTAAGGAGTTTCCTCATCCCACTTCCATTTTTGTGAGATATTCCTTATTAACTACCATTACTTGTGCATGGTGTACATATACTTTCCATTGATGTATAATATAATTAATCTTTTTATTTTCATGGTATTAATTTTATCATTTTAAAATTATTAATTTTTGGGAATACGAAATGATTGATTACAAAGTGGTAAGAGATTTCCACCTGAACCTCCATTTTCATTCAGGTTACTCTTATTCTCTACTTACCTTACTAAAACTATTTTTTATTCTTATTTACTCCACATAAATTCTATTTGAATTTTCTATATATTTTTACCAACCAGAATCCTTCTTTATTTTATGTGGATTTACATGTATTAAAAGGATCATTCAAAATTTTATCCCGATGAACAAACCTGTTCAAGAGAACTTCTCGAATTATTACCCATTTCAAGTGCACACAAGAATCTATTTTAAGCCACCATTATATTAATAAAACCATTAATTTTATCCAGATAAAATATATTTTATTATTTCTAGATTTAAGATAAAAAACATTCCTTTCCACATTAAAATTCTCTTTAATACTTACCTTAAAATCCCTTAAAAAGTTGTATTTCTAAAGATTCTTAAGAACATTTTTTACATGATTTCACTTCAGTGGGACATCATTTAAGACTAAAATATAATTTCAATGTCCTAGACTTTAATTTTCTAGTATATACATGATTAAAATCTGATTTCATAGAAAATTAAAATGATATTTCAAAATAACTCTTCTTTTAAAAGTAAAAAGGATTTTTCTTGTCTGACATTAACTTTTATGAAATATATGCCCTATTCAAGAATCATTTCACGAATTTGGTGTATGTAATTCCCTTTGGTATATTATATAAAAAGTATCCTTATTCTCAAGATATTATAAGGTATTATTATTTTAATTTCTCAAGGTATAATGGGACACTCTGTAATGTTTATGGATTATTTTATCATTAATTTTTCAATGGTCTCATTTAAAATCATATTTATCAATGTCAACACCCCTTGTTGAATATTTTACTTCATTGAGTTATATCTATTATGATATCATATAATATATGTTGTTGAAATGTTTTCGATTAATTTGACTATGAATATTCTATCTTGATACCATTCACCATTTTACTGTGAATGGTTAGTGTTTATGTTAAATGATTGGGGAATATTATTTAAATTTCATATGTTTGTTTCAATATGAATGTATATGTTGTTTACATTTCTCCTTGTTCATAATATGAATTCATTGGACTTATTATGTGATGGGTGTGGCCCATTATAGCCCCTCGACGCATCACTAAGTCTCATGAGACAAATAGATATGGACTTTCCTGAGGCCTTGCCCATTTTCATATGTGGATTTGGCCAAGGCCTTAATCATATTTAGATGTCTTGGAAGAGGCCTTGATAGTATGCTTCTGAATTTCTATAATATGCATTTCCTTCATTATAAAACCAGTAATTTAATGTTTATGTGGTTATTAAACTAGTATAATACCCCGGATTATGCTTTATTATGGAATTATTTATTCAGCTCTTATTCCCACTATAATGTGTTCAAGTTTATTTTTAAAGGTATGTGTTTTAGTTATTCACCATGCCTAATATTTATGTTTGTGATATCTTCTATTGTATTGTTTACCCTTACTGAGGATCTAAACTCGCCTCTTTCTTAGGTTTCATTTTCTCATGACATGAAGAAGTTTATTATGACTGAGTTACAGGGATAATCTTAGAGTGGTGGATATTCCCAATGGAAATTTTAAGTTGTTTTTCATTTCATATTGTAATGTTGAACTTATGTATGTATCTAGTTTTCCAAATCTACTATACTATACATTCCCTTGGGACTCATATTTTTTGTTTATATGCCTATGTAATTTAATATGGCACTTTCTCTAGGAAACTGGGTTTGGGTCTTTACCACACTAATCTCTACCTCTTAACATATCAAGAATATCTTGAACACTATCTCGCTTTGATAGATTTATATTGTTTTTCTAACACATATGTCCCAAACATTAATTACACAACTGGTTTTATTTATTCATACTGTTGGTCAGAGTCTATACTCAAGAGGGGGGTGAATTGAGTTCCAATTAAAATTTCTATTAAAAACTATTAGGATTAAACTCCCCCAAATTAAAACGGCCCAGTCAATTAAGGCAGTAGAGATATAAGTGACTTATTGTTCAACAGGTTTCTCAAAGGTTGATTACTCCTTAGTTGAATCAGCATGAGAACTAATTCTACATTTGAAACAAGTTTACTAAACAAATCAAATATACACACTAACCAGAACTAACTATCAGAGTGAATGTAAAAACCGATTTCTGTCTTTGAAAATATAAGAACAATAGATAAATATAAAATAGAGTAAAGGAAAGATGAACAAAAAAAATTTAAACAAGAGGTTAGGTCTAAAGACAAGACCTAGTCCTCTCCACTTGGTGATCACCTGCCACCAAACAATTTTATTAAAAAGTGATACACAGCCTGTATCGGGCTTTACAACAGTTTTCACAAACTGTCCTGGTTTTTCAACCTCTACCACAGTTATACGTGGTAAAAATATGACAACCAAGCCACACCAGGCTTCCTCTACAGTTATACGTGGGAAACAAATGTAAAGAGAGTTTGGTATGGGGATTTTCAGTATCCCTCAGTTCAGGCACAATAGTCAGCATGTGTAACATAGAAACACTACTCACAAATGTTAAATAATTAAACAAAATAGAGCTAAAGATGGTTGTGATATGTTTAGAATTCTCTGTTGTGTTGGAAGATCAGCTCTGGACTAGTTGGTACGATGGAAATGAAGTTTTGGTCCTTCTCTGCAAGTTTCCTCCAAAACAGAGTGTCGCAAATTCCAGGTTCTGACTTCTAGATGTAGAGATAATCAACTTCTTGGGTTTGAAGGTCTTTTGCAGAAAACCACTACATCTTGAAAATATTCTTTCAATAGATCTTCGTGAAGCTCTCTGTTCTTCAGAATGAGTGCTTGAGTGTTCTTCTTCATATTTTGTATGTCTCTCTCCTATGAGTGTTCTGTGTATATTCAATGTGTCCATAATTGTCTCTTTTTTCTGTGTCTTCTTCGTATATATCTCTGTGGTGATTATTCCTTTTCATGTCTGTCTCTACACATATATATTTGTACATTTTTTCAGTTGAGAATTTTTTAAATTTGGTTCAGCAGAGGCCGGCAAGATAAATGTTTCAACCACGTGTGGTCTTCCTCGTACATTGTACTGTCTCTTGATATGCCTGCAAATAACATTAAATAATGTCAGGTAAATTCATTTGAATAGAAATGACCGTTATAATAATAATAATAAAATTGGTAATGAAAATAATCGAATATCATTAGACTGGTAGGAGATGCATGTCACACGGTAGACTTCAACGGTAGTCTTTCCAACTGTGGACTTCATCGGTAGGCTATTCAACTGTGAGCTTCATTGGAAGACTTGTAACATCATACTATTGTAACAGTGACCTTTCAAACAGTAGACTTATCTAAGTAGATAATGTCATTAATGGTGGAGTATGTCCATCAGTAGACTTTGAACAATAGTCGACTATCTCGATAGTAGGAGTTGTCTAGTGGTAGCCTTCTACTAACGGTAGACAAGTTCAACTGTAGACTGGAACAGTGAGGTTCTCAATAGAATACTTGTGACAGAGTCTGACAGTGAAGTTCTAACATAAGCCTGGCCACAACAGTGACCTTGTGATGGTGACTCTTTGTCTGTGAGCTTTGACAAGCAGATCTATGGTAGACTTGTGACAGTAACCTTCTACCGGTATCCTATATTTGTGACAGTAGATCTTCAACAGTAACCTTCTAGGATTAGTGACATAGTGTAATAGTGAGCTATAACAGTGATGTTGAATATAAGACTCTAACCAGTATCCTTTAACAGTGAACTTATATTTAGATGAATGTAAACTTTTAGCTGATGCAGCGAAGTCGTGAGACTAAGAGCATACATTGTTTAGGATAGAATAATTATAAATACAGATTAAAAAGAGTTAGTAAAGGACTTAATATATCATGATAAATATTTAAACATGATTTGGGATTATCAAAATAGGTGAGTCCAACAATCTCCCCCTTTTTTATAATCACAAATTATGCCAGTATGTATTAAAGATAGATATCATATATAATACAGTTACTAAACATAGACCAAGAATGTCTCAAGTATCAGAGATTAATAAGAGTATAAAACCAGAATATATTGGTACATGGGATCAGAGAGAAAGGAAAAAAAGTCTCAACATAGTATCATATTAGCATATTATTATATTTCTCCCCAATCACATGATAATTCTAGAATTAGCATTTCTCCCCCTTTGTGATTAGCAAAAAGAAACACAAAATAGAGAAAACTGAGAAGGCTTGTATTAATAATAGTACAATAAATGACCCAAAAAGAATACAGAGTCCCTATCAAAAGACATAAATAGACTCAATCCACATCATCTGTAGGTAAGGTATATTTCTCTTTGGAAGAAGAAGAGGGAGGATGAGCCGGTGGATCAGCAGGTTTAGGAATTGTTCTAGGAATGACTAGAGGGGCAGAAATAGAAGCTCATGTGGGTCTATAGTGGGTAGCTCATTGAGGTATCAGTGGATTAAGGATTCTGATAGCTTCAGTAGAAGACATCGTAGAAGAACCATAGGGTTGAGATGCAGGTAAGGCAGTAGAGATGATGACAGGGGTGCAGTCCACATGGAGAAAGGGTAGAAGAAGGTTTCTAAAATCCATAATAATGCTTCCTCCTCTTTCCATAATAGATAAAAAAATCATCTTTATTCTCCAAAAATTTATCCAAAGTAGGGGTCAATTCTCTCAGCTTGCTGACCTACTCCTTGAATGCTTGAGTCACCGGAGGCAGCTTTATATTCTCTATCAAGAGCTTGAAGTGTTTGGTCATTTGATGCTTGGTATAGAACTTCTCAAAGTAAGAATCTACCTTATTCTTAATGGCCTCTTGAGAAGCAGTAGCTGCCTGCAAATACTCACGAACAAAACTGTTGACTTCCCTAGTGATAATAAGGACCTGAGAATAAGAGGTGCCACTGGTAATGGACTTAGAAAGCTCTTCCTGGATCACATTTCTGATCTGTTCAATGGTCACAGAGGTGCTAGATGAGGGAAGGGGTTTGACAGAGAAAGCTATTGTCTCTTTGAAAGACTGAGTCAAGTTACTAATCACCTTCTAAACCAGTGCATCCTAAATGTTCATATGATCTTTGACCGATATCTTAAAAGCCTCAAAAGCTTCCACAAACTGCTTGACTACCTCTTTGATATATCTAATCTCAGTATTCACATGGCTTTGAGAACTACTTAGGGCAGTCAATGGAGCAACTGTTTGTCTCAGAGCAACCACAACTCCTGTCCAACTTTCAATTTGAGTGTGGAACACTTTAACCTCATCCAGCATTTCTTTAACTGGACTAGTCACAACACATCCTAGAGATAGCTCCAAGGATTACTCCACATTACTGAGCTCTTCAACAAGGCTATTCTTCAAATCTTCGACTGATTCTCTCACTGCCTTTTTCATTTCTACTTTCAAGGACTCAAGGTCCTCCTTGGTTTCCAAATTGTCAGCCACAACTACTGGAATACTCTCAGGTGGGATAACAGAATCCTTTTGAGGCCGGTCTTCCTCATTAGAATCTCCATAATTGAGTCCAAGTACCATGTATCCTGGATCTGATGACCAAACTTCTATGTCATATAGCACAGAAACTGAACCAAGATGCTCCCCCTCACTTAGATCTCTCTCATGAGTATTCTCCTCTACTTGTTCTGCTCTAGGTAACTCCACAGCCTCTTCTACAACTCCAGCAGTTTCAAAAAGAGTTTGTATGGTTGGTTCACCAATTGGGTGAGTCACAACCTTCACTGAGTCATCAATGACTTCCATGTTATTGGCAGTAGTGTAGGATCTAAATAACGATGTAGATGCTCAATATACAAGAGGGGGGGGGGGGTGAAATGTACACTTTAAAAATTCATTTGGAACCATTAAAGTTAGTTACGAATAACTATGTTTTCCTTAAGCAAATGAAAGTGATATGATTAACAAAGTTAAACTAAGATAATTAACAACACCTCTAACACCAAATGAAAACTTGGAATAAGGAATGAAGTTATAAACTTCAGGTCCTATGAACTTTCTTAAAACTGGAAAGAGATTCTGAAAGTTGGTTCCGGAAATATGGTTCCGGAAGATAAAACTTAACTAAAGATTACAATATGAGATTCTACCTTAAAGCATATAGAATATAAATGAAACAGAGTACAAGTAAGGAACTATAAGAAATTTATACTTTCCTTACAATACAATGTGCAGCGGAAACAGACAAGTAGTAAAACTACATGTAACAAGACATAAGTCTTTTATCCCAAAGAGAAGGGCATCCAACAACCTTGGATAAAGGTCCCTTGATTTATACTTTCAAGAAAGTTTGTCTTACCCACATCAGGGTAAGCCCTCGATACGAATATTGGAATCTCTGTCTTGCTATCCCCGCAAGCCTTCAACTTCAAGGTAGTTGGCAACCTCTGTCGTCCTCAGCAAGGAAGCCCTCGAACTTCAAGGTAGTCAGCACCTCTGTCATCCTATCCCTAGAAGTCCTCGAATGTAATCACCAACGTTCAAAGTTGCACGAAGTTTTGAGAGTTAATAAGAGCCCCTCTCTCTAGAAATCACTTCAACAGCATGTGTGAACAATGTCGAAGAAGTTCTTAGTCATCAGTCTCGAGCTCTTTCAAATGAGATCCTATTTATAGGCAAGGTCAGCCTCCTTTCCAACAGTCATATTTTTCTTAAAAATCGGAGGGACCTGTACACGCTTAACTTAACCAACGGTTAGTTTAGAATAGAATAGACGACATCGTTTTATAACAAAACAAGTATAACAGAATGAACGGCATCGTTTTAAGTTTAACACAAAAGTTCAGAGTGAAGGTTCGGAGTGTAAACAAAATGTCAAAGAATAGAAAAATTATAAAAGTGTAAGCAAAATGAAAGTTCAGATTCTAACAAAAATAATATTCGAAATCTAAATAAATTCGGAGTGTATAAAGCAAAGATAATCTGATTCTGTTTAATAGGTCAATTCGGAATGAGAATTCGGAATGAGAATTCATCATCAGAATTCATAATGAAAATTCGTCAATAGAATTCGTAATGAGAATTCGTCATCAGAATTCGTAATGAGAATTCGTCATTAGAATTCGTAATGATAATTCGATGTTGAACTTCATGAGAATTCGTATCCATAATTCAGAGTAGAACTTTATCATATTTTGTATCTGGAATTCGGAATGAAACTTCATTACAGTTCTCATCTGGAATTCGGAGTGATACTTCATTATAGTTCTCATCCAGAATTCGGAACATAAAACAGAATGCTACATATCAAATTTTCAAATGATTCTGAGAATGTAGTAATGAATCCAAATCTTATACTTAAAAAATATATGGATGAAAATATGATAAGGATAATTTTTCTTACAAAAGCGATCTTCCTTATAAAAGCAATTTTCCTTATAAAAGAAATTTCCCTTATAAAAGAGATTTTTCTTATAAAAGCGATTTTCCTTAAATATATGGTGTTTGTGATTTTCAAAACAAGAAAGAATGGAAAAGTCATAAGGAAAACCTTATGGACTCAACAATCTCCCCCTTTTTGGAAAGCACAAACATCCTTACGAAAAAGAAATTCTAATAAGAAAGAAAACATTAAGGCTTATCTCCCTTTTCTTATGGATGTGGATGAATACGACTAACTCCCCCTTAGGCTTTGATACTCTAAGGATCATATTCTAGATTTCCGGAATGATATTTCATTAAGAATAAGAAAGTCTTCTTTAATGAAAAACTCCCCCTTAGATAAACTCTATTAGAGTTTGTTTTCTTTCTCACCCTCTGTTAAGATTCTTTTTCACCCTTTATTAGGGTTCTTTTCCTTCTCCCCCTTTGTGATTTTCAAAAAGAATTCGAGGGAATGGAAAATATAACAAAGTACATGAAAATTTAGTAGCAACAACAAAAGAAACAAGCAATCAAAATTTTCTTTATGTTTGAAAGCTCAACAACAAAGAAGTTTAGATACAACAAAAGATCGGATTTATCTATTTTGGATCTTTTTCCTTCACCATGAGACCCTTAATAATAGTCTCTATCTTTTTCAAGTCTTTATGGTCTTCCTCGGCTTGCTTCTCTAACACAACAATTCTTGCATTTTGAGCTTCAATCTTTTATTCCTGGGATTGAAGTTTTTCTTCTTGAGCCTGAAGCTTTTCTTCCTGAGCCTTAAAGATTTTTTCTTGTTTTAACTCTTTCTCTTCAAACTCAATCCGATGATCCCTTTCATACTTCCAGTTTTGAGAAACATAATTCAGCTTCCCATTCAGATCTATGACTTCTTGAATCCGGAAATTCTTTTCATCTGACATATTTTTGTCAAAGGATGAAGTAAGTTCATTTATATTCTTGTCTTCTGTCTCAAAGGAATCCTTAACATTATCTTGGAACTCATCAAAGAGCCTCATATCTTCTACAATTTTCCTCGACCAATTAGTCATCCTCTTGCAAGATCTTCTGTGAGCTTCATAGCCGACAAAGAAAGTTTTGAACTGAGCCTCAATCTCAACACATTTGTCCATAACCATGGATACAAAGTCTGTTTTATGATTCAAAAAATGTTGAAGCATCTAGAATCTTGAATCAATACTTGAGAAAGTCGGAATAGTACCCACTAACTTTTTTAAAGACTGAACAAAAAAGTCATTCCCCAACAAAGATGACTCTGAATTCGAGACTTTTCATGGAGAATTTTCTTCTTCAAAATGCTCAAGCTTTCTCTTTGAAGAAGTAACAACTTCCCTTCTCTTTACAACCAGAGAGCTCCGGGTATCAACAACAAGTTGCTTTCCCTTGTCCTTTTTCAGAATGGATTTCTGTTCCGGAGTTCTCTTTTCACTGTCAGACACTTGAACAACATTTTATTTACCATCAGAAACTTTTTGAGCACCATCCTCTACATTCTCCATTTGTGAAATATCATGTATAAGTTGTTTTTCCTCTGCATGATAAGCTACTTCTTCTTCTCCTTTCTCCTCAACCTTCGCTGGAGTAACTAACTTAGAAGACTCAGCTTCTGAGTTTCGGAGCAACAAATGTTCCGAAGGTGTCCCCTTATAATCATCTACTTGCTTTAAAACATATCCGGTCCCACCACTACCTTCAGAAACTGCTTCTTCTTCTTCCACTTGCTCAATCTGCTCAACTTCCTCAACATGCTTAGAAACTGCCTCTTCTGGAGTGACAATGTTTCTTCCTGGAGTCTCAGGTAGAGATTCCAAAGAAAAAGATCTCAGAATGGGAATGTTTCCGAAGGACATATCAGTAAACTTTAACAATGTCTGAACCACCTCAACTTCAGACATCTTCTTCTTGAGCTTCTTTTATTTCGCTTGTTTTTCTATCTCATCCGCTGTTCTTTCCTTCAAGGCCTTAGCCTCCATAGGATCCAAGCCAAACTGAGGCTCCCCTTGGACTCTCTTCTCTTTGATTTCCCTCCACTTAGCAACTAACTCATCTGGGTAAGCTTTCTTCTTCTTCGGTTTTGGAGGTGCGGAATGAGCTTCCTTAGATTTTGGATTCTCTACTTCAACTACAACTTCCTTAAACTTTCTCTTCTTCATTGATTCAGAAGATTCAGGTTCATCAACATTTAGAACCACTTCTTCTTGAGCAGGTAAATCAAAAAACTGACCATTCTTCTTGTCGAAGGCTACATCCATCCTTTTGAGAGTACCATGACTCACCAACATAATTTTGCAAACTCTTGGCTTAGACTTGCAAGCCTCCTTGAAAGACTCAAGGCACCGAACTATTAACTTTGAGAGGATTGATGGACACATTATGATCTGAACTCTCAGATTCCCTTTCTTAACATTTTCAAGGGTAATAAAAATGTGTTTCATCAGATTAAACTTCCTCAGATTTATCGGAAAATATAGAATATAGATCTCACTCTTCTTCAAACTATCTTTGTCACCCTTTCTCGGTACGATAAGGCCTTTTACCCATAATTCTAGAATCTGGAAATTTGTAGACAGAGAAGAAATATTCAGAGCCTTATCATCTAACAGTCCGATAGTTTCTAAAGCATTTTCCTTGTCGAAGCTTCCCTTTGAATCCGGCAACACATGAGAAATGAACTCGACTTCTCCTTCATTGTTCATCCCTACCAAGATGGCTGCCTTGGCATAAGAAAGCTTATAAGTCTTGCCATAAGACTTAAACGATAATTTGTCCCTGCCATCTTTCTTATAGAAAGAAACTGTCTCATAGAATTCTATAAGAAAATCCGAAAATACTTCATCTTGATTTCTGGGCATAGATACAACAACATCTTCCCATCCGTTAAGCTTAATGTTCTTGGATATAAGAGAATAATACTTTTTGATGATATCAGGATGAACTAACCTTTCTCTATATACTAACCACTTCGAAATCAGCTTAGAGGAAGACATGTCTTGAGAAGCTGCATCCACAGACATTTGGATCTGAAGAACTCTGAGAAGTTCGGAACGGAGATTGTTGAAGTTAGAAATGGCCTTAAAACAGAGAGACAGATCTTCGGGATGTTGGAGATTGAAAACCGATCTGGGACAACCATTTGGGGTCCCCTTTATATAGGCAACGAAAATACGGTTCATCTTCCTCGGTTGATCGAACAGTTGTGATAGGCTGAGATTAGATCTGACGGTTGAAAACTAATTCTCAAGAAAACTTGAATCCGATCTTTTGAGGTTTTTATTAAAACAAAGATTTAAGAAAACTATAATCCGAAAACAAAATATAAGAAAATACCAGCAAGTAAAGTATGATTATGAAAACTTTATTAAAGAAATCATACCTTTCGGATTGTCTTTGGAGGATTATTAGTAATGGGTAAAAAAACTACGAAAAATCTTTATTACGAAAAGACATGGTTCGCAAAAATCACTAAAAAAAACTCAACAAAGAAAACGAAAAAAACATTACAAGATTTTCAGCATGAAAATTTCATTACAAAAGTTTGAAAACAAAAAACTCATTATGAAAGTCTCGGTATGAAAATCTCGTTATGGAAATACCGGTACGAAAGTTTCATTTCGGAAGTTTTCAATACGAAAATTTCCATTCCAAAATTTTTCAATACAAAAATATCAATTCTGAAAATTTTAGTTTCGAAAGTTTCCATTCCGGAATTTTAGTTCCAAAAATTTTGAAAACAAATTTTGAAAAACTTAGTTACACTAACAATCAAATGTACTCTCCCTATGAAAAGGAGTTTATTACTGTAAGGAGATTTTTTCAACAAGAAGTTAATGAAGAAATATTACCTTACGGTTATCATTCCTACCTTTTGTATAATGTATTTAAATTTATCATAAGGAAAAGATTTTGTGAAAATATCAGCAAGTTGATCTTGCATTCCAATAAACTGAAGAATAATATCTTCTTTTAGTGTGTGATCCCTAAGAAAGTGATGCCTAATATCTATGTGTTTTGCACGAGAGTGATGTGCAGGGTTCTTACTTGGGGAAATGTTACTTGTGTTATCACACAAAATTTGAGTTTTAGTAAAACTCAAGCCATAGTTTGTGAGTGTGTGTTGCATCCACAACACTTGAGCACAATAACTTCCAACTGCTACATATTTAGCTTCAGCAGTGGAAAGTGCTACAGAATATTTCTTCTTGCAGGACCAAGAAACTAATGAATCTCCTAAGAAATGACAAGTTCTGGAAGTACTCTTTCTATCCATTCTACATCCACCAAAGTCAGCATCAAAAAAGATTTTTAGAACAAAATCATTTCCAGAAGTATAAAATAATCCAAGATCCATGGTTCCCTTAAGGTAGCGAAAAATTCTTTTTACAGCCTTTAAGTGAGATTCCTTAGGATTGGATTGATATCTTTCACATAAGAATAATGAGAACATTAAGTCTGGTCGACTAGCTGTTAAGTAAAGTAAACTTCCTATCAGAACTCTAAAAGATGTTTGATCTACTGGTTTCCCAGCTTCATCAAGATCTAAAGCGTTTGAGGTACCGATGGGAGTACTTATACTCTTAGTGTTGTCATAACCATACTTTTTTAGAAGATCTTTAATATAATTATGTTGAGATATATATATTCCTTCTGGTTTTTGAGAAATTTGAAAACCAAGGAAAAAAGTTAACTCACCCATCATACTCATTTCAAACTCAGATTTCATTAGACTTGCAAAAGATTCAGTTAAAGATTGCTGAGCTGAACCAAATATGATGTCATCAACATAAATTTGAACAATCAAAACATTTTTCTTATCTTTCTTTATAAAAAGAGTTGGATCTGAATTTCCCTTAACATAGTTATTTTGAAGCAAAAATCCAGTGAGTCTATCATACCATTCTCATGGGGCTTGTTTAAGACCATACAGAGCTTTGGTATGTCTAAAAACATAATCAGGATGTTTTGTATCTTCAAAGCCAGGAGGTTGTTCAACAAAAACTTCCTCTTGAACATAACTGTTAAGAAAATCACATTTCACATCCATTTGAAAAAGTTTAAAATTAAAGAATGCTGCAAAGGCAAGTAGAATATGAATATATTCATGTCTAGCTACTGGAGCATAGGTTTCTTCATAGTCTATTCCCTCTTGTTGATTATAGCCTTAACAACAATTCTAGCTTTATTTCTTGATATGACTCCATTTTCATCACATTTATTTCTGAAAACCCATTTTACCCCAATAACAGAAGTTTCCTTAGGTCTTTCAACCAAAGTCCAGACTTTATTCATTTCAAATTCATTTAGTTCATCTTGCATGGATTTAATCCAATCATCATCACCTAAAGCTTCATCAGTGCTTTTTGGTTCTAATTGGGAAAGAAATTTTAGATGTTCTACTTCATTTCTTAAGAAATATCTAGTACTTACTGGTTGATTTACATCACCAATAATACTATCACTAGGATGATTCTTAAGAAACACCTGATTTGGGTTTTGAAAAGCATGTTCATCAACACAGGGTAGAAAGTCTTCTGAGGTAAATGTTTTGGAAGTATATTCTTGAACATTTTCCTTATCAGAAGGATCTTATATCAAAGGTTGATAATCAGTTTTTGAAAACAAATCTGAGGGTGTAGGTTGGGATAGTTTAAAAAAAAGGGTCAGACTCATCAAATTTTACATGTACTATTTCTTTAATAGTACAAGTATTTTTATTAAATACTCTATAAGCCTTAGAAGTTGTGGAATAGCCTAAAAAAATTCCTTCATCAGATTTTGGTGCGAATTTATGTAGGTTATCTTTAGTATTCAAAATGAACACTTTGCAACCAAAAAACTTTAAGTAGGATAGTCTTGGTTTTCTATCATTCCATAATTCATAATCTGTTTTATTAAGAAAAGGTCTAATCAAAACTCAATTTATAATATAGCAAGCAGTACTTACAGCTTCAGCCCAGAAATGTCTAGCTATAGAATATTCACTCAACATGGTTATAGTTATCTCTTGAATAATTCTATTTCTTCTTTCAACTACACTAATATGTTGAGGAGTTCTAGGTGCTGAAAAATTGTGAGTAATACTTTTTCTACTACAAAAAGTTTCAAAATCAGAATTTTGAAATTCTCCTCCATGATCACTATGAATAGTTTTCAATGGAAGGTTTTTCTCATTTTTAACTTGAGCTCTAAAACTTTTGAAATAAGAAAAAGCTTCAGACTTCTTTGCTAGAAAATAAACCCAAGTAAATCTAGTGTAATCATCAACTAGAACAAACACATAGTATTTTCCTCCAATACTTCCAGTTTGTGTTGGACCAAAAAGATCCATGTGAACTAACTGTAATGAATCAGTTGTTGAGACTTCACCAATTGATTTAAAACTAGATTTATGTTGCTTTCCATATTGAAAAGGATCACAAACTTTAGAATAATCAAATCTAAGCTCCAGTAGATCCTTAGATAGTTTCTTCTTAAAGAGTTTACATAAGTTTCTATGGTTACAGTGACCTAGTATTCTATGCCATAACCAGGAATGATCTTCCATTTCACTTAGGCACGGTAAGTCTTGGCTCCTAAGGTCTTCTAAATTTAAGGTGTAAACATTCTCTTGCCTATTGGATGAGAGAATAAATTCTTCCTTGAAATTGTGAACTAAGAACTTATCATTCCTAAAATTCACAAGGTACCCTTCATCACATAACTGACTTATGCTAATGAGGTTGTGATTAAGACCCTTAACAAAAAGAACATTTGAAATCAAGGTTTTACCTAGAAGAACAATATTACCAATACCAACAATCTCTCCCTTAGCATTATCTCCAAAATTTACCTTTCGTCCTTTCATTTTGATAATCTTTTCAAAATAGCTTTTGTTTCCAATCATGTGCTGGGAACATCCACTATCCATATACCATGTATTGTTGCTGGTACTCTCTTTATTTTCCTGAAATCAAGAAGAGAATTAGAATTTCGAAATCCAAACTTGTTTGGATCTTAGATTTCCAGATAAGAAAATTTTAGGTACCCACATCTTCTTAGTGAAATAATATTTGTGAAATCCTAGAGATTGAGTTTTGTTTAAGGAACAATTCTTTGCCCAGTGACCACCACATTGACACTTGGTACAAAATGGGGCACTTTGAGGAACAAAATAATTGTTACTAAAAATTGGTTTTGCATGGGTATAACCAAATCCGGATTTATTTCTTAAAGGTCGTATTTGGGAATACATTTTATCAAAATTTTCCTTACCATGGGTAAAATTTGATAAAGACTTCTTTATGGAAAAGATTTTGGACTTGAGTTTTATAACAAAGTTATTATCCTCAAAATCATTAGTTTTAGAACTAGGCTCGAAAACATTTTTCTTAGAAATAACTTTTTCTAACTCTTTAGAAAGTTGGTTCTTCTTAGAACTTACTTCCTTAAGATTTTTTGAAATACTTTCAAAATCAGCATTTTTTCTATCAAGATCTTTAGAAAGATATGATATCTATTTCATAAGAATTGAATTCCTAGAGTTTGCCTTATCAAGTTTCTTATTGAGTTTGGAATTCTCAATTTCAAGAAGTTCAGCAAACCTAGAAACTTCTTCATAAGTAAGTAAAGTATTATCTTCATCAGAAGAGGATTCTTCATCAGAAGAGTTATATAACTTTCAATCATTATAATTTAACGATACATTGGTCAATGATTCAACATTTTGTACCTTAGACATAATACAATGATTGTCAATAGGTAGTCTAGCTATAAGACCAAGATTCTTCTGTACTAAAGATTCATAATCAGAAGATTCATCTGAAGAGTCACCACCACTGTCACTCTAGGTGTCATCAGCTTTCAGTACTTTCTTAGCTTTGGATTTAAAAAACTTCTTTCTGTTCCTATCGAAATGCATTTCTCTCCTTTCTTTCTTTTTGAGCAAAGGGAAATCTGGTCTAATATGTCCAGCTCTCTTCCATTCATAACAAGTAACTTCTCCATCTTTCTTATCTTTCTTGTCCTTTTTCTTATACTTGGATTGGAAATTTCTCTGTCCAGCTATCTTTTTCATCCTTCAAGAAAGATTTACTAACTTAATTTTAGAGAATTAACTCTCACTAGAATCTGATTGAATAACCACCTTCTTAGACTTGGATCTGGTCACTCTCTCAAGAGTCTTAGCTTTCATTTGATTTGATGTTGTTGTAAAAGAAATAGTACCATTTCCATTTTTCTTTTTGATATTGTCAGCATCTCTCTTCATTCTTGTTTCATGTTGGAGAAGAGTTCCAAATAACTCATCAAGAGAAATTTGAGTGACCTTCCTGTTCTCATCTATAGCAGTTCTCTTGGATTCCCACTCATTGGGCATAATATCAATTATCTTATCCACAAGTGCTTCATCATCTAACCCTTTCTCTCTCATAGACTGTAAACTGTTGACGATAGTCATAAACCTTTGTCGAGCTTTACATATTGGTTCTCCATAAGGAAAATTGAATCCATGGTATTCAGCTCTAAGAATATCTCTCCTAGTCTCAATCACTTTAGAAGTTCCAAAGTGTGTAACCTCTAACTTCTTCTAGATACAATTAGCTGCTTCACAAGAAGAAATTTGGCTATATATATTTCTAGTCATTGAACAAAGTAAGGTATTGCGTACCTTATAATTTAGTTGATACTCTAGCTT
Source organism: Viscum album (assembly GCA_963277665.1). Taxonomy (NCBI): domain Eukaryota; kingdom Viridiplantae; phylum Streptophyta; class Magnoliopsida; order Santalales; family Viscaceae; genus Viscum; species Viscum album. The sequence goes on from OY728160.1 coordinate 1,694,690,366, forward strand.
TTCCTGGTTAGTGAAAGTTCTAACTTCCTTATCAGGAATTTTATAATCTCCCGTAAGAATAACAATTTTTTCCACTCCAGTATTGATAACAAAAGTCTTCATTCGATCTCTCCAATACTCATAGTCATTACCATCAAATATTGGTGGTCTTGTAGGATTTATATTGTCAAGGGAACCAACATTAATTCCTGCCATACTTAAAATAACCATGGGCATAGAAACTTGTTAGTAGAAAAAGTTTGTAATAACAATGTTCGGAATGAGAAAGTGCGGAATGACAATGTTCGGAATGGAAAAGTTTGGAATGGCAAAGTGAGTAAGAAAAACTTATACGTGAGTACAATGTTCGGAATGATAAAGTGAGCAAGAAAAACTTATACGTGAATATAAGTATTTCAATGACCTCCTCTGATACCAATTGTAGGATCGAAATAATGATGTAGATGCTCAATATACAAGAGAGGGTGAATTGTACACTTTAAAAATTTCTTTGGAACCTTTAAAGTTAGTTACGAATAGCTATGTTTTCATTAAGGAAAGGAAAGGGATATGTTTAACAAAGTTAAACTAAGCTAATTCACAACACCTCTAACACCAAATGAAAACTTGGAATAAGGAATGAAGTTATAAACTTCAGGTCCTATGAACTTTCTTAAAACTGGAAAGAGATTCTGAAAGTAGGTTCCGGAAATATGGTTCTGGAAGTTGAAACTTAACTAAAGATTACAATATGAGATTCTACCTTAAAGCATATAGAATCTAAATGAAACCGAGTACAAGTAAGGAAGTATAAGAAAGTTATACTTTCCTTACAATACAATGTGCAGCGGAAACAGACAAGTAGTAAAACTACAAGTAACAAGATATAAGTCTTTTATCCCAAAGATAAGGGTATCCAACAACCTTGGATAAAGGTCCCTTGATTTATACATTCAAGCAAGTCTGTCTTACCCACACCAGGGTAAGCCCTCGATACGAATATCAGAATTTCTATCTTGCTATCCCCGCAAGCCTTCAACTTCAAGGTAGTTGGCAACCTCTGTCTTCCTTAGCAAGGAAGCCCTCGAACTTCAAGGTAGTCGGCACCTCTTTCTTCCTATACCGAGAAGTCCTTGAATGTAATCACCAACATTCGGAGTCGCACGAAGCTTTGAGAGTTAATAAGAGCCTCTCTCTCTAGAAATCACTTCAACAACATGTGTGAACAATGTCGAAGAATTTCTCAGTCATCAGTCTCAAGCTCTTTCAAATGAGCTCCTATTTATAGGCAAGGTCGGCCTCTTTTCCAACAGTCATATTTTACTTAAAAATCGGAGGGACCTGTACACGTGTAACTTAACCAACAGTTAGTTTATAACAGAATAGAAGACATCATTTTATAACAAAACAAGTATAACAGAATGAATGACATCATTTTAAGTTTAACACAAAAGTTCGGAGTGAAGGTTCGGAGTGTAAAAAAAATGTCAAAAAATAGACAATTTATAAAATTGTAAGCAAAATGAAAATTCAGAGTCTAAAAAAATAATATTCAGAATCTAAATAAATTCGGAGTGTATAAAGCAAAGATAATCAGATTCTGTTTAATAGGGGAATTCAGAATGACAATTATGAATGGGAATTCGTCATCAGAATTCATAATGAGAATTCATAAATAGAATTCGTAATGGGAAATCGTCATCAGAATTCGTAATGAGAATTCGTCATCAGAATTCGTAATGAGAAATTGATGTCGAACTTCATGAGAATTCGTATCCAGAATTCGGAGTAGAACTTTATCATATTTTGTATCCGAAATTTGGAATGAAACTTCATTACAGTTCTCATCTAGAATTTGGAGTGATACTTCATTACAGTTCTCATCCAAAATTCGGAACCTAAAACAGAATGCTTCATATCAAAGTTTCAAACGAATCCGAGAATGTAGAAATGAATCTGAATCTTATACTTAAGAAATATATGGATGAAAATATGATAAGGATAATTTTTCTTACAAAAGCGATCTTCCTTATAAAAGTAATTTTCCTTATAAAATCAATTTTCCTTATAAAAGCGATTTTCCTTATAAAAGTGATTTTCCATAAATATAAGTTGTTTGTGATTTTCAAAACAAGAAGGAATGGAAAAGTCATAAGGAAAACCTTATTGACTCAACAAGTAGATGCCCCTCCTACTTTCTGATCAGACACTGCCTTGTCTATATTATCTATCAGAGGGCTCAAACTGAGCTCTTCTTCTTCATTGTCCTCATCATCAGCTTTAGCAACAACCTATTTTCTTTCATCCTCTTCAAAAGTTTCCTCTACCTCATCCTCTTCAGATGTGTCCTAGAAAATATTCTGATATGGTTCATCTTCTTAGGTGGTCTCAGTGTCACTGTCCTTTAGAACAATCTCTCTTCTTGGTAGTTCTTTTAGAGGGCTAGATGCTCCGAAAGCTACTGTCCTTACTGAACTGTGAGGAAAATCAGGATCACTCCCATCAACAATGGGGTTTTTTCTCTTTCAGGGTCCACAACACCTTCAACTTCCACCTCCTCCTCTGAATAATCCAGTTTTGGCTCATCATGCTTCAGACCTGGATCTCTCTGGTCTTTTGGCCTAGATGGGTGTGTAGTGGGGTCAAACATTTCATATACCTTTCCTTCATCATTTACCCATGCCTTCTTCCAGGGATTCTAGTTAATTTTCATGAATTTTCAAATCACCTTGGAGATACAAACACTGTTCTTGGACACTATCATCTCTTCTTGATTTCCAGCCACACCCTTTACCTTTATCATTACTGAAATAAGCTTGGCATGGAATAGGGCATTGGATTTTGATCTCGTCTTAGTCATATCCTCTAATTGTGCCATCAGTAACCTACATAGGGTAATCTTCATTCCATGATTCAGTAAGTACATCAGGAATATGTCCTGGTACTTCATCACTGCAAAATCTCCTCTCCTGGGACTAAGTACATGCTGAATAAATTTGAATAAAAGCATGTCTTCTCCATTCATTTCAGCTGCTATGATCTTCCTCGATTTTCCATTTCCTATAAGTTCTTCGAGAGGCTTTTAATATTCAAAAACATCACTATCTAGAGGATCCACTCTAGAGTAGTAATCATATATTCCTTCATGAGTAACTCTCAAAAAAGCATCCCACTTAGCAGACGAGAAGATGACTTCATTGGCATTGACTCTGGATATTAACTTATGCACATCATCTTCCTCTTCGAACTTCAGATATTCATAAAATTATTTCACAAGATTCGGTTATTACACTCCATTGTTGTTGGAAAAACATTTGGTCTATCCTTGGGATCTAGTGCTTTCATCACTAATGACTTTCTTGACGCCAGCCATTCTTCACTTAACTCTTTCTCAGTAAAGATTTCTCTCTTGGTGAGATGCGGGTTTACAGGTCCCATCGGGGTATTACTGGTGCCACTGGATTCGGATCGAGTCCTCTTTGGCCTTGGCTCATCCTTATTAACAGTCGGGGGTCACTTGGTTCTAGACACGGAGTTTGAAGGAGGTTTGATGGTTCAGGTGAAGGGTTAGGGTTTAGGAATTTTGAGAGAAAGGTTCGAGATTGAGAGAGGAAGGTGGATTGAGATATGTTAATCGCCTTTGGTTTTATCATTTAGGGATTAAAACAAAATAAAATAGAACTAATAAATAGGAATAAAAATGGTTCGAATTCCCCCAAAAATAAATACAAACAGTGAGGTATCCAACAGTGAGATGTACCAGTAAGGTACACCAGTGAGGTGCAATGGTGTGGTGTAACATTTGGGTTTATCAGTGAGGTCTAACTGTGAGGTCCAACTGTGAGGTACAATAGTGAGTTCTGACTGTGAGGTCCAATCAGTGAGTTCTGACTGTGAGGTCCAATCAGTGAGTTCTAAAAGTGAGGTCTGACTGTGAGGTCCAATCGGCGAGTTCTAACATTGAGGTCTGACTGTGAGGTCTAATAGTGAGGTCTGACTGTGCGGTCTAACAGTGAGGTCCAAATGTGCTAAATTTAATCATACCTAACTCATGTTTGTTGTAATTTAACCTCTAATAGTTCAAAGGATTTGTGAATATATCAGCCAATTGATGTTCAGTGCCAATGAATTGAAGATTGATATAACCCTTTTGATAATGATCCCTCAAAAAGTGATGTCTCATATCAATGTTCTTTGTACTAGAATGAGATTATGGATTTTTAGAAATGTTAATAGCACTTGTATTTTCACACTTTATAGAGTCATGTTTGAATTGGTATCCATAGTCCAGTAAAGTGTGTTTCATCTACAGAATTTGTGCACAACAACTACCAGCAGCTATGTATTCAGCTTCAGTAGTGGATAATGCAACAAAATTATTCTTCTTACTACACCAAGATATGAGTGACTTGCCTAAAATGTGACATTTCCCAGAGGTGCTTTTTCTATCTAACTTGAAACCGGTAAAATCAGCATTAGAATAAAACAACATATCAAAGTATTGTCCTTTTGGATAAAATAATCCTATGTTGGGAGTATGCTTGAGATATTTAAAAATCCTTTTTACAGCTGTTAAATGAGACTCTTTTGTATTTTCTTGAAAGCGATCACACATTCATACACTAAACATAATGTCATGTCTACTAGATGTAAGATAGAGTAGACTCTCTATCATACACTTGTAGTTGGATTGATCCACTGGTTAACCAGCTTCATCAGTATCCAACTTATAGGTGGAACTCAAAGGTGTGTCACTACCTTTAATACCATCCAAAGAAAAATGATTTAAAAGATCCTTAATATATTTACATTGATTCAAAACAATGTGGTTTTTATTTTGAAAGATCTAAAATCCAAGGAAAAACTTGATTTCTCCCATTAAACTCATTTCAAACTCATTTTGAATCATTGTTGAAAAATCAATACATAATGAGTTTTTAGAAGATCCAAAAATAATATCATCCACATAAATTTGTACTATCAAAATATCTTTATAAATCCATTTAATGAAAAGAGTAGGATCAGCTATCCCTTTGGCAAAACCTTTTGAAATAAGAAAAGAGCTAAGCCTATCATACCGTACTCTTTGAGCTTATTTTAAGCCATATGAAGCTTTAGATAGTTTAAAAACATGATTGAAAAAATATGGAATCATAAAACCAGGAGGTTGTTCAACAAATACATCCTCAACTATATACTCATTTAGAAAATCACTTTTAACATCCATTTGATAAAGTTTGAAATTCAGATGAGCTGCATATGCAAGTAGTATCCTAATAGCTTCTAATCTAGCTATAGGTGAAAAAGTCTCCTCATTGTCTATCCCTTCCTCTTGACTATATCTTTGTGCAACTAGCCTAGCTTTATTTCTAACTATATTCCCAGACTCATCTAATTTGTTCCTAAAAACCAATTTAGTGCCTATGGTCAAGGTGTCCTTATGTCTTTCCACTAATTCCCAAAATTTGTTTCTTTCTAACTGATTTAGTTCTTCTTGCATATCCATTACCCAAAATTCATCATTGATAGCATCATTAATATTTTTGTGTTCAAGCTGTGAAAGAAAAGCTTGATGTTCAACCTGGTTTCTTAGAGAAGCTCTAGTTTGTGATCCTCTATTTAAATCAACTACAACAGCATATAGAGTATGATTTTTGAGAGTCCTAATACCTTTAAGAAGGTTTGAACTAGATTTTTCATTGTTGTCTATTGGTTCAGAATCAGCAGGTGCAGATTCTGGAATATTTACAGAACTGGATACTTTTACAGGGGATTCACTATTTTTGTCATTAAAGTTCAGATTTGACAAATCTTCCTCAAGATGTTCAAGAGAGGTTTTAGGATCATGTGGGACAGTCTCATCGAATTTGATATGAACCGATTCCTCCACACATTTGGTTTTCTTATTGAACACTCTATAGGATTTACTTGAGATTTAATTACACAGGAAAATTTCTTCATCACTTTTAAGAGAAATTTTTTCAATATTATCTTTAGTATTATGAATAAAGACTTTGCAACCAAAAAATATAAATAATTAACTTTAGGCTTCCTATTATTCTAAAGTTCAAAAGGGGTCCTTTTTAGAACATTCCTGATTAAAACTCTATTGATAACATAATAAGCTGTATTTACAGCTTCAGCCCAAAAATATATAGGTAAGTCATACTCATTAATCATAGTTCTATAAATTTTTTGAAGGGTCCTATTTCTTCTTTCTACAACTCCATTTGGTTGAGGTGTCCTAGGGGCAGAAAATTTGTGACTATAGACATTATGTGAGCAGTATTTTTTAAACTCATGATTCTCAAACTCATGGCCATGATAACCTCTCAGGGACTTAATCTTAAGTCCACAATGGTTTTCTACAGACTTGGAATATTTGACAAAATTGGTACACACTTCACTTTTTTGAGCTAGAAAGTATACAAAAGTATACCTAGAAAAGTCATCCACAAGAACATAAACATAGTGCTTCCCATTTAGACTTGAAACTCTTGATGGTCCAAACAAATCCATTTGAACTGAATCAAGTGGTTGAGAAGTGGAATCTTCTTTCTTTGGATTGAAAGAAACTTTGTGTTTTTCCCTTTTGACAGGGATTACACACTTTATCAATTGGGAATTCTAATTTAGGTAGGTATCTAATTAAACATTTCCTAGATAGCTTCCCAAGTGAGTGCACATTACAATGCCCTAATCTTCGATTCCAAAGCCAAGATTCTTTATGAAAAGCATTTAAACAAGTAACATTTTGTTTAGCTAAGGAATTTAAATCAACAGCATAAACATTCTCATTTCTACATGCAATAAAAACTAAATCATTTTTTTAATTAAAAACTTTGCATGAATCATTCTCAAATTTAACATTAAAGACATCATCACATAATTGAGATATGCTAAGTAAATTATACTTTAATCCATCAACAAAAAGTACTTTAGAAATTAATATTGTATCAGGGTTACCAATCTGGCCTAAGCCGATGATTTTTCCTTTTGCATTGTCACCAAAATTGACATGCCCACCATCAACTTTAATTATACTTTTGAAGCAAGAATATTCTCTTGTCATATGACTTGAACATCCACTGTCCAAGTACCATAGGGTCTTACAGGAACTCTTTAAGCAACTTCCCTGCAAAACAGATTAAACATCGGATAATTTTGTTACCCAGATCTTATTGGGTCCAAAAAGGCTAGCTAATAAAACTTTGGGAACCCATATTTTCTTTATAGGTTTTCTAAAATCAAAAAACATATTTTTAGACATAAATAATTTGTTCGGTCCTTTAGAAAATTGCTACTCAAAAGAAGATCTAGAATTAGCAGTGAACTGTCTAGATTTTGGAACAAATTTGGTTTTGCTAATTTGTCTCTATCCAGGCTGATATCCTAGACCATTTGTATATTTTGGAGAAATATGTTTTCCTAGAAACTGTGTCAAGGTATCCCAACCATCAGTGGACTTCTCAATATCCTTTCTTAAATATTCATTAGATAATTTTAGTTGAGTGTTCTCTTTCAACATTTGAGCATTCTTTTCTTTTTCTACACTTAGATCTGTTTTAATATCACTAGTCAAGGCATGCTGTTTCTTTAATGATTTCTATTTATATTTTAGTTCATTGAAGGTATCTTCCAGCATATAGAAATATTCAAACAGTTCATCCTTAGAAATATTTTCATCATTATATGAATCAATTTTATTTCCAGAATAATAATCATTTAGAACAGGGGAAACTGGTACCTCAGATACGTTAGTAATGAAGAACATGTTGGCATGATTATTTTCAGAATCAGTAGCTTATGATTCACTTGTGCTGTCTTCCAAAGCACTCCAGGTTGATTTCATGGTTTTCTTGTACTTCTTGTCCTTATAATCATATTTCTTTTTGAACATTAACTTTGGACAGTCAGCCTTGATGTGTCCTTTCCTCTTGTATTCATAGCAGACTATATCATCTTCCTTATCATATTTCTTCCAATCCTTCTTCCACTTACCTTGTTGATCATACTTACCCTTATAGTTTGGTTTTCTGAAAACTTCTTCTTCCTATATAACTTCTTAAATATCCTGGCTATTTGAGCCATTTCTTCGTCACTGTCTGAATCTGAATCTTCACTAGTTGAACTTTCAGTAGGTACATGTATTTTCTCCATGTCTTTGATCTTTGAAGTAGTAGACTTGAATTCCACAGATTTTTATTGGGTTCATCATCTTATTCTTTGTCACCTTCATTTATTCTTCATACATCATTAGTTTACCAATCAACTCATTAACAGGTAGCTTGCTGATGTCACATGAATCTCAGATAGACACAGAAGTTCCTCTCCATTTATCTGGAAAACATCTCAATATTCTCATGATCTGCTCCTTCTTTGAAACAACATTTCCCAGTGAACTCATGGTGTTGAAAATCTCATTAAACCTAATGTACATGTCAGAAATGGGTTCATCAGGTCTCATGTTAACATTATCATATTTAATATTATAAGTATTTAATCTCATTTCCTTCACTTTGGTTGTTCCTTCATGAGAAACAGCCAAGGTGTCCCAGATTTCATGATTTGTTTTACATGTAGAAATTCAGTTAAATTCCTCATCTCCTAAAGAGAAGCAAAGGGTATTCATAGCTTTACAGTTATTGTTATAGTCAGACATTGTAGCATCATCCCAGGTAGATCTATCAGTTTTTGGGATCTCATATTCTGATTCTATAGCAGACCAAATATCAAAACCAATACATTCCAAATGAATTTTCATTTTCATTTTCCATTGAGCATAATTCACACCATTAAAGAAAGGTGTCATGTTAGTAGCAGCACCTTCTAGTCTATTGCCTATAACTAGATTTTAAAGAATATTAAAGAGATAAAATTTAGAACTAAAAAAAATTTAAGATCTTTAAGATAAAACTAAAATCACAGTTTGAAAAACATAGGGTTTGAATACTTTTTAAATATAAGAATGTTTCCTCTGATACCAAATGTTGGTCGGAGTGGATACCCAAGAGGGGGGTGAATGGAGTTCCAATTAATATTTATGTTAAAAACTTTTAGGATTAGAATCCCCCAAATTAAAATGGCCCAGTCAATTAAGGTAGTAGAGATATAAGTGACTTATTGTTCAACAGGTTTCTCAAAGGTTGATTACTCCTCAGTTGAATTAGTATAAGAACTAATTCAACTTTTGAAATAAGTTTACTAAACAAATTAGATATACACACTAACCAGAACTAACTATCAGAGTGAATGTAAAAACTGATTTTTGTCTTTGAAAATATAAGAACAACGGATAAATGTAAAACAGAGTAAAGGAAAGATGAACACAAAAATTGAAACAAGAGGGTCAGTCTTAAGACAATACCTAGTCCTCTCCACTTGGTGATCACCTCCCACCAAACAATTTTATTAAAAACTAATACACTGCTTGAATCGGGATTTACAACAGTTTTCACAAACTGTCCAGGTTTTGCAACCTCTACCACAGTCATACATGGGAAAAATATAACAACCAAGCCAAACCAAGCTTCTTCAATAGTTATACATGGGAAACAAATGTAAAGAGAGTTTGGTATGGGGATTTTCAGTATCCCTCAGTTCAAGCACAAGAGTCAGTATGTGTAACACAGAAACACTTCTCACAAATGTAAAATAATTAAACACAATAGAGATAAAGATAGTTGTGATAAGTTTATAATGTTCTGTTTTGTTGTCAGATCAGCTCTGGACTTGTTGGTATGGGGGAAATGAAGTTTCGGTCCTTCTCTGCAAGTTGCCTCCAAAACAGAGTGTCGCAAATTCTAGGTTCTGACTTCCATATGTAGAGATGATCAGCTTCTTGGGTTTGAAGCTCTTTTTCAAAACACCACTATAGCTTGAAAAGATTCTTTCAATAGATCTTCGTGAAACTATCTGTTCTTTAGAATGAGTGCTTGAGTGTTCTTCTTCATATTGTGTATGTCTCTCTCTTATGAGTGTTCTGTGTATATTCAATGTGTCCACACTTGTCTCTTTTTTCTGTGTCTTCTTCTTATATATCTCTGTGGTGATTATTCCTTTTTATGTCTATCTCTACACATATATATTTTTACATTTTTCCAGTTGAGCTTTCTTTTTAATTTGGTTCAGCAGAGGCCGACAAGATAAATGTTTCAACCTCGTGTGGTCTTCCTCGTACATCGTACTGTCTCTTGATATGCCTGCAAATAACATTAAATAATGTTAGGTTCATTTATTTGAATAGACATGACCTTTATAATAATAATAATAAAATTGGTAAAGAAAATAATAGAATATCATTAGACTGGTAGAAGATGCATGTCACACGGTAGACTTCAACGGTAGTCTTTCCAACTGTGGACTTCATCTGTAGGCTATTCAACTGTGAGCTTCATCGATAGACTTGTATCATCAGACTATTGTAATAGTGACCTTTCCAACAGTAGACTTATCTCAATAGATAATGTCATTAATGGTGGAGTATGTCCATCAGTAGACTTTGAACAACAGTCGACTATCTCGACAGTTGGAGTTGTCTAGTGGTATCCTTCTACTAACGGTAGACATGTTCAACTGTAGACTGAAACAGTGATGTTCTCAATAGAAGACTTGGGACAGAGTCTGACAGTGAAGTTCTTAGATAAGCCTTGCCACAGCAGTGACTTTGTGATGGTGACTCTTTGTCTGTGAGCTTTGACAAGCAGATCAATGGTAGACTTGTGACAGTAACCTTGTACCGGTAGCCTATATTTGTGACATTAGATATTCAACAGTAACCTTCTAGGATCAGTGACATCGTGTAATAGTGAGCTATAATGGTGACCATGAATATAAGAATCTAACCATTAGCCTTTAATAGTGAACTTATATTTAGATGAATGTAAACTGTAAGCTAATGTAGCAAAGTCATGAGACTAAGAGTATACATTGTTCAGGATAAAATAATTATAAATACAGATTAAAAAGAGTTAGTAAAGGACTTAATATATCATGATCAATATTTAAACATGATTTGGGATTATCAAAACAGGTGAGTCCAACAATCTCCCTCTTTTTGATAATCACAAATTATGCTAGTATGTATTAAAGATAGATATCATATATAGTACAGTTACAAAACATAGACCAAGAATGTATCAAGTATCAGAGATTAATAAGAGTATAAAAACAAAATATATTGGTACATGGGATCAGAGAGAAAGGAAAAAAAATATCAACATAGTATCATATTAGCATACTAGCATATTTCTCCCCAATCACAATATTAGTCTAGAATTAGCATTTCTCCCCCTTTGTGATTAGCAAAAAGAAACACAAAATAGAGAAAACCGAGAAGGCTTGTATTAATAAAATTACAAAAAATGACCCAAAAAGAATACATATTCCCTATCAAAAGACATAAACAGACTCAATCCACATCATCCGTAGGTAAGGGATCTTTCCCTTTGGAAGAAGAAGAGGGAGGATGAGCTGGTGGATCAGCAGGTTTAGGAATTGCTGTAGGATTGACTAGAGGGGGAGCAACAGAAGCTCTTGTGGGTCTGTAGTGGGTAGCTCGTTGAGGTATCAGTGGAGTAAGGATTCTGAAAGCTTCAGCAGGAGACATCATAGAAGAACCACAAAGTTGAGATACAGGTAAGGCAGGAGGGATGATGACAGGGGTGTAGTCCACATGGAGAAACGGTAGAAGAAGGTTTCTAAAATCCATAACAATTCTTCCTCCTCTTTCTTAGTAGATAAAAAATCATCTTTATTCTCCAAAAATTTATCCAAAGCAGGGGTCAATTCTATCAGCTTGCTGAACTACTCCTTGAATTCCTGAGTCACTGGAGGCAGCTTCATATTCTCTATCAGGAGCTTGAAGTGGTTGGTCATTTGATGCTTGGTATAGACCTTCTCAAAGTAAGAATTTACCTTATTCTTAATGGCCTCTTGAGAAGCAGTAGTTGCCTGCAAATGCTCACGAACAAAACTTATGACTTCCCTAGTGGTAGGAAGGACCTGAAAATAAGAGGTTCAACTGGTACTAGACATAGAAAGCTCTTCCTAGATCACATTTTTGATCTGGTCAATGGTCATAGAGGTGCTAGATGAGGGAAGGGGTTTGACAGAGAAAGCTACTGTCTCTTTGAAAGACTGATTCAAGTTACTAATCACCTTCTGAACAAGTGCATCCTAACTGTTCATATGTTCTTTGACCGATATCTTAAAATCCTCAAAAACTTCCACAAATTGCTTGACTACCTCTTTCATATATCTAATCTCAGCATTCACATGGCTTTGATAACTTCTCATGGCAGTCAATGAAGCAACAGATTGTCTCAGAGCAACCACAACTCTTGTCCAGCTTTCAATTTGAGTATGGAACACTTTAACCTCATCCAGCATTTCTTTAACTGGGCTAGACACAACACATCCTAGAGATAGCTCCAAGGATTTCTCCACATTCATAAGCTCTTCAACAAGGCTATTCTTCAAATCTGCCACTGTTTCTCTCACTTCCCTTTTCAATTCTACTTTCAAGGACTCAAGGTCCTTCTTGGTTGTAAAATTGTCAGCCACAACTATTGGAATACTCTCAGGTGGGATAACAGAATCCCTTTGAGGTTGGCCTTCCTCATCAGAATCTCCATAATTGAGTCCAAGTACCCTGTATCCTGGATCTGATGACCAACCTTCTGTGTAATATAGCATAGAAACTGAACCAAGATTCTCCCCCTCACTTAGAGCTCTCTCCTGAGTATTCTCCTCTACTGTTTCTACTCTAGGTAACTCCACAACCTCTTCTGCAACTCCAGTAGTTTCAAAAATAGTTTGTACTGTTGGTTCACCAGTGGGGTGAGTCACAAACTTCACTGAGTCATCAATGACTTCCATATTAGTGGAAGTAGATGCCACTCCTGCTTCCTGATCAGACACTGCCTTGTCTGCATTATCTATCAGAGGGCTCAAACTGAGCTCTTCTCCTTCATTGTCCTCATCATCAGCATCAGCAGCAACCTCCTTTATTTTATCCTTTTCACAAGTTTCCTCTACCTCATTCTCTTCAGATGTGTCCTTGACAATATTCTGATATGCTTCATCTTCTTCAGTGCTCTCAGTGTCACTGTCCTTCAGAACAATCCCTCTTATTGGTAGTTCTTTTGGAGGGCTAGATCCTTTGAAAGCTACTATCCTTACTTAACTGTGAGGAAAATCCAGATCACTCCCATCATTATTGGGGTTTTTCCCTTTTAGGGTCCACAACACCTTCAACTTCCTCCTCCTCATCTAAATAAGCCAGTTTTGGATCATCAGGCCTCAGACCTGGATCTCTCTGGTCTTTTGGCCTAGATGGGTGTGTAGTAGGGTCAAAATTTTCATATACCTTTCCTTCATCATTTACCCATGCCTTCTTCCAGGGTTTCCAGTTAATTTTCATGAATTTTCAAATCACCTTGGAGATACAAACACTGTTCTTGGACACTATCATCTCTTCTTGATTTCCAGCCACACCCTTTACCTTTAGCATTACTGAAATAAGCTTGGCATGGAATAGGGCATTGGATTTTGAGCTTTTCTTAGTCACATCCTCCAATTGTGCCATCAGTAACCTACATAGGTTAATCTTCATTCCATGCTTCAGTAAGTACATCAGGAATATGTCCTGTTAATTCATCACTGCAAAATCTCCTCTCCTGTGACTAAGTAAATGCGGAATGAATTTGAATAAAACCATGTCTCCTCCATTCATTTCAGCTGCTATGATCTTCCTGGATTTTCCATTTCCTATCAGTTCTTCGAGAGCCTTTTAATATTCAAAAACATAACTGTCCGGAGGAGCCACTCCAGAGTAGTAATCATATATTCCTTCATGAGGAACTCTCAAACAGGCAGCCCACTCAGCAGATGAGAAGCTGACTTCATTGCCATTGACTCTGTATATTAGCTTACGCACATCTTCTTCCTCTTTGAACTTCATATATTCATAAAATTCTATCACAAGATTCAGGCAGTACACTCCATTGTTGTTGGAAAAACATCCGGCCCATCCTTGGGATCTAGTTCTTTCAGCACTAATGACTTGCTTGACAGCAACCATTCTTCGCATAACTCCTTCTCAGACAAGATTTCTCTCTTGGTTAGATAGGGGTTTACAGGTCCTGTTGGGGTATTACTGGTGCCACTAGATTCAGCTTGCATCCTCTTTGGCCTTGGCTCATCCTCATTAACAGTCAGGGGTTGCTTGGTTCTAGCCATTGAGTTTGAAGGAGGTTTGAGGGGTCAGGTGAAGGGTTACGGTTTAGGAATTTCGAGACAAAGGTTCGAGTTTAAGAGCGGAAGGTGGATTGAGATATGTTCATCGCCTTTGGTTTTATCATTTAGAGATTAAAACAAAATAAAATAGAACTAATAAATAGGAATAAAAACGGTTCAAATTCCCACAAAAATAAAGACAAACAGTGAGGTATCCAATAGTGAGATGTATCAGTAAGGTACACCAGTGGGGTGGAACGGTGAGGTTCAACAGTTGGGCTTATCAGTGAAGTCTAACTGTGAGGTCCAACTGTGAGGTCCAACAGTGAGTTCTGACTGTGAGGTCCAATCAGTGAGTTCTGACTGTGAGGTCCAATCGGTGAGTTCTAACAGTGAGGTCTGACTGTGAGGTCCAATCGGCGAGTTCTAACAGTGAGGTCTGACTATGAGGTCTAACAGTGAGGTCTAACTGTGTGGTCTAACAGTGAGGTCCAACTGTTCTAAATTTAATCAAACCTAACTCATGTTTGTTGTAATTTAACCTCTCATAATTCAAAGGCTTTGTGAATATATTAGCCAATTGATGTTTAGTGCCAATAAATTCAAGAGTGATATAACCCTTTTGATAATGATCCCTCAAAAAGTGATGTCTCATATCAATGTGCTTTGTCCTAGAATGAGATACTGGATTTTTGGAAATGTTAATAGCACTTGTATTGTCACACTTTATAGAGACATGTTTGAATTGGTATCTATAGTCCAGTAAAGTGTGTTTCATCTACAGAATTTGTGCACAGCAACTACCAGTAGCTATGTATTCAACTTCGGTAGTGGATAATGCAACCAAATTATTCTTCTTACTTCACCAAGATACCAGTGACTTGCCTAAAATGGGACATGTCCCAGAGGTGATTTTCCTATCTAACTTGCAACCGGAAAAATCAGCATTAGAATAAATCAACAAATCAAAGTATTGTCCTTTTGGATAAAATAATACTAAGTTGGGAGTATGTTTTAGATATTTGAAAATCCTTTTTACAACCTTTAAATGAGACTCTTTTTGATTGTCTTGAAAGCGAGCACACATTCATACACTAAACATAATGTCAGGTCTACTAGCTGTATGATAGAGCAGACTCCCTATCATACCTCTGTAGTTGGTTTGATCCACCGGTTAACCAGCTTCATCAGTATCCAACTTACGGGTGGTACTCCTAGGTGTATCACTACCTTTACTACCGTCCAAAGAAAAATGTTTTAAAATATCCTTAATATATTTACTTTGATTGAAAACAATGCTGTTTTTATTTTGAAAGATCTGAAATCCATCAAAAAATTTGAGTTCTCCCATTAAACTCATTTCAAACTCATTTTGCATCATTTTTGAAAAATCAATACATAATGAATTTTTAGAAGATCCAAAAATAATATCATCCACATAAATTTTTACTATCAAAACATCTTTAAAAATCCATTTAATGAAAAGAGTAGGATCATCTATCTTTTTGGTAAAACCTTTTGAAATAAGAAAAGAGCTGAGCCTATCATACCATACTCTTGGAGCTTGTTTTAAGCCATATAAAGCTTTAGATAGTTTAAAAACATGATTGGAAATATAAGGATTTGTAAAACCATGATGTTTTTCAACAAATACATCCTCAACTATATACCCATTTAGAAAAGCACTTTTAACATCCATTTGATAAAGTTTGAAATTCAGATGAGCTGCATATACATGTAGTATCCTAATAGCTTCTAATCTAGCTACAGGTGAAAAGGTATCATCATAGTCTTTCCCTTCCTCTTTACTATATCCTTGTGCAACTAGCCTAGCTTTATTTCTAACTATATTCCCAGACTCATCTAATTTGTTCCAAAAAACCCATTTAGTGACTATGGTCAAGGTGTCCTTGGTTCTTTCCACTAATTCCCAAACTTTTTTTCTTTCGAACTCATTTAGTTCTTCTTGCATATCCATTACCCAAAATTCATCATTGATAGCATCATTAATATTTTTGGGTTCAAGATGTGAAAGAAAATATTGATGTTCAACCTGGTTTCTCAGAGAAGCTCTAGTTAGTGATCCTCTATTTAAATAGCATACAACAGCATCTAGAGGATGATTCATGAGAGTCCTAATACCTTTAGGAAGGTTTGAACTAGATTCTTCATTGTTTTCTATTTGTTCAGAATCAGCAGGTGCATATTCTGGAAAATTTCCAGAACTGGATACTTTTACAGGGGATTCACTATTTTTATCATTAAAGTTCAGATTTGACAAATCGTCCTCAAGATGTTCAAGAGAGGTTTTAGGCTCATGTGGGTCAGTCTCATCGAATTTGATATGAACTGATTCTTCCACACATTTTGTTTTCTTATTGAACACTCTATAGGCTTTACTTGAGATAGAATAACCCAGGAAACTTCCTTCATCACTTTTGGGAGAAAATTTGTCAAGATTATATTTAGTATTAAGAATAAAGACTTTGCAACCAAAAACTCTAAAATAATTAACTTTAGGCTTCCTATTATTCTAGAGTTCATAAGGGGGCCTTTTTAGAATAGGCCTGATTAAAACTCTATTGATAACATAACAAGCTGTATTTACAGCTTTAGACAAAAAATAAATAGGTAAGTCATACTCATTAAGCATAGTTCTAGAAATTTCTTGAAGGTTCCTATTTCTTCTTTCTACAACTCCATTTTGTTGAGGTGTCCTAGGGGCAGAAAATTTGTGACTATAGCCATTATTTGAGCATTAGGATTCAAAGTCATGATTCTCCAACTCATGGCCATGATCACTTCTTAGGTTCTTAATCTTATGTCCACTGTGGTTTTCTATAGACTTGGAATATTTGACAAAATAGGAACAAGCTTCACTTTTGTGAGCTAGAATGTATACCCAAGTATACCTAGAAAAGTCATCCATAATAACATAAACATAGTGCTTCCCATTTAGACTTGAAACTCTTGATGGTCCAAACAAATCCATGTGAACTAAATCAAGTGGTTGATATGTTGAAACTTCTTTCTTTGGTTTAAAAGAAACTTTGTGTTGTTTTCCCTTTTGACAGGGATTACACACTTTATCAATTGGGAATTATAATTTAGGTAGGTATCTATCTAAACATTTATTAGATATCCTCCTAAGTGAGTGCACATTACAGTGTCCTAATCTTCTATTCCAATGCCATGATTCTTTATGAAAATCATTTAAACAATTAAAATTTTGTTTAGCTAAGGAATTTAAATCAACATCATAAACATTCTCATTTCTACATGTAGTAAAAACTAAATCATTTTCTGAATTAAAAACGTTGCATGAATCATTCTCAAATTTAACATTAAAGACATCATCACATAACTGAGATATTTTAAGTAAATTATACTTTAATCCATCAACAAAAAGTACTTTAGAAATTAATATTGTATCAGGGTTACCAATATGGCCTAAGACGATGATTTTTCCTTTTGCATTGTCACCAAAATTGACATGCCAACCATCATCTTTAATTAAACTTTTTAAGCAAGAATATTCTCTTGTAATATGTCTTAAAAATCCACTGTCCAATTACCATAGGGTCTTACTGGAACTCTTTAAGCAAATTCCCTGCAAAAAAGATTAAACATCGGATAATTTTGGTACCCAGATCTTCTTGGGTCCAGAAAGGTTAGTTAATAAAACTTTGGGAACCCATATTTGTTTTATAGGTTTTCTAAAATCAACAAACATATTTTTAGAAAGAAATAATTTGTTCAGTCCTTTAGAAAATTGCTTCTCAAAAGATGATCTAGAATTAGCAGTGAACTGTCTAGATTTTGGAACAAATTTGGTTTTGCTAATTTGTCTCTGTCCAGGCTGATATCCAAGAGCAGTTGTATATTTTAGAGCAATATGTTTTCCTAGAAACTATATCAAGGTATCCCTACCATTAGTGAACTTCTCAATATCCTTTCTTAATTGTTCATTAGATAATTTTAGTTGAGTGTTCTCTTTCAACAGCTGAACATTCTCTTCTTTTTCTACACTTAGATCTGTTTTAATATCACTAGTCAAGGCATGATGTTTCTTTATATATTTATATTTATCTTTTAGTTCATTGCATGTATCTTCCAGCAAATTGCAATATTCAAACAGTTCATCCTTAGACATATTTTCATCATTATCTGAATCACTTTTATTTCCAGAATAATAATCATTTAGAATAGAGGAAACATGTACCTCAGATATGTTAGTCATTAAGAACATGTTGGCATGATTCTTTTTAGAATCAGTAGCTTCTGATTCACTTGTGCTATCTTCCGAAGCACTCCAGGTTGCTTTCATGGTTTTCTTGTACTTCTTGTCCTTATAATCATATTTCTTTTAGAACTTTAACTTCGGACAGTCAGCCTTGATGTGTCCTTTCCTCTTGTATTCATAGCATACTATATCATCTTCCTTATCAGATTTCTTCCAATCCTTCTTCCACTTACCTTGTTGATCATACTTACCCTTATAGTTTTGTTTTCGGGAAAATTATTCTTCCTATATGACTTCTTAAATATCCTGGCTATTTGAGCCATTTCTTCATCACTGTCTGAATCTAAATCTTCACTAGTTGAACTTTCAGTAGGTACATGTATATTCTCCTTGTCTTTGCTCTTTGAAGTAGTAGACTTGAATGCCACAACTTTTCTTTTGGGTTCATCATCTTCTTCTTTGTTCACCTTCAGTTATTCTTCATACATCATTAGTTTACCAATAAAATCCTTAACAGGTAGCTTGCTGATGTCACATGACTCTCAGATAGACACAGAAGTGCCTCTCCATTTGTCTGGCAAACATCTCAATATTCTCTTGATCTCCTCCTTCTTTGGAACAGCTTTTCCCAGTGAACTCATGGTGTTGAAAATCTCATTAAACCTAATGTACATGTCAGAAATGGGTTCGTTAGGTCTCATGTTAAAATTATCATATTTAATAGTATAAGTATTTAATCTCATTTCCTTCACTTTGGTTGTTCCTTCATTAGAAACAGCCAAGGTGTCCTAGATTTGATGAGATGTTTTACATGAAAAAATTTGGTTAAATTCCTCATCTCCTAAAGAGCAGTAAAGGGAATTTATATATTTATAGTTATTGTTATAGTCATACATTGTATCATCATCCCACGTAGATGTAGCAGTTTTTGGGATCTCATATTTTGATTTTATAGCAGACCAAATATCAAAACCAATACTTTCCATATGAATTTTTATTTTAATTTTCCATTGAGCATAATTCACACCATTAAAGAAAGGTGTCCTGTTAGTAGCATCACCTTCTAGTCTATTGTCTATAACTAGATTTTAAAGAATATTAAAGAGATAAAATTTAGAACTAACAGAAATTTAATATCTTTAAGATAAAACTAAAATCACAGTTTAAAAAACATAGGGTTTGAAGACATTTTATATATAAGAATATTTCCTATGATACCAAATGTTGGTCAGAGTGGATACCCAAGAGGGGGGTGAATGGAGTTCCAATTAAAATTTCTGTTAAAAACATTTAGGATTAAACTCCCGCAAATTAAAATGGCCCAGTCAATTAAGGAAGTAGAGATATAAGTGACTTATTGTTCAACAGGTTTCTTAATGGTTGATTACTCCTTAGTTGAATTAGTATAAGAACTAATTCGACTTTTGAAATAATTTTACTAAACAAATAAGATATACACACTAACCATAACTAATTATCAGAGTGAATGTAAAAACCGATTTCTATCTTTGAAAATATAAGCACATCGGATAAATGTAAAACAGAGTAAAGGAAAGATGAACACAAAAATTTAAACAAGAGGTTAAGTCTTAGGAGAAGACCTAGTCCTATCCACTTGGTGATCTCCTACCACCAGGAAATTATATTAAAAAGTGATACACAACCTGTATCGGGCTTTACAATAGTTTTCACAAACTTTCTAGGTTTTGCAACCTCTACCACAGTTATATGTGGGAAAAATATAACAGCCAAGCCACACCAGGCTTCTTCCATAGTTATACATGGGAAACAAATGTAAAGAGAGTTTGTTATAGAGATTTTCAGTATCCCTCAGTTCACGAACAAGATTCAGTGTGTGTAACACAGACACACTGCTTGCAAATGTAAAATAATTAAACACAATATAGATAAAGATAGTTGTGATAAGTTTATAATGCTCTGTTGTGTTGGCAGATCAGCTTTAGACTTGTTGGTATGAGGTAAATGAAGTTTTGGTCCTTCTCTGCAAGTTGCCTCCAAAACAGAGTGTCACAACATTCAGATATAAAGATGATCAGCTTCCTGGGTTTGAAGCTCTTTTTCAGAACACCACTACAGCTTGAAAATATTCTTTCAATAGATCTTCGTGAAGCTCTTTGTTCTTCAGAATGATTGCTTGAGTGTTCTTCTTTAGATTGTGTATGTTTCTCTCTTATGAGTGTTCCGTGTATATTAAATATGTTCACACATGTCTCTTGTTTCTGTGTCTTCTTTGTTTATATCTCTATGGTGATTATTCCTTTTGATGTTTGTCTCTACACACATATATATGTACATTTTTCAGCTGAGTTTTTTTTGGTTCAGCAGAGGCCGACAAGAGAAATGTTTCAACCACGTGTGTTATTCCTCGTACATCTTACTATATCCTGATATGCCTACAAATAAAATTAAATAATGTCAGGTGCATTCATTTGTCGATACATGACCGTTATAATAATAATAATAAAATTGGTAAAGAAAATAATAGAATATCATTAGACTGGTAGCAGATGCATGTCACACGGTAGACTTCAATGATAGTCTTTCCAACTGGGGACTTCATCGGTAGGATATTCAACAGTGTGCTTCATCGGTATACTTGTAACATCAGACTATTGTAACAGTGACCTTTCCAACAGTAAACTTATCTGAACAGATAATGTCATTAATGCTGGAGTATGTCCATCAATAGACTTTGAACAACAGTCGACTATCTCGATAATAGGAGTTGTATAGCGGTATCGTTCTACTAACAGTAGACATGTTCAGCTGTAGACTGGAATAGTGAGGTTCTCAACAGAGGAATTGAGATAGAGTCTGACAGGGAACTTCTAACATAAGCACTGCCACAAAAGTGAGCTTGTGACGGTGACTCTTTGCCTGTGAGATTTGATAAGCAGATCAACGGTAGACTTGTGGCAGTAACCCTGTACTAGTATCCTGTATTTGTGACAGTAGATATTCAACCATAACCTTCTAGGATCAGTGACTTTTTGTAATATTGAGCTATAACGGTGACCTTGAATAGAAGACTCTAACCAGCATCCCTTAACAGTGAACTTATATTTAGTTGAATGTAAACTATAAGTTGACGCAGAAAAGTCATGAGACTAAGAGTATACATTGTTCAAGATAAAATAATTATAAATACAGATTAAAAAGAGTTAGAAAATGACTTAATATTTCATGATAAATATTTAAACATGATTTGGGATTATCAAAATAGGTGAGTCCAACACATACCTAATTAACATGAGTTCTGAACTTCACATACATGAAATAAGTTTTCATATGTTTGTTGGCCACTCGTAAAAACGTTTCCATGTTCCCCTCTTTTATTAACAAACACACATTTTATAAAAAAATTATTTCCATTATCTCAATGTTTTGAAACACTCAACAATTTCTATTTCAACCCATCAAAAAATAAATCTGTCTTGGATTTAAAAAAAAATCCCAAATAATAGTGGATCCAAAACCTTATATTCTAATAGATTCATAATGCCAAATGTTATTATTTCTTCTTTTAAATATATCACATTCTTCAAAAATTTCAAATATTCTATAATATGTGATGAAAAATCACAATCAAGAATCCTGGGTCCTTCTCTTTTGTAGCTTTGAGAGTGGTTTTTACAACAAGATATTTTTATTTACCTTTATCATTATTCACATTCGGAGTTTAAGAATTTTTATATACATATTGTTCTGATTGTAACAAAACAAGATACCCTTTTACAAGATGTTTACGTTGTTCACATATTTCACTAATAGTATCCAAATTTTGGAATATAATTTCAACATTTATTACATTATTCTTTTATTTCATCCAAATAACCTTCTCAAATTTCTTATTTTTAGAGGATTAACCCCCCATGATATTTTCATTATATAAATCACGGAATAATTGTAATGTTTTTGGTTAAACCAACACATATATTCCATATTCCCAAATCCACCAGAATACCAGTAATAACCATAAAATGAATATTTACCTCTGAAACTTTCATAATATCTGGTGATGTGATCATGTTTCCCAGAAACATTCTCATCATTCACATCATAACATTATTGTGCCCCAAAAATCATATTATCACCCATAAGGTTCTACTTCAACTCATATTTCATTCCAAAATTTTCAAAATCTATAGTGGTATGATTTTTTTTGGACTCAAAAACTTTTGAAACTTAGGACTTTCCAAATTTATTTTTTTTGGACATATACAATATTTTCTCAACTTTGTTCTTCTTTGAAAAAATTTACACTTTTTTTCCAACCTTTCAAGGTAACTTTTGAACCTTATTAGTTTTTATATTTCTAGAAATTTCACCAACATCAAAGATGTAGTTATGGGAAATTGTAAATCCCTACCCAAATTTATAAATCTTTTGTTGGATAAGATCCAATTAATCCTACTTTCCCTTCAACATTACAACAAGATATCCATTCTAAATATTTTATATCTCTATATACTTGTTTATAAAATCAATAAATTTATTTAACTTGAATTTATCTTCAAGAATAAATTCTTGATTTTCTTTTGTAAGACTTTCTTTCTTCAACTTCATGATCTCTATTTAAAGACTTGTAATCTTTCTCAAACATTATTTCATTTATCTATTGAGATGAAATTATAACTCAATTTATTCATATTAAAAACTACTACTTCCAAAATCTATCATTAACTATTGCAATGAAATAATTTTCTCCAGTAACTTTAGTAAATTTTTCAGTCTCAGCTTCATTATCTTCCTCTTCATCTTCTTTAGAAAAAAATCTTCTTCTTTTGGATATGGGGAACTATTTATCTTTTTTTCTTTGGAATAGGATTTTGATTTATCACCATTTTTATTCCAATATCTTCTTTTCCTTATATCATATTCATGAATATCTTCTTAATTTTTTCTTCAAGGAAAATTACTAGAAAATTTTACCATGGCTCCACATCCAAAAGAAATTGAGGGGAGTTTCCCTTTATACTTTCCTATTGTTATTTTTACATTTTTAGAAAAAATGATAAGAATTCATAAATATTTTTACGTGCCTAATTTTTGGATTTTGAATCATAAACATCATAGTATTTCGGAATCATCTTAGAAATTACTTTCTTGATGGCTTTTAAGGGAA
This sequence comes from Viscum album, assembly GCA_963277665.1. Taxonomy (NCBI): domain Eukaryota; kingdom Viridiplantae; phylum Streptophyta; class Magnoliopsida; order Santalales; family Viscaceae; genus Viscum; species Viscum album. The sequence continues at coordinate 1,694,713,972 of OY728160.1, forward strand.
TTTGATGATCAACTTCTATTTTCCATTTCATTACTTTCTCCCTTCAAATTTTATAAGTAAAGACTGTACTATGAATTTCCTTCATAGATATAGTTTTAGGATATTTATCTTCAAAATTGTAAAATTTGGGATCATACTTATCTAAAATAATTCTCATTATATTCACAATCACAGTTGAGTCTTCCAAATTTTTACTAAGACATATTATGTCACACACAATATCATTTACCCTTGAAAATTATTCACCAACATATTTGTGATACCCCGACCTCTCTAGACCGGAGCCGGTGCATTAATTGTTACATTGGAATGGTTAAAAGGAATGAAATCCTAATTTAACAATCATTTTAGTAGTCTTGAAGAAACTAGATACATAGATGTAACTCAAATTACAATATAAAAGGTTACAGAATAAAATACATAACAAAAACTAAAAACCACATCCAAAAAAACTCAATAAATGATCTCCTCCTCATATCATGATTATGGTAAACAAATGAAATGGGTGAGATAAAATGCTCAGTAAGGGTTACAAATATCCAAATCATTAATTCAATAATAATTGAATCATAAAAAATTTGATATAATCAATATTTCATGGTGTATAAATGGAAAACTCATGCCATTAATAAACTGAGAATGAAACCACATCCATTGATTTTGTCATATTGAAAACCTAATGGATAGTAATAACTGATAATGATTAAAGAGAATTATTATTCATTGGAAATCATGTATCTGGAACATGATACCATAATACTGTTAAAATGTCTTAGTTCTGTGCGTAGAAACTCATTTGATTTTTGGAAACAAACTCAAAGGGTTTATCGCCAACTAATTTGTCTCATGAGACCTGTCAATGAATTGAGGGGATATAGTGGCCCCCACCATCCTCTTCAAGTCCAAATAATTATTTATACATATATTTAATAAATGTAAAATATTCCTTATCAATATCCGTATAGAGTAGAGAATACAAATTCATCAATATTTCAATAGTTTAAACAACTTTCCAAATTAACATCGTATGTGAAATGGTATACAGCTTATGCCAATGATAGTATCCCCACTACAAGAAAATGGGTATTTACCATAATTATAATTTCAAATAAAAATTATCTCAAATGGGTATTAGATACACCCCATAAGAAATATTAGGTGCACAATACCATGTAGGTCTCAATGAAATGGAAATTGAGACAAAGTCACTTACCATATTATAATCAATTGAATCTTATGTCCAAAAGTCAACAATCACAAAATTAATCACATAATACCATGAATATAAAGAGAATAATATTATTATATATCATATGGAAGTACGCATATACCACATACAATAAATAAGTGGTGAACAATGAAAATCTCACGGAAATAAAAGTGTGATAAGAAACCCCTTACCTAATGCTCGAGTGTGTTCTAAGTTTGTTTTAATGACCTGAATAATAAAATTTTAATTCATTAATTAATAATTACAGAACCTTTTATACATTTAATTGATTTATTATAACCTTATTAGGTTCATTCATGTCTCTTTTTATTGGTTTAAGAGGTAAACTTTTATTGTTTTGGAAGCATTTTCTTCCTTGGTTTTCACAATCGGTTTACTTGTATTTATGAATTGAAGTTAGTTTGATGTGTGGTTAAACATATAGAATTGTTAATATATATTATTAATTGTATTTAAGAGATATAAATGATATTATAATAACTTTGGGTCATATACCATGATGATGATTCATTAGTTAAAAGTTAATTACAAATGTTTGGATTAACTTTGGAGGTTTTGTTCATAATGAACTTTTTTTGTATTATTATTTTATAATTTGAGTGTGTAAGGATTACAGAAAATTAATGGGATGAAATAAATATGTCATTATCTTGTTCGACCATAAATTTTTTTTCATGAACATAACTTAACATGGTAATGAAAATTGAAAACCCGTCGTCCTTGAATGTGATAAATTAACACATCTCGAACGGTGTTTTCATTTTTAGTATAAGAGGAGGGGGAAAGAGAGATTATGATGAAATATTAAATTAGAATAATATAATTTCATTTCATTTAAGTTAATGGAATTATCATAGAATTTTTATGAGGGGATATGAGGAAATAATTATAAAATAAAGGAACTCAAAATAGAAGAAAAATTGAGAAATCTCTCATGAAAATTCGGCAGCCTAACGATGTCACTTAAAATTTCATAAAATAGATTGATTAGAGAAAGGGATATATCATCACTATTACATAATATGTGAAGTAAGGGGTATATCGAATTACATATCCCAACATAATACAATTGAAAATAAAATATAAAACATAAAACGAAAGCTTTAAGAAAGGAGAAAGGTGGTAGATTCCCTTACCATGAAGAGTAATTACTAAAACATGAAGGTTGGGAAATTGGGGTCTTGAGGACACCATGGGAGTATTCCTAGGGAGGTAAAACTACTATATATTTTAGGATTACAGATTTGGAATGAAGGAAAAAGAAGTTATGAGTGGGTATTTATAATAAATAAGAGGGAGTTTTTTATTAATTAAATGGGACACCTCATTAGTGGTTCGTGCAAAACCATGGGCTTGCACAAGATATTTCCCCATGATTTTAGCAACTTGAGACACCTAATGTCATATTTTACTCTAAAAATGTTTACCATACTTTTATATTTAAATATTACTTCATTATAATGTCATTAATCTACCGAATACTCAAAACTGTATTTTTACTTTTCACAAAAAAATTCAAATATTTTAAAAAAAATCCCAAAAATTCACACTAACAATTTTTTGATGTGTAGAATTCAAAAAGAAGATCCAGTTTTTGAAAATAATTTTCAAAATATTATTAATTTATTTTTTAAATAAAATCACAGTTAATTCGAAAAATAACATTTTTAAAGGTATAATTAGTCTTATATCACATCGAAAAATTAATCAAGATCTCATTATCTTATTACCTTAAGAAAATAAAATATTATCATTATCTAATATTTATAAGGGTCATATTACTATTCATAAAGGTATGTTACTATTCATCAAAAAATGAAGTTGGTTCTATAAGACTCCAAATGACTTACTAGTCACAACTCTAGATGACCGTTTTCCAAAATTCAAAACATAGAAGTGGAAAATTTATGTTTAATGGCTAGGTTATGTCGATCTCCAAAATAACAAAGTGTTTTTTCGAAGAAACAAAGTGGTTTATGAAATATAGGCTATGAGTATAATGTTTTTAAGATAACAATAACAAAAAATGTTTGGGGTGTTATATTATTCCGCCCTTCATAAATTTCATCCTCGAAATTTTCATGAATAAATCCCTCTAAAAATATGTTGGTGGTTCTTCTTCATAACATCCTTAGGTTCCCATGTTACTTCCTCCATGTTATGGTTTCTCTAATGAACCTTTACCAGAATATTTGCCTGATTTATCAATAAATTCTCCCTTATGTCAAGAATATTGATAGACTCTTCATATTACGACAAATCAGGTTCTAGATCTATCTATTCATAGGTGAGTACAAGCGTTGGGTCTAGCATGTATTTCTTTAACAATGACACGTGGAAAACATCATGAAATTTGGAGAGACTTAGAGGGATTTATAAATGGTAATCTACAACTCCGATTATTTACAGAATTTCAAATGGTCCAATATATATAGGGCTCATTTTCCCTTTATTAATGAACCTTAAGACACCCTTCCATGGAGATACTTTTAGAAAGACATGATCTCCCACTTGGAATTCCAAATCCTTCCTCCGGTTGTCAGCATAAGTCTTCTGACTACTTTGGTCTAATTTAATATGGGATTGTATTGTCTTTACCTTTTTCGTGGTCTCTTCAATAAGTCTTGGGCCTATAAGTTTCCTTTCACCAACTTCGTCCCAACAAGTTGGAGTTCGACATCTCTTTCTATATAATGCTACATATAGAGCCATTTGAATACTAGAATGGAATCTATTGTTGTAGGAAAATTACACCAAAGGAAAGTATTGATCCCACATACCTTGAAATTCAAGCGATCATGATCTCAACTTGTCTTCTAGTGTTTGAATAGTCCTTTCAGACTGTCTGTCGGTTTGGGGGTGATAAATAGTACTCAAATGATGCTCAGTATTCAAAGCCTTCTGGAGACTTTTCCAGAATTTTGATGTAAACCAGGGATATTGATCAGACACAATTGATAGAGGTTCACCATGAAGTGTTAAAAATTAATTAATATAAAGTCATGCCATGAACTCAATAGGTAAATCCTCTCTTATAGCAAGGAAATGTGTTGATTTTGTGAGACGATCAACAATTACCCATATTTCCTCATTCCTTCTTGGTATCCTTGGTAGTTTTGTGACAAGATACATTGTAATGTTATCCCACTTACACATAGGAATAGGTATAGGTTACATCACCACTCTAGGATGTGGTCTCTCTGCCTTCACTTGTTTTCAAACTAGATAACTTGACACATACTCAGCAATTTCTTACTTCATATTATCCCACCAAAAATATTCCTCTAGATATCTATACATATTTGTTCTACCTGGGAGTATAGATAAATTTGATCAATGAGAATCATCTAATAGTTCCCTTTTTAGCTCTGGTACTTATGAAACACGCATCCTCTTCCCAAATTTCAGAACTCCTTCCTCATAAAAAAATTCTGTCAATCTCCCATCCTTAACAGCATTAATTTTCTTGTAAAAGTTCTCTTCATCAGATTTAGAGTTTTTTATATTCTCTAGTAAAGATGGTTTAGCAATCATTTTAAAGAGGAAATATTTTTCCCCTTCTTTTACAATTCCCATATCAATCTTTAGTAGATCCATGAATATAGGATCTATCTCAGTCCTCATTTGACTCAAGAGTTCATGATCTTTCTTTCTTAATGCATCTGCCACCTTATTTGACTTTCCTGGGTGGTAGTGTATTTAACAATCATAATATTTGAGTTACTTGAGCCATATCCTTTTCCTTATGTTGAGTTCTTTTGGTGTGAAATTGTATTTCAAACTCTTGTGATCTGTGTATATCTCACATTTTTCACCGTAAAGATAATGTCTCCATATTTTTAGAGCAAAGATTACAGCTGATAACTCAAGATCATGAGTTGGATAATTTTTCTCATGAGGTTTCAATTTCCTTGATGCATAAGCAACAAATTTATCATTTTTCATAAGAACGCAACCCATCTCATTCTTTGATGCATCACTGTATATTACAAATCCATCACTTTCAGATGGAAGAGTCAAAATTAGAGGATTGACCAATCTTCTTTTCAATTCTTCAAAGCATTCTTTAAATTGTTTTGTCCACAAAAACATAACTCCTTTATGTCTGATCTTGGTTAGTGGGTTATCCAATAGGAAGAAACTCTGAACGAAGTGCCGATAGTAACCTGCTAAGCCAATAAAACTCTGTACCTCAGTTATGTTCATTGTCTTGGGCCATTCTTGGAATGACTTTGTCTTCGTAGGATCAACTAGGATTTTTTCCTTAGAGATAATATGTCCTAGAAAAGAAACTGATTGAAGCTAGAATTCACACTTGCTAAACTTCTCATTTAATTCATTTCTTTAAAGAGTTTTTAGAATAATATTCAAGTTATTATCCTAGTATTCATAGATTTTGGAGTATACTAGGATATCATAGATGAATTCCACAAAAAAGATATCAAGATATTACTTTAAAACTATATTCATTAAATCCATGAAAACATATAGTGCATTAGTCAATCGAAAATGCATCACTGTAAACTCGTAATGCCCATACCTAGTTCAAAATGTTGTCTTTGGAATATCCTCCTTTATCACATGTAGCTGGTGATATCTAGATCAAAGGTAAATCTTTGAAAAGTATTGTGCTCCCTAAATTCGATCAAATAAATCATCAATTTGTGGTAGAGGATACTTATTGTTTATTTTAATAGCATTGATTTCCCTACAATCAATTCATAGCCTCATGGATCCATCTTTCTTCTTGAAAAAGAGGGCAGGGGCTCCCCATGGAGAAACACTAGGTAAAATAAATCTTTTGTCACTCAATTAATCTAGTTTTTTCATCAACTCCACTAACTCCACATTGGCCATTCCATATAGAGTCTTGGATATAGGTCTTTCACCAGGAATTAAATCTATAGAGAACTCAACTTGTTGCACTAGAGGATATCCATGTAAATCCTCTGGGAATACGTCAATGTATTCTTGCACTATATATATATATATTCAATTTGAATATTTATTTCCTCACCCATAGACATTGGGTTCTCTTCCTCACCAATAGTTGCATTCAATGGAGATAATAAGAGTGGATCTAGATAAGAATCATATGGTGAGGTTTCTGCTCTAAAAATAAGGAATTCTACACCATTTTCAAAGATTTTAACTTCCTTATTCTTGAAATAAATCTTCACATAATAATTTGAAAAAAAATTCATACTGAGAATTATATCAAAATAAATCATTGTTATGATGATAAGGTTATAATCTAAAGCACGTTTATATTTATAGAGGGGGATTAATCGACATGCCTTTGTTGCCATGATGCACCCCTAAGAGTATTGAATAACACCTCCTTTATTAAATCAAAATGAACATGTCTAATTTTCTTGGGAAACTGGGAAGATATAAATAAATGTGATGACCCAAAATCAAATAATGTGTTGGCTAATTTTGAGGAAAAATTTAAAGTACCTTCCACCACATCATCAGGAACTTCATCCTCTGTAGTTGTAATCACATATGTTGTCCCTTTGTCTCATGTCCTTTTTTGAGGAACGTTCCCTTGGTGATTAAGAAACCCATTTCAACAGTGTCCCATCTCTATACAACTATAACATTGAATATCATTGACTTTTTTCTTCCCCTTAAATTCATCAGATCGATGAACCTTTTCTCTGTAATTATATCAGACTCCAATGCCTTTCTAGCATTTCCCAGGACGATTCTTTCCATAGTTCATGCATAACTGAAATTGCTTCATTCCCCTGTTCTTCTTTGGTGCTTCACCTTTTCAATGGTTATCAGATTATCAATTCTTATCTTGGTTTCCCTTGAACAAATTTAATCTATAAAATTCCTTCTCTATTTTGATGGAACTTGATACAATTTCATCATATGATGAAAATGTTTGAGAAGCCACCACCCTCATAAGAATTGGCTTAGTACGTTCAATTAAATGATCAATTTTGCCTACTGAGTCACATAAATAATCTATGGAATACCTATCTAGACTTATGAATATATCATAATACTTTACAACATAGTCTTCTTCCCTTTTATTTAATCAAAGGAATTTCCTCTTCACTTTGGTTAGTTGCTCATGGGGGAGATATTTGTCCAAGAATATTCCGTTAAAAGTCCTCCATTCCATATCTTCTATTTTTTTTCCTCTATGGTAGTCTGAATCAAGGACCTCCATTGATTAACGTCACCCTTGAGACAATATACTTCCAGTACTACGTTTTTATTTTCATTGCATATTAATTCCATGAATATATTTTCAAGGAACTTTATACACTGCTAAAAAACCACTGGATTAGTAGTCCCACTAAAATATGAGGCCTTCTTCTGCATGAAACAATCCAAAATAGGGGTGTAATGGTTATTTGTTACAACCTGGGTGAGTTTCCCTATATGGTCAAGATCTGATCTGCTCCAACATTGACTGTGTTGACTTGATCAGTGGGTAAATCCCAATATTTACCATGAGTATTTATTCCCCTTCATCCATTAGGTTCCATTTCTAAATAATGGCATACTATATATTAGGTTATTAATCTAAAATATAAATTCACTTAACATAGATTGAAATTCTATGCATAACTGATCTCATAAACATGGTTTCTCTAGGGAAACATTTACATTAAAATCATTCATAATGGATTGTAAAGAAAATGTGAAATATCTTTGGCATATCCCCAAGGGTGTTAATACCAAGAGTGAAGAAAGGTCCACTGTCATGTACCAGGATACACCGGGTCAAGCCCGAAACTCCTTGTTAGAGTTTTCACTCCTAGGTACATCTCTGTCAGAGCCACCTATACATGTTTGTATCCAGACCAGAATGTATTTTTTAGAAATATCCACATAGTCTACCCCTTACCAAAATTCCAGCATGTTCTTGTATGTTTTTCCTCAAATACTACCTTTGGTCTTTGTTTGTTAATCTAAATTTTCTTATCTAGTTTCTAAGGTTCTTAATAAATTTCCTCTGATACCAACTGTAACACCCCGACCCCTCTAGACCAGAGCGGGTGCATTAATTATTACATTGGAATGGTTGAAAGGAAATAAATCCAAATGGAATGATTAGTTTATTAGTATTGATTAAAATAGACACATAGATGTAACTCAAATTACATTGGAAAAGGTTACAAAATACAATACATAACAAAAACTAAAAACTGCATCCACAAAATTCAATAAATGATCTCCTCTTCATAACCTATTGATGTTAAAAAAATGAAATTGGTTAGATCAAATGCTCAGTAAGAGTTACAGATAATGGAATCATGAATTCAATAATAAGTTAATCATAAACAATTTAAAATAATAAAAATGGCATGGTGAATAAATGAAAAACTCTCCCCATTAAAAAACTGAGAATGAAACTACATCCATAGATTTTGTCATAGTGAAAACCTCATGGATAGTAATAACTAATAATTAATAAAGAGAATGATTATTAATTGGATGAAATGTATCTGGCAGATGATACCATAATACCGTTAAAACAGTTCAATTTTGTGGGTATAAACCCGTCTGATTTTCAGAAACCAACTCTATGGGTTTTTCGCCAACTGATTTGTCTCATTAGACTTGTCGATGCATCGAGGAGTATAACTGGCCCCACCTACTATTTAAAGTCCAAATAATTATTTATAAATAGATTTAATACAAGTACAATCTGCCTTTTCAATATCCATATAGAGTAGAGAATACAGATTCATCCATATTTCCATAGTTAAAACAAATTTCCAAATTAACACCGTATGTGGAATGGTAAACGTCTTATGGAAATGGTAATATCCATGATATAAGAAAATGGGTATTTACTAGAATTATAATTTCAAATGAAAAATTATCTCAAATGGGTAGTAGATACACCACATAAGAAAGACTAATGGAAGTTCATTTGATGTGTGGTTAAACAACCAAAATTTTCAATATATCTTATTAATGACATTAAAGTGATATAAATGATCTTATAAAGATTTTGGGTTATATACCATGATGATGATTCATTAGATAAAAGATAATTAAAAATGTTTGGATTAACTTTGGCGTTTTTGTTCATATTGAACTTGTTTTGTATTATTATTTTATATTATGAGTGTGTAAGGATTATAGAATATCAATGATATGAAATACAAATATGATTATCTGGTTCAAAATATAAAATGGTTTCATGACCAGAATTGAACATGGTAATGAAAATTGATAACCCGTCGCACTTGAATGTGTTAAATTAACACATCTCGGATGATGTTTTTATTTTTAGTATAAGAGGAGGGGGAAAGAGAGATGATGATGAAATATTACCTTATAATAATATAAAAGCAGTTCCTTTAATATAATTTAGTTATCATAGAATTTGGATGAGGGTAGATGAGGAAATAAGTATAAAAGAAAGGAACTTAAAATAGAAGAAAAATTGAGAAATCTCTCACGAAAATTCGGTAGCCTAACGATGTCACTGAAAATTTCATAAAATAGTTTGATGAGAGAATGGGGGTATCTCGTCACTATTACATAATATTGGTAGTAAAGGGAATATGTAATTAAATATCCCAATATAATACAATTGAAAATAAAATAGAAGACATAAATTGACAGCTTAAAAAAATAGAAGGGTGGTAGATTCCCTTACATTGAAGAGTAATTCCAACAAAATGATGGTTGGGACCTTGGGTCTTGATAACATCTTGATATGATTACTATGAAGGTAAAACTACCAGATATTCATGGATTATGTTTTTGGAATAAATTATATTGAAGGTATGATTGGGTATTTGTAGTAAATAATGGGGAGTTTTTTATTAATTAAAAGGGGCACCTCATTAGTAGTTTTTGAAAAACCATGGGATTTCCTATGGTATTTTCCCATGGTATTAGCCACTTAGGACACCTCATGTCATATTTTAGTGTAAAAAAGTTGACCATCCTTTATATTTAACTATTACATCATTATGATGTGATTAAACTACCCAATACTCAAAACTGTATTTTTACTACTAAAAAATTCAAGTATTTTAGAAAAATCCTAAAAATTCCCTGTAACCATTTTTTTGATGTCTAGAATTCAAATATGAACTACATTTTTTGAAAATAACTTTCTTAATATTATTAATTTAATTTTTAAATAAAATCATAGTTAATTCCAAACATAACAATTTTAAATGTGTAATTAGTTTTATATCACATTGAAAAATTAATTAAGATCTAATTATCTTATTACCTTAAGAAAATAAAATATTATTAGTATTTACTATTCCTAAGGGTCATATTACTATTCATATTACTATTCATAAGGTTATGTTATTGTTCATCAAAAAATAATGTTGGTTCTATCAGACTCTATATGACTTACTGGTCACAACTCTAGATGGCCGTTTTTCAAAATTCAAAACATAGAAGTGGAAAATTTATGTGTAATGTCTAGGTTATGACTATCTCCTAGAAAACCAAGTGTTGTTTTGAAGTGACACAATTATTTATGAAATATAGGCTATGAATATAATATATTTGATAGAATCATACCATAAAATTTTTGGGGTGTTATAATATTCATACTCAACAATTTTTAGATATTCATACTTTAGCCATAGGATTTGTAACTTTTCTATCTTCACCTTCATATTTCCTTCTTATGTCATTAAAATTTTCTCAAATACCATTAGAAGCAGAAACTCCCATCAATCTTAGAAAATCACATTTAGAATTTTATTGGACAAATTTATTCTTAACTCATCTATCATTCTCCATATTCTTATTATCCATAAATGTTATAGGAACTTTTTCATAAAGAGGAATAAATATATCTATAATAGCTAAAAAAATGCATACCCAAGCTACATAATATATGTAACATTATATCTTTCTAGATATGAATGTTTTTCCCATAAAATAAAATAATCCTAATACTATTCACACTTATCTATAAAAAATTCCCTTAAAAAATATCAGCATAGAGAAAATGAAATCAACCTTAACTCTAATAAAAACTGAAAAGTCCCTACTTCTTATAGTTTGAATGATTTAAAACAAGATTTTGTATCTAGTTAAGAAAAATTCATCAGTTAGTTCAAAACAAGTTACTATACCTCACCATCAACTTCTACGTTTGTAGAAACTTTAAAACACAAATCTTTATTATCCTACCCAGAAACATGTCGAACAAATATTTATATACTTTGTACAAAAACTAAATCTAATGGCTTAGTCTAATTCCCCAATTGTATTTCTTAGTCATTCCAATAAATAATGATAATAATACTCTATAAAGAATTCCAAATGACTTCAATATTTCCCCGAAACCTATATCGGATGGATCGGTATGATCTGGTAAATCTTTCCACTTCATCTTCTTTCTGAAAAACTTCCTCAGGAAAAATTAATCTGAAACAACTTCGCTCTACTTCTACTCTTTATCTCTCTCTCTACATGTGAATAGTACTATGTTATAAGAAATTACAATGTACATACATTTATTTATAGAAGATCAAAAAGTGTTTTAGGGGGTCTCACTTCATACTTTCTAAAAATTATTCAGTTTCATACAAAGGTCATTCTGATTTTTATAATTATTATGAAAATATATGTAAGACTAAAATTATTCATTATAATGGTCCATTCGATTTGAAAGTAAAACAACTCATTACCATGATTCCTAATTGCTAATATATGAATCAATTTTTATTCTAGAGCTTCATACCAACTTAAAGGCATAAAACATTAAATCTATTCAACCATAAAAATTGTTCTGACATAGTTATACTACTATTGATTTTATTTTTTCATAAGAATTATTGAATCCTTTTAAGATTCCAGAACCCATCAACAATACTTAACCACTAGATTCAAGATCCCTTGAAAACACATTGACATTAGATTAACAAAATTTCACCTTTTATTCAATTTTTCACAACTTCCTCTGACTGAATCTGATTGAGTAGAACATCTAATGAATTATTAGTCTCAGACTTCATCTAACGGTTCAGACACTTTGTCTATCTTTTTTATCAATGTCAAGTCTTTTCTGATGAATTGGTACAACTTCTTGTCTAAATATTCTTGACACACTTGAGAAATAAAAAAACACTTTGTTCTTTTTCTCTTAACCCAATTGAAACAAAATAAATAATCCTGATGAAAATGGTTGATTAAATTGTTGGTCATCATCTGGTTGATCGGTCTCTAAACACTTTTCATTTATTGGTCCCTATAATTTCTATATACTAATCTATGTCAACAAATCATTCATGAACTGTATTTCATGAATTGATTCCATCGTTTATTTCCTTCTTCAATTTTTTCTACAACGGTCAATTGATCCCTATAAGTTGTTCATCCAATGAATTGGATGGAATGATGGATCAAACAATCTAATGGATCTATCAACTATGACTTCAACAACTTAAAACCTCTAAGTCTTTATTCTTACATAATATTTTACTTGTATAATTACTTCTTGACTTTGAGAATATAAGTATCATCATATAATCATATAACTTATTGTACGAAAAACATATTATCCCCATTTTTTCACAAATCTTTCATCACAAGTGTTTCAAAAAACTTATGATATGTTAAAACTAATTTAATATGAAAGAATCATCATATTTTTTTTGAAAAAATTAAGATTCTAATACAATTCTTCATACTGATTGAAACTTTTATTTTGAACCCAATATGAGTTTAAAAACCACTACACCCAAAAAAAATTCTTCAGAATGGAAAACTAGAACTAATGAAAATTCTTATCAAGGTTTCATATAAAATTTGGATTACAATGAATCCTTTCATTCCTATTTTCTGATCATTAAAAACATAAAAAATGAAATCATTTTTTCATAATGACAAAAAAATACAAAACATTCCGCACGAACTTCTTTCAACATCCAAAAAACTACATCCCACCATCTTTGTCCCCGCAATATATAACCTCCTAATGATATACTGAGATCATTCTCAATGGATTTCGAAATAGGTTGGGATCAATACGTTCCCCTGGTATGATTCATATTTAAAAATAGTTACCATTATAGAATTCATATGGAGTTATATGAGGATCTGTATGACAAGAGGTACATAACTCCAATATATTATGATAAAGTTGGACAATATAAGCTACTGTGAATGGATATTTTATAACAAATGTTATGAATATTCCATCCATAAAATAGAACATTTAAACTATACAAAGTTTATAAATGATATATAATAATAATCATTGATGGGATTTTGAGTTTTTAGTTAGATTCAAGGTATTTTTTAATATATAACCACAGAAGAGGGTTAAGAGATTTGGGAATAAAGGAATGTTGATCCCTATATATATAAACCCTTTCAAATTACTCAATCATGTGAGGATGGATGATTATCATCATTCACTTCCCCCAAACCTCTCTTATGTTCATGATGTTATCCATGTTTCACTTTTTAGGAAGTATATGATAGTTCTATTATCTATACTAAACATAGATGTTATATAGTTGGAGCATGATCATTCTTATGAGGAACAACTGGTAGAAATATTGGATCATAGAGATAAAATACTATGAAAAAAAATTAATCACCTCATTAATGTTATTTGAAAAAATCATAATATTGAGGAAGAAAAATAATAAACCATTGATTTAATATTCCCTAAGTATAATCCTCTTCATATTAGAGAATTTAATTTCCAAGGATAAATTATTTTAAGAGTTATATAATTTATCACCCCTTTATTTTAGGTTGTATTTAACTTTAGAAATAATTTTTTGATATATTATAATACAAGAAATATCAAACTAAAAAAAACTATGTTATGTTTTATTGAGATAAAATATTATAATTTAAGATAATTTTTAGAAAATTATGATAACAAAATAAGAAAAATCATTATGGAAACTATGTGAGGAATAAAATTAAAAGTGAATAAAAATACCATGAACATGAAATATTTATCCTCCTGAAATTCCTTAAAGATCATACCTCAGAATATAAATATTGAAATAATTAAAACACCATAAATTCAATATACATTTGGATAAGGAAGTAAATAAATATCCTAAATGATTTTAGAGATTTATATAAGCCTATATGTAGGAATATAATATGATCATTATATATATGGTCCTCTGAAAAATGTTCTTATGAATTACAACTATTGGATATATAGACATAGGATATATGGTTGTTGGATATACTTATTGTGATTCCCCAACCTAGATCACCTAACCCATTTTCTAGGGGTTTCCACATAACCTCATGTGTGCCTCCCCATATAAAAGAGTATACTGATTATTGGTGAGGAACATAATGAAAATATGGCGAGATTATGCCTTCAGTAACATATACAAAATTAACGTACACAATCAAAGAATAAATAATCATAGTAAAAATTGGAAAAAATTATAGAAGTAATACCAATAATAAAATCCCATTATATAACACTATGGAATACAATATCCAATACACAAGTCAACAAATCCCCATGGGTAGAAGATAAATAAAAAAATAAAAAATAAAAAAATAAATAAGGTGGAATCTACACTAGATGACACTAGAGTTTGTACCAATATTACCTCAACCAAACTTCCCCTCCTATAAAACTACCCTAAGCATGGCTTCATCCCTATTCTGAATACCTGACCATAAATACATCATGTGAATTGAGACACTCATGAAATGTGTGAGTATAAACCTAGTGAGGCACCGCCAATTAATCCTTAGAATAAGTGAGGTAGTAATATAAACATGTATTCCATGACAGAAAATAAATACAACAATAAACAAACAATTTTTAATGTCATCTTACGCTAACCAAGCTGCCACAAACCCCAACCTTACCTTATTTGGACCTTTTCTAGAAGATATTTCTATCAAAACCCAATAGAACATACAATCCATATCTCATGTCATCTCAAATAGATCTCAGCCTCTACAAGCACCCTAACCTATTCATGCACACTCTGGGTTGTCAACCAAGCACCCAAACCCATCCTTACGGACTCTAGGGAGGTTAATTAACACACTATACCATCCCTATAGAATCATGGGATGTCCAATAATGCACATTGATCAATCCCAACTGACTTTGGGGGTGTCCATCAAACATGAAAGTCCATCCCCATAGGCTCGTGGGGGGGGGGGGGGGGGTCTTCAAGCACATTGACCTATCCTCAATGAATTTAACAAGGTCATCATAAGAAAAATATACAAGAAAAACATACATCAAGTCAAAAATAGAATGGAACTCACACATACAATCCTTTCCCTAATTCCTCACTCACAATATTGATTATCATCAACGTGGGAACAAACTATCACATTCACGGTTGTCATCACATCACACATAAAGCTAAGATATATCTCTCATGACAAGTCCTCATTTATATAGGAGTTGAACATCTCACTCATAGCCTTCTTGTATCTAATTAAAACCATAGTCATCTCACATATGAATTGACCCTTCCATCATTTAAACTTGTATATCCTCAAAAAAGGCCATCCTAACATTACCTAATCCCAAATATCTCAATCTAATCCCTTTAACCCTAGAGGATATACTTTTCCTTATACCTGATACTAGGATTGTGTTCATCGATTCAAGGAAACCAATCCATGGTAGTAACTACCTAAAACCCTATGTCACTTAAACAAATATGTTTAACCCTTATGGATCCAAAATGGAACTTCCCAATCCCAAACACAGAAGCTAATATCCCTATGCAAATTCCCACTATTTGGACCCTATTAATCTATTTGAAGGTACAATAGTCACAGTCCCCCTCTAAGGTGGATTCTACATCGATACGAGCCTCATCCGCTCACTTTGACTCATAAATAATAGGTCTCACATGGCTACAGACACACCCACATGTAAATCATGGAATAGCCTTTTATACAAAATCCTTAAAATGGTAAGGACTTACTACATCAAGTATGATAGAGGGGGGTAAAATACAATGAAAGAAGAATAGATCTATAGAATGTGTGGGGTTAGCCACATCATGATGATTCCAACATAATAAATAGAATTTTTATTATTGAAGAAATGAGTTTTAAGGACCCAAAATCACTAAATAAGTCAATCTGTGAACCCGAACCACATAAAGGGATCAGGGGGAGGAAATAAGAAAAGTTACCCATATTAAATACTAAAAAAAACAACCAATGATTTTTTCATTGCTTGATAAATTGTATCACATCATCAAAGTATCGAACACCACCCCTCAAGAACCCTGATTTTTTTCGTGGTGTAACACATATATAATGTTTTGAAAACCTTCATATACCTCTCGATTAGATACAATTATCTCTATATCCTCCCAATCCCTCTCCCAAGTCCAACGGACATGTTAAACATTTAAAGATACCCTATATTCATGCCTCTACACAGAAAGTATAATTGTAATGCACCTCAAAAATAAAGTTTCGATATTGGAAATCTGACCTATACCAACGCAGCAATACCAATGGTTTGAAAAAACCATTAGTATAGGTCCCATTTCCCAACTTTTTGTCCAAACCGTTGGGTAAAGCCCACTTTGAGGCCACTTTTACCAATGGTTTGGCCAAACCATTGGGAAAATACCCCTTTGAGGCTACTTTCCCCAATGGTTTGGCCAAACCGTTGGGAAATCCATACCCTTTCCCAACAGTTTGGCCAAACCATTAGTGAAAGCCCACTTTGAGGACACTTTTCCAATGGTTTGGCCAAACCATAGGGAAATGGTGGGTAACTATCCCAACAGTTCTCAAAACTGTTGGTAAAGGCCTATCCCAACGATTTTGAGAACTGTTGGGATAAATACCCTTATTTTTTATGAATTATTTTGTTAAATATTGTCAAATAAATAAATATATAAATTATATATATATATATATCCAAATATTTTCACAAAAGTAATTGTAGGATAGTGGTAATGTCTTTGATATATAACCGAGAGGTTGTGGGTTCAAACCTCCACTGTAATTTTTTTTAATATACCTATACCAAAAGTTTGCGCAATCGTTGGGTGATTTGATGTGGGGATAGACCTATCCCAACGGTTTTCCCAAAACCATTGGGAAAGACCTATACTAATGGTTTTCAAACCGTTGAGATAGGTATTTCCCAACAGTTTTCCCTAAACCATTGGGATAGGTAAATCCACATGCAAAGTCACCCAAAGGTTGTGCAAACCATTGGTACAGGCTATACCAACAGTTTGGGGACCTATACCAACGGTTCTAAACCATTTTAAAAGGTAATTTGTTTAGTGTTTAATTAAAAACTCCCCTGCTAATAACTTCTTATCCTAAGGAAGTGTTTCCAGTTGTCTATCACCAAACAATTAGGCCTATGGGCCTGAACAACTGACCTCCAATCTTTAACATCTAACTCTTTCCCCAAATCCTCATACTTAGAGACACTCATAAAATCCCATTAATAATTTGATATGTGATACATTTCCTCATAAACCATTAATCAATTTGTTTTACCATTTGAGCTAGATTCTTAGTAAAGGAACACCTACCTCTAGAAAATTATTCTCACTTATAACCCCAATCACTAGTTCTAGCTCATACCCAAAAGATACAGTAATGACTTATTTTTTTTACCAAAGGGTTGATACCCCAATATGGAAATTTTCTATATTTCATCACTTGATTCACCCCTGAATCACCCCATGAAATGTGGTTCAACCCATAAACTACGTCATAAATTAGGGTTCAGCCCCTTTGACATGCCACAAACTGCTCTAGCTTCTACTAGAGGCCTTCCCAATAGTGCATACCACATCCCACTAGTTGGTTCCATGAGCTCACACCTGATCACCACTCATCAATACCCATACACGGGTATTTCTCATTAATTGATGCAACTAGGGAACTTACATGGAAAACTAATCAAATCACCATTATTCATGGTTTAAATTCACTGATACATAACTCCTAATGAACACCAAGGAATTTCCATCACCACTATTCCAAAACATAATCCTACCTCAATGTCATTTAAATTCTAACACCTAATATCACCACAAACACTACTGTAAGAGGGTCACATTCTAGAAACCCAATATATTCAATCCAAGGGAAACATACTCTCCTTCTAAAAGTAGAATCTAAGCCATTATTACCAAAAAAACATAATTTTTCAAGGTATATCTCACACCATTATAATTCATTATTATAATTCCCAAACCAGAATGACAAGATAACAACTCTTCAATGGATTTTCCAAAAAAAAATTCATGAGCTATTACACTCATTGAATGCTTCCAACTAATTCACTAAACCATAAAAAACCTTATATTTTTTTGAATCCAAAATAATAATAATTTTTCACTTAGACAACTGTTGCATAAGGGTAACCATATTCCAAATCCTTACTCAATAAAATGAGAAATCTAAACCCAACAATAACCATCCTTTTAGCCTTAGATAATGCATGAAAACTGTAAAGGAACTCTCAATTTTTTTGGTGAAAAGAACTAGATAACCCCATGGAGTTTTACTCATCCAGATAAATCCTTTGGCTTCAAAGTCTTCTAACTATAATTTCAATTCTCGAATCTCTACTAGAGACATCAGATAAAGAGGAATAAAAATTGGATCCACCCCTAGTATGAGATCACTAGTGAACTCCACCTCCCTCTTGGGCATAAATCCAAAAAAATATATTAGTGGATACATCTCATAACTGATCAACAACTAGAGGGTATATATCCAAGTAAAAAATGTTGTCATCCAACATGAGTCTGGACACTTAGGACACAATTCTACTGAAATACCGATGGTTAGGTCCCAAACAACCTATTTATGAATCCCTTATCTTGCATGTCTATAATTACTAACATCATGTGATATGAAGAATATATTATGGTGGTAACATTCGATATGATCTCAATACAGTACTAAACAATCCATTAAGATTATAAAATCAGTACCATTAATTCTGATCACATATAAATAAAAAAATATAACTACAAACTTCAAGTGTGAATTCACTAAAATAATTAATACCATATGAACACTTCCTTAGTAGAATATCTATGGTAATCACCTTGGAATGGTACTCTAAAATTAGTCTTAAGATATTAATGAATTGAATATCCATAATATAATGGGAAACAAATTTATCAAATAAAAAATTCACTAATATAGAATCCACCACAATTTAACCTTAAACATTGTAAATTTAGACATCTATATTGGATAGAGTACACTATAAATCATGAAACATCCATACTCCACGATCACGAGTCTCAGCTTTCCCACGCTAAACTAAATCACACTACTAGTGTTTTTTCTCTAGACCTGGGTGACCACATCCCTCAAATCATCATGTTCAGTCAACAGAGATCTCACATCCTTTTTATTGTGATTGTTTTATTATATTAAATAATTATATTTCTATATAAACACCTCATTATCAATCATCCCTAAAGGGATTATACAAAAAATCTATAGGTGCCCCATTTTTTCAAAATCTCATCACTCCATTGGTGGTTGATCACACTACGGTCACTTGTGTAAATCCTTTCCACACTAATAACATTTACCAAATTCATTACCCTGGATGGCCATTCCACTATTTCCCTAATGGTAATTATCATACTCGGAATTCCTACTTCTAAAATATTCCCCCCCCAACTCTCATGGATGAAATTTTATATCCACCCCTTAGGGCCCCGTTCAAATTTCTCTTGGTGATAAGATCCTAGTTTACCATCGTAGAAAAGTTCATCAACTAAAACACATTCCCTTGTAACCTAACCTCATACCAAATTTCATCTTTAAATTTGTTCACACTGATTACCTCATCCCCTAATAATTTTGGACAAAACTATTGCATGTTAGTGATATATTGGGCATAATCCATCATAGGCAAACTTACCAACATGAAGAGAATCAAATTCAGGAAATTTTCTTCCATATATGTCTCAAGGAAGAAATAATCAAAGAAACTAATTTTTAATTCCTTCATTGTTAAGTCCATATACTAGTACACTTGGAAAAAATGTCCCATGATCCCTTTACTTGTCCTTAAAATATATAAGATTCTATCTTTACTCTCCTCTTTGGGGGGATCTCAAAATGGTCCAAGAATGTCTAAACTCATTCCACCTAAAACTCTAAATTATGGGAACCATATTCCCCTAAAAATATTAGTGGTTATTGTATTTGAAACACATTGGTGAGGTTTGACATAGTTTTCTTATCTCATTGAGGTTCTTTCTCCATTAACTGAATAAGTCATAGTAAGATGGAATTGAGTTTCTCAAATATTATATAATCTAGAGATATTGGAGGCTCTAGTCTAATTGCTAGATATGAATTCTCATTTCCACCCTTTCATATTAATATCATAAGTTTCATGGAGAAATTATTATACACAAACATCCATATTATTTTAAGCATGTTATAGGGAAATTATAACATCATATTTAATTAAAGTGGTAATAAGAATAAAATCTTTCTATATATATTCCACAGTTTATGAGTTATAGGGGGATCACATTTATTTAACTTATTATCATAGATATTCACTTAAAAAGTGAAATAACTATGTTCCTATAATGATGTATGCATAGTTACCCCATTCCATATTGTCCTGTGAGTAGAATCGCATCAATAATAAATATCAAAAATCATGTCTATCACTCGAGGTTGAATTAATCAATAGTAACAGTGAAAACCAAAATGTTAATGTCACCCTAGTAACTTGGGAATTATTTATATATGAATTAGATACTCCCAATAATGAGTTTCATACCAAGTCTTCAAAACATCCAATATCTTCTCCACTAATCCCAAATAGTAAGACAAAAGAAAACACACACTAATACCATTTTGTAACATCCCTAACTCAGTTAACTCATAAGTAACCGAATCAGTTCCTTATATAACCTCAAGTATGAATCCTCATATGCTAGAGGATACTAACCAGTGGTGATGGTATAAATGGATACCATGGGGAGGCTATACTCATCGGTTAGAGTAGAAACAATAGTGGAAAACACAATAATATCATCTATAAAATAAAATCATAATCGCATAATAAGGAAACATCCATGTAATATAAAATTCATAACCATACTAAAATAAAGTGAAGGTCACATATGAAACAATAAAATCCAAAATTAATCCCAAAAAAAAGATAAAAAAATAATTCAAAATTCACAACCATTCCCATAAACCATGATCAAATCTTGAAACACCAAGTTAACCATCAAACATAGGTGAATTTATCATATCTTAACCTACAACCATGATGTCTACTCGGGTACCAATGGTGGCCCAGTCAAATTTTGAGTAAAACTTAGTAGGCCACCACCAGTGGTTTCTAAAGAATATGCAATATGGTTAAAAGTGTATATTGATGTGTGAGTAGAATATAAAGTATAGATTATTAAAAAATAAATAAAACAATCATTAACCCATAGGTCTATGGTGGCACCTGAGCTCAACCATGCCTGCTCCAGCTAGTAACATACATCTTCTCCACAGTACAACAGTCATGTTTATAAGTGTAAGAAAATACCAAATACATTTAAATAGTTCTAAATTACCCCAACCTCTTTTTTCATAAATACAAGCCCACCAGATCCTTAAAATTATTTCAAGGTCCTCCAGTGGTAATAATCATAATAACAGTCTAACCAAATCCGTAGAATAATGTCAAGGTACCCAACAGTAATAATCATAATAACAATTATATCAAATTCTTTGAATCACATCAAGATCCCACAGAAGTATTAATCATTGTAACATGCATAACAGAGCCTCAGAATATTATCGATGTCACCAATAGTAATATGTAATTTTTTATTAATTTATTGAAATTCATAGTCACGGTTTTTCATTCCATTATCCCATCATCCATCAAATTCAATGACTATGAATTTGGCTATTATTTTCAATCAAGGGTTTATAATAATTATTTCAAAATAATATATTGATGTTAGATTACATTCTAAGAATCTTGTAAAAGGTACAATATCCATTGGATAAGCCCAAGGCACAACTAGAGTCGGCATGTTAATCGTATCTTAATTGTAAATGGTTGGATTACCTTACAAAGTGTCCAATATTTTAGCCTTTACTAGCCAACATACCACTCAGAGCCTATGGATGGGTTTACAATATTTAATTAAGCATTGTGGTTCAATTATAAATTAGATAATCCTATGAATAAAATGTGTTGTAATGGATACACATTATAAATATATATATGAAGGACCCCGGGACACCCTGAGAGGGGAGGGGTGAATTAGAGTGACAAATTTTTCTTTTAATGTGATGGATCTTGTTCCAATGTTGGTAGGAACTTGTTGAACCTAAATGATGAATATGATCAGAAAGCACACATTCACATGCACAGAGAAGACACGCCACTTTTTACTTGGTTCACCACTAAGGGCTACGTCCAAGGAGCGTACACTGACATGTTTTCGGTCGTACCTAATTCAACTAAACATTACTAGATGAGGATTACAAAGGTTTGGGAATAGTCACTCTGTCCCGGGCTCACTGCCTTTACAATTGTTCAGGGATAGCTCACTGCATCCCTCAGGTCACTCCTGTTGACTCCCCTTGGCTCACAGCCATTGGTAAAGTCCCTCTCAGTTTATAGACGTGAAGGTCTCTCCATCATTGCTAAATGAATGCATCCTCTATTGTGTGTAGATGATCTATTGAAGTCAAACTTTCACCTGTAAACTGATCTCCCTTTGCACCGAAGGTATCAGGAACTTTTCCAGCATTCGTGTAGCTCCAAGACGACCACCAGGATTCAATAATACCTAGCGCACAAGTCCAAGCCCGGCGCGCATGTTTCAAGGATGGTGCACAAGTTATAACTATTGCGTAAGTCCACCTCCAAAAACTTGCGCGACTCAACCTTCTTCAATACCAAACTTGCGTGACTGAACAACTTTTCAACCCAAAATGATTTTGAAACACAAAGGAAACATGTCACAAAACTTCAATTCTGGCGTACAACTATCATCAAATCCCCTGCGCGACTCCTGGTCGAGCATCAAACAACTACCGAGTTGCTCCACCTTGCGCGACCCACCAGAACTTGCAGGACTTCAACACATGCATGACAGGAGCTCTGAAATTTCTCTAAGTCCAAAATTCATTTCAAATGAGTAGGGGTGGTCCTCTATTTATAGGAAAAAAGGACACCCTTCATGGTGGCATTCAATCCTCCTCTCCACGTTCATGTTCCAGCGCACAACTCCATCTTCCCTAGCCTCTGTCGCGCAACTCACCTGTGCGACCAAAGCAATAATTGGCCTACCCTCATTCCTTTAACCTATTTTGAATATCTGATCACAAAAATTATTTGGCGTGCAACTTTCAAAATTTCCTAAGTACTGGACTGCAAGTCCCTTCATGGCGCACAAGTCCGTTCCGCGACCAGCCCAAAACCTGCGCGGCCCTTATCCTTTTTCAATTTTTCCATATTTTGATCTTGAAAAACATATGGCACGCAAGTTTCCTCTCCTCCAAATACACGGCACACAAGTATTTTTTCCAAAAACACTTTTCTCCATTTGTTGATTTTCAGGCCCAAAAATTTGGCAAACACAGAAAAATGGTGCCACGTTCAATACTGTAATATGCTTGAAATGTATGAGCACTTTGCTGGAACACATTCTTAACTTCCTCTAAGGATTGACAAAAACACAAACCATTATCCAATTCAGGAAAATATGAACATGGTTTCAACAATATCTCCCTTTGGGTTTGTTGGAAATCAGAAAATAAATTCAACAGATCCCAATCCACATGTAAACCAAAAACCCAAGAATCTACTCAGCCAACACTATAAGTCTACGTGAGAAATGATCAGTATAGAAAATAAGAGATAAATCTTGAATTGGGTTCCCATGTTTTGGAATTCTCAATGACCCAATAAGAATTACATGACCAATGTATTCCTTCTCACCTAAACATGCTTTAATTTATTCCTTTCTCCCCCATTAACAAGAAACCCAAAGACCGATAATGTGTTCATTGTTCTCCTCAAACCATACTCCCCCTGGATAGTATCTCCCCCAAAAACCTGCATCACATCCATAAACAGATAAAAACAGTTATCATTAACAGGGAGAGGGGAATTTCGTAACCTCCTTATGCACTAGGAGGTGGCTGAACACCGAGGTTCAACCGATGCTTTTCAAACACAGCTGCAGATAGTGGCTTGGTCAGAATATCTGCCACTTTCTCATCAGTTCCCACATGCTCCATTCTAATCACTCATTGCTCAAATTTTTCTTTGATAAAGTGATACCTAATTTTAATATATTTTGTACGAGAATGTTGAAAAGGATTCTTCATAAGATCAATTATGCTCATGTTATCACAGTAAATGACCATTGGTTGCTTTACCTCATCACCAATATCTGCTAGTTGTTGTTTCATCCATAGAAGTTGAGTGCATGCCTTCATAGAAGAGATATACTCAGCTTCAGTAGTACTAAGAGAAGTACTTTCTTGTTTCTTTATCAACCAGCCAACACATTTATTCCCAATATAGAAAGCACCACCAGTGGTAGATTTTCTGTCCACAAAGTCGCCAACCTAGTCAGCATCAGAAAATGCTAATAATTCACGGTCTCTTCCTGCAGCAATGTATAACCCACAATTGTGAGTACCTTGAATATACCACATGATTCCTTTTACTGTTTCCATATTTTCCTCCTTTGGATTACTCTGAAAGTGAGCTTCAAGACATGTGGCAAAGACAATATCTAGCTGTGTCGCTATCAGGTACAGTAGGTTCCCAATGATCCTGCTGTACATAGTGGGATCTACAGATGCCCTATCTTCATGCTTTCCAACTTTAGTTCCAACTGCAATCAGAGTTGACATTGGTTTGGAGTCTTGAATATTAAACTTCTTCAGAAGATCTCTTTCATACTTTTCCTGAGAAATGAAAGTGTATTCCTTATTTTGAATCACCTGTAGCCCCAAGAAATATGTGAGCTCCCCAATCATAGGCATTTCAAATTCTGATTTCATCTGATTGGAAAATTCATCCACTGATTTCTGGCTACTGCCACCAAATATGACATCATCAACGTAGACTAGAACCTTGAATTGATATTTTGGAGAATTCTTCACAAAGAGATTGTGATCTACTCCTACTCTTTTTAATTCAATCTTTTTGAGATACGAATCCATCCATGAGTACCACGCTCGTGGTGCCTGCTTCAAACCATATAGAGCTTTCTTCAGTTTGCAGACCTTTATTTCATCAGTACCTAGAACAAAACCCACTAGTTGTTCAATGTAGACTTCTTCTTCGAGTACACCATTCAAGAATACTGTATTGACATCCATTTGATATACTTTATATCCTATTTGGACTGCCATGGAAAGGAAAAGCCTGATTGACTCCATTCTAGCCACTAGAGCAAAGGTTTCTTCAACATTAATGACTTCATTCTAAGAGTATCCTTTACATACCAGTCATGCCTTGTTTCTGATGACACATCCATGATCATCAAACTTAGTTTTGAAGATCCATTTGGTACCAATCATATTGTGACCTTTGTTTCTCTGGAAAAGATCCCATGTCTGATTCTTATCAATCTAATCTAATTATTCTTTCATGGCTTTCACCCAAGATTAATCCTTTATAGCTTCTTTGAATGAGGATGGCTCCACAACTGGCAGAAATGCAGATTGCGTGTTATTCCTCATCCTTCTTGTTTGAGTGGGTGCACTCATATCCCCAATTATGTTGGATGGATCAATCTCATATCTTCTATTTCTCCTGTGAGGTTTAGTTGTATTCTCTTCAGCCACAGTTTCTTCTTCAGATTATTCTTCTGAGTCAATATCATGATGTGATTGTTGAGTGTTTTGTACAAATACCTCTATTTATTTATTTGTATTTTCTCCAGGTTCACTTTCTTCCTCACTTTCTATCACATCAGCATATGATGTCCTTAAATCATTTGTGGTTTTCTCTTCAATTATCTGAACATAATTGCTTTCCACGATCCTTCCTAAATACCAATTTAAATATTTGTAGAATTTGCTGTTCATTGAGTAACCACAGAAAATTCCTTCATCTGCATTGTCGCCATACGTCCCTTGATTTCCTTCTTTTTTCATGATGAACCATTTACTTCCAAGGACACAAAACAATTTTAATGAGGGATTCCTTCCATGCCACAATTCATATAGTGTCTTCTTCTCACCCATATAAAGTCATGTTTGATTCTAAATATACACTGCAGCTTGAACAACCTCTTTCCAATAATGCTGGGACTCTCAATCAGCATAGTTCGTGCCATGTTGTTCACTTGCCGATTCCCATGTTCAATAACTCCATTTTTTTGTGGAGTTATCATAGTAGCTACCTCATTTTGTATCCCATGCTTCTCCAGATAATTTTCAAATTCAATGGACGTGTATTCTCCACCACTGTCAGATTGAAACACTTTGATTGTTCGTCCGGTATCATTCTCGGTGATTTGCCGATATGTTTTCATGCAGTCAAGGACTTTTCGTTTCCTATGGTTGACCATCACACATGCCATTATACTATAATAATCTATGAAAAGGACAAAGTACCTTTCTCCATGATTTCCAGCAACATTTATCGGCCCAAAAATATTTGTATGAATCAGACCAAGAAGGTGAGATTCCCTTTTATTCTTTGTCCAATATGAACTTCAGACCAGCTTCCCACAAATGTAAGCATCACAAGACTTTTCATGATCACGCTTCAGGTTGGGAATGTCCATGACAATGCTCAATTTTGATATTTTCTCCATATCTTGTTTATTGATGTGTCCCAGTCTCTGATGCCACAAATTTTTTTCTTCTTCAACAGTCATGTAACAGAAATTTTCTTCACTATCAACCTGATACAAGTTCCCATATGTTTTGCATCCCTTCATAAGTTAATTTCATGTCTTTCCCTTGATAGTGTAGCCTTTCTGATTAAAAGTAACTATAAGTCCCGGGTCACAGAGTTGACTCATGCTGAGTATATTATGATGTAGGCCATCTACGTAAGGGACTTCAGTCTTCTTTAGTTCTCCACTAGCTAATTCGGTACTTCCACTCCCTTTGATTTTCAGAGCTCCATCATTACAAAATAGTACTATACCATAAACCTACCTTTTGATATCCGTTAACAGGCCGGCATTACCTGTCATATGAGATGAAAAACCACTATCCAGTATCCATGTACTGTTGTTCTTTGTAGCTTTGATGGACACATCTGCCTGGTTAGATTTCTCAATCTTTTTCCTTTCCTTCCATGAGACATTGGATTGAGTATAGAGAACTGATGACATTTCAATTATCTCTTCCATGTACCTAGGTTCTTCATAGTTGAAATATTCTTTGAGAGGAGAAAACCTGTTTGAAAGAGCAACATTGTCTTGCTGATGAGACTTGACTTGTCTTGAACTTCGGTATGAGGTGTATATGTCCCTTCTCTGCCTGAAATTAGCAACCTTATGAACAAAGTTAGAACAATGAAAACAATATCCATAGAAATTTTTTCTTCTATAAGAATTAGGATATGAATTTGTTCTACTATTTTGAACACCTATATCTTCTCCATTGATATAGCTTCTTGCCTCTTCGCAATAAGACATGGTATGGCCCAAATAGCCACATAATTGACACATCATGAGAGTAAATTTATTCTAACTTGAATTTATACTCATACCTTCTTCCTTGGGAGAATAGTTAGACTGTCGGTTATTTCTGAATGTTTGAGAATAATTTTCATTTCTCCTTTTAGTTTGGATTGAGTGTTCCTTTTTCATCACTTTAGGCAATGTTTCAACATGTTCAAATTTCATCTTATATTTCTTTTGGATCTTTTCACTTCCAGCAGTTGATGTCTCAGCTTCACAGCCAATTCCACTCTTTCCCATGCAAGCGGGTATTTGATCACTCAAGATTGTTCCAATCCTATATGAACCACACAAGGCTCTTTCCATTAATTCTATATCTTAGAATCTTCCAAATTGTATTTTCTTCCATGATTCTTTAGGAATTGATTTAGTCTCATGTTTACTCCTAAGAGTAAAAACTTCCTCCTAAAGACCCTCAACAGTATTGGATTTTTCTTTTATTCTGGAGGTGATGTCATTGATAAACTTTTCCTACTCTTCAATTCTCAGCTTCAGATCCACTACATCATCATTGCCTTCAATTATTTTAGACTCTACCTTCACAAATTCTTCCAGTTTTTCAATTTCATCTTCAAGTTGATCAAATTATTTAGTTGATTCTTTTACAATTGATTTACACTTATTGCAACTCTTACATTTAGTCTTAAGCTTACTAACAACATCTTTATGTTTCATCTCGAGATCGGCATAGGTTTTCAACTATTTTTCTCCACCATTATCATCTGACTTTTCAACAGTGGCCATCATGGAAGCATGGTTCCCAGTTTTGAATTCTGGTTCTTCTTCATCACAGAATTCATTATCATCTTCTACCTCTTCACAGACAAAACTCTTCCTATGCATTTTCTTTCAATATTTGAAGTCTCCCATTTTCAAAAACCTTCTCTAATGATTGTCAAAGCTTTCATCTTCACTATCTTCATCATTGATCTTTCTTAATCACTGAGAGGCAATGTGCCCAACTTTTCCGCAATGAGAACATGCGAGAGGTAACTTCCCTTTGAATTTACCTTTTCCCTTCTGGAACTTGTTTGTAATGAGAGAAGGAATTTCTTTTTCTTCGTCATCTTCATCACTACTATATTTTGTAATTTTTAGTTTATCCATGGCCTTAAATTATATTTCCTTGCTCACATGAGTCGTAGCATCTTCTGGTTTGTTTCTCATTTCATATGCTACCAAGTTGCTTAAAAGGTCATCTAGAGAACGTTTTGAAAGATATCTTTCCTCAAGGGCTGATACCTTTGTCTTTTACCGGGGTGGAAGTATTCTCAGTATTTTTTTCACAATGTCAACATCTTTGATTTCTTCTCCTAGGCCCCGAATTGCTCCAACTACATCAGTGATTCTATTAAATAAGGAGTCTGCATTCTCATCAGGATGCATCTTCAAATCATTAAACCTATTGTTCAGCACTTGTAGTTTCACCTCCTTTTCTTTGTTATCTCCTTCATAAATATTCTAGAGTTTATCCCACATGGATTTTACTGAGGTGAAATTCAACACCTTTAGGTAGATCTGATCAGAAAGGGCTGCGGTGAGTGCATTTTGTGCTTTTGCATTTGCATCAAGAATTCTCATGTCTGTGTCAGTCATAGCTAGGCCTATTGGATCAGTGACTTGTATTCCTTGCACATTAGAAAATATAACATCCATTTCAAGAGATCTTAGATGAGATCCCATTATGTTATTCTAGATATTGAAATTACTTCCATCGAAGTGAGGGGCTCCCCTGACATTGACTGCATTCTCCATGACGACAAAGGATAGATTCAACACCGGCAACCTTTACACTTTGATACCACTTGAATGACCGCAGGACACCTTGAGAGGGGAGGAGTGAATCAGGGTGACAGAGTTTTCTTTTAATGTGATGGATCTTGTTCCCACGTTGGTAGGATTTTGTTGAACCTGAATGATGAATATGATCAGAAATAAAATATTCACATGCACAGAGAAGACACAACACTTTTTACTTGGTTCACCACTAAGGGCTACATCCAAGGAGCATACGCCGATAGGTTTTTGGTCATACCTAATTCCACTAAACTTCACTAGATAAGGATTACAATGTTTTGGGAATAGTCACTCTATCTCAGACTTAATGCCTTTAAAATTGTTCAGGGATAGCTCACTGCGTCCCTTGGGTCAATCTTGTTGACTCCCCTGGCTCACAGCCGTTGGTGAAGTCTCGCTCAGTTTATAGACGTGAAGGTCTCTTCATCATTTCTAAATTAATGCATCCTATGTTGTGTGTAGATGCTATGTTGAAGTCCAACTTTCACCTGTAAACTGATATCCCTTTGCACCGAAGGTATCAGGAAATTTTACAGCTTTCGTGCAACTCCAAGATGACCAGCAGGTTTCAACAAAACTTGGCACACAAGTCCATGCCTGGCATGCAATTTTCAAGGATGGCACACAAGTTATAACTGGTGCTCATGTCCACCTCCAACACTTACGCGAGTCAACCTTATTAAATACCAAACTTCCGCGACTGAACTTATTTTCAACCCAAAACGATTTTTAAACGCAAAGGAAACAAGTCTTTAAAATTCAATTCTGGCATGCAACTATCATAAAATCACCTGAGTGACTCCTGGTCGAGCAGAAAAGAACCGTCGCGCTGCTCCACCTTGTGCGACCCACCAACACTTGCCCGACATCAACACCTACGTGACGAGATCTCTGAAATTTCTCAAATTCCAAACATCATTCCAAATGAGGAGGGGTTGTACTTTATTTATAGGTAAAAAGGAAACCCTGTGTGGTGGCGCACCAGCCTCCTCTTAGCGCGCAAGTTCTGGTGCGCAGCTCCGTCTTCCCTAGCCTCTGTCGTGCAACTCACCTGCTCGACCAAACCAATAATTGCGCGACCCTATTTCCTTTACCATATTTTGAAGATCTGATCATGAAAATTATCTGGCACACAACTTTCCAAACCACCTAGGTACTGGAATGCAAGTCCCGTCATGGCACGCAAGTCACTTGTGCGACCAGCCCAAAACCTACGTGGCCCTTATCCCTTTTCCATTTTTCTAGGTTCTAATCTTGAAAAACATATGGCTCTCAAGTTTCTTCTCCTTCAAGTACACGACGCACAAGTATTTTTTCCAAAAACACTTTTCTCCATTTGTCTATTTTCAGGCCCAAAAATTTGGCAAACACTGAAAATTGGTACCACGTTCAATACTGTATTCTTCTTGACCTGTATGAGAACTTTGCTGGAAAAAATTCTGAACTTCCTCTGAGGATTGACAAAAAACACAAATCATACTCTAATTCATGAAAATATGACCATGGTTCCAACAATATATACACATTAAAATATAATCAAGATGCTAATGGATGTCTCAAAACCACCTAACTTAAACATAAAAAACCATAAAGGACAAATTATACCACTCAAATCAAACCGAAAGATCCACAATCTAATGGATCCAAGATCCAATTTTAAATTATTTTAATTAATTATAAATAAAATATAACAAGAAAAGACTTAAACCATAGATATGCGAATTAAAACCCTATCATAGAGTTCCTCAAAAGAAAAAATGTGAAAATTGAAAAGAATCAACCAAAACAGTATTATTAGCTTTGATCCC
Source organism: Viscum album (assembly GCA_963277665.1). Lineage (NCBI taxonomy): Eukaryota > Viridiplantae > Streptophyta > Magnoliopsida > Santalales > Viscaceae > Viscum > Viscum album. The sequence goes on from OY728160.1 coordinate 1,694,745,453, forward strand.
AAGGGTCCAATGATCTTAAATTTGGAGATATTATCCTCCAAAAGGTGATAAATCTATAAAAATTCCTAAGTTATAGATAATAATTTATATCTCAAGTGAATGGAATCTGAATGGGTGTTTTTAGATGACTTTCAGGTTTAAAATCAAATGTTTAGATTTCAATAAATCATATCACCTAGTTTGGTAAACCTTGTTCTTTCTATTTTAACCCCACCATCTGAAACACATCACTTCTTATATCTAGGATACATGTTTAACAAAATTTCACTCAACATGTTAAATCGATTTTTAAATATTTAGCATGTTTCCATGGTTACCTATAGAAGCCCACATGGTTTGAGAAAATGTGGACATTCCTTTTTCCCTCCATATATTTAGAAACATGGTTTTACCAATCCATGCTTCTTCTTATATAACTTTAATATTCAAATTTTCAATCCATAAACACTAAAAATTATCAAAATGTTATTCTTATTCTTTAAATCATATATAGTTATGTGTATTACATTAAGTATTTTAAATTTTTAACTAAAGTATTGTAGAACGAAATTTTGTGGTATTACTCTCCCAAAATTTACTAGTCTAATGAAAAAATAAAACTGTAACATTCCTTGAAAATAAATGGGTGTTACACTTATATCCAATATATATGTTCATGTTGTTTAATTTTTCGTAACAAATTAAAAATATAATTCACATATAAAAATTTATTCTATAAATAAATTTTATAAATATAATTTTGTTTAAAAAAATATGTGTTTTTATTTTTAAATATTGATTTTATGTGTTCATATAAATTTTATAACACTAATTGATTAAAATAATTATGTGGGTGGGGTATAGAAAATGGGATGTGATTAAATTCATTTAATGTTAAAATGTGATAATTTTTAAAGAACTTTTGTCAATATGTTTTTCATTATTGTTTGAATAATTAAATTGATTACTATTTAAAAATAATTTTAATGAAATATATTACTCAAATATATAATCATATTAATTAATATCCTTCTATTTATTATTATTTATTAATACTAATAATTAATATTGTTTTTTGGAATAAAAATATATTTTTCTAAAAACTAGTTTCTATACAATACATATATTTTAACACTTTTTGAAATTTAATATAATAAAATATATTTAATATTTGTAATGATCATATATAAATGAATTGATAAGATAAATTTTATTTTTATTCATAAAACCAAGTTACCTATGTAAAACATCTCCACCAGGGTAAAGCTAAAATATGGTAAAGGGGTTAAATTAAGTGATAAGGTGATAAAATATCCCAAAAACTAATATGTAAATTGATGTTGGAGGGAATGATTAATCTCTATTTTTACATTATAAATCATTTTCACACTTTTATAATTTTATTAAATATTATAACCTTCTGTATTATGTAATGGAAATTAAGAAAAACACCACCCAAACTAACCTATAAATAGAGACATATACTACCTACCTCAAATTGCACATCTCCTTCAAATTTTAAATGAATAACAACCCAAATTCTCTCCTGAAAAATCATATCCCATTTTTTTGAAACCTCAGGTCAAAATAAGAAGTCTCAAATCATTAATTTCCAATAGGCTCTCTATGAGGTGATTCAAGATTTCAAAAAATGTGTTATCCTCTTCTTAGTCATTTTTTATACCTTCTCTGTCCTTATTTTCTTAGATTTTATTTTTCCCTTTAATGAAATGTTATTTAAGTAACATAGATTCTATTAAGGTGATATTATTACTATAAAATAACATGTTATTATTCATTCAATTGTTATAATATGTTCTTTATTTGGTCAGTTTTACCCCCAACATGAACAATGTTATAGTATTTATGTAATTAAATTCTAATAAAATGAAAACAATGGTAAAATGATGTAATATTAATTAATTTAAGATTTTTTCATAATTCTATAGTGATGTTTTATATATAAGTATTTTCATTAATAAAATCATTTATTTTTATTTAATCTAAATTCACAAAAACAGAAGAGAATTTTTAAGTGTTACATGTGAATCATCATCATAAGTTCCATGAAATTTCAATGGGAATCCAAAAATATATCAAAAAAATATGATAAATCATCACGAGAATTATCATTATGATTAATCCATTACCAAGGTGCAAGGATTGGAACTGCCAAACCAAAACCTTTTTGAAAAAACAGAGAAATTAACACAGTAATATTAATTTTAATTATAAAAAATTAATACATGGGTAACAATGAATTATAAATGAATGATATTAAATAAAATAACTATGGTTAAATTTTTTATTAAAAGGAATAATAAAATAAAATTTAATATATAATGAGTTATAACATGTCTGACTAAGAAGGAATCTGAGGTAGGGGATTATTTTCCAATCATACATTAGAATTGAGGTTCTTTAGATTAGATTTCAATTGGAGGAATGTTTTCCAGTTATCTATGAAACCAAATATATCTTATTCTACTCCAATGGTTATTTATGTATTTTAAATTTCTTCTTACCATTCCACTTACTTTTCTTTCACAAATCAGTTGATAAGATTCTTGTAAGTAAAAATGACCTTATCTCTTTTTTCATTCGGAAATCACTCTCCTATATACCCATATTATTTATAAAGTTTTATATACACATTTATCTATATATAAATTATTTATTAAGTTATTTAATTTTAATTTCTATGAAAATGATTTAATGGAATATTTATTAAATTTTTTACACTTTTCAATTTCTTTTGACCTTGACTCTCTATAATTGTTTTTAGAAAATAATAGATAATTTTAATATTTTCCACATGAAAAACATTTCTTTCCATCATTATTTTATCTGAGAAGAATTATCTACAATTTTATATGGTTTTATAATGTTATTTATATTCACATTGTTTTATAAAATATTTTCTTTTAAAATAAAAGTTATCAAAAGTAAAAGGTATTTATTCTTATATTAGTAAAATCAATTTTATAATGTTATTATAAAATTATGTTTTATCTATTTCAATAATGATTAATGTTTCCCATGATTTATTGGGTATATTCTCTAATGATATTTTCCACCTACTTACTATGGATAGATTTTGATCATATATTGTTGAAGTTTTCTTGAAACCTATTTTTCCAATGGATAAATTTAGGTATGATGAAATTATGAATGTTTTCACGTTCATGTGGAACACATTTTTATGGTTTTCACTAAGTAACGGATGGGTCCCATGCTCCCTAGCTCCACAGAAATCATGTACCTGATGAAGAAGGGAACTTTTTTTTATCTATACATGCAACCATATAATCTGTTTGGGTCCAAAACCATGACCAAAATAGGGTATCAGACGAATCCCAATAGGCAACCACCACAAGATCTATGCCTAACTGTCAGTGAGTATATATATATAAGGTATATAACAACCCTTCTTTTATTACAAAGATAAACATAATTTATTACATACTCTCTTAACTTGATACAACATGGAATATTGATAGGTCTAGTGTCATTGGGGTTTAGGATCATTACATAACAACATAAAACAAGAAATACAATATCTTTGTTGAAAACTTCATTACCTGACCACTACATTTCTTCATACTTAGAATTGCATGGGATAACATGAGGATATGCATAAGAACAGGGTGATCTATAAAGCCCAGTAAGGGAATAAACATAGAATAACATGAGGAACACAATACATGTTAGAAAATAGGCATATTAATGGATAAAAATGGAAACATGAATATAATGTCATGATAAATCATGATAATCATAACTTGGAAATGTGGCAGCAACACTTAACATGGAATTATCATGAGCCAAGGCTCATTCCACATGGAGCATGAGTAAACCCTAATTGCACATGAAGCATGAGTAAACCCTCGTTTCACTTGAATTAGAATGAGTCAACACTCATTGCACATAACATATCATGATACTATACTTTACACAATGCATTAGAGCGCTATCAGGGTGCACCCTCTTTAAACATTTCATTTCATGTATAAGTGTGCCACATGGATCATAAAAAATGGATTCATTAAAAATAATCATTTATTCCATGATAAATGAATGATTAATTAACACATGAAACTATATAATCAATTATTAAATGTTCATAATGGTGAATACCCTTGATAGAGAAATGGTCATGGTATTCACTACACAATGACTTTGGCATGAAAAAAATGAGGTGCAATTTCGGCAGCATAACGGCGTGACATAAGGATTCATAAAAATGGTTGATGAGATAAAAATGGGTTTCTCGTAGTATGTACATGAAATGGAAAGTAACGGGGTCATATAGATACAAGTCCCAACAAATTTAATAGAATTTAGATGCATAATACAAAAGGATTACTTGGATGTAAAAGAGGAGAGAGAAATCTCTCACGGAATTTCGGCATGGTAATGGGGTACATGGGAGGAATTAATGAGAGATAAAGGGGTCTCCCATTATCCAAAAATAATGAGGGTAGTATGAGGAAGGTTCTAAATCATACCCAAAAATTTTTAATTGAAAATAAAAGGGCATATCAATATTATGAAACTTGGATAAAAAGAGAAAGGTAGGAATCCCTTACTTGGACGTGTGATCCCTAAAGCTTGGGAGAGGCTTGAGGGATGATTATTGGGAGCTTGAGGCACCTTGGTAAGATTATAGAGAGATTAGGGCAGGGGTTTGAAGAACTAAAAAGGCTTTGAGTGAAGAGGAAGTGAGAGCTTGGGTGAGTTTATATATGAAAGGAGAGGGAATTATTTATTATTTAGGTTTGGGACAACACGCATTAAAATAATGAAAACCACAAACCAACCCATGGTTTTTTACCATGGTTTTTAAAAAAAGGGGAGTGAAAAATAATATATTATGAGCCTAATGGCCGAAATTCTTAAAATAATAGGTTTTCTTATGCGTAGGTGAGTCACACTCTCAAAGAAAACAATTTTAAAAGACAAAAAGTTTTATAAGTCTTGGAGGGTCCAATAGAGCTTTGAAAAATAAATTAAACAAGTATAAAATCACATTATTTTTAGGGTAAAAATATATTTGCCGAACATAATGTTTATAGTATTTTATTACATCACTATTGGGTCATTATTATTTCATAAAACACATTATATATTTATATGGTATTTTATCTTTACCTAAAAATTCAACTGTCTCAGAAAATTATGAAAAATTCACCATTGGATAATTTTGATGTCCTGATTCCAAAAAATATTACTAATTATCTCTAAATAGTTTTCTAAATATGTGAATTTTAATTTTTAAAATAAAAAATGACATTTATCGAAAATTCATGGGTTCTGACAAAAATAGCTTTCAAACCATACTAAAAATTACAATTGCATAAATAAAATAATAAGATAATTTATATTTAATAAAAATTAATTTATTAATAATAATTATATTTTATTAAAATGTTATTTAATTCAAAAATCCATTAATTCATCATGATATATTTCTTAGTTGAATATAAACTAAAAATGCAATTTTTTCTTTAAAAATTGTTCACAATGTAACAATAAAAAATGAATGGACATTATTTATAAAATATTAATTTACATAGTCACAGTGATATGGTATTATTACATAACCCCTTATAACACCTGCATAATATTGAAAGGTACGGTGTGCGATGGTGACAGACTCTTGGGGTGGCTCGGATAACATCTCTCGGGTGGTAATCTCTATTAACTTCCACTTCTCCCGTAGTCGGTTCTGCTCAAGCTTAACGTGTTCAAGATAAGATTGGGCTTGGTAAAGATCAAATCCCAATGACATCATCTCCTTTTCAAGCTCTGACAAATGGGCTTTTATGGGACAAGTCTGTTGGATGAGGCCATCACTTCCTTTTTCTGAGTAAATTGGATTTGTTAAAGTCCAATATTTATACTAATCATGTGACCACAGTTCAACGACTATATTAGCAATGGTCACAATTCATAACAGTATTTTTAATTACAAAAACATAAAACCAATGAAGTTCACATTTTATATAACCATAATAAGACATTTAATTAAATCAAGTGGAATTTCCATTAATGAAAGTTTGGGTCGTTAAAATCTTCCTCCCTTATGAAATTTCACCCTTGAAATTTCCTTTTCCCACACAAAAATAGAAGTGGGTAACTCTTCATAATCATTTCCTATAATTCCCACATCACTTCTTCAAACTAGTGGTTTCTCCACAACACATGGATGAGGGAAATTGTCTTATTTAATAGAACTTTTTCTCTACGATCTAAGATCTTCACTAGTTGCTCCTCATAAGAAATATCATCCTCTAACTGTACTACCTCTGAAGAGGGTACATGTGAAGGGTCTCATATGTACATACTTAAGAGGGATACATGAATGAAATCATGTACTTTGGCCATTTTAGGTGGAAGTTCTAGTCGATAGGCCACAACCCCGACACAATCAAGAATATCAAAGGGGCCGATGTACCTAGGACTTAACTTCCCTTTCTTTCCAAGCCTCATGACATTCTTCTAAGGGGATATGCATAGAAATACCATGTCTCCAACTTTAAACTCAAGGTCTCGTCGACGGTTATCTACATTACTCTTCTGTCAACTCTAGGTTGCCTTGATATGATGCTGAATGGTTTTCACCTTCTCCACCATTTCTTTGACCATTTCTGGTCCTAGTAGCTTACGCTCACCAACTTCATCTCAACATGCCAGTGTTCTTTACCTCTTCTCATACTGGGCTTTATAAGGTTTCATTTAGATGCTCGATTGGAAACTTTTGTTATAAGGGAACTCAACCATAGGAAGATGTTGATCCCATCCTCCTTTGAAGTCCATTGAGCATGCTCCCAACATTTCCTCAAGTGTTGTGATAGTCTTCTCAGATTGGACATCAGTTTGAGGATGATAATCCGTACTAAAGTTCAGCTCAATATCTAGATCATGTTGGAGACTCTCCTAAAACATAGAGGTGAATCTTGTATCTCGATCGGGTACAATAGATAGTGGTACTCCATGCAGCCTTACCACTACCCTGATATATATCTGTGTAGTTAATCTAATGAGAAATCATTCTGTATTGAAATAAAGTGTGAAGAATATGTAAGATGATCCATAACAACCCATATTCCGTTGTTTCCTTTTGATGTCTTCGGATTTCCGATGACAAATTCCATGGCGATGTTCTGCCATTTCCTTTCTGATATGGGCAATGGTTACATCATCCTCTTAGACTTCTACCTCTTTTACTTCACCTATAGACACACCTAGCACTTTGATGTATACTCAGTGTTCTCTTGATTCATATTATCCCACCAATAATGCTCTGAGATATCTCAATACATTTTTGTGTTTCCTAGGTAAATAGAGAAATTTGAACTATGTGAATCATCCAAAAGATCCTTCTTCATCTCCAGACTTGATGGGACACATAGTCTTTTCCCAAATCTCACAATTCCTTCTTCATTAACGTTGACCTACGAGGATTTCCCTTTTTTGGTAGCTTCCACTTTCTTCTGAATTCCCACATCATCCTTTTGAGCATCCTTTAACCTTTCCAAAAGAGACGGTTGATCAATAATTTGTGAAATGATTGATGATGTTCTTTTCTTTATGATTATCAGGTCCATAATTATCATGTCTAAGAATATTGGATCCTACACTATTCCCTTAAATGATAGAATTGTTAGGTCCTTTCTACTTAGAGCATCTGCCACCTTGTTCGCTTTCCCAGGGTGGTAATGGATTGAGAAATCATAGTCTTTTATCATCTCTAACCATCTTTGTTGGCGCATGTTCAACTATTTATGTATGAATATATATGTGAGGATTTTTTGGTTTGTATATATTTTACACTTCTCCCCAAAGAGATAATGCTGCCAAATTATTAAAGTGAAGATCACTATAATGACCCGCCAATTCCAATTGGCTTGAGAGCTCAACGAGTCATTACTAGGCCTTAAGAGACATCCCCAAGATTCCAAAGGCTGGAAATAAATGCCAAAGGGTTTCGAATACAAGTGGGGGAATATTTACCCTTTATGAAATAACCCAGTAAACCGACCAACCAAACACTCACTATATGATGCATGAACAACTGTAAGACAACTAAACAAACTTCATTTATGTCAAACCACATCAGAGTACATAACAGAAGAAGGCCAAACCATGTATCAAAGTGGACAACAGATAAACAACTCAAGACTCTCAAAAGAGACTAAGACTCCATGCTCCACAAGCTCCAATCTCCACAACATCTCCCAAGAATCACCACAATCCACTAGCAATAAGATTCTTTACCTTTACCTGTGTCCAATAACACGACATCTGTAAAAGCACAAACGTTCCAAAGCAGGGGTGAGTATAAAACACATTAGGTTTTCCCCAATGACTTCCCTACTCACGCCACTAGGATAGAAGAGTTAGAAACAATTATATAAAAACATTTTATATAAAACATTTTCTCAAAAGCAGTTTATAACTAAATATAAACAAGTTTCCAAAACCATTAGTAGCCAAAAGAATCCAAGAACAATTGAAACCAATTTTACCACAAGTTATTTTCCAAAAAAATAACCAAACAAGATTTAGAACTATTTCACAAAATCCCTTTTTGGCATACCCAACCATTTCATAACTCATGAAATAAACCATGCATGCTTCGTTATGATAGTTCCATACTCATGAGTAGTCTCTCTTTGATCTACCAAGTTGTCACAAGGTAATTGTTTCCCATGTGCCATTACACCTTTGGCACCGAGCACAAGGTCATATTTCAACCAAGCCTCATACAAGTAGTTACCAGGTGCCAATACACATTTGGCACTGATCACAAGGTTATATTTCAACCAACCTTGTATATGAAACATGAACACACACCAATCATGCCAAAACATCTCTTTCAATAAAAGCACCCTTTTTATTGAAAACCATTTCCATCAAAACCATTTAAATGCCAAAACATTTAAATAAAACACCCTTTTTATTGAAAACCCGTTTTTCATAAAACCATTTAAAATTTAAGAAAATCAATAATTTAAAATCATCATTTTAAATTCAAGAAGCCAAATCACTTTCCACAACAATTCACCAAGATTTCACAATTTCACTAAAAACATAAATCATCACTAAATAAGATTTATTCCATGATTTTCACAATAAATTTCCATTCAAATAAACCAATTTGAAACTAAGACAATCAATTATAACAAGAGGAGTTGAGAGTGAAGCCTCCTATATCAACAGATTAGGTGAAACAAACCAACGGATGAAGAACTCCAACAAAACTGAGTCAACTACACCCCAAAACCTCCTTAGATTCCTTCCCATGGTACCAACAAAACCAAAACCCGACTTAAAAGTCATCCACTAAATTAGATATACCCACCTTGGGCATAGATCTGAGGATCCATCAAGAGGGAAGAAGGAGATCTAAGAAAACTAAAGGAAACAAGACTTACCGGGATCAACCGGCCTCTAAACGCCAAGGAAACCCTTTGGATCGCTCCCAATACGCCTGGTAAGTGTTCTCCCACCTTCACCAGAGAGAAATACCAAGGTAGGGCCATCTAGGAGCAAAAATGATTAGGTTTAATGATAAAACGGATTAGATCCTTAAAAATAGGATCTTAGTTGACCCTGCGCACGGTTAGTCTGCGCAGTTTGTCAAATCGTGCGCTTACCCTGCGGTAGTCACTACTTGGAAGGGGCGCTCCACACGACCTCCTCGCATGGTTTTCCCAAACTTTGCGCACACCATGCGGTCTCCTCTATCCAAAGTGACCACCCCTGCATGACTTCCGCATGGTTTGGGCAAACCGTGCGAAGCCCGTGCATCACCACTTTTTTCCCTATAACACTTTAAAAGTCTCTAAACTTTCCCAACCATTCCTCATATGATTCATGTACTTAAAAAGAATAAAACAAGGGTTACTTACCAGAAACTGATGGTACTACAATCACCGTATCCAACTCTAAATCACGTGTTGGATAATTCTGCTCATGAACTTTAAATTTCCTTGAAGCATAGGCAATGACATTATCATTTTTCATCAACACACAACCCATGCCCTTTTTCAAAGAATCACTGAATACCACAAAGATTTGTTCACTTGTGGGTAAATTTAGCACTGGCACAGTGATAACCCTCCTTTCAAATTCCTTGAATATTTCTTCATATTAATCACTACAAGAAAGTTTTACTCCCTTCCGAGTTATCTTGGTAAGAGGGTTGGATAGTCGTGATAAATTTCTCAAAAATTGTCAATAATATCCAGCTAACCCCAAGAAGCTATGGATATACCTTACCGATGTTGGCCTCGACCATCCCTTAATTGCATCTATTTTGGAGGAATCTATAGATAACTCATTTCTTGTGATGATATTCCCCAAGAATGAGACCTCCTTCAACCATAAATCATACTTGTTTTACTTTACATAGATCTTTTACTTCCGCAAGGTCTCTAATATTGTTCTTAGATGCTCCTCGTGATCCTCCTTGGTATTGGAGTATATCATAATATCATCTATAAAGACTACCAAATTTTTTTCAAGGTAATCCCTAAAGACGCTATTCATCATGTCCATGAATATTGATGGAGTATTAGTGAGTTCGAAAGGAACTAATATGAATTCATAGTGCCTTTATCTTATATGAAAAGTAGTCTTGGGAATATCTTCCTTCTTCACACTTACTTGATAATATCCCGACCAAAAATCTCCCTTAGAAACATATTGTGCTCCACATAATTGATCGAAGAAGTCATCAATTCATGGGAGAGGATACTTGTTCTTTATCATGATTTTATTAATCTCACGATAATCAATGGAAAGACACAATGTCCCATCTTTCATCTTCATGAAGTGGACTGGTGCACCCCATGGTGATGCACATGGGCTTATAAACCCTTTATCCATAATCTCCTATAGTTGTTTCTTCATCTCCTTAAGCTCAAAAATATCCATTCTATATGGATTCTTGGATATTGGAAATGCCCTAGGTATAAGATCAATTGATAATTCAACATCTCTTTTAGGAGGAAGACCAGGAAATTCCATAGGAAACACTTTAGCAAATTCTCTCACAATAGGCATGTCTTCAAGGATGGTTTCCTCCTTAGAATCAATCATCTGATCTAGATATGCATTCTCATAGGGAATTAATATTCACACTTGAGATGATGGAGCTAAAGAAGAGTCATCTTCCTCCTTGAACTTGTATAGAATCGGGGGGTCGATTATCTATATGGAGAGTGATTTCCCTCTCACAGTAATTTATGTTGGCTCTATATAAGGAAAACCAATCCATTCCAATAATTGCATAAAATTCCACTAGAGGGATTATGAAGTGATTCTATGGGAAATTAAATCCAAATATTATGATAGGGGGGATTTATATTAATGGGATGCAATGACTGCCCCATTTGTCGTACTCACCAACATTTTCACTTCCATGATTTGTGGTTGTGCTGAGATTGTTATACTAAAATTTCAGGATATAAAAGAATGTGTAGATCAAGAATCAAAAGGTATGTTCACTTTTATTGAATGAATAACTAGATAATTTGTTACTACTTTATTTTCAGGGTTCACTTCGGTGGTAGTGATGGAAAAATCTCACCCTTGCTACCTTGGAGGTTGTTGGTTGCCTTCGAAAACCCTTGGATTGGGGAACTGATTCACACTATTCTTTGGTTCCTTGTATTTGAAGTAATGAACAATGCATTGAGAGTCAAACGGAGAGTTCCTCTCCTCTGTCGTAGCTGTGGGTTTTTCTTATCGGCAGTTAATATCTAGGTGCCCTTCTCTTCTACACCAAAAGCATTTCCTCATCCCCTTCAGAAAATTTATGGGGCTCTTTTTTCCACACCTTTGGCAAGTGGGGTGATGGATTTTCTTAGCACTGTTGGATTTATCTATCTGAATACAAGAATTTAATTCCACATTATACTTTTTATCCCCATGATACCCTTGAGATTCTCTGATCTCTATTTTGACCTTGAGGGCACATCAGACAATTTCCTCATAACTGTCGAAGTCACGGATTGCAAGTAATTTCTATAGGCTAGATTTCAGCCCACCAAAGAAGCAGTCAAACTTATATTCAAGGGTAACAAAAAAGATCTAGTCTTATCATGCAAGACTTGTGAAGTTTTCCTCATATTCTTCGATAGATTCATCATTTTTTTGTTGAGGGAAAGGAAGTCCCGTTCCATCTTAAGTAAAAGGGTGTGTAGAAAATATTTATCGAAAAACATATTCTGGAAGTCCTTCCATTCATTCACCTTGATCTCCTCCTCAGACTTCATATTTATGATCAACGTCCACCATTGATTAGATTCACCCTCCATATGATAAGCAACTAGGAGAACCCTCTCTTGTTTAGAACATTGAAGGATGGAGAAGATCTTTTCAATGGAGTTGATCCATTGTTTGGCGATTGAGGGATCAGATGATCCATTAAATGTAGAACGACTTTCTCTCATGAAGCTCTTGATAGTGACTTGTTCTTTCTTAGGGGGGCTGAAAGTTCCTCTTGAACCATGTTTCTATTCAAAGCTTGAGTTAACTGAGAGATAAGCGTGACAAAGTCCTTGATTCCTGCTCCCATTGGATTGGGCATCTCATTAGCATAATCATCACATTGATCTTCACATTGGTTGTTATCCCGAGTCCTCCTTATACCATCTATTGGATGGAATAAAAGGGACGTTAGGGGTAACACATAAAGGGTAAACCAAGGATAAAACTAATGACTTATAAATAACTTTTATTTCCTTAACTTATGAATCCATAGGCTTCAATATAAGCTATTCATGATCTACTTTCTAACATATATTCCTAGGGGCATTTTTTAATTCCCTTAATAAGGGTTTATAATAAGCTCATGAATTTACCAAATTATATCCCCCGAGAGTGTCATAACCAAGAGTGCAGAAAGACCCATTGTTGTGCACTAGTTCCCATTCAAGTCTACCTCAAAGCAGTGTTTTCGGGATTTAACCCTATGATACATCTGTTCTAGAGCCACCTCTACATGCTCGTATCCAGACAGGGATGTATTTTCTTGATAAACCACTTACTCAATACTCACCAAAACATAGGGATTTTTTTATTATACTTAGTATTGTCTCTAAGGCTTCACTAGGGTTTTCTAAACCTAATCTCGAAAATAACTAAACCTATCCTTTAATACCAACTATAACAACCCTAATTTTATTACAAACATAAACTTGATTTAGTACAAAAACTATTCAGTTGATAAAACATGGAAGATCATGAGGTATAGTGTCTCTGTGGATTAGGATCATAACATAACAACTTAAAACACGAAATAAAACATCTTTATTGAAAACTTTTTTTACATGACTGCTACATTCCCTCGTACTTATTATTTCATGGGTTAACCTGAGGACATGCATAAGAAAAGGTTAGGCTATAAATCCCAGTAAGGTAATAAACATGGAATAACATGAGGAATATAATAAATTTTAGGCAATAGTCATATAAATGGATAATAAGAGAAACATGAACATAAATGCGTGATAAAGTAAGATAATAATAACATATAAATGTGGCAACAACACTTAACATGGAGTTAGCATGAGACAAGACTCACTGCACATGGAGCATGAGTAAAAACTCATTACACATGAAGCAAGAGTAAAACCTCATTTCAATTTAAATATCATGATTCAACATTCAATGAAAATGATGTATCATTATAATATAATTTACCCAATTCATTAGAGCACTATCAGGGTGCACCCTCTTTAAACATTTCATTTCATGTATAAGTGTGCCACATGGATCATAAAACATGGGTTCATTAAAAATAATAATTTATTACAAGATAAAGGAATGTGGAATTAATAAATGGAACCCTATAATCAATAAGTAAATGTGAATAAAGGTGAATACCCTTGATAGATAAATGGGAATGGTATTTACTACACAATGACATTGGCTTTAAAAAAATGCGGTGCAATTTCGGCTGCATAACAGTGTGACATAAGGATTCATGAAAATGGTTAATGAGAGAGAAATGGGTGTATCATCATATGTAGAGGAAATGGACAGTAAGGGGGACATATAGATACATGTTCCAACTAAAATAATGTGATTTAGATGCATAATACACAAGGATTACTTGGATGTAAAAGAGGAGAGAGAAATCTCTCACGGAATTTCAGCATGATAACGGGTGTACAAGGGAGGAATTAATGAGAGAGAAAGGCGTATCCTGTTATCCAAACATAAATATGGAATTATGGGGAAGGTGAAAATTCATACCCCCACATTTGTAATAGAAACTAAAAGGGAATAACAATATTAAGATACTCGGATAAAAAGAGAAAGGTAGGAATCCCTTACTTGGAAGTGTGATCCCAAAAGCTTGGGAGAGGCTTGAGAGAGGCTTCTTGGGAGCTTGGGGAACCTTGGGAGGATTTTAGAGAGAGGAGTTAAGGGGTTGGACGAACTAAAAATGTTTTGAGTGAATAGAAAGTGGGATCTTGTGTGGGTTTACATAGGAAAGGAGATAGAATTCTTTATTATTTAGGTTTGGGACACCACACATTAAACTAATCAAAACCACAAACCAGCCCATCGTTTTTTACAATGGTTTTTGCCAAAGGGGATTGGAAGGAAATATTTTATGAGGCCAATGGTCTAACTTCTTAGACTAATGGGGTTTCTTATGTAGAGGCGAGTCACACTCTCAAGGAAAACAATTTAAAAATAAAAAATGTTTTATAAGTCTTGGAGGGTTCAATAAATCTTTGTAAAATAAATAAAAAATTGAAAATCACATTATTATAATGATAAAACATATATTGGAGTAAATTAATGTTTATAGTATTTTATTACATTACTATTGGGTCATTATGATGTCATAAAACACATTATATATTTAAACAGTATTTATTTTTTACCAAAACATTCGACCGTCTCCGAAAATTATGAAAAATTCACCGTTGGATAATTTCGACATCCTAATCCCAAGAATAATATTAATTTTATATAAATAATTTTCTAAATATGTTAATTATTACTTTTATAATAAAAACCAACATTTATCTAAAATTCATGGGTTTTGAAAAAAACAGCTTTCAAACCTTAATAAAAATTACAATTTCATTCATAAAATTATACGATAATTTATATTTAATAAAATTTATTTAATAAAAATAATTATAATTTATTAAAATATTATTTAATTAAAAAATCCATTAATTCATCAAAATATATTTCTTAGTTGAATATTAACTAAAAATATTATTTGTGATTTAAAAATCTGTTTACAAAGTAACAATAATAAAATGAATACACATTCTTTATACAAAAATAATTTACATGGTCATAGTGCTAGGGTCTTGTTACATAACCCCATATAACACCCTCAATAGAACAAAGGGTAAGTTGTGTGATAGTGACAGACTCTTGGGGTGGCTTGGATAACATCGCTTGGGTGGTAATCTCGATTAACTTCCAATTATCTCGTAGTTGGTTCTACTTTGGCTTAATGTGTTCAAGCTCGTCTTGAGATTTGTCAAGAGCGAAGCCCAATGATGAAACCTATTTTATGAGCTATGAAAAATGTGCTTCGTATGGGGAAAGTCTACTAGATGTGTCGATCACTTCCTTTTTCTGAGTAAATTGGATTAGTTAAAGCCCCATATATATACTAATCATGTGATCACTCTTCAGCGACTATATTAGCAACGATCACAATTCAGAACAGTATTTTAAAATAAAAAAATTTAAAACCAATGAATTTCACATTTTATAAAACCATAACAAGGCATTTAATTAGATCAAGAATAATTTCTATTAATTAATGTTTGGGTCATTACTAGTTAAAAATTAAAATCTAGCAAAGACAGCCAATGAAAGGAAACAAAAATATAGATGCATCACAAACATTCAAATTTACCTTAACCAAGATTGTGATTTGGCTTGGTAGATTCATCACAAACATTAAAATTTACATTAACCATCTGGGTAGCTCACCCACTCTAACCCCTCTAGCCATGTAATGCAATAAAAAGTCAAAGACACTCTAAGGAAGCACTCACCGTCAATTCCCCCTATGGTCTTTCCATAAAAAAATATAGACTCTATAGGGAAGCACTCAAAGTCAATTCCCCTTGTGGTATCATAATGTAAACTCTAGGCACTCTAAGGGAGTACTCACCATCAATCCCACCTATGGTCTCATAGCATGAAATATATCACACTCTGAGGAAGCACTCAATGTCAATTCCACATGTGGTCTAACTAGACCAGGTTCTCATAGCCCTGTGTAATTAAATTGTGCATAAACAATATAAAGTAGCCCAAATTAATCTCAACTAATACATGGATAAACTATTCCAATGCATATCACAAGCATGTAACAAGAAAAAAAAGTCAAAAAGTTCCATCATATCATGCAAGGCAAGGAAACGAGGCCTACCTCATAGGCAACCTGGACCAAACCACCCAAAACATTCAAATAAGGAAAATCGCCCATGGGGTTTTCTTGAAGGATAAAATTTTAAATAATTCCAAAATAACAAACCCTTAGTCTAAAAATCAATCTAATGAAGATAAAATAGGGTTGAATTTCCTTAACACGAATACCAGAAAAATGGGTAATCAACACATTGGCACATAAAACTCAAAGACAACCAACGAAATGCAACAAACCACATACTTCAACTTTTTACGATGATCACTCTTGAACTTTGGCACTTGAATTAGCCTAGAATGACATAAATCTACAAATATGTCAAAAATTCTCAACCTTGAATAACTCGTGAGAGATATGAAATCAATAGGATAGATTCAAGAATAAGGAAGGACTCACCAGTGGGATTCCAATGCACCTGCCAGTGATCAAATAAAACCTTGGATAGAGAAAAGGTTACTCGGAGAATATTCATCACTCTCGGTTGATCCTGGATGAACCAAGGCTAGAAGAAGATGAATATGGAGATTAGACGTGACCTCGGTCAGTTTAATGAAATAAAATACAATGTACACAATCTGTTCATTTCATGTACACTCCGTGTACATGCCTCAATTGGCCCTCACTTTAGGCGGTCTCCAGGTCACCCCACATGGCCATGTCTCAGTCGTTACACGGCTAGTACATGGCTACCCATGGTAACTAAGTGCACAGTGTGTACTCCAAATACATGGTGTGTACTTATAAAATTTCAAATTCTCAGAGTTTTTTCAAAAGCACCTGAAATAAAGATTCATACATGATATGAAGATACAGGTTCATACAAACTTCCCCCCTTAAATAAATTCATTCTTGAATTTCACTAACAAGGTGGATAAGAAGAACTCTCAAACAAATCTAGCCACTGCTATCACATATCAGCCTCCTTCACCAAAGTCTCATTCTGCACTCGGTCGTGCTTCCATGGCACCCGTACCGGAGGAACAGACTGGTCATGAAGAACCTTCACACTTCAGTCAGTAATCCGGATAGGATGCTCCTAGAACGATGCATCCAACTCTAACTCAACTTCCTCAGGATTAAATATGTTATACGGGTCTGAAAATTATCGTCGTAGTTGAGAAACGTGGAAGACGCCGTGCATAGCTCAGTACCTATGAGGTATCTAAGACCGATAATAAACTGAACCAAATATCTCCAAAACCTCAAATGGCCCAACATATCTTGGTGAAATAATTCTCTATCTCCTAATCCTCTTATGTCCCATCCTCAGTGTGACACATTAGAAAACCTGATCTCTGAACTCAAACTCCAAAGGTCATCTCCGTCGATCAACATAAAACTTTAGGAAAGACTGTGCAGTAGCCTTCCTCTTTTGAATAAACTCCACCTTCTCAATGGTCTCTTAAACAAGATGATGTCCCATAATAACTTATTGCTCTACCTCTATCCATCATAGGGGTGATCAACATGACTTACCATACAAAGCCTCATAAGGTTCCATCTGAATCGTTGCATGAAAACTATTATTGTAGGAAAACTCTACTTGAGTTATGTGATTCTAACAAGAACCTCTAAAATATAAGATTCCTGATTCAAACATGTCCTTCAACAACTAAAATGTGTGTTGTGACTTTCCATCAATCTAGGGATGGTAAGCTATACTCAGAAGTACCTGTGTACCCAAAGCCATCTATAATCCCTTCCAGACACGAGAGGTAAAAGGGGCATCCCTGACTGAAATGATAGAGCATAAAAACACATGCAAACATGCAATATATCGGACGTAAAACCTTCAAAGATCATCAACATTGATGGTATCCTTGATTGGTTAGAAGTGTGTAACCTTTGTGATTCTATAAATGAATACCCAAAATGCATTATTCCCTCATGGCGACCTTGGTAAACCTATCACGAAATCCATCGTGACATGATTCCAGTTTTACTTGAATATGGGTAAATGCTGTAAAATCCCTACTGGTCATTGATGCTCAGACTTCACCTACTGACAGGTGGAACTCCTCAAAAAAAAAAACTAGCAACATCTCTCTTCATTCCTAGCCACCAATAATGACGGTGTAAATATCGATACATCTTGGCGACTCCAGGATGAACTGCCCATGATGAGGAATGAAAATACCACATCAAATCCTCACGTATGTCTGTTGAAACCCATACACATCCATGAAAACGCAAGACCTCATCCTTAACTTTTGCCCACTCAGGAGTAGGGTTCTCTCCTGACACACTCTCCCGCAGGACTAGGATTTCAGAGTCTGATTGCAGCCTCATTCACACCCAATCTAGAAGAGTATAGGAAATATCTGTAGAAAAAAAAGAAAAGACTTCCCTAGTCTATCATGAACCTCCAAATTCATCTCAGGGAACAGAGCCAAATGATTCCACTCACTACTGGCCACCTAAAATACTGGTCTTTGAGTCCTAATTCTCAATACACCAGCCAATGCATTTCCCTTCCCAGACGTGTAGGCAAGCTCAATGTCAAAAGACTGAAGGTACTCAACTCACCTTCACTATATCAAATTTAAATCTCACTGAGTAAAGACGTACTTGAGACTTTTGTGGTTAGTGAACACCACAAAATGATCGCCCAAAAGATAATGTCTCCAACAATGTAAAACAAGCACAACTACATCTAAATCGAGATCGTGTGTCGGGTAATTACTCTCGTGTGTCCTCAACTACCAACACCCATAAGCAATGACTCCTTCCCCCTACATAATAACTTCTCCCAGTCTGATACATGAAACATCACAGTATATAGTGTAACACTTGACCAGCTCTGGTAAGATTAGTTTTGGTGTTGAAGTCAACCTCCCTTTCAGCTATTGAAAGGATAACTCACAAGAATATATCTATGAGTACTTTGTGCCCTTCTTAGTTAGGTCCATCAGTGGCACTAAAAAGCATGAAAAGTCCTATATAAAATGCATGTAGTAACCAGCCATCCCAGAAATCTCTGTACCTTAAATACGTTCTTTAGATTCTACCAAGAAACCATTGCTCTCACATTCTATGTATCTACTGAACCTCCCATCTCTGAGATGACATGACCCAAGAAGTGAATCAGATCCATCAAAAAGTGGCATTTTTGAGAGCTTAACATATAACTGATGATCTCTCAATGTACTCAAAATGATCTCAAGATGTGTGGCATGATCATATCTAGTGTGAGAGTACACTAAGATATCATTCATGAATACTACCATAAAATAATCCATGTATGGATGGAACACTTGGTTCATCAGTGCCATAAAATCGGTTGGCGAGTCTGTGAGACTGAATGGCATAACCACATACTTGTATGGACTATACCTACTTAGAAAGGCTGTAAGAGGTATATCTGATTGTCTAACATGAAACTGATGATAAAAAGATCTCAAGTCAATCTTCAAGAACACTCAGTCTCCTCAAAGATGATCAAAGATAACATTAATCCTTATCAAGGGATATTTATTCTTAACCATCAAATGGTTCAGCTTCCGGTAATCCACACAAATTCTAATGGTACCTTACACCTTCTTTTAAAACAGGACATGTGAACCCCAAGGAGAAGTATTTGGTCAGATGAAACCCTTTTCCTGAAACTCCTCCAACTTCTATTTGAGCTCATGTAACTATGGTATATCCATTCTATAAGGAGGAATGGACATCGATGCTGCCCTTGGAACAAGCTCAACATATAAGTCTATATATCTCTCAGGAGGAAATCCTGAAAAGATATCTGAAAAAACGTCCCTGAAAGGGTAGAACACTGGAGGAAAGTTTTTCTGAGAAGTCCCCTAGACATTTAGATATAGAATATAAATTTGGGCTTTAACACCTCTCAACCCATGATGCTTAATTCTAGCTCTGCTCACATGGACATCCCATTCACGCTTATGTAGAAAAAATCTTCCCCCTGGTGATGCAAAACTCACCCTATGACGAAAGCAATCGAAAACTACCTGCAAGGGGATGAACCATTATCCCAAGAATGACATCATAGCCTATCATCTATAAGACATAAGGGTCCCATAAGAATTGATGACCACCAACCACAAGAGGTAACTCCTTGTACTAATGTACATTAGCTGTTCTAATCCCTAACAGAGTGTCCAACATCAAGATATCAACAAAAGTAATGATTCATTGCCTAAGGATATCCACAACAGGACCAAATATATAACCATGAGAATCCCCTATTTCAAAAAGAGAAGAAGCTAAAACTGAGGCAACCAAAATCATAGCTATAACTATAGATGGTTTTGGATCCTACTCCTACTGAATCTTCTCCCACACAAAAGCTTGACCCGCATCATGACCCTATGAAGGTATTTGTGATCCATGAGGTGATCCACACTGCGACTATTGAAAACCTTGAGTCTTACCACTATAGCCACGACCACCAACTCATCCTGGATGGCTTGAAGGACTCCAGCCCTAGTTTGATATAGGAATGATGCTCATATTTTGGTACGAGGAGTCATAAATGATCCTCCCACACTAGCTGCTAGAAGGGGGCATTTTAGTAACGTTGAATATGTCCCATATTCTCAAAATATCGGCACTCAATAGGGTCTCTTGGCCACTGAGGTTTCTTATTCCCACTCTTATGACACTGGTAGCATATCACCTGGCTACCTGAAGAAAAATCCCGCCTACTCAGATCTTTTCTGCAGCAATAACGCATCACCCACCAGAATGGGTGTGAAGCGTGACAAATCTATGAAGTGAGAATAATACTCCATGACTAAGAGATTACCCTACTCCAAACTCATGAACTCTCAGGCTCGGAAAGCCCTTAAGGTCTCTAGGTAGAATTAGTCATTGAAGGTCCACTAGAACTCATAAAAATCCATAACATGCTGGTGTCCTGCCTGTGATATCACATCCTATCATCTCTTGGTAGAATCCTAAATCTTGTACGTTGTGAGATTCACCCTCCTCTATGGAAGAGTCTTGGATTCTCAAAGATAGACAATATAGATTCTAACCATGACTCTACAGCTTGAGGTCCTCCATCCCCTGAGAATGTGGGGGGATGTTACTGATGAAAAACCCGCGTAAACTTTTCCATAGATGGGGAAAGCTTCAGTACTCTCTGGAATGTTTTCATCATCCACATGAAGCCTTCTCGGAACTGTGCGTTAGCACCTGTGTCTGGTATGACCGCTGGTACTAAGATGGGAACAATGGGAGGATCAGCTGGTAGTCCCTGATCTACTAATTCTAGTGTTTAATTATTGCCTTGTATCTGGCGTAAAACCAGAGGATGTATCAATGGAATGAATCTGCAAGGTCTAGTGAACACCACCGTTTAAGATTATCCAGGACTGAAACTTAGAAGTCCAAGAAAGGATCAGGAGAAGAAAAAAATCATGTTTTAAAAAACAAGGGTACACAGTGTCTATAACCCATACACAACATGTTCCCCTTGGATTTTAACATGGTTTGTACCTCTACCAACCTTGGTTATGTAAGACCTATACACAAGGTGTGTTCTTCGTGAGACATGACATGTACTTGAATCATTCCCCCCTACTCAAGTTATTCTATATGGCTAAACACACAGTTATTTCACAGGTAGCACTACACAGCGTGTTTACCCTAGACATGACATGTACCCCCTTAGTTATAACCACTTGTGTAGTTAGTCACATGACCGGTGACACAGTCGACTCTAAACGACATGCAAGAACAGAACATGATGTGTACAACCTAGGTTTCATCCACCCATGTCATTAGTCACAGAGCTAGATACACAGATCTTACAACACAATGTGCGCTCTATGTACATGACGTGTGTCACAAAACTTTTCCCCACCCCGTGTCTCTTCTCACACAGCCAGTCACACGGATAAGGACTATACAGAGTGTACATACAGTACACAATGTATACATAAGAAAAACATTTACATTCTTATGAGAAGGATACATGACATGTATTCATCATTACACACCATGTATTCTAGGTTTTTCCGAATATTAATCCTCATAAACTACTATAAAACCCCATAAAAATACTGAAACAAGCATTAAAGTTCCAAATTCCAATCTGTGGGGTCCCATACTCCCTGAGAATCAAAGAATAGAATAATTTTCATGTATATCACAAGGAATAAAAGTGAAATCAGTCACATGATCCACCAAATTATGATCCACGAGGGCCAATAACACCTCACGAATCAAATTTTGGAATCCATCCAAACTAAACTTTACATATTTCAGTACCCTATCAAAATAGAGGAATTCTATAACAACATCTATAACAACATCATGCATATCTAGCACAACATCTATCACAACAGCATTAAATCAGTAATGCACCCTAAATGGCCTGACAAGAATGCGTGACATGTGATCCCTATCAAGTGCATATATGATGCATGAGATGGCATACCCTCATCTCATTGGGTTGAAACATAAATAGAACCTCAATGATATAAATCATAGTAGCACAAAACATGTGTATCACCCAACGGTGAAATCAAATATACTGTAATAATTGTAAAACCATAAAATTTTCAATATTCTAGGAATATTGTATTTTCCCTACACATGGGTTAGCTACTCCTAGGAACATATTTTTACCAACTTCCTATTCCATCTTATCCATGTTTATAGGCTTCAAAAAGTAAGACAAAGAAGAAAAGAACCCCCTTTCACTCCACATTGTAAAGTACTAGTTTTAGTTTCTGCCCAAAGGTGCCTTGTACCTGGTTGGTCACATGGCCTCAAGTGCATTTCACTGAATGTCAGAGGCTTACAACTAGCAATGAGGGCCTTGGGTGTGATAGTGGGGAAACTATTACCTCATTGGAAGTGTATACATAGAAGAATAAAAAATAATAAATAGTAGCGAAAGTAGTAATACCATAAAACAAGTAAATAGTGGAAGAATGAAAGTAAATAAACAACTGGAGAACATATATAAATTATGGATGTAACATATGTATAGGAAAATAGCCAAACAAGTCACAATGATTGAAATACAACAGTGAACCAAAGTAGAAAAGAAAAAAAAGTAAACTCCTGCAGCATCGCAAGCCTCATCTTGGTCACAAGCTCTCCAGCTCCACTAAAATAAAGTAACTAATGTCGAAGGGTGCTTGATATTATCTATACCTACAACCATATTATTTTTTTGGGTGTAAAAGCATGAACCAAACAGGGTGTGAGAAGAATACTATTAGGAAAACACCATAAGATCTATGCCTAACTATCAGTGAGTATATATATATAACAGGTAATAATAGAAATGAATCCAAGAAACTAGGAGTACAAAAAAGTAACAAATCCTACATTTTCCATTTATATTCATTATCATTCAATGTTCATAATTTAACCAAGGAATTATCACAAATAGGTATCTCAGAAGACTACCTAAAAGGATTGAATCCAAACTTGTTCTTTGTCTTGGTAGATGCGTTAAAAACATTGAAAATTACATTAATCCTCTAGTTAGCTCACATATTCTAACCCCTCTCTCCAAGTAATATAATAAAAAGGAAATTAAACTCTGAGGAAGAACTCACTGTTAATTCCCTCTATGGTCTTTTCATAAAAAATATACTCTCTGGGGAAGCACTCAATGTTAATTCCTTATGTGTTCTCGTAATGTAAAATATAGACACTTTGAGGGATCAATCACCATTAATCCCCCCTATGGTCTCATATAGTGAAATATAACAAACACTCTGAGGAAGCACTCAAAGTCAATTCCCCCTGTGGTCTATCTACACCAGGTTCTCACAACCCTGTGTAATACCATCATGCATAAACGATATCAACCAGCCCAAAGTAATCTCAACTACTGCATGGATAAAAAATTCCAAATCATATCACAAGCAAATAACATATAGAAAAAGTAAATTAGTTCCACCCTATCAAGCAAGGAAACTAAACAAGGTCTGCATCATAGGAAACCTAAACTAAATGACCATAAACATTCAAACAAGGGAAGGAACCCATGGGGTGTTCTTGAAGCATGGAGTTTCACATAATTCCACAACAACAAACCCTTAGTCAAATAATAAATTTAGGGTAGATAAAACAGGGCTCAATTTCCTTAACTCGAATACCCAAAACATGGGTAATCTACACTTTGGCATATAAAACTTAAAGAAACACAAAAAATGGAAAAAAAGCACCTACCTCGACATTGTACGATGATCACCCTTGAATGTTGGCCCTTGAATTATCCTAGAACAATGTAGGTCTACAAAAACGTCAAAAAATGCTCAACCTTGAATAACTCAAGAGAGAGAAGAAATCAGGAGGAGAGATTCA
The DNA here is from genome assembly GCA_963277665.1 of Viscum album. Taxonomy (NCBI): domain Eukaryota; kingdom Viridiplantae; phylum Streptophyta; class Magnoliopsida; order Santalales; family Viscaceae; genus Viscum; species Viscum album. The sequence goes on from OY728160.1 coordinate 1,694,770,153, forward strand.
AGAATAAGGAAGAACCCATCGGTGGGATTCCAATGCACCAGCTAGAGATCAAATCAAACCTTATATGGAGAAACAATGGATCAAAGAATATTTTTTGCTCTTGATCGCTGCTGAATAAACCAAGTCCATAAGAAGATGAATATGTTGATTAGATGCATCCCTGGTCCATTTAATGAAATAATATAAAAATTACATAGCATGTTCATTTAATGTAAATGTCATGTACATGACTCAACCAGCCCCCGCTTTTGGTGGTCCCCAGGTCACCTGACATGGCCCTGTCACAGCAGTTACACAGCCTGTACACGGCTACACGCGGCAACCGATTACACGATGTGTACTCCTGAGCACACGGTGTGTACTTCAAAAATTTAAAAATTCTCCCCTATTTCTCAAAACCTGAAATCAATATTCATACATGAAATGAAGATCCAGGTTCTTACAATTAAAATAAAATAAGAATCATTTAAAAGAAAAAAAATAAATGTTTCCATGAAAATAATATTTTTATAAAAGATGGTTTAATTGGACTTCGCACATGTAAATTAAAATTAATTTTTACCAATTTAATAGAATTTTTTTGGAAAAATAAAATTCATTTCTGAAATAGGATTACCAAAATTATCTTAAGGTGAATTTTTGAGATTTTTCTGATAATTTTTATTTTTTTAGGGATAGTGAAAAATACTAAATTATAATTGAAAACTAACTTTTTCTTTAAATAATTTATAATGTTAATTATATTTTTAATTTTTTTTAATGTAAAATTAGTTCAATTTTCTATAAATTAATGTAATTTATTTCATTGGAGTCATTTTTATATTGAATTTTCATATAAAAACATTGTAAACTTTTGAACATTTTCACTTTAAAAACATATTTTTCAACACGTTTGCAGGGATAATTTTAAATTAAATTCCTCCACTTATATGAATTCAATTTTAAAAAATTGATTAAATATTTGAATCATCATAATTTATATTTTCTAATAAGGTAAACATAATTTTTTACCAAAATTAATAGTGAAAACAGTAAAAAAAAATTTACTGTGGTTAAGGTAAAAATTGATTTATTAAGGGTAAAATAATAAGATGGGGGTCAAAAATGAAGTAAAAACTTGTAAAAATACCATTTTAAGACCAAATTTACCCCTTATATGTTCTAGGGTAGATGAAATACCATTTTGGAAACTTTTTGAATTATTAAAATGTGGGTATAATTAAACATTACAAATGTGCCACTCACCTCAGATATAAAAGGACACCCCCTATCTTCTCTTCTTCACACCTTAAAATATATTTGGTTCATACAATACCTGAAGAAATACAGAGACATGGTTTTCAACTTATAAGACTTTGGAATATTTTTACATATATTTCTAGAGCCAGGCACTAAGACACTGTGCAATTCTGAGGCACAGTGTACCCGGAAATAATTATACAAAAATATTAAGTGTTTTTTTACTATGAACATGTTAGATAAGGGATATCTATTAAAAATTTGGTTGGATAAAAAATTGAGGCCAAAGTTGATTCCAGAACATGGCGTTTACCCTAAGTGGGGAATAACTTTTTCCAACATGAGACTTCTGTAAGAAAAGTCACCTAGGGGGAAATCATAAGTAAAATAATTAAATTTAATTATATTATCTTGAATACCAAATAATATAACTATTGAATGGGAACTCATATTGGAATTATGAGACTATCGTTGAGTTCACAATGGGGTGTTTTTCCTAGGTGGGACATAAAATAAGAGGGTGTGGTAGAATGAGATTTTGTGCAGAGCAGGATCCCTATAAATAGATGTTTAGGGCGAGAGAATGTGGTTAGATCCTAATTTCTTTATCTCTCTAAAATCTTTTCTCTCTATAATCATAAATAATTATTTATCGGATCAAGGAGTGATCTTTACTGAAAACCTACGAAATCAAGCTGGGAGCATGATGACTGCATCGACTGCGATAAAATGATGGATCGAGGTAGGATTATTCCTTTGTTTACCTCAGATTATAGTTTTAGTTTTATAATCCATTCTCTATAATTTTAATTCATCGTTGTATTATCATTCATTGATGGTTTCACTAACATGGACTTCAATCCATGCTGGAAACCCTTTTGTTTCATCCATGTTCTTCATCGTCCATTGTAGAATTCATCATCAATTTTTATTTGATGCATCAACAGTCTAAAAGGCCACCAAGAGGAGGCTATAACTATGAAGAGATGAATACAAGGATCCTGAATCATATTTCAGATATGATATCGGGCTGCTAGAGGAGTCGATATAACGTGTGGAAGAAGGTGGCAGCATGGGTCCAGTACGGCTGCACCGACAAGGGCTGGGTGGAAGCTGGCGGTGCACTGAGTTAGCTGACACCAAGAGGCAGCTAATGTTGAGAGGCGATTGGTGAGTGGACCAGGTAGTGGCCGGTGGGGCGGTTCTATGGTGGCAGTGTGCATCTCTAGTGCCGACGGGATGACGTGATGGCGTCGAGGTGAGGTCGGGAGTAGGCTTTCATGGGCGGGCGACTGGGGGGTTCCGGCGTGCTGCGGCGTCGGTGGACAGTGCGCCTCGGAGGCGCTGGGGCGGACTACTGAGATCAGAGGATAGGGGAAGACAACGACCTCTGATTCATGGGTAGTCTGTTGATATGGGGAGCCGAGCCACTTGGGTGGAGGCATACATATCCGACAAGGCAGATGACCGATCGCTTTGTCGGTTAGTGTCACCAGGTGGGTCGCAGGCTCTGGGGATGATCTGTGCCATTAAAGGTGAGCCATGTAATGATAGAATGGGTTGAACCTACATCTAGGCCATGTGATGGTGATGTGGACCGGGTTGGACGAGGTAGGCTGGCCCCAGCCGAGGGGTCTGGCCATCTTGGGCTAGACCGATCCAATTTGGATCGAAAAAACTTTAAATTTTTTTTTCTCCAAAACAATGCATCTAATTGATGTTCCCTCTATGTCCATGTGTCTCTCTTAACGAGATAGATCCTTTTATACTAGTTTGGGACTTTTCAGACTTCGTTTCATTGTTTGGGTGCACGAAGCGCTTATGTTAAATAATAATAATATAATTATTATTATTTAGAGAACTTGTATTGAACATATCATCAAAATAGAATGTCCATTTGATGCACAGTTAGAGGCATTGTGACCCAAAAGTTTAGGTGGACATTTCAAGACAACTTTTGTGTTTTTAAACCAAATCTTAGGTGTGAGCCCAATGAGGGTCCGATCGCACGTGTTGTGGTGAAATGCAGATTGTTTCACTGGGTATCCATTTTCGGAAATTGATTAGTCCATTTTGTGTGTTTTTTCGAGAGGACCAAAATGGGGTCGTTTATATAATTGTTCTAGGATCGAGGCATGGGCCCCATAAGACATCTTTAGAGTATGATGCAACGACATGGTACTTTTCCATCAGATGTTCATTTGTGGTGAATGAATAGTCGATCATGTGTATTTTTTCATAAGGATTTCAATAGGGTGATCCATTTGGACATGAGAAGCCTTGTTTTTGATCTAACTAAATTTGTAAACAATAATAGAATATTGGTTGAAGATACTTTTGAAGAGTTTTAGGAGAACCCACGACATGAGTCAACCTCAACTATTTTGAGATTCGAGTAGATGTATGTAGATATGTAGTCAAATCATCTTGAGCCATTTGAGGAGGCGTGTTAGCGTAATTATGCTTTGGGCCCGCCAGATCAACAATGAGCGCAGTACGCTTGTCGGCCTTTTGACTAGGTGTGTTAAGTACTCTAGGAGTAATATGACACTCCAAGCGGTAATTTTTCACATTTTAGCACTGGAGAATGTTTATGTATATGACCAAGGGATGAGGTTGGGATACATGAAATATGGGCCCCACACACGCTGTATACCACTTTATGAATCTTCTATCTGTTGAATCTCTTTTTTTTGGACTCACTTTTTGGCATGAGTTTAGCCTATCCTATGTATTTTTCCATATAGAATGTGATGGTTCCCTCGTTAGTGGCTTACGAGTTATGATGCCATATGTTATAGGTGTGATTCTTATCCGGGGTAGCACTTGATGATTTCAGTGGTGCTTTTCTGAGAGGTACCATCTAGTATGGATGGCCAGAGCAGTTCTGGGCTTACCTTTAGCTGGGCTTGGTAGTGATCCCTGATGGAAGTTTCAAGTAGAACCCTCCACCTGGGCTGGGGATGGGACCTCGATGAGACTAGAGTGGAAACCTCTAGTTGGGATAGGGATTGGTCCTCGATGACACTAGAGTGGAACCCTCAATCCAGGATGGGTTTGGGTCCTTGATCTATTCTAAGTAGAACCCTCTATCTAGGCTGGGCATGGGTCATAAATCTTTTCTATGCAGAACCCTCCAACTAGGGATGGGTCCTCGATGACGCTATATTGGAACCATCCAGTTGGGTTGGGCATGGGTCATCAACCTTGGGACACGATCTCTCGAATTTATGACACAATGATGAGATGTTCATTAACATGACTTTGTAATCTCAAAGAAGAGGGGAACTTTTCCAACTGAGATGCGTCCTTGTGATACGACCCAAAACTATGTGGGAGAGACAAACACGCCTAAAGTGGATAGTATCATGGTGCAGTGATTGAGTCCCTTTGACTTTCTGTTCAGGGAAAACATGTGGGATGCTGAGAATATATGGTGGTTACTTTGGTAACTATTGGAAACACTTTTCCTAGGCTGATCTTGTGATATAGAGACCCCCTTACTCCCATTTTTTTGGGCTTATTTGACTGAGAATATATATATATATTCTATTTCTAGTACCCACTCATTTGGTTTTTGGATACTCTCCTTCCAGGAGAGGTGAAGAAGCACAAGTTATGACACAACATTTCCGTGTCTAGATTCTCATTATTGGATGAGTATAATCTCATGCTATAGGTAGTGAAGAATCTATGAGAAGTTTATATTCTCATCATTTCCTTCTCCTTAGGCTTGGATGATCTTACTTTTCTATCTCGTGGGGTAGAGCCACACTCTTTTACAGTACCTTATTCTATCTACTTATCCTCTATTTAGTACATATTTAGATGCTCCCTTTAGCCTTCGGGGCATCCTACTAAGTATTTTTATACTCACCCCTTCTTCTAATTTTCTCATACTTAGTGTGACCTTACAGAAGATAGATAGGTTGATCGTGACATTAGAGGAGCTTTAGGAAATAGGGTGCTTGGACAACATGTTGTGGTCATAGCTTGGGATTCAGGAGCAGGACTGTACCAGCTATTTTACTTTTCACCTGCTGCTGGGTTGGGTCAATTTTCTAGTTGGGAATGTATCTTTCCCCTTCTATTTTCTATACTTGTACTATTTATAGGATGATTCATGTTTGGTTTCCTTTTTATAACACTTCTTTATCTTTTTTTTTCTTTACCTATACACTTTTCCATTGAGTGGGCTATGAGTGGGTTTATGGGTTCTTAAGAAGAGGCCTCCTCGAGTATTTTGTGCCTTCGAAGCTTGTCTCCACCCCTTTTCCAATGGTTGTGGTCTTGGGGCAGTTGCGACTCAAGCCCCGACATGGGATGGGTCAAGGAAAAGTGGCATCAGAGGTGGTTCATTATTTGGGATGTTGTTAGGATATTCTATAGAAATTAATTAGTTGGGTTTTATGGAAAAAATGTAAATATTTCTTGAGAACAGATCTCAGGTTGGGGAGTCTAGTGATAGTGCGGTGGTTGATGTAGCCATTCACCAGGACCTTTATTACCCTCTTGTTGACTCGGCATGCTGAGACATTTGTTGCAGGGAAATTTGGTACATGAATCCTATAGGATTGAGTCATTGACTATCCATCTTGAGAAATATCTCTATTATTGTTGATATATATATATATATATATATATATATATTCTTGATTTCGGTAATACTTCATCTGATTCGGTATGCCTCCATTGTGACAGCCGTCCAGGATAATAGCTCTGGTTTGTGATGATGTCCCTATGAGCGATGAGGACTCAGTTCAGGAACCATCATATGATCCACCTTTCTCTAGGTGGACAAGTAGTATCACATCCACCTGTGGAGCATTATTTAATATTGGATAACACAGGTCGAGGATGAGCGAAGGCTAAGCATGCTTCACGAGTTACATCATGATAGACCATTGATGTTCCGCAGTGATCCATATTTAGGCTTGTTTGGAAACCAATATATTATAAGGTGGATTTGGTTGCCAATATTTTTTCATGGAGAAGATTGAAGTTGTGGGAGTCAGGTTACTCCGATACACAATGAGGAGGTACTCTCATGGGATGACTTCTAGTAGTTTTTCCATGAGGAGTACTACCCCCATTCTGATTCTCTATCCCAATCCATGAGCTCCTTTAGTTCCAGTAGGGATGGATGATGATTGATGGGTATGGGGCGAGGTTCACAGAACTGGCATGCTACTCTCTAGATATGATCCATGATGGATAATTTTGAGAATGAATGTTCGAGTGGAGAGATATGTGCTATCATAGTACAATTGTGAATCCCCACATATGTAAGGGTGCAAGAGGTTGTACTAGTGACATAGATCTTTCTATTAAAGGGGTACCATATATCTGGTTTTTCCTGTGGGTACAAAAGAGCTGAAATGTCTACCGCAACTAGCAGGCATCAGATGGCAGGATCTCGATACTGGATTCCCCCCTAATTAGTCTCAAAACACAGTTGTATGAGGCCAAAGTAGTGTAGAGAAAAGGGATATCCTAGGGAGGGTTGGTGTTATGCTTATGATAGGTGAGGTCACATGTTATGAGACTGCCCAACCATATGTGGTGATATTTACAAGTAGATAGTAAACAAACCGTCATGGTAGAGATGAAGACATGATCAAGGATCTCCCATGTGAGGATAGGGTGGCCCCCAGGGAGGTGGTTCTAGTAGGGGATTAGGAAGAGCTGTGGTTGTTGGAAAATGCTACGAGGCCCTTCCACCACCACCGGGCAGCCCACTCCAGGCTCAAGGAGTTGACGGTCAGGGTCATGGGAAGCTACATGCTATGGATTCCTATGATCTTGCAGCGTGCGAGATGATAAGAGATATGCTCTGTGTATTTTCTACCTTTTGTGGTTGAACTTGTTAGAGAATTTGTTAGGTACTCTTTGCTACCTGCTCCATGCTTTATGTTTTACTAGGGTAATGTGGGGTATCAATATAACCATCTATCTATGTTGTTCGACGTAGCTATGAATGCATGAGGAAGAGAGGTACTTACCCAAATGAGACGTGTTTTTGTGATGTGAAAAAAAATCGTGAGGGAAATTCAGTTCCTCCTGAAGAAGATAATATCGAGGTGTGGTGGATGAGTCCTTTGGACCTGTTCATTCAAGGTGGAGTTGTGCAGTGGAGTGTCATAGTAGGTCTTGGGTTTGACTGTGGAGTTTTACTACATGACCTCCTTTTGCTTCGGATTCCACTATTGGGATCGGTAGAGTACCTATTTTAGGGAATTAATCTCCTTCCAAGAGAGGCAAAGATGTGCATGAAATTATGAGACCTGGTGTGCCTATAATAAATTATACAAAAATATTAAGTGTGTTTGTACTATACACGGGTCAGAAATGGGATATCTCTTAAATGGTAGATTGGACCCGAAATTTGAGGCCACAGTTGAGTTAGGAACACAACATTTACCCTAAGCAGGGAATGATTTTTTTGGTGCAGGAATTCTGTGAGAAAAGTCACCCAGGGGAAAAATTGTAAATAAAAAAATTATTTTAATTTATTTTATCTCAATTGCTGAATCAAATAACTTTATAATGGTGACTTAGTTTGGAAATATGAGACCATTGTTGAGTTCGAATTGATGTTTTTTTCTAGGCATGATATAAAATAAGTGGGCATGGTGGATTTAGATTCCTTACTGAGCGAGATTCATATAAATAGAGGTTTAAGGCGATTGATTGGGGAATACTCCTAATTCATCTCTCTCTACAATAATCTCTCTATCTCTCCTTTTCAACTTTTCATCATCGTATCGAGGAGTGATATTTTCCAAAACCTCAGAAAATCATGGCAGGAGCGTGACGATCGCATCAGCAGCAATTAGCAGACAGATCAAGGTAGGATTTTTACTTTTTTTACCTATGTTGGAGTTTGAATTTGATATTCCATCCTTATTGTTTTAATTCATCATTTTATAATCATTCTTTGATGGCCACATGAAAACTACCATCAATCCATGAAGTAAACCCTTCTGTTTCATCCTCAATATTCATCGTTCTTCACGGCATTCGTCGTCAATTCTTATTCAATGCATAAAAACTCCAATAGATCACTGAATAGAAGAAAATTCTAGGAAGATATTGATTAAAGGATACTAGAACAAATTTCATATATGAAATCAGTCTACTGGAGGGGTCGGTACAACATTCAGAAAAAGGTGGAGGTGCAGGTCCCGTACGATGGTGCCGAAAAGGGTCAGGTGGAGGTCAGTAGTGCGCTGAGGTGCCTAGCAGCGAGAGGTAGATGGAGAGAAGAGTTGGTGGTGTCCGTCAAGGTGGTTCTCTAATGGCAGGGCATAGCTCTGGTGTGGACTGGATAACACGATAACATTGAGGTGAGGCCGGGATAGGGCCGATATACGTTGGCAGCTGGGGTGTTTCAGTGTGCCACGATGTCAGCGGACTATGGGCCATAGAGGTGCTGGGATAGATGATCAAGACTGGGGAACAGAGGGCTTAAAACAACCCATGGTTCATGGGTTATCTGTTGACATGGGGAGACAGGCCTCTCGGTTGGAGGCGTGCGAAGCCAGCGAGGTAGAGGACTGGCCGCTGGACAGATCAGTGTCTACAGGTAGGATACAAGACATGTGGATGGGTCAGATCATGGAAGGAGGGCTGGGCCATGGAAGAATCAGCTAGACCCATGGCTAGGTCATAGGATGGTGATGTGGACTGGGCCATCCAACTTGGGATGAACCGACCCAATTTTGACCACAAAACCATTAAATGCTCATTTCTCCTAAACAGCATGTCCAATTGATGCACCGTCTACATCCACACATCCCTCTCATCAAGACATATAATTTTAGATCATTTTGTCACTTTTAAGACATGTTTTCATTGTTTTGGTGATGAAAAGTCTAAATTAAATAACAATAATAATATAATTATTGTTATTTAGAGATCTTGTATTGCACCTATCTTTTAAATGGAATGTCCATTTTACACGCCATCAGAGGTTCTATGACCATAATGTTTAGGTGCACGTTTGACGAAAAATTTTGGGTTTTTAAACCAAAGTTGATGTGTGGGACCCATCAGGGTTGTATCGCACGTGTTGTAGTGAAATGAAGCTTTTTCACTGAGTATGAGTTTTGAAAGAATGGGTAATTCATTCTGTGTAATTTTCAGAGAGGATCGCAATGGTGTGGTTCATATAACAACTTCATGATTGACACATGGGCTTCACATGACATATTTCGATCATAATGAAGCGACGTGAAACTTTTCCATCAGATGTCCATTTGGGGTGAATGAGTAGTCAATATTTCGTGTTTTTTCACAAGGATCTCAATGGTGTGATCCATTTGGATGGGGTGGAGCCTTTATTGTGATCTCATTAAATTTGTAAATAGGAGAGGAATATCGGAGGAAGCTCCTTTTGACGTGTTTGGAGATAACTTGAGGCTTGTGTCAACCTCATCTCTTGTGAGAGTAGAGAAGATGTATGAGGAGATGCGGTAAAATTTTCATGAGTTGTTTGAGGAGGTGTGCTAGAATAATTGTGCTTTTGGCCCTCCCAGTCAACAACAAGCACAGTGCAATCTTTTTACTTTTGACTAGGTGTGTCAATTCCTCTGGGAGTAAGCCAACATTCCTAGGGGTACTTTTCCATAGTTTAGTACCAGATAATGGTTAGGTATATGGCCAGGCAATGAGGTGGGGCCACACAACGTGTAGGCCCTGTATGCACCATGTAACACTTTACGAATATTCTATATCTCCCATCTCTTTCTTTTGGACTCAGATTTTTGCATGTGTGTAACATTTCAAGAGTTTGTTTTTTCACATTAAACATGATGGTTCCATATATAGTGGATTATGAGTTATGATGTGAGATTTTTTGGGTGTGAGGCCTATACAGGGTAGCACTCAATGACTACAATATTGATTTTATGAGAGGTACCATCTAGTATGGTTGGATAACACTGTTTTATGATTACATCTAGCTGGGCTGGGTAGTGATCCCTAATAGCAGTTCTGAGGAGAACCCTCCAACTGGGTTGGAGATGTGTTCTCAATGATAATAGAGTGTGACCCTCCAGCCAAGCTTGGGATAGGTCATCAATGAAACTAGAGTGGATCCCTCTAGATGGGATGAGGATGGGTCCTTGACGACACTAGAGTGGAACCCTTCAACTGCATGGGCTTGCATCCTCAATCTTTTCTAAGTAGAACCCTCTAGCTGGGATGAGGATGGGTCCTCGATGACACTAGAGTGGAACACTCCAGCCGCGATGGGCATGGGCCCTCGACCTTGAGATATGATCTATTGACGATGTGGAAAAGTGAGGAGACGTGATTTGATGTGACTTTGGATTCTCAAGAATGGGGGTTATTTTCCCAAAAAGATGTGTCATTGTGATGCGACTCAAAGCCGTGTGGGTCATACAGACTCGCTCAAAGCAGATAGTATAAAGGTGTGGAGATTGAGTCCCTTTGACTTTAAGTTCAGGTAAAACGTATGGGATGTTGGGCATTGATTGTGGTTACTTATAGAAATATTGGCTACTCTTTTCATGGGAAGAGCATGTTATATTGATATCCCCTTACTCTATTTCGTTTGAGTTTCTTTGACTGAGAATATATATATTCTATTTCCAGTACATACTCCTTGGGTTTTTTGATACTCTTCTTCCAGGAGAGGAAAAGACGTGTGGATTATTCCATGTGCTTTCCATGTATAGATTCTCACGGTTGGATGAGTCTAATATCCTGTTATTCGTAGAGAAGACTCACTAAGAAGTTCATCTTCTCATCATTTCTAGATCATTGTTCAAGGATGATATTACATTACTATCTCGTTGGGATGATATACAATCTTTTATTGTACCTTGTTATATCTATTTATCCCCTCCTTGATACATCTTTTTCTGCTCCTTAGAGTCTTCGGGCATCATACTGAGTATTTTTATACTCACCCCTACTTGGTATTTTCCCGCCCATGGTGTGACCTAACAGATTAAGAATATATTGATCATGAAATTATAAGAGCTTAAGGATACATGGTACTTGGACCACATGTGGTGGTCATAGCATGGGATTCAGTTGTGGGACTATCCCAGCTGTTTTACCTTTTCACCTATTGGTGAGATGTGACACTTTTCTAGTTCGTTGTTTATCTTTCCCCTTTTATTTTCCATACTTACACTATTTAGAGGTTGATTCATGTTTGGTTTTCTTTTTATAGTAGTTCTATATCTTGATTTACTTTCCCTATACACATTTTCATTGAGTGGGTTTCATGTGTGTGTTTGTGAAGGTTCTTAAGCAATGGCCTCCCTGAGTTTTTTGTGCCATTTTCCTTTATCACCACCCATGGCCTATGGAGGTGGGCTTGGGGTAGTTGCAGCTCAAGCCCCAGCATTGGTTGTTTCATGACAGAAAATCACCAAACAAATTCCCTCCTATCATAATATAATCTTTGGTGTGGAAATAAATCCAATGTAGTATGTTTTTGGTACAAACCAAAGGAGGATACCTGAATAAAACTTAACGTTATTCAATGAGAATATTTCTTTTATTTCATTCACCGCCACATTTAATTCTATATAAAAAATTCTGATATAGTATCCTAAATATCTTCATATACATGGATGTTTTTATAATAAGTTCATTACCTAAAACCATATCCACTTTCATCAAATGGGTTACAAAATCATCCATCATGTGTGTTTTTAATGCTTTTGTCGGGGCATGCACATCCATCTATGGAGGATGCATAGCTGTTTTCCTGAATTCCCTCTTCTCAAAGGCTGGCGACATCCGTTCCTTTTTCATGGATGTTTTCGCCTTGATCAAAATAGGATTATGGGATGTCAGTTCTTCTTTCTGTGGATTCCTTCTCAGAACTCGTCACCTAGTTCGGGTCTCCCTTATAGATTTAAGTCGTTATTCGTGAAACTCATCCTAGTACCATATCTTCATGGACACCAGTTAATTAAACTGCTTCTGTTGGGACATTATAAAGGGTCCTGTCAGGGAAGAAACCTTCGGTCAGGGGAGTAGCCACGTTGGACATCACTGGCATCTCTTGATGTTGGAACACTGGGGCGTCTGAGTTTCTTCTCCTTATTATAGGGATTCTTGATGGCGAGGAATCTCGAGGCATCCCACGTCGAATGCATGGAATTATATTCCATAGGAATGTCTCTGAGGCTTTCCTAAGATTCCCATGTTTAACACAGGGTATGCCGCAAGTTTTACGTCCAATGGAGACTAGCCGGACTGATCAGAACATTGACTAGAGTGGATCAGATGAGTGTAACCCCTGGAGGAAACACTGATGTAGGTGGGTTGACATGACCTCACAGGGATGTGGTGTCTTGGTTAAGAATCAGTATGGATGATGGGGTGCTGATTGAAATGGGTGGTGAATGAGATGGAACTGTAGTGAGGACAACAGTAACATTGGGATTGAGTCTCAGGGAGACTTCCTACGTATCCCTGTGCTAGGGAATCAAAGTACGCGTAGTTCATTATGGAGATGAGATGCCTAAGGAGGCGGCCCATGAGAATGGACGCATGGATGGGGCCTCAAGAAAGTGGAATATCTGGTATGGGTTATGACCTTCCCGAGACACAAAGGCTCAAGGGAAAGTTCAGGCAATGAGCTTGAATTGGGGTGTACACATAGGAAACAACTCGATGATGTGTATGGGGCTTAGGTGTGGTTAGCAGCTCAGGTTGGTCTGACGCCACTAGGACTGACCAAAGATGTGGGTCCTAGTGAAGGAGATTACAATGGCTTTCCACTGAATAGGGGATGCAATGGCTTACCACTGATCGGGATACAACAAATTTCCACTGATTGAGCGACACAACGACTTACCACTGACAGGGGGACACAGCGGCTTACCGCTTCATGGGGTTTATAGTTTAACATCATGCGGGATGAAGGTGAACCAATGTGAATAAGGACCTGGGGTCTAGATGAATGGTGTGAGTGAACCGACGTGAAGGGGGGCAGAATGACCGGGTGTTGGTATTGAACCTTCGGGAGGCTTCTTATGTACCCTGCCTTGGAAAGAATCAAAGACCATGTAGTTCAGGGTGGTTTCGGGATTACACTCTAGGTTTCCTGGGTGTTTGTGAACCAACGTGAAGATGGTCAGAATGACCAATGGGTGGTGGGATTGAACCTCGGGGAGGATTCCTACATAACTTGCCTTGGCAAGGATCAAAGTCCTCGTAGTTTGGGTTGGTTGTTTGGTAAACTAATGTGAAGTGGGTTGGGACCAATGGTTGTTGGGATTGAACCTTGTGGAGGCTTCCTACGTACTTTTCCTAGGAGACAGGGATAAAAGTCCTTGTAGTTCGGGTTGGTGTGGGGCTTACACTCTAGGCGGCCCAAGGTGTTGGTGAACCAACGTGAAGTAGGTCAGAACAACCAGGGTGGTGGGCTTGAACCTCATGGAGGCTTCCTATTTACCCTACCTTGGCAAGGATCAAATTCCTCGTAGTTCAGGATGGTTTGGGGCTTACACTCTAGGATGCCCAGGTGTTGGTGAATCGATGTGAAGAGGGTCGGAATGACCAATGGGTGGAGGGATTGAACCTTAGGGAGGATTCCTATATACCTTTCCATGGAAAAGATCAAAGAACTCGTAGTTCAGGATATGGCGTTTGGGGTTTACACTCTAGGATGCCCAAAGAGGATGTCATGGCCGATGCTTACTCTAAGACCACATGTTTCATGGTCGGTGTGAGAAACAAGAGGCGGAAGTGACCTGACGATCACATCACAAATGTTGCGTCCATGGGAAGTGAAGTGGGGCTTACACATAGTTAGTGTCCCAAAGAGAAAATATGGGCTTATGAATGGTTAGTGGCCTAGAGAGGAAACAGGGGCTTATGCCTGGTTAGTGGCCCAAATGGTGAGAAAGCCTAGTTGGAGAGGGACTTGGCACCCAGGAAGAGAGGATGAGAAGGGATGCTACCTCCCTTAGGGAAAGCTAGTGGGATTATACGAGGGTGGTCTCCCTTTCCCGGTGGACAGGCGCCGCTCTGATAAAGAGGACCTAATTCCATGTGAGGAATGATATCACTCCCATGGAGACCAGTGAGCATGCCGAATGTACAAGGTGGGGGAACCCCATGTCTGACGCATGGGGCGTGGTCATCGTTTAACATCATGTGCTGAGGATGATGGAGCTTGTAAGTTTAATGTCATGTAACTCGGACAAGGGAGGTTTTACTCTGAACCTCTAGGACTTACATAACCGGTAGCCTCTGCACCTTGGTGAAGAGAAGGGACAGGCAATGCCATGACTGAGGGGTGTCCTAAGGTGATCTCATTGGGGGTCCAAGTAAGCATGGATATGAGAAAAATCAATAGCTATTAGTGTGCTTATGCAAAGAAGCATGAGGCAAAGCAACACAATGTGAAATACTGCCCAAGGGACTTTGAAGTTACTTCGTACGAGCCTAGAGGGTCATATGAGAAAAGGGTGTGTGATGGAGATGTTTAGGGAATAAGAGGCACCTGAAAAATGATGTTTGGAAGAGGGCCATTGAACACATGTGAAAGAGCACGCCCCAAGAGGATGGGTTGCACGCAAATGGAGTAGTGGGGAAAAGTCCAGGGTGAGGGGTCCCGGCATATAGCGTGCAATCGTGGAAGTTTGCATGCAATTGGTGTGCAATATGAATGATTTCATGGAAAAGACTGATTTGGCGCGAAATCGAGGGATATTGGCATATAAAGTGGAGATGAGGTTTTTCTCACAACCGGAAGGGATTGGGCACAAGGAGGACGAGTTGAACGCAATTGGAAAAAATTGCGTGCAAGGAATCCAGGACACATGCAATTTGATGGTGTTGCATGAAATTGGAAGGGATATGCGCAAATGGAATAGATTGTGCTTAGGGTACGGTACTCAAAGGGATTTGGATGCAGGTTAAGGAAGAGGGGTCTCACGCGAAGGCAGACCACTGGGAAACCTGGCGTGAAAAATATCATACCTGAAAGCCATCTTTTGCGTGCGCGAGAGATGGATTTTACGCAGGGGAGACGGTTCAGATTATTTTACCCCTCAGAAGTCAAAGGGGAGAGCTTATATTTATAGGTTCTCGGGGTTGTTGCATCTGCGCCGAAACAGGCCTACATGAAATCTATCGTGCTGGTGGTGGCAGCGTGAAAATTCAACCGCGTGGGGCAAATGCACGAAACTTGTCGTGCCCATGATCAGTGGTGCTGAAATTTCCATGCATGTGTGCAATAATTTTGTGGATCCCGCTATTTTCCACATGAGAGATTTTTTCGCACAACATTGAATTTTTTCCCACGGCCCCTTCAGGCCCCCTGGAATGGATCTCTGGGACCAAATATGGATTTTCTTTTTCATGCCAAAACCTCCTTCAGCCCTGGAGCATTTTTCGTCATCTACAAATTCCCCCCCCTCATAATCGGATCATCAAGGCAACACAAAGGTCGGATTCTGAGGGAAACACCGAGATGCAGAACTCCCTGGGGCTTGCGCATGCTGAAACCTGGAGAGGCACGTAAATCAGAGGAGTTGCGCGGAATCCCCCTTTTCACACGCGCACAAATATTTAGCCTCATGCCTATAAAAGCCCTTGTGGGACCCCATTCCAAACAAAGTTTCTCGTGTGATAAGTCATGAGCTCTCATGTGTGAAAAATTCCGCAGGTTTGCGCAAAAAATCGTCTCAGTTGCCCATAATTCCCTGATTTCTACTGATTTTTTACGTTCAGACCCATGGTTTTCGCGCCGCCTCCTGAATTTTCACACCGACTCCTATTTTTTTCACGCGGACTCTAGAGTTTTTGTGCCAGCTTCTGCTTTTTCATGTAGACACCTTGAGACCTTACCGGAAGAAGATGGTGGCTAATCATGCTGATGCCGAGGCAGAGGCCGCGTTTGCCTCTCGAAGGGCTGAGATGGTTGCCAACCCCCAGGTACATGGCACCCGAAGGATCATATATAGCAACCATACTCTCTTCAACAAGTTGATCCAAGACAAGAAGGAGTATGCAATGTCAGACAACATGCCGATATGGGACTTCAGTATCTTGGAGGAGGTACCAATGCCATGATTTCAAGTCGACACACTGCGATCATGGGTGACCCGCGAGGATGATCTAAAATGGTATAATATCATCAACAATGGCCATCATGCTAGAGAAACCATACATATGGATGTTTACATCCTGAATCCCAGGACCAAAACCATTTTTGGGGAGTGACCTAGTTACGGAGGACTCTTCGGCCCTTTATGCGAGTACCTTCTGTCAGAGTGTTACTGATGAGACTAAAGGCTTGCTGCAGGATTGAGACCTGTGATATGGAGGAAATTTCATCAGTGAATGGGCCTATGAGTATTGGGTACACTAGATATGTGACCAGTTTGGGGATGAACTATGACACATCAGTTTATTCATGGCGGTGTGGACGTCGCAGTTTCATTTCTACCGTCAGCACAAGCTCAGGCTGGATCTATTTACCCGATGGGAACCCGATACCAATATCTTCCATCTTCACCATGGAGAATTTGGAATTATCTTCTGGAAAATTCATTTCATAGGGGGTATCCCTTTGGATGGGCACCAGTATGATGAATTCCTCCTGATGAGGAACATCTGAGGGGACAAATCATGAACCCCTATGATAACATGGCATCTGTTGGAGATAGCTAAGGAGAGGTTGGGGGGTCAAAGATTTTTTAAAGGAAATAGAATATAAGAAATGGTTCGGATTGTTCCTGCAAAGGGATCTAGAAGTCAAGATGCTGGGGTGAGGAAGACGGTGTCCGACTGCTGTATGGAGAAGCCCAACCAGATCTTACTAGAAGATCCTGGAGGCAGGGGAATATCAGTCATAGGGCTTCAACATAAATGAGATTCGGGACCTGAACGCCTGGGACACCAGATTTCTTGCAACCTTCCAGAGTGGGTGGCTCCTAGCGATGAGGGATAAAGGGATGGGGGTTCATCCAATGACATTGGTGATGGATGGAATCATGGCTGTGAATCGGAGGTTCAACCTAGGGGTTCTCATGTTAGCCTGTTTGTATGCCATTATGGGGTGCATCTTGAGAGGGGGCTCACTAAGGAGGATCTGTGGTCCCTTACAGATCTTTCATGGCTGGATCACGGCTCATTGCGGTGGATATACCTTTCTAAACTCCATTCTTCCTCCGAGTAATGGCATGTGACCTTTCTTGCTAAATATTTTCAGGTTTATGCCGTTGATGCTCAACAAGGAGGGAGTAAGGATCAGAATTAGAAATAATACCAACATCACATTTAGCCCATTCCCAACTCCGACTGGCCAAATGATAGACAATGGGAAAGGATAATTGGAGAAAAGGGAATACTTATAGGGCATCAGAGGTGGGGTACTTGTGGCCTAGATTGATAGGAAGATCCTTAGTGATCCCTTCATGCCATCATGATTTTCTAGGATGTTTGGATGCCTCCAGTGGATGCTGATGAAAGTGCACATAGATGTTTAGTAGAAAAGGCACCCCTGCATTATCCACCAAATGTGGTTCATGTTTACAACTCAAAGCTCTAGAAACATCATTAACTTTCCCCCCACCGGAGTTTATGCTAGTCTCTCAACAGAATATGCCGAACATTGGGACATAGCATACCCTGAGGGACTTTTGCAGAAGCGAGTACGATCAATCAAGGTAGCCAGTGTAGAACCTAGGCGACGAGAGAGAAGACAGGTTGTTGTTGGGGAAGAAAGGTCAGAATCATATTGGGCAACTTGTCCCGCATAGGCTGGGACATCAGTAGCAGGGACGTCACATGGCGTGGTCATTACCTTTTCGCCTAGGGGGAGAGAAGCTCGTGGAATGACCAGGGAACTTCTTGGGAAGCAAATAAGGTACCTGCTCCAACCTTCCGATGATATGATCTTCTCGGCGCTATTGTCGGCCTGGTTGACCCTACGGCAGTTGATGGGAACTGAAGCCCTCTGGAAAAAGATAGTACGAGACAGAATCCAGCTGGCAGAGGTCAAACTCATTGGGATTATTGATAGGGTGAACATCCATCGATGACACGCGTACATAACAACCATGGGTGAGTATGCCTGCCAACAAGGTCGGTGTGAGGAATCACATTTCTTGGTGAAGGTAATGCTCAGAAAGGAGCATGATCAAGAAAAGATATTGTCCGTGGATGATGATAGTGATGAATATTCTGAGGGTAGTGAGACGAAATAGGAGGTGGAAGGAGAAGGTGAAGAATGGGTGAAGGAGAAGAGGATCATAGAGGTGGAGGTCTCATGGGGAATCCCACCAAGGGAGTATTCAGGAGAGTGGTGAGATCATTGGATATAATATAGATGTAACCGAGCTTCTTGAGGTATGTATCAACCCTTATCTCCCTCTTTGTTTTTTTGTAACCCTCAATCAGATCTCCTTAACCTGTTTAGGGTCATATTGGCACCTATAGCGACCCTGACTTTTATTAAATTACTATTACATCATTTTAAATATAAATAACATATTAGTATTACACATAGAGGATCCAAAGGTTTAGTGTATTGAGAAAACTAGGACCATACATAACAATTACAACATCAAGCGTAAACATTTATTTAGTTTCTTCTTCTCTAGATTCATATTGAACTTGTACTCTCATTAATACATGTATCCACCTAAGGATATACATAAAAAGGGGTGACCTAAAATCACATTAAGAGGATAGATAAGAAGAATATAGCATGGGGTGAGCCTAATGATGACATAGGAAAAAGATCATGAACATGAGAGGAGGATAAATAAAAGACTTGAAATGTGGCAATGCATAAAAATGAAACATCACGTCTTAATGGTTAACTACCACAAATACTTGGGAACCAAGATGTAATCTTGTTCACAAATAATTTCAAATTTACTCATGAGATTCATCACTTTCCCAATTCATTGGAGCTCTGTATAATTCCTGGCGCACCCGTCACTTTGAAACATTCATATTGTGCTATATAATTCCGGGTGGACCCGTCACATCATAACATTATCATTTATCATGCATGCCACAATGAACATATAGAATAAAAGAACATAACCAACACATGAAAAGTAATGGGTTTCATCTCATAATAACACATTCATAAACATTGGGTTCCCAAAATAAAGGGGGAATAACATACTTGATACAAGAACCGTAAATCTTGAATGAGAAGTAAAAGGTGTGTTCTTGAGAGAAGAGTTCTTTTGGAAAAAATTTTGTTTGAAATAAACAATAGTGGTAAAAATTTATATCCCAGAAAGTTTATAAAATGATGAAAAAATGATTTTTTTGAGTAACCATATCAAAATGGAGTGAAAGAGGGAGAACCCGAAGGATGAAAGTTGGATTCAAGAATTTCCCCTTACGTTGTATCCGAATGATTCCTTCTCTTTAATGTACTGTACAATGAAATTATATTCATTAATTAGAAATCCAGAACCTTATGTAAATTAATATAGATCATTATGGTTTCATTAAGAGATTTTATGTGCCTTTGGATGAGTCATAGAGTTTAAAAACATTATTCGGGAATGTTTGTTTTTATGGTTTTCTTGAGTGGTTCACTTGTATTCTTAAATTGAAGTTTGGGTAGAACGTGGGTAAACATCCAGAACTGATATTACATGTTATTAATGATATTACATGATAATTAATGATCTTATAATGAATAATGTTATATCCATGTGGACGAATCAATAGATAATAATTAAATGATGATTATTTGGGTTAATTTGGGCGGTTTTTCGATCACAAAGAACTTGTTTTAACTTATCACTTAGTAATATGAACATAGGTTATTTCTAGAACTTTAAATAGTAAATAATACATATAAAAAATTCTGTTTCAACCATAAAAATGGTTTCATGACCAGATATTAAGGTAGAAATGGAAGAAGAAAGCATGTCTTTTTTGAAGGTGATAAATTAACACCTCCCGAACAATGTTCTCTTTAATAAAATAGAAGGAAGAGAGAAAGGGGGTTGGATGATATAATGTCCTATTATCATCATAAAATTACAGTATATGTATAATAATGGATCTAAAATACCATTTATATGAAGATAGTTGGGGATAGATCAAGAAATGAACTTGAACTTGAAAGGAAATTAAAGGAGAAGAGGGAGATAAATTACCTCTTAAATCTTCCCCTTGAGATCCTCCTTAAGGAAACTAGGCTTGGTGTTTTGATGAGACCAGAAGCTCTTGAACGTGGGATAGGGGATAGGGAGAATTATTGGGGAGAATTTAGAGAAGTCTTGGAGCTTGAGTGGTGTGAGGAAATGAGGGTGTGAAGGGTGGTTTTTATAGTGGAGCGGGGAGGGGTTTTCTTATTATAAAATTCATTAGTTTATTAATTTCCACTAAGACAAGGAATAGTGAGTCATCCATGACCAAGAATAGTAAATAAGGCATGTGAGTTAGATATTTTGGTGCTTACATCACTTGAGATTTCAGGAACAATGGGTTTTAATTATAATTTATTTATACGGAAAATTAATGAATTTTACTATTCACAAAAAATTCAAGTATCTCAGAAAAATCCCAAAAAATTACCCCAACCATTTTTTTGACGTGTAGAATCAAAAAATAAATTCAATTTTTCAAAAATAATTTTCAAAGTATTATTAATTTAGTATTTAATTAAAATCGTAATTTACTTAAAAAAATAGTTTTTAAAATTAAAACAGATTTTATAGTGAATTTAAAAATTATGCAGGGTCTTATAAAATTATCTAAAAAATATAAGACAATGATGTTTTATTTTATGAAAACATTATAAGAAAATAAGTTTTCTTTTAAATTAATTAATTAATTATAATTAATTATTTATGACTTACAAAATACCAAAACGTTTACTAAGGTCAAATTGTCACTTTCTAAGATGTCTAAATTTTATTTAATTATTCATGGGTAAGGTTACTCCTATGTTGGATTATTTTATATTCATAAGGGTAATCTTACTATTCATAAAGGTGTGTTACTATTCATAAGGGTAGGTCACTATTCACCATAAAATATTTTTGTTTTATTAGACTCCAAAAATCATCTTGAACACAACCGTTTATGTCAGATTTTCAAAATTACAAACACATAAGTGAGAAACTTATGTTTAAAGGTCACTTATCACTTATTAGTGCATTATATTGTGCGCTCATGTGATTTTATGACATGATTATACGAAGGGAATTTCCAGTGAAAATTTTTGGGATGTTACATTCTTCCCCACCTAAGAAATTTTACCCTCGAAATTTAACTTTAAACAAACAGGTGAGGGTGTTTCTCCTTCATTGCCCCTTCTTGTTCCCAAGTTGCTTCCTCAAAATTACAGTTCCTCCACAATAATTTGAAAAGATGTGTTTTCTTGGTGCGTAGAACCTTATCACTCCGATCCAGAATCTTTACTGGCTGCTCCTTATAGGAGAGATCATCTTCCAGCTACACCACCTCTGAGTTTAGTACATGTGAGGGGTCTAGTATGTACTTCCTCAGTAGTGATACATGAAACACATCATGAACTTGAGCCATATTCGGTTTAAGTGCAAGACGATAGGCCACGACTCCTATGCGTTCAAGGATCTCAAAGGGGTCAATATACCTTGGGCATAACTTCCCTTTCTTCACGAATCGCATTACTCTCTTCCATGGAGATATTCAAAGGAAGACTTTATCTCCAACGTTGAACTCCAAGTCTCTTCGACAGTTGTCAGCATAGCTATTTTTTTGACTTTGAGTAGCTTTGATGTCTTTCTGGATGACTTGAACCTTCTCTATCATCTCTTGAACAAGATCAGGTCCATGTAGCAGTCTTTCTCCAACTTCATCCCAATAGGTTAGAGTTCTACATTGCTTTCCATACAGTGCTTCATATGGAGCCATTTGAATACTCGAGTGGAAGCTATTGTTGTATGAGGACTCAATTAATGGGAGATTCTGATCCCATCCACCTTTGAATTCTATAGAGTAGGCTCTTAGAATATCTTCAAGTATCTAAATAGTTTTTTCAGACTGGCCATCAGTTTTGGGGTGACAGGCCATGCTGAAATTTAATTTAGTACTCAAAGCATGTTGAAGGATCCTCCAGAATTTAGATGTGAACCTTGGATCACGGTCAGATACAATTGAGAGTGGAACACCATGCAGTCTCACCACTTCCTTCACATATATCGTTGCAGGTTGTTCAAGCAAGAGATCTTACTGAATAGAGATAAAATGGGAAGTCTTGGTGAGTCGGTCAACCATAACCCATATCGCATTATTTCCCTTCAACATCTTCGGGAGACCTGTGGCAAAGTTAATAGTAACATTTTCCCATTTCTACATGGGTATAGGCAATGGCTGCATCATAACTTTGGACTTTTATCGCTCATCTTTAACTTGCTGACATACCGAGCACCTAGATATATATTCGGCAATATATTTATTCATGTTATCCCACCAGAAGTGTTCTCGGAGATCACGGTACATTTCGGTACTCCTAGGATGTATAGAGAATATTGAGCTATTGGAATTATCAAATAGCTCCGTTTTTATCCCAGGTGATGAAGGCACACAAAGCCATGTTCCAAACCTAATCACACCATCATCTTCGATATGAAACTATGGAAACTTCCCTTCCTTTACTGCATTCATCCTCTTTTGTATCTCCACACCATCACTTTGTGCTTCCTTAATCTTCTCTTGGATGTATGGTTGTGCAATAATTTGGGAAATGTAGGATGTATCCCCTTCCCTTATGATTTCCAAATCCGTACTTTGCATATCCAAGAAGATAGGGTCTTTCTCAATCGGTAACATGGATATAGTAGCAGGTTATTTTCGTCTTAGTCCATCAGATACCTTGTTTTCCTTTCTGGGATAATGGTGAATAGAGCAATCACAATCCTTGATTAGCTCTAACCATCTCCTTTGACACATTTTGAGCTCCTTTTGTGTGAATATATACTTTAGGCTCTTGTGGTCGGTGTATATGTCACACTTTTCACCAAAAAGATAGTGTCGTAAGATTTTCAAGGCAAATATCACGGCTGCCAGCTCTAAATCATGTGTCAGGTAGTTTTTCCCATGGATCTTCAACTTTCATGAGGCGTAGGCTATCACATTATCATTTTGCGTGAGTACACAACGCAAGCCTTTCATTGAAGCATCACTGTATATCACAAAACTTCCTCCACTTTTTGGTAGTGTGTGTACAGGTGCAGTGATCGACCTTATCTTTATCTCCTTGAAGCTTCCCTCACATTCTTCTATCTAGAAATACTTTAACCCTTTACTTGTTAACTTAGTTAGAGGGATTGAAAATCATGGGAAGTTTCTCAAAAAACATCGGTAGAACCCAGCTAATCCAAGACAACTATGGATTTTTATGAAACTAGAGGTCCTGGGACATTCCTCAATCGCCTTTGTCTTTGAAGGATCCACAGAAATTCCCTCACTTGTGATCACATGTCCCATGAACTTGACTTGCTTCATCCAAAAGTCACACTTGCTGAACTTGGCGTACAACTTATCCTTTCTCAATGTCGCCAACACAAGTCTTAGATGTTCTTCATGTTCCTCCTTTCTCTTGGAGTAGATGAGAATATAATCAATAAACACAAACAAAAAATTGTCGAGGAAATGTCTAAAGACTCTATTCATAAAATTCATGAAGATTTCAGGGGAATTAGTAAGTCCCAAGTGCATCCCCAAATACTCGTAGTGCCCATACCTTGTACGGAAGGCAGTCTTCTGAATATCTTCCTTCTTCACCTTTACCTAATGATATCCCAAACGAAGATCCACCTTTGAGAAGTATTTAGCTCTTCTTAACTTTTTGAACAATTTATCAATCCTAGGGAGAGGATACTTGTTCTTTATGGTGATATTTTTGAGTTCCTGATAATCGATACACAACCACATTGTTCTATCCTTCTTCTTCACAAAGAGAAATGGTGCACCCCAAGCTGATGCACTAGGTCGTATGAACCCTTTGTTCATATTCTCTTGCATATGCTTCTCTAAATCTTCCAGTTCAATCAGAGACATCCTATAGGAAAACTTCAAGATAGGAGTAGCTCCAGGTATGAGTTCAGTTGAGAACTCTACCTCACGATCCGGGGTAATTCCAGGTAACTCTTTGGGAAATACATTGTTGTATTCCCTCACGATGGGAATTTCCTCCAGGTTGGCACTTTCCTTCAACTCAACCATTTGGGTGAGGTATGCTTCTTCATACAGAATCAACACCCACACCATTGAAGGATTTTTCAAAGGAGATTCATAATCTTCCTTGCATTTGTAGAGGAGCACGGGATGGTTCAGAATATGAAAAGATATTTCCATTTCCCGATAGTTGATATGTTCTCTATATAATTAGAGCCAATCCATTCCCATTATAGAGTCAAATTCCACCAAAGGAAGTATTATGAGATTCGTCGGAAGAATCTTCCCACATACGCCAACAAGAGAAGAGTAAAACATGTGGGTTGTAATGATTTCACCACTTAGTGTTTTTACAGATATCTCTACTTCAAGGTTTCAGGGCTTCGATTATAAAGTTCTAGAAAACAAGAAAGATAAAAAGGAATGCATAGAACTAGAATCAAATAATAGATTTTCCATTCATGAGTGAATAAGAAGTTTACCTTTTATGACTTCATTATCTTTCTCCACTTCCGCAGTATTGATGAAATAATCCTTCCCTTGTTCTTTTGGCTTTGGTGGCTGCTGATGCCGATTACCCTCGAGAACTCAAGGTTTAGTTCACTAGCTTGCATAGTTCCCTAGCTCCCTACAGTTATAGCATTGAACCATGGGTGGTTCTCTCCATTATTCCCCTAAATTATCCTTCCTTTTCATGTCTTTTTGACACTCTTGAGCATGGTTTCCTTCTTTCCCACACTTGAAGCAATTCCCCATCCCTTTGAGGCAGTTCCCATGGTGAAACTTCCCACATTTTTGGCATGTGGGTCATTGAGTTTTCTTCCCACTTTTGTCATTAGATCCTCCAGCTTGAAACTCCATCTTTCTTTTCTTATCCCCATATCCATGAGACCATTCTCCAAACTCCATCTCCACTTTGTGGGCACATTGAACAACTTTTTCATAACTCCTAAAGTCTCGAATTTCAGGATCCTTTCTATGGTGTGGGTTTAATCCACTAAAGAATCTATCAATTTTTCTATCATTATTGATAACAAAACCCAAAGCGTACCTTGAAAGCATTGTGGAATTCACTTCACAGGTTGTGACAAATTCTACTTATTTTCTCTTAAGCTCTATAAATACTCTCTCCATCTTCACGTGAAGAGTTCTTTTGAAATACTTGTTAAGAAACATTATCTTAAATTCTTCCCATTCCATTTCTTAAATTTCCTCCCTTGGGTTGGTGTTCTTAATTAAAGCCCACCATTGATCGGCTTATCCATCTAGACGATAAACGGCTAGAGTCACCTTCTCCATCTCAGAACAATGAAGCATAGAAAAGATCTTCTCCATGGAGTTGACCCACTGATCTGCAACTAGTGGATCAGAAGATCCACAAAACGTCAGTGGTCGTGACCGCATAAAACATTGGATAGCCAGTTTCTCCCTCTTTGGTGAAGGAGGATGTTCCCAATTATCATGGTTATTTTTCATAACCATAGATAACTAGGTAAGCATCAACATGAAGTTTTTAACTCCACCTCACAAATCATTTTGGATGTCATTCTGGAAATCATTACATTGGCCCTCACATGAGTTTTTGGCCTGATTTCTCCTGGTTCCCACCATTTTCTAAAATAGAACAAGTTAGTACACAACATAAGTGAACAAGTCAAGAATACATAAATTATTAATTTGAAAAATTTATACCAAAAACATAACATATGCGATCCCAATATAAATATTCTTGTGTTCATATTTGTACTTAGTCTCATGATTGAGGTTTTCTCTAGGGTTCACCTATCCTAATTCCCAAATTAACTAAACCTTTCCTCCGTAACCAATTATAGAGACCATGCCTTTCATTACATTACTATTACATCATTTTAAAGATAAATAACATATTAGTATTAAACATAGAGTATCCAAAGGTTTAGTGTCTTGGGAAAACTAGGACCATACATAACAATTACAACATCATGTACAAACATTTATTTAATTTCTTCTTCTCTAGCATCTTATTGGAACTTGTCCTCTCATTAATACATGTAGCCACCTGAGGATATAAATAAAAATGGGAGAGATAAAATCCCATTAAGAGGATATATAAGAAAAATATATCATGGGGTGAGCATAATCCAGACATAGTAAAAAGATCATCAACATGATAGGAGCATAAATAAAAGACTTGAAATGTGGCAATTCATAAAAATGAAACATCACGTCTTAGTGGTTAACTACCAAACATACTTGTGAACCAAGATATAATCTTGTACACAAATAATTTCAAATTTTCTCATGATATTCATCCCTTTACCCAATTCATTGGAGCTCTGTATAATTCTGTGCACACCCGTCACTTTTAAACATTCATATTGTGCTATATAATTCCGGGTGCACCCGTCACATCATAACATTATCATTTATCATTCATGACACAATGAACATATAGCATAAATGAACATTACTAACACCTGAAAATGAATGGGTTTCATATCATAATAACACAATCATAAACCTTGGGTTCCCAAAACAAAGGAGGAATAACATACTTGATACAAGAACCGTAAATCTTGAATGAGAAGTAAAAGGTGTGTTCTTGAAAGAGGAGTTCTTTTGGAAAACATTTTGTTTGACATAAAAAATAGTGGTAAAAATTTATATCCCATAAAAGTATATAAAATGATGAAAGTTTTTTTTTGAGTAACCATATCAAAATGTAGTGAAAGAGGGAGAACCCGAAGGATGAAAGTTGGATTCAAGAATTTCCCCTTACCTTGTATCCGAATGATTCCTTCTCTTTAATGTACTATATAATGACATTATATTCATTAATTAGAAATACATAACCTTATTTAAATTAATATGGTTCATTATGGTTTCATTAAGTTATTTTATGTTCCTTTGGATGAGTGATAGAGTTTAAAAACATTATTCAGGAATGTTTGTTTTTATGGTTTTCTTGAGTGGTTCACTTGTATTCTTAAATTGAAGTTTGGGTAGAACGTGGGTAAACATCTAGAACTGATGTTACTTTTTATTAATGATATTACAGGATATTTAATGATCTTATAATGAATAATATTATATCCATGTGGATGAATCAATAGATAACAATTAAATGGTGATTATTTGGGTTAATTTGGGCGGTTTTTCGATCACAAAGAACCTGTTTTAACTTATCACTTAGTAATATGGACATATGTTATTTCTAGAACTTTAAACAGTAAATAATACATATAAAAAATTCTGTTTCAACCATAAAAATGGTTTCATAACCAGATATTACGGCAGAAATGGAAGAATAAAGCATGTCTTTTTTGAAGGTGATAAATTAACACCTCCCGAACAACGTTCTCTTTAATAAAATAGAAGGAAGAGGGAAAGGGGGTTGGATGATATAATATCCTATTACAATCATAAAATTCCAGTATATGTATAATAATGGAGCTAAAAGACAATTTATATGAAGATAGTTGGGGATAGATCAAGAAATTAACTTGAAATTGAAAGGAAATTAAAGGAGAAGAGGGAGAGAAATTACCTCTTAAATCTTCCTCTTGAGATCCTCTTTAAGGAAACTAGGCTTGGTGTTTTGATGAGACAAGAAGCTCTTGAACGTGGGATATGGGATACGGAGGATTTTTGGGCAGAATTTAGGGATGTCTTGGTGCTTGAGAGGTGTGAGGAATGAGGGTGTGAAGGGTGGTTTTTATAGTGGAGCGGGGAGGGGTTTTCTTATTATAAAATTCATTAGTTTATTAATTTCCACTAAGACAAGGAATAGTGACTAATCCATGACCAAGAATAGTACATTAGGCATGTGAGTAAGATATTTGGGTGCTTACATCACTTGTGATGTCAGGAATAGTGGGTTTTAATTATAATTTATTTACAAGGGAAATTAACGTATTTTACTATTCACAAAAAATTCAAGTATTTCAGAAAAATCCCAAAAATTTACCCCAACCATTTTTTGATGTGTAGAATCCAAAAATAAATTCCATTTTTCAAAAATAATTTTCAAATTGTTATTAACTTAATATTTAATTAAAATCATAATTTACATTTAAAAAATAGTTTTTAAAATTAAAATAGATTTTATAGTGATTTAAAAAATTATTATGGGTCTTATAAAATTATCTAAAAACTATAAGACAATGATTTTTTAATTTATGAAAACATATTAAGAAAATAAGTTTTCTTTTAAATTAATTAATTAGTTATAATTATTTATTTATGACTTACAAAATACCAAAACGTTTACTAAGGTCAAATTTTCACTTTCTAAGATGTCTAAATTTTATTTATTTAATCATGGGTAAGGTTACTCCTATGTTGGATTATTTTCTATTCATAAGGGTAATATTACTATTCATTATGGTGTGTTACTATTCATAAGGGTAGGTCACTATTCACCAAAAAATATTTTTGTTTTATTAGACTCAAAAATCATCTTGAATACAACAATTTATGTCAGATTTTCAAAATTACAAACAAAGAAGTGAGAAACTTATGTTTAAAGGTCACTTATCACTTATTAGTTCATTTTTTGTGTGTTCATGTGATTTTATGACATGATTATAAGAAGGGAATTTCTAGTGAAAAACTTCGGGTTGTTACATTCTTCCCCACTTAAGAAATTTCGCCCTCGGAATTTAACATTAAACAAACAGGTGAGGGTGTTTCTCCTTCATTTCCCCTTCTTGTTCCCAATTTGCTTCCTCAAACTTATGGTTCCTCCACAATACTTTGACAAGATGGGTTTTCTTGTTGCATAGAACCTTATCTCTCTGATACAGAATCTTTACTGGCTGCTCTTTATAGGAGAGATCATCTTCCATCTGCATCACCTCTGAGTTTAGTACATGTGAGGGGTCTGGTATGTACTTCCTCAATAGTGATCCATGAAACACATCATGAACATGAGTCATATTCGGTGCAAGTGCAAGACGATAGTCCACGACTCCTATGCAGTGAAGGATCTCAAAGGGGCCAATATACCTTGGGCTAAGCTTCCCATTCTTCCCGAATCGCATAACTCTCTTCCATGGAGATATTCAAAGGAAGACTTTATCTACAATGTTGAACTCCAAGTCCCTTCGACGGTTGTCATCATATCTCTTTTTCTGACTTTGAGTATCTTTGATGTGTTTCTGGATGACTTGAACCTTCTCTATCATCTCTTGAACAAGATCGGGTCCAAGTAGCTTTCTTTCTCCAACTTCATCCCAATAGGTTAGAGTTCTACATTGCTTTCCATACAGAGCTTTATATGGAGCCATTTAAATACTCGAGTGGAAGCTATTGTTGTATGAGAACTCAACCAATGGGAGATTCTGATCCCATCCACCTTTGAATTCTACAGAGTAGGCTCTTAGAATATCTTCAAGCATCTGAATAGTTCTTTTAGACTGATCATCCGTTTGGGGGTGATAGGCCGTGCTGAAATATAATTTAGTACTCAAAGAATGTTGAAGGCTCCTCCAGAATTTAGATGTGAACCTTAGATCACGGTCAGAGACAATTGAGAGTGGAACACCATGCAGTCTCACCACTTCCTTCACATATATCATTGCAGGTTGTTTATGCGAGAGATCTTCCTGAATAGAGATAAAATGGGAAGTCTTGGTGAGTCAGTCAACCACAACCCATATCACATTATTTCCCTTCATCATATTTGGGATACCTATGCCAAAGTTAATAGTAACATTTTCCCATTTCTACATGGGTATAGGCAATGGCTGCATCATAACTTTGGACTTTTATTGCTCAGCTTTAACTTGATGACATACCAAGCACCTAGATATATATTAGGCAATATATTTCATCATGTTATCCCACCAGAAGTGTTCTCGGAGATCACGGTACATTTTGGTACTCCTAGGATGGATACAGAATATTGAGCTACAGGAATTATCGAATAGCTCCGTTTTTATCCCAGGTGATGAAGGCACACAAATCCATGTTCCAATCCTAATCACACCATCATCATCGATATGGAACTATGGAAAATTCCCTTCCTTTATTGAATTCATCCTATTTTGTATCTCCACATTATCCCTTTGTGCTTCCTTAATCTTCTCTTGGATGGATGGTTGTGTAATCATTTGGGAAAGGTAGGATGTATCCCCAACCCTTATGATTTCCAAATCCATTCTTTGTATATCCAAGAAGATAGGGTCTTTCTGAATCTGTAACATGGATATAGTAGCAGGTTCTTTTCTTCTTAGTGCATAAGATACCTTGTTTTCCTTTCTGGGATGATATTGAATAGAGAAATCACAATCATTGATTAGCTCTAACCATCTCCTTTGACACGTGTTGACCTCCTTTTGTGTGAATATATACTTTAGGCTCTTGTCGTCTGTGTATATGTCACACTTTTCACCAAAAAGATAGTGTCACAAGATTTTCAAGGAAAATATCACGGCTGTCATCTCTAAATCATGCGTCATGTAGTTTTTCTAATGGATCTTCAACTTTCATGAGGCGTAGGCTATTACATTATCATTTTCCATGAGTACACAACCCAATCCTTTCTTTGAAGCATCACTGTATATCACAAAACATCCTCCACTTTTCGGTAGTGTGAGTACAGGTGCAGTGATTGTCCTTCTCTTTATCTCCTTGAAGCTTCCCTCACATTCTTCTATCCAGACAGACTTTACCCCTTTCCTTGTTAACTTAGTTAGAGGGATTGACAATCGTGAGAAGTTTCTCACAAAACATCAGTAGTACCGAGCTAATCTAGGAAAACTAAAGATTTTTATGAAACTAGAGGTCCTGGGCCATTCCTTAATTGACTTTGTCTTGGAAGGATCCATAGAAATTCCCTCACTTGTGATCACATGTCCCATTAACTTGACTTGCTTCATCCAAAAGTCACACTTTATGAACTTGGCGTACAACTTATCTTCTCTCAATCTCGCCAACACAAGTCTTAGATGTTCTTCGTGTTCCTCCTTTCTCTTGGAGTAGATGAGAATATCATCAATAAACACTACAAAAAAATTTTCGAGGTAATGTCTAAAGACTCTATTCATCAAATTCATGAAGATTTCAGGGGAATTAGTAAGTCCCAAGTGCATCACCAAATAGTCATAGTGACCATACCTTGTAAGGAAGGCAGTCTTATGAATATCTTCCTTCTTCACCTTTACCTAATGATATCCCGAACGAAGATCCACCTTGGAGAAGTATTGAGCTCCTCTTAACTTGTCTAACAAGTCATCAATCCTAGGGAGAGGATACTTG
This sequence comes from Viscum album, assembly GCA_963277665.1. Classification (NCBI taxonomy): domain Eukaryota; kingdom Viridiplantae; phylum Streptophyta; class Magnoliopsida; order Santalales; family Viscaceae; genus Viscum; species Viscum album. Next base: position 1,694,801,776 of record OY728160.1, read on the forward strand.
TTCTTTATGGTGATATTTTTGAGTTCTTGATAATCGATACACAGCCACATTGTTCCATCCTTCTTCTTCACAAAGAGCACTGACGCACCCCAAGGTGATGCACTAGGTCGTATGAACCCTTTGTCTAGATTCTCTTGCATCTGCTTTTTTAACTCCTCCAGTTCGATCGGAGACATCCTATAGGGACACTTCAAGATTGGAGTAGCTCTACGTATGAGTTCAATTGAGAACTCTACCTCACGATCCGGGGTAATTCCGGGTAACTCTTTGGGAAATACATCGTTGTATACCCTCATGATGGGAATTTCCTCTAGGTTGGAACTTTCCTTCGACTCAACAATTTGGGTGAGGTATTCTTCTTCATAGGGAATCAACACCCACACCATTGAAGGATTTTTCAAAGGAGATTCATGATCTTCCTTGAATTTGTAGAGGAGCATGAGATGGTTCAGAATATGAAAAGATATTTCAATTTCTCGACAGTTGGTATGTGCTCTATATAATGAGAGCCAATCCATTCCAATTATAGTGTCAAATTCCACCAAAAGAAGTATTATGAGATTCATCAGAAGAATCTTCCCACATACTCCAACAAGAGACGATTCAAACACGTGGGTTGTAATGATTGCACCACCTAGTGTTTTTACAGATATCTCTACTTCAAGGTTTCGGGGGTTTGATTATATAGTTCTAGAAAACTCAAAAGATATAAAGGAATGTATAGATCCAGAATCCAATAAGACATTTTCCATTCTTGAGTGAATAAGAAGTGTACCTTTTATGACTTCATTATCTTACTCCAATTACGCAGTAGTGATGGCATAATCCTTCCCTTGTTCCTTTGGCTTTGGTGGCTACTGATGCTGATTACCCTCAAGAACTCGAGGTTTAGTTCACTAGCTTGCATAGTTCCCTAGCTCCTTGCAGTTGTAGCATTGAACCATGGGTGGTTCTATCCTTTATTCCACTATGTTATCCTTCCTTTTCATGTCTTTTTGACACTCTTGAGCATGGTTTCTTTCTTTCCCACACTTGAAGCATTTCCCCATCCCTTTGAGGCAGTTATCATGGTGCAACTTCCCACATTTTTTGGCATGTGGGTCATTGAGTTTTCTTCCCACATTTTTCATTAGATCCTCCAGCTTGAAACTCCATATTTCTTTTCTTATCCCCATAGCCATGATACCATTCTCCAAACCCCATCTCCACTATGTGGGCACATCGAACAACTTTTTCATAACTCCTAAAGTATCTAATTGCAAGATCCTTTCTAAGGTGTGGTATTAATACACTAAAGAATCTATCAATTTTTCTATCATTATTGATAACAAAACCCAAATCATACCTTGAATGCCTTGTGAAATTCACTTCACAGGTTGTGAAAAATTCTAATTCTTTTTTCTTAAGCTATATAAATTCTCTCTCCATCTTAACTCGAAGAGTTCTTGGGAAATACTTGTTAAGAAACATTATCTTAAAGTCTTCCAATTCCATTTCTTAAATTCCTCCCTTGGCTTGGTGTTCTTAATTAAAGCCCACCATTGATCGACTTATCCATATAGACGATAAATGGCTAGAGTCACCTTCTCCGTCTCAGAACAATGAAGCATAGAAAAGATCTTCTCCATGGAGTTGACCCACAGTTCTGCAACTAGTGGATTAGAAGATACACAAAATGTCAGTGGTCGTTGCCGCATAAATCATTGGATCGCCAGTTTCTCCCTCTTTGGTGAAGGAGGATGTTCCCCATTATCATGGTTATTTTTCATAACCTGAGATAACTAGGTAAGAATCACCATGAAGTTTTTAACTCCACCTCACAAATCATTTTGGAAGTCATTCTGGCAATCGTTTCATTGGCCCTCGCGTGAGTTGTTGGCCTAATTTCTCCTGGTTCCCACCATTTTCTAAAATAGAACAGGTTAGAACACAACATAAGTTAACAAGTAAAGAATACATAAATTAGTCATTTGAAAAATTTATACCAAAAACATAACATATGGTATCCCTATATAAATATTCTTGTGTGCATATTTGTTCTTAGTCTCATGCTAGAGGTTTTCTCTAGGGTTCACCTTTCCTAATTCCCAAATTAACTAAACCTTTCCTCCAATACCAATTATAGAGACCATGAATTTTATTACATTACTATTACATCATTTTAATGATAAATAACATATTAGTATTAAACATATAGGATCCAAAAGTTTAGTTTCTTGGGAAAACTAGGACCATACATAATAATTACAACATCAAGTAGAAACATTTATTTAATTTTTTCTTCTCTAGATTCTTATTGGAACTTGTCCTCTCGTTAATACATGTAGCCACCTGAGGATATAAACAAAAAGGAGAGAGCTAAAATCCCATTAACAGGATAGAGAAGAAAAACATATCATGGGGTGAGCATAATCCTGACATAGGAAAAAGATCATAAACATGAGAGGAGCATAAATAAAAGACTTGAAATGGGGCAATGCATAAAAATGAAAATCATGTCTTAGTGGTTAACTACCACACATACTTTTGAAACAAGATAGAATCTTTTTCACATGTCATTTCACATTTACTCATGAGATTAATTACTTTACCCAATGCATTGGATCGCTGTATACTTTCGGGTGCACCCGTCACTTTGAAACATTCATATTGCACTATATAATTCCGGGCTCACCCGTCACATCATAACATTATCATTTGTCATGCATGCCAAAATGAACATATAGAATAAATGAACATAACTAACCCATGAAAAGGAATGGGTTTCATCTCCTAATAACACATTCATAAACATTGGGTTCCCAAAAGAAAGGGGGAATAACACACTTGATACAAGAACTGTAAATATTGAATGAGAAGTAAAAGGCGTGTTCTTGAAAAAAGAGTTCTTTTGGAAAACATTTTGTTTGACATAAACAATACTGGTAAACATGTATATCCCAAAAAAGTATATATAGTGACGAAAAAATGATTTTTTGGAGTAACCATATCAAAATGGAGTGAAAGAGGGAGAACCCGAAGGATGAAAGTAGGGTTCAAGAATTTCCCCTTACCTTATATCTTAATGATTTCTTCTCTTTAATGTCTTGTATAATGACATTATTTTCATTAATTAGAAATACAGAACCTTATTTACATTAATATGGTTCTGTATGGTTTCATTAATTGATTTTATGTGCCTTTGGATGAGTTATAGAGTTTAAAAACCTTATTCGGGAATGATTGTTTTTATGGTTTTCTTGAGTGGTTCACTTGTTATTAATGATATTAAAGGATATTTAATGATATTATAATGAATCATATTATATCCATGTGGATGAATCATTAGATAATAATTAAATGATGATTATTTGGGTTAATTTGGGAGGTTTTTCGATCACAAAGAACTTGTTTTAACTTATCACTTAGTAATATGGACATAGGTTATTTCCAGAAATTTAAAATCGAAATAATACATATAAAAAATTCTGTTTCAACCATAAAAATGTTTTCATGACTAGATCTGAAGGTAGAAATGGAAGAAGAAAGCATGTCGTTTTTGAAGGTGATAAATTAACACCTCCCGAACGACCTTCTCTTTAATAAAATAAAAGGAAGAGGGAAAGGGGGTTGGATGATATAATATCCAATTATAATCATAAAATTACAGTAGAAATATAATAATGGAGTTAAAATACCATTTGGATGAAGATAGGTGGGGATAGATCAAGAAATGAACTTGAACATGAAAGGAAATTAAAGGAGAAGATGGAGAGAAATTACCTCTTAAATCTTCTTCTTGAGATCCTCCTTAAGGAAGCTAGGATTGGTTTTTTTATTAGACAAAAATCTATTGAAAGTGGGAGAGGGGATAGGGTGGATGTTTGGTCAGAATTTATAGAAGTCTTGGAGCTTGAGAGGTGTGAGGAAATGAGGGTGTGAAGGGTGGTTTTTATAGTGGAGGGGGGGAGGGGTTTTCTTAATATAAAATTCATTAGTTTATTAATTTCCACTAAGACAAGGAATAGTGAGTCATCCATGACCAAGAATAGTAAATAAGGCATGTGAGTTCGAGATTTTGGTTCTTACATCACTTGTGATGTCAGGAATAGTGGGTTTTAATTATAATTTATTTATACGGCAAATTAATGTATTTTACTATTCACCAAAAATTCAAGTATTTCAGAAAAATCCCAAAAATTTACCCTAACAATTTTTCAACGTGTAGAATCCAAAAATAAATTCTTTTTTTTAAATAATTTTCTAAATATTTAAAAATTTAATATTTAATTAAAATCCCAATTTACTTAAAAAAACAGTTTTTAAAATTAAAACTGATTTTATAGTGCTTTCAAAAATTACGTAGGTTCTTTTAAAATTATATAAAAACTATAATACAATGATTTTTTAATTTAAGAAAACATTTTAAGAAAATAAATTTTCTTTTAGATTAATTAAATAATTATAATTATTTATTTATGACTTACAAAATACCAAAACATTTAATAAGGTCAAATTGTCACTTTCTAAGATGTCTAAAATTTACTAAATTATTCATGGGTAAGGTTACTCTTATGTTGGATGATTTACTATTCATAAGGGTCATATTACTATTCATAATGGTATGTTACTATTAATAAGGGTAGGTCACTATTCACCAAAAATTATTTTTGTTTTATTAGACTCCAAAAATCATCTTGAACACAACCATGTATGTCAGATTTTCAAAATTCCAAACACAGAAGTGAAAAATTTATGATTAAAGGTAACTTATCACTTAGTAGTTCATTATGTTGTGTTTTCATGTGATTTTATGACATGTTTATAAGTAGGTAATTTCCATTGAAAAACTTTGGGTCGTTACAGTGCTGACCAAGAGTCTCCATCCGAAAGGGGTGATGAGGAACCAATAGAACAAGTTGGGGAGCTGACACCCATTATTGAGCTAATCAGTGCTGAGGGATTCCCTATAATGATAGCTCCTGTAGCAGATAGAACACTAGAGGCTGATGCTTTTGGATCTTGTAAGTTCATTACTTGGATGCTGGTATTTACCGTCGGAGAGCCCAGTTATCAGGGTGTTCATTATTTGTGCAGTAATCACAAACTTGGAGGCTCATCGGGCTACAAATTCAAGATAATCCACAATTGATTCGATGTAAAATGTGTCGTCCCATTCAGGGCATGCTTCCCAAACTGAGCTGGCCCCAGCAATCGATGAGCAATGAGCTGTGGATGTCAGTGGTACTACTGTCGGGGCAGGGCCGAAAGCTGGCGAGGGAGATACCGTGTCCGAGGTTAGAGGGGAAGGTCACCCGAGTGTTAAAGAGACTAACCCCTTGGGAGGAATACCTGAGGAATACCCCGCTGCTATTCTCTTGGATGCTTTCCTCGACTATTGGTCTACAGATCATGAGGAGACAAATGATTCTGAATTGGAGGTGGCCTAGGAGAGTCGGATGACACGACGCAAAGGATGGAAGTGTGTAAAGTGCTTTCTCATTCAGCCTTAGATAGAATGGATAAAATAGATGGGATCACTCCACACCTGGTTGTGCTTTCTCTATGGTGGAGGGGTGGATGCTCATCATCTCCATTTGAAAGTCTGTGACCACATGGCTGAGAAGCTGCGCGAGAGCAACCGACGCTCCGACGTGGCCCGGTGTCAAAAAGAGTCAGGGGGTACCCAAGCATTCTTGAAGGCGGAACAAGAGGCCCGATGCTTTGAAGAATAGATGAAAGAAAAGAAAGTATTCATTGAAAAATGTTCTGAGCTTGTGGAGTAGTTGAGGGCTCAGCTGGTGGATGCCCAAGAGCAGCTAGTGGCAGCAGGTTAACAAATGATTGAACTTTAAACTGAACAGGTGCAAGAACATGCTAGGTAAAGTGCATTGTGCTCTGTTTCCACTGATTAAGAGAGGGTTCTCAGGGGGCGGGAAGCAATCCTGGAGGCCACAAGACAAAGGTTTTTGGTGCTAGAACGATCTATCCAAGATGCTGATCCTTAATGGCCCTATTTTGGTCGAACTCATAAAATCATTTCTCCTTACTACCTCTTGTTCTGAACTGCATGTATGGATAAATTCATTTACTTGTTTTTTTGGTTTAATGCATTAAACCACAATCCTAAAATAAATATCAATCCATTCCTAAGCTCACATGGGTTGAAATTGGTGTGAGAAACAAGGGATGTTCGCACTATTACTTCGTTTTTAAATGTTGGAGTGCCAACCAGGCTTCGAGAACCCAAGGTTCAAACAACCAATCTAGATTGCCAAGAAGATAAGAGAGAGACCTGGTTAGAGAATGAAGCTCTCAGAATAGCCGAATTACAGTTTTCCAGTGCGCTCTTATGCACGAACGGGGAAACGCCAGGGGCGCTGGAATAAATTTGAACAGGGGGTATGGAAGGTTTGAATCACAATACCCAAGATTCGGAACACCGTAGTGAATACATGAAATTAAGAAGGATTGTTGAACATGTTCGAAACACATCTTTTTTATTGAGTTAGAATGAAATGGGGATACCAAATGAGGGTCGACCACTGACCATGTTCGAAACATGAGGCCTGACTCGAAATTTCATACATTAGTATTCCGGAACGTTGGCCCAGGATAGTAGGCGGGCCATAAGCCGAGAATCCATACTGTTAGGGGGTCCCTTTAGACATGAAATAGGATGGGGTTTCAAATAAAGGGCACGCAAAGCGGGGAAGGTGGAGTGGTGGTTTGTTCGAACAAAATCTAACACTCTTGAAATTAAACCAGAATGCTGGACTCATCGGTCTGATCATGGATCATTCCTTCTTTTATATAAGACCTCTCTGGCAAGGATGCTATTTCTTCCCAATGTTATCACGGGGCATCCTAGACTTGTTCATGGTAAAGGTTCAGGGTTCCTTGAAATAAATTGGGCCAAGGGGCCAAAAAAAGAGGGGGGGACTAGATTTATGATTCTTGGGGCGGGACCCAAATACAAGATGCTTGGGAATTCCTATGTATCCCATGAGGATGGGAATCAAGCCATATGTAGTTCGGGAAGATGTTGTGCAATTTAATGTCTTGCGGAAAGGATACAAAGTAATCTTAGTTTATGGTCAGAGAGCTCAAACCATGAATTAATAAGGAATGTGGGGGACACATGGTGAGGCAATTATGAAAATCGACGTGAATGAGGACCCAGAGTCCAGAATACCATGTGTTCCTTGGGGAAGTGTTTAGGTCAAGGGACCAATCATGAAAGTTAGGTTAGGCCCATAGAAAAGTGTCCATGTGTTTTTACATATCTCATGAAAATGAAAATCAAGACTAACATAGTTCTGAGAGGTGGCACGGTAAGGTACTAGTGTTAGGGATACAAGGGTTGTTTGGGTCTGGCACTCGCATGAAATGAAGTGGCATTTGATAGGTCTCATTTTTTGTTTAGGGTGAATGGAGGAGTATTTTATTTTTGAAGTGATGGTCCTAGAATAGAGAATACAGAAATCACAACAAGAATCAAGACAAATAAAGGCATTGACAAATGATATGGTGTTTGACCGATCCCAAACATGATGTCCTTGAGCGAGGACATCATAATGCAATGCAGTTTTTCATCATGCAGCTAGGATGATATTGTCACAGTTTAGGGTCATTTTATGGGACCAACCACACATTCTAACATCGTGTGGTATAGATGTAGTAGATACGAGGAAAATGGTTGAATGTTCATGGTGCGATAAATAATATGTGATATGAATGAGGACAAGGTCCACATCCTACCACACACGATTCCAAGAAAAAAACATCAGGTCGAAGGGCCTGGAAAAGATTAGGGGATATGATACAGGAGAGGCTAACTCTCAGTTGAGCTGGACCTGAAAACAAGATGTCCAGGTGTTCCTATGTATCCCATGTTGATGGGAATCAAGCTGTACATAGTTCTTACAAAGGGGAAATATGAAAAGACATTAGTTTAAGGTCTTAGAACTTGGACCATGGAAAAGCGGGACAATTCCAAGTAAGTGCGGACCTTAATCTCATCCCTAAGCCTACATGAGTCAAACTCAGTGTTGGAAACAAGGGAAGATAAGGTATTTTTAATACGTGACATACATGGAAAGGGGAAATTGGTGTGGATCCCCAAATGATTTCATTATCATATCTTGTTCCTCTTTAATGAACAGATGATCACTGAGGAATAATTCCAAGAGTTTCAAGGTTCTACTGGGACATGATGATGTGGAGAAGGATGTGGTTCATGTAATCGACATTTTGGGCACAATTGGGTTGGCGTGATGATGGAAGATAACTGTTGACTGTGTTCAAAAAACAACATCCATATAGTGTGACCTGAGATGGGAACAACAAATGAGGATCGACCGCTGACCATATTTGCAATGAGGGACTTGTATCAATTTTTTTGTTTGAAATCCTTGAGGATGTTGGCCCAAGATGGTAGGAGGGCCCTTGGGCCATGCATCCGTGCCATTCGGGGGTCTTTTTTGATGTGAAAGGTGATGTAAGCCCTCATGAAGGAGAACACGAAGCCTGAGAAATGGGTGAAAGAATGTCAGGGAAGAATCTGACATTCTAGGTGCTAAACCAGACTACCCTTGGGCACAATGGTGAATCACAGAAGAGGATCAAGGGGATCATCTTGAGAGCAGCCGATTTGGAATGACGAGTATAGCACAAGGGGATGGAGAACTCTCAAGAGAAGGAGTTAAATGTCGTGGTTGTTACAAAACCCTACTTGAATGTGGATATATTCTCATACCACACCATATACTCCTCTCCCTAGGGGAATGTAGGCCAAGGGGCCAAGATGAGGCTGGACGTGAAGACTAAACGTCTGGGAAATCCTACATATCCCATAAGGATGAGAATCAAGCCATACGTTGTTCTAGAAGAGACAAAGATAGGGGTAGGATACGCCAATGAGGGGGGGGGGGTGTATGGAATGGCTAGTAACCTGATGTGAGTGAGGACGTAATCCCATACCACCCCATACGACCCTAAGTGAGAACTTGGGCCAAAGGCCTGAGAAGGTCGAGGGAACTATGATTGGGTGTTCCGACCAACTGTTGTCATATGACCTCATATCGAGGGATTCTTATTCATAGCTCCAAAGACCATGTGAGAAATGATCAATGTGGGAAACAAGGAGTAGAAATTGGCTCTCCACATTATATAAGGGTCAGATAGCTGGCATCACTCGAGGGAGACAACAACTTGAAGGTGTGATGGGGCAGGATGAACCACTGCACTCACCATTTGGGACATATGGTGGTGGTGATAATGACAATGGATGGCAGTTGACCATGTTCGAAAACATAACGTCCATATCGTGTGACCTGGAATGGGAAAAACCAAATGAGGATCGACCGCTGACCATATTCGAAACGTGGGACCTCTATCAATTTTTTGTTCGAAATCCTCGAGGACGTTGGCCCAATATGGTAGGTGGGCCCTTGGGCCGAGCATCACTGCCATTCATGGGTCCTTTCAAACATGGAATATGATGGAGTCCCATGTAAAGAGTGTGAGAGAAGCATAAGTGTGCTTGTAAATTTCAACATTAATCAGGATGGTGAAAGAGGTGGATGTCTCTGAGGAATGGGATGCATGGTGGGACCACGATGAACTCAATGTGGATTAAGGAAAAATACCATGCCACACCATATGCTTTGACCCGAGGGGAGACTCCGGAGTTTGGGCGGGGCCAACAAACAAAATTTCTGGGTGTTCCTACATATCCCATGAGGATGGAAATAAAGTCATACATAGTTATTGAAGGCCATGAAGTTTAGCATCGTGCGGTGTGGACTTGGGAGAATAGAAGATGGGGAGGGGGAACATAGTGCGATCATCACAATTCTGACATGAGTGGGGCTAAAGAACCCTTCACTACACCATGTAAGGACACTCCGAGATAACTACACCCATGGGTTATAGTCAAAAAAAGAGTTCAGGGCTGGACTCCAGACGAAGCATCTGATCATTCCTACTTATCCCATAAGAATGGAGATCAAGCCTTACATAGTTCTATGGGTGTATTTTAGCGTCTTACAGTATGATATACAATTTAACTTCCTGCGGGACATAGTAGTTTAAGGTAGTGTGGGACCTAAGAAGTTTAAGGTCATGAGGGACCTAATAGTTTAGGGTCGTGTAGGAATGGTAGGATCAGGAAAAGTATTTCTTGAGGAACTTGGCATTAGTGGGAATAGTTATACGCTCACCATCCATGGTTACTAGTGAGTATGCACCATTGGGATAGACCTTGTGGACTACGTAAGGTCCTTCCTATTTGGGCTCCAACTTGGGTGGTTTCCTTCTGGGTATCATTAGTGTTCGGAGGGCCAATACCAAGTCACCTTGAAAGAAGGAACTAAGGAGAACTTTCTTGTTGAAAGCTCTAACCATCTTATTCTGATGCCTTTTCCAAATTATGCAGGGCACAAAGCCTATTCTCGTCAAGTGCTTCCAGTTCATCCAGATGAATTTGATCTAATTTATATGGCACCTACTGATCATAGACCGCTATGTGTAATGAAGGAAACTGAATCTTGATAAGCAGAAAGACCTCTGCCCCATACACAAGGGAGTATGGGGTCACCTGGGTGGAATTATGAGTCATCGTCTGATAAGCCCATAGGGCGTTGGGGAGCTTGTTCAGCCAACTATTCTTGTTCTGAACAGTAATTTTCTACAAAATGTTAGAAATGGATTTTTTGAACACCTCAATTTTACCATTTTCTTGTGCATGGTAGTGGGAGGTATGGTTAGAACAGATGTTGTACTTGGCTTACAACTTCTTCAACTCGGCCGCCAGGAAGTTGGTGCTGTTATCGGTGAGGATGAAATGAGGGACTCCAAACAGGTAGATGATATTGGAGCTTACGAAGTCGAATATAGAACATTATTTGACCTCCTTGAGTAGGACTTCCTCTGACCACTTGGAAAAGAAATCCATAGCGGTTAGGATGAACCGACACTGGCGAGTTGTTTCTGGTGGATATGGTCCCATGACATACAGTCCCCAGACTGTGAAGGGCTAAGATTACTTGGTAGTGTGGAGAGCCTCTGGTGTCCAATGCATGAAGTTGTAATGAACATGGAATGCATGACATCTCTTGGAGAACTCAATGTAATCATTGATCATGGAGTGCTAAAAGTACCCCAGTCTATGGATCTGGTGAGATAGCTTTGGCCCAGTCTGATGAACCTCGCAGGAACCGGCGTGAAACTCCTGCATGACCTGAGAAATCTCGACTCCTTGGATGCAATGGAGGAGAACACCATCAAAACCATGCTTTTAGAGGACCTGATCAAGAATAAGATAACTCTGGAGGATAAACTGTAGCTCACGGCTTTAGATTCGCTCTCGCTCGGCCCGATCAGTTAGGAGGTAACTATTTTAGATATACTCGACAAAGGGGGCTCTCAAATCGGGAGTCAGTTCATCCATTGCATCTGAGGGGCCTAGGGGTCCTGACGTGGAGTCTTCAATGGTAATATTTCTCACCTGCAGTTCGTTGTCATCACCTGGGGTGATGGGAGCAATGACTCTCTGATGTGCCATGTAGATAATTAGATCATCCTGCTCGGGTTCTGCAAGTGATGCATCCAGGCCGGCCAGGGTGTCAGCTCAACCGTTCTGAGATCGAGGGACATGAGTAACTTCTAGCCGAGATGGGAACTAGGCAATTAGCTAGAGAGTGTTCTCCAACAATGGTACGAGTTCCGTCTTTCGGACGAAATAGTCACTGTTGATCTGTTTTATGACTAGTTCAGAATCCCCTTTCACATGAAAATGGGGAACATCAATCTCGAGGGAAGCTCGAGGCTAGTAATAAGAGCCCGATACTCTGCCTTATTTTTTGTGAAGCCTTCTAACAATAGGAATGAGTATGGAAGAATATATTGTGCCGGGGTAATAAATATGCTACCCAAGCCTACCTTGTTGAGTCGGGGATCATTAAGCCTCCTACCATTGGGACTCCAGGAAGCACCATCGATGTGTATCTGCCAGCACAACATGGAATGATCTACTGAGAGGATTTCCTCATCATGAAAATCGAGATCCAAGGACTGGTCAGCAGGAGCTGGATGGGCAGCAAGGAAGTCTGTCAATGCTTTCCCCTTAAAAGATTTCTTAGGGACAAACCTGATATTGAACTGCTGAAAAATAACTGCCCACCGAGCTAGATGACCTTTCAACATTGGGCAGTTCAGAATGTACTTTAGTGGGTATACCCGAGACACCTGCTGTACCACATGGTGCTATAAGTAATTCCGTAATTTCTGTACTGTGAATACTAGTGCAAGGCAGCTCTTTTCAATGGAGGAGTATCTGGTCTCCGTATCGATGAGCATACGACTGAGGTTGTAGAGGCTTTTTTCAATCCCCTCATTGTTCTTATGGGCGAGAAGGGTGCCGAGAGATCATTCCGGGGTGTATATATAAAGGAACAATGGCTTTCCAGAGATAGTTTGCATTAATACTGGAGGCTGGAGCAGGTACTGCTTGATTCCCTCGAACATGTCCTGACAATCTTCAACCCATTCATAAGCGATGCCTTTATTTATGATCCAAGAAAAGTTCCTACACTTACAGGATAGATTCATAATGAATCAGCATATGTAGGCCAAGTGGCCTTGAAAACCTTGAAGCTCTCGAATATTGCTTGGGGGAGGCACCTGGCTGATGGCCTTGATCCTCTCTGGGTTGACCTCGATGCCTCAGTACCTGACAAAAAATCCTAGAAACTTCCCAGAGGTTACCCCAAAGGCACATTTCAATGAGTTCATATTCAACTAGTGAAAATAGAGGAAGCTGAACACTT